>CM038728.1:20327529-21016696 GCA_021613375.1 Megaleporinus macrocephalus | reverse complement strand
GTAAGACTCCCACATCGTGTAAGGCTACCTACTATACATCCAAGCCAAGAACTATTTGGAAACATTTTTATGTTCTGAGTTCAGACATCACTAATAAGCTTATGGTGGTTTTAAAAGTTACAGTTGATTGAACTGAATAAAAAAATGACTGGTCTTTCTTCTCTTTAGGTTTCAATGTCAATCACTTGGACATCGCTCCACGTTATGCCAGTATTCTCATGGGCATCTCAAATGGAGTTGGAACCCTATCAGGCATGGTGTGTCCTCTGATTGTGGGTGCTATGACCAAAAACAAGGTAGGAATGTGGCTGTTGAATTTTTGATGTAATGTCTGTGATCTGTTTGAACTGCTTTGTTTTTGGCATTGTGTCAGATTCATGATCATGATTTCTCTTTGTTGTGACATTGATGGTTCTTTGGTTTCTTTGTAAGCCTTGTTGTTAAGACGTTATGTCTTCATTAAAAGTTGTGATGTCAGAGTTGACTGACTTTTAGCCTTTAGCAGGTCTCACAGTACTTCTTATTCTGCTTGTGAAAAGCTGGCAAGCTTTTTGGCTAAAGGATTGTATATATAATTAGCATGTGCTTTGAAATATGAATGTTTTATTGGTGATACTGATATCAATTAAGAATAAGGACTCCAGTATGTCGTCCAGTTTCATAATATGTGGTGAAAACAGAATTTTTCTGTTGATTGTGTAAATGTGAAGTGAAAGACTTGCCTACTTATCTTAACCGTAAATGTAAATAATTGGGATACGTGGCTAAGACTGGCAAGCATAACAAAATGCCCATAACAGATCAACAAGCTTTATCAAATGTGGCACATAAGTTGCTTTGGCCGTACACTAGCCTATATTTAAGTGACTGATACTGTTAAATAATAGTGATGAAATTAAGTAAATGTATGTTCTTGCAAAGTCTATCCAATGTGCCGGAAAATTAGCTTGCTTATATCATGGATGCTGGATTCTGGGTACTGGCTGTTTAGGATCCGCACAAGTCAATGGATCTAGTCATTTTTGACAAAAAGAAAATACAAATGGACAATAAAATATCAAATATCATCATTTGGATTTTAATAAGCATGACAGCCTTTGATTGGATAATTACTGCAGTGATTAATATGTTTTGGCTGGTGACAATTCTTTCAACTCCAAGATCAAATTATTGGCCTGCATTAAGCAAAAAAAATAAATAAATAAAATAAACAGCTAAGGAGAAGCTGGAATGGCTAGAATTGGGCTAAAAATTCACCAATGGAAGAATAGTGATGAACCGTCAGCTTAGTGAAAGAAATGTGATCAGGAACAAATCTTTAATCACCGTGATCAGAGATGGTGTTTAGTTGGTGTTTAGTTGAAGAGTAGAAAAATCAACAGTAAAACAGTAAAACTCAAACTCATTTATTAGCAATTGTACAAGCATTTCCACACACACACACTATGGTGAGAACTAAACAGCTGGGACTAAACCGCTTGTTAGTAAAGCTAATGAAAAAAAGGCTCCAGCTTTCTCTGTAGCAATTGGAAAAGGTAAAACGATCTGATGCGTACAAATTGATTCTATTCCAGAGTGATGGGCAATGCACTGATCATGCATAGGTCCTACTGTACAAGCCTCTGGAGGCAGTGTTATGATATGGAGTGGCTGCAGGCGGTCAGTTCTCTGCTCTGCAACATTATGTAACAATAAAATTATGTCAGCTGACCACCTAAATCTTATTAATAAGATCTTATCAATCTTATTAAATGACCAGGTTCCCCAAGTTCCGTGACTGCTTATATATATATATATATATATATATATATATATATATATATATATATATATATATATATATATATATATATATATATATATATAAATAATATTCCAGGGGAAAACATCAAGATGTATAGGGCTCAATTTATGATAGAGTGGTTCAGAATTCATAAGAAATATTAGATCTACAAAATATTAGATTGTGTGACAATTTGTGCCGGACAGTGTATTTTTTCCCCTAATAAAGACCAGCTCAGAGTTTGTATTTGGATATGGCACCAAGTACAAAATAATGCATGACTTTCTTTATCTGCCAGATTTTTACTGATGCAGATCAATCAAATAAATCTTTAGTATCATCTGAACTAGTACATTGATCTGGCCCTCCTAAATAGGTTTTGGCTTAGATATAGGGTTCTACAAAAAACCTATAAATGGGGGTAGATCATGTGTATGTTCTTTAAGGTTCTTTACACATACTTCACACATACTTGCAGAATTCTCCATTATAATGTTCTTTAGAGAACCAGAATGGTTCTTTTATACCATTAATCCAAAGAACTGTGTGCAAATTTGAGGCTGTAAAAAAACCTTGCATTTTTCTCTGCTTTTTCGTTCATTGTGAATAAAACTTATCTCTTCAGACCAGAGAAGAGTGGCAGTATGTGTTCCTCATCGCCTCAATGGTGCATTACGGTGGCGTGGTCTTCTACGGCCTCTTCGCTTCAGGAGAAAAACAGCCGTGGGCCGACCCGGAGCTGACCAGTGAAGAGAAGTGTGGCTTCATCGATGAAGATGAGCTGGCCGAGGAGACCGGGGACATCACCCAGAGCTACGGGGCCCTGGGCGGTCCGGCCAAAACATATGGGGCCACCACACAGATGAATGGAGGGTGGCCTGATGGATGGGAGAAACGAGAAGAATACGTACAAGAGGGAGCAGAGGAGGGAGGGTACGGATACAGACAGGGTGGGGATTACTCGTAGACCACCCGCCCACATTACAAAACACATGATTACATACACATGCACACACATCTGTAGACTAATTTTGTAGTGGTCGTGAGTTCTAATGAAAAAGAGTGCAAAACTGCTTATAAAGTTGTACAAAGAAAAAAACACACATTGTCATATGTTTGCACAAATCAAGCTACATTAAAATATGATAGATAAATATTAAACAATATATATATAGAGAGAAAGAATACCTAATGCTACAAAGAGATGTAATACATATCAAATTGGCAGATTATAAATGTAAATTGTCTATGTATAAAAAAAGGAAAATAATAAGTGAATTTATTTCAAGTGCAATCATGTGTAATGTAAAACTAATATTTTCACCTCATCATTCTATAGGGACGTGTAGCTGCTGGTGTTCAGAACTACCATGGCCTCATGAAGGCTCAAATAACAAATCCATATAGAGCCAAAAGCAGCCATAGTAAAACTGAACTAGGACACCATTTTCCTTTTCGGACTGCACTGCGAGAGTTCTGTGTAAATGCACAAAGTGTCTGTTTCTACTCCATGATGTGTTACTCATTCATCGTAGATGTAATGTTTCTGTGAGACTAAAAGGAGATTTGGGTCTTTGACACCATATTTAGGAGCACAGTAATATTTCTATAAAAAAACAAACAATAATAACTTGGTGTTGGTCATGGACCATGAGCTTTTTTGCTAATGGTAATGCTAGTAAAAAGTTTTTGGGCTAAGAGAGAAATTTGACATGGAAGATCTAGAGCTAGGCTAACTCACGAGCTCAAATTATCAGTAAGGTTAATCAAGGAAGGATGATATTACGTAAGATTCTTAGGCTACGATCACATTACAAGCTCAGTTCTGATTTATTGCTCACATCTGCTCTTTCTGTGGTCAGTGGTTCACATACATGTTGATGAGGACTTTGTCATCAATGCCAAAGAACCTGTGTCCTTAAACGCCTCGCATGAACACATACTAATCAATAGTGTCACATGAACTGAGCACGTTCGTAATGAACAACAAACACACTGACCAGTAGGACAAGCCTTGGTCGTGAAGGTAACAAGCTCTCAGCTGTCTTTACTAGAGCAAGACGAAGTGGGAAAAAGCTCAGATGCATTGCTTTTGTAGTGTTTACTGGCAATGACTTCATATTAGCCACTGCTGCCACATTAAAGTTGAATGATGTTATTGCTAATTGATATGTTTTGAATCTAGAACCACATATGATAGTGGTTTAGAATTTAATTTGACAAGAGTAGTTCAGTGTGCCTACTGTGTCTCAGTAAGGTAAGAAATTGGATTTGCTCCACTTTGAGCCTGTAATGTGAAGGTAGCCAAAATGAGCATCTGGATAATAACATTGTGTCTGATCACACATTTGATTCCTATCACATTTAGCCACGTTCACACTGCAAGGCTACTTGCTCAGTTTAGATTTTTTGCTCAGATCTGATTTTCTGATGAAATTTGATGATTCACATTCACGTGGGTCACTCATATCTGTCATTAAAGTGAACAGTCTTGGCCTGACATGGCCCGCATGTGCACATCCAGCTCACTCATGTTGTGTTAATGATCCAGAAAAAAAACAGACACTCTGTTTTTGTAGTGTTTACTGTCACACTCTGGCCACCTCTGCCACATTAACACTGAATGATGGTACGTACGTATTGACTTTAAAACACAAGAATAAATATAAATCTGAATAGAGCTAATTTGAAAAGATCGGGTTTGTCCTAGTAATGTGAGCGTAGCCTTTGTGGTCAGATCAAGGACTCTCTTTAGAGCCTATTTATGAACTGAAATTGAGTTTTTGGAAAATGTTTTGAAGAATTAACCACAATAATCCCACTGAAAACCACCTCTAGATAGTGGATGGGGGTGGGCAATGACTAGCATTGAAAGTAAATGAGTAAACCAAAAAAAATGAAATAAATGAACAAAGCACAGGGTGTCAGAAAGACCCAATTCTTCAGTTCCTTCTGTTTTCGGAGGTTAACGCCATGCCATCTTGACGTCCGTGAATGTTAGTTATGCATGGATCAGAGCTTTTGTTTTAAAATGGGATTCTTAAAAAAATATAAATATATATATTCCCCTTTAGTTACCATTGAGTCAGTTTCTTTGCACAGTTAACCAAAGGTAATGTGTAGAGTTGGGTCTTAGCATGGTCCGGCGTTGGGATGAGGGGGGATCCTGCAAGAAAAACACTGAGCTACCTGCTTCAAGGGCTCCTACAGCCACAGCAGGCGCTGACCATATTCAATGTACAAAGCAATAAATCCATGGTAACGGTCGTCAGTTCAACCAAAACAAAGACAAAAAATATATATATGTATGTAACACATAAGCACATTTAACTGTAGTAACTTTTTGGTTCACGTTGTGTTTTTGTGATGACAATTAAAACAAAAAAAGAAGAAGAAGAAGATGATCAAATATAGCCTTCTTGTTAAAAAAAATATGTATAAAATATATATAAATAGATTTAGCAAGAGTCCAGTGCAAATCTCTTTGATGTAAAGGGTGTTTGTACTGGGCCCACTCACCAGAAGAGAATGATTCTTAAGTGCCACCTGCACCTAGTTCCTGCGTGAAGCTCTCACCACGGTTCTTGCGTCTGCGGGTGGCCGCACCTCTGTAATTGTCCTGTATGGTTGCCAGTGGTTGCTTTCTTTGAGAGTATGTTGTTGTGAGATATGTTTTATGCCCCCCTCCCCGTCAAAAGCCCCCTTTTCTGACTTCCCTTATGTTTCTGGTCTGTGTTTTGTCAGTGGCTTGAGACCTGCCCCTTCCTCTCCCTCTTCCCCCACATAGTCTCCTCTTGCACTCCCACTACTGTTGCAATATTCAGTGGCGCAAAGGGTCATTTGTAAAGGTATTCAAACATGCACAAAATGACAGTTATTAGCCATGACATTAAGGTACCATATTCCTGTTTTGTGCCTCGGAGTAAAGTTAAAAAATGTGATTCTTTTGCTGTGTTACCTGTAAATGGAGAGGTTTGTTGATGTCAAAATGAAATGCTCTATATATCCTTTTTTATATAAAACGCTGACAAAATTTTATACCAGTGTCTGCTTCTAATTTTCTACCAATTAAATATCTATCCGCTTATCTACAGTAGTGCTTGAACAGTTAAGAACCCATTACAATTTTCAAAATGTTTGAATGAGTAAATAACACCTAAAGCAAGTTTTTCAAATGCTACAAGTAGATAAAAAGAACCTGATTACACAGATGAGACATGATTTTACTGAGAAAAATGTTTAAATACTGCATATCTGTGAGTGGAAGAGTATGTGAACCTTTGCTCTTAGTATTTGGCGGCCAAGCCTTGTGCATCAGTGCATGGAATTTTGAATTTCCATACATAAGCTGTTGAATTCTGATCTGTTGAATTTCTTATACTATCAAGGTTATGACTTTGACTTGACATTTAGAATTTGCTGCTACAGTTCTGTGTTCAATATAAGCTGAGCTTTCCCCCAGGCAGCAACATAGGCCTAAATCATGATACTACCACCACCATGTGTCACAGATGAGTTGAGGATATATATTGTAATGCAGTTTTTTCCTTTCTCCAGATATAATGCTTAACCCAAAAACTGTATTTTGGTCTCATTCTTAAAAAAACGTTTCCAATAACCCTTTGGCTTGTCCAGCTACTCTTCAGCAAACTGCAAATGGACAGCAGTGTTCTTTTTGGAGATCAGTGGCTTTCTTGCTATGACCATGCCGTGCATATGATTGTTGTTCAGTGTTCTCCTGACTCATGAACTTTAACGTTAACCCTGGTGATAGAGGTTTTTAGTTGCTTAGAAGTTACAAAGGGTTCCATTCTGACCACACAGACTATCACTCGCTTTGCTCTTGGAGTAATCTTTATTGGGTGACTACTCCTGGTGAGGGTAACAAATATCTTGAATTTCCACCAATTGTATACAATCACTGTGACATTAGGTGGAGTGCAAACTCTTTAGACATGTTTTTTTTTCTATCTGGATGAACATCATCTTATTTTCTCATTTTCTTAGCTTGTCAGAAATCTACGACACAAGTTTCAAATGAACTGTTAATCCTGGAGGTTCAGATAATCTCAACTACTTATCTCCCCTTATCTCTCCCTGAATTAGTGCAGCTAAATGCTTCAAGTAACAAGATGTTGTTGCATTATTCTGTCTTATTGGATATCCATGCTATCTAAATAGCAAACCTCTCACCCTGGCCTTATCTACAGTGAAATCAATGGACTGGTCCCTAGAGCTCTACGGCCCCACTGACCCCGCTAACCTCTTAATGGAGACAACAAGGAGGGGCAGCACTTAGAAAGCTATTTGGAGGATGTATTCAGACCTTCTTTTCATCAGCACACTGTGCTTAGACGGAAAAACATGGAAAGAACAATGTGGACTAATACAGAAAAGTGGAAAAGATAGACCTCTTTTATTCATTCTTTTATCCCATACTTTTATAATTCTCTCCTTATACTTCTTAAAGCATTACGGCATAGATTAGAGACCCAGAAATTAAATAAAGAGAGATTTGATAAGAAGAAACCGACGGAAATGGCTCAGACGAGGGGGTCTTGCATCAGATTACACATGCAGGAAAGTGCAGGGCAAATGGGAGGAAGTGGGACCCTCCTCCCGATCTAATTTCACAAGCCGCCTCCACCGAATACCCAAATAACGCAGCCAAATGGATCCAGACCTTCACGGAGCCCACCAATGTCAAACTGCTCTGATGCCAAAGGTGACATCCACGACCCAGACAATGTCCAATTATACCCTTACACTTTATTACATTGCGTGAGTGAGTTGCTAATTGGATAACCTTCCCCACACTGATTGATTTACACCAGTAGCTGCGGACAGACATTCGCGCTTGATTGAGCTTAATTGACAACTCGTCTATTGAGTGTGATGACATAATGAACCAGAGCTTTGTCATGAATAAGCGTGTTGGCGGTGGTTCCTAAAAGCATGCGCAGCCCACTCACACTTAGTTGGACTGTCTGTGATTTATTGCTTTATTGCTTGATTGTTTAAACTCTAGCCAAGTTATTTAGATGTTAAACGCTGTTAATGCTTTAAAATGTACCGTCCACTTCACAGTCTATCATCTAGACACTGTGATTTTATTTAATTTACAGTTGAATCTGCTATTAATTACAAATGGTCCATTTTTCATGGGAAAATGAAATAATATATTGAAAATTGTGTAATTAAAAACTTTCTCTGCTGTCCTTTTCAGGAGACTTGCTTTTAGTTTATCAAAGAAGCATTAAGGGATATTTATCCACACCTTCAAAGTTCAGCCATGGCAGCTGGTTTTATATTTTTTGCATCATATGATCCATATAATCCCAGACATGATGATGCTAGGTTCTGGGCTCGTGTTAGTCTATTATTCTGAGAACACCACCACCTTATATGCTTGAATATAAAATGTTTTTGAATATGTCAATGTCTTGGCAACTATACGTCCTGTCAGGTGGACAGTGTTTTCTATCCACACAAAGTGAGGAAATAATAGTTTTGATGATATATTAAAGACTGTTGTGACGTGTTGTAGAGATATCTACATCAGTTAGCATGCTTACCAGCTAACCAAAGCCTGTCCTGTCTTGTAATACTACTTTGTACCTCAAGAGGCGATAGTGAGTCACTGTAGCCTCAAGTTAAGGTGGGCCAACATGAGCTGACGAAGATGTTTGATGCTATGTTTGAGGATAAGTATGATAACATTTCTTCTGGACTGGTAAGAAGCTGGACTGTTTCTTATGATGGCGCGGACACAACAGCTTTCTGGTTATATGTTGCCCCCTATTGTTTGGAGTATGAATTTGACAGGTTGTGTCATCGTAGACATTGCTCCTTTAAGTAACAATTTAACTTAAACTAAATGAATAAAAAAGTGGTCTCTGACTTTTGCACAGTGTTGTATAGAAACTAATTTGCAAAACTACCCTTTATTTTTTATTAAAGTTTATTTTTATTTTATTTTTATTTTTTTTGTGAGATATATGATGAAAGCCAACACATTTATATGGATCATTCCTCCAAATTGGTTCCAAGTCAGAGTTCATAAAGTATTTCAGAGTTTCAACTGCTCTGGGCTTTAGTTTAGTTTTAATTATATTTATTTTGTTTATTTTATATTTCGTCGCTGTCCAATAAAAAACAAGTATGTCAAAAATTGCAACTTTACAGGAGAGAACAAAAACATACTTCACTTTCAATGTATGTCAGTGGAACCAGAATTTTTTCCAAGCTATTTTGGAGCATTTCTATTGGTCCATGACCATTGGTGTGTTCAAATGATGCAGAAAACTCAAAATCAACAAAAATAGAGATTTTTCATTGGACAACGACAATATATTTAAAACATATAAGCAAATGTTTTAGTAGTGACTGTTTCATTCATGTGGGATCACTTTTTTAGCTAATTAGTTTGTGCATAAGTAGCCAGTACATGACTAGAAAACAAAGCTTTGAGCAATTGTATACACATGAAATCATACTTTAAAAAATATATCTTTACTTATATGTGTTTTGGTAGTGACCATTCTCAACGTTACACACTGATGTTCTGACTTGGGGACACATTGACAGATGAGGTCTAACTAACCATGTGGCCATGAGGGACAGGGATGCAGACTCACTGCTCTAAAATGCAGGGGTGTGGCTAAAATATGGCTCTGCCTTTAGACTAAAACTCCTGTAGTGACATTAGTCTTCATACTTTGAGTACCACAGTTTGATCCATACACATTTGCTCATTCAGCCTATGGATTTCTTAGCCCCGCCCATTGTCATAGATACGCAGTGTTTCAGTCTGGACCACTTTTTGAACAGGGCACAATCTAATCAGGACAAAGGTGATTTAAATGCATCAGTCATAAAGACACATCGACACAACAGCCTGTTAAAGTTGAAGGAGTAAAGAAAGAGTGGAAAATAGGAAATGTATGTTTTCAGTGCATAAATTCACACAAAGATTGGAAGTTATGTAAGTCTGAGAGCGAGGAATAGAAGTTAGTCTGTGTTTATGTGCCATATGTGAGCTTGCTCATCTACAGAGACAACATCCTGTTCTACTTGTAAAACAATCAGCTGGAAGGCACTTCGGTAGTACTAATGTTCCGTTCCTAGAGGAAGAAGAAAGACAGCCATGGTGAGATTGCAGCTCAGCTCCATTACTTTCTGTTAATTTGACAGGCACAATGAGGGTGTCACTCACCCTGTAAAGCATGTTGGTTTTCGCTCGCTCGTCCAGAACGGTCACAGGTCCCTCCTTCCCCGCAGCAAACACGGTCACCCGCCCACATCCTCCCACTCTTTCAGCCACTACTGGGCTTAGCCATGCCTGACCACTACTTCCAATTACTGCCCAAAAACCACTCTTCAGAAGACCATCGGTTAAATACAACAGGAGTTCAGAATTCTACTAGTGTGGATATTTTCTCCATTGTTCTTAAATGGGATGTTTGGTTAAAGGCAGATTTATGGGTTTATCTTTAATGAGAACTTAATGACCGCGTACGTGCCCGTGCATATGCTCAGCGTCTCACGCACGGCTGTGCTGTGTTCACTGGTCGGGGGGCAGGTGTTGCATTGGTCGTCCCTGGGGGCAGGCAGGGGAGGTGTTAGAGGGGGGCTGAAATCACTCTTTGATGACAGGGGCAGCATAGGGAGAAGGGAAAAGCCCCCTCAGCTCATAAATATGCCCCCTGATCCCCTCATAAGGAAGGGAGAGAAAGGCAGGAAAGGAAAGGAGAGGGGAAAAGAGGAGGGGATTAAAAGGGAGGAGAGGAAACGTAGGGGAGTAAACAAGACAGATATGGGGATTGGGTGGCTCAGCTGGGACCGCGGGGCAGGGGTCCGCGAGGAAGCCGTGTAATCCATCTCCTCCCGCTCTCACTCACGTGCAAGATGGAAAAGCTCCAAAATGAATGGGCTGTGGGCATTAAAACTCAATAATGCCACATACCCTTCCCCCATTACTCCAGCGCTCAACACCCTCATCAATTATTACAGACTTTCATTACACTCACCCACATCAACAGCCAGAGAATCAGATTTGGGGCAAAGAAATTGATTTCTTTGTAACAGCACTGTTTCTAAAGTATGATTTTTTTTAAAGTAAGATTTTTGCTGTACAAGTTTCTGTTTCTACAGTACGGTATTGAAGTCAGAGACCAACTTTCATTTATTTAATTAAAGAAATTAAAGCATAAAGTATCAAATGCTCAACAACTTTTGCAAGAAGCATGTTTAATATTTTTCTCCCTGTTATGTTCAGCTTTTACACTTTCAAAATAACAAAAAGAAAAGGCCAATGCATTTTGTAGCCAGTTTAGGTCAATGTGTTGTGAGGGCCACAGCAAGATCTTCAGCTTGTGCATGTTGAGGTAGTGTGTTATGTATTTTAAGTTGTGTTTAGGATCATTATCCTATTTTAGAATACATCTGTCTTGTTTAGGTGTTCCTATGCACATTTCTGACGCTGTCATTTGTGGTGAGGATGCAGGAACGGTGCACCAATACTTCACAACCTGTTAAATCTTTTTCTGTTAAAGGTTTGAGGATTCGCATCACCTGGTCTTTCCCAGTGATGTACGTGAACGAGCCCATAGTCCAATAAGCTACTTAAGCCCTGAGAGCTTGAAAGCTGAAATATTTCGGGGTGCCCAAACATTTTCATGATGCTCATTTCCTTTACTCACTCTAAATCTGTACAAAAAGTATGTACAATACACAAATCCAACTTGAAATGTTAAACAAGTGTTTCCTTTTTATGCCTTTATGTCTTTTGAAGATCAGTTCATCTGTTAATCATTTAGCTGTTCACAGCTACAGAAATACTGACCAGGGGTGGACAAACGTTTGCAACTCATTTGATTGTTTTGGTTGTTTTTTATGTGCTGCCACTTCTGAGTATGCTGAATAGGATATTTGCTAACATTTTATAAAGCTTGTGCAACCAAGCAAGAGTTGCTAAGAAAGACTACATTTGTGGGTGGAGCCTGGATAGGTCATATTGAAAAGCAGGGGCAAAGAAATCATGCTGTCCACCTCTGGAGGCTGTTACAGGTGGTTTTAATCGCACAGCTCTTTTATCAAGCAGAGAGGAGGCGAGGCATGTGCCCTTGAACGGAAACTCAGTTTCATTGTGATAGAGTGCGCTAACAGACAGGATCCCGCCCATAGAAACACTTCACTACAGGAATCTGTAGATCCTGCTTGTTCGTGGGTGAATGAGCGTTGGCCTTGGATGGAGATTTTCATCAGCACTCCTGTCCCACCCTCACTTAATTGGGATTCACATCATGCAGGAACTGAAAGCGACGCTCGTGCATGCGTTTATCCTGTGTATGTGAGCACGTGCTCAATTAGATAACCTTGTGGCCATTGTCAGAACCTTCCCCCTTTATTTCACTAACATACACGTGCATACAGTACTGTAGACAGAGACCATCCTTTATTTATTTAGCTTCCAGTCAAAACAGCCATTAGGCAGTAAAGAGCAGAAAACATTTGACAGAATCTGAAAAATGCAAATGAATCATAAAAATGAATTAATTTTAGGTTAAAACAAGGGTTTGTGGTTCACTGCTGTCCTCTGCTTTATGCAAAACCTGTCAACATGCATTTGATGTGACCAAACAGAGCAGAAAATCCTTTACTGTGACATTAAAGCCCTGACCAGAACGACCTGAGTATTGATTTTTTTTTCTTTGTGGGGCTTTGATGTTGTCATAGGCGTGTTGAATTAATTTAACAAAAACTGCTTGTATGTGTTTCTGATTTGTTCATTTGAACAGATTCCATAAGTCCATGAGTTAACATGAATCAGTTAACATGAGTCAGTTAACAGCTGAGATGTTGATAAAGCATTCGTCAATTTGCATATAATGTACATTAAGTGTGTAATAAAGGAAAGTGTAATGTAATGTAATGTAATACAACATGCAAACAGTACTCAGACATTTGTGGCATGAAAGATAATCATGTAAGGAAACAAACTGTCAAACCAAGTTATACTGTGTATGTGTGTGTGTGTGTGTGTGTTAAGTGCCCTGACCAAGGACTTAACCAGGTATTGGTGTGTGTGTGTGTGTATGTGTGTGTGTGTTAAGTGCCCTGACTAAGGACTTGACCAGGTATTGGTGTGTATATGTGTGTTAAGTGCCCTGATCAAAGACTTAACCAGGTATTGGTGTGTATATGTGTGTTAAGTGCCCTGACCAAAGACTTAACCAAGTATTGGTGTGTGTGTGTGAGTGTGTGTGTTAAGTGCCCTGACCAAGAGCTTAACTAGGTATTGGTGTGTGTGTGTGTGTGTTAAGTGCCCTGACCAAGGACTTAACCAGGTATTGGTTTGTGTGTGTGTGTGTGTGTGTGTGTGTGTGTGTTAAGTGCCCTGATCAAGGACTTAACCAGGTATTGGTTTGTGTGTGTGTGTGTGTGTGTGTGTGTGTTAAGTGCCCTGACCAAGGACTTACCAGGTATTGGAGTGTGTGTGTGTTAAGTGCCCTGACCAAAGACTTAACCAGGTATTGGTGTGAGTGTCTGTGTGTTAAGTGCCCTGACCAAAGACTTAACCAGGTATTGGTGTGTGTGTGTTAAGTATTGGTGTGTGTGTATGTGTGTGTTAAGTGCCCTGACCAACAACTTAACCAGTTATTGGTATGTGTGTGTGTTAAGTGCCCTTACCAAGGACTTAACCAGGTATTGGTGTGTGTGTGTGTGTGTGTGTTAAGTACCCTGATCAAGAGCTTAACCAGGTATTGGTGTGTGTGTGTGTTAAGTGCCCTGACCAAGAGCTTAACCAGGTATTGGTGTGTGTGTGTGTGTGTGTGTGTGTGTGTGTGTGTGTGTGTGTGTGTGTGTGTGTGTGTGTGAGCTGAAGGATTTAAGGGGCCCCGAAATGTAAAAGTTTAGCCGTCCCTGGTTAAGATTACATGATTTGTTGGTTTTCTAACAGAATATAAGGTAACACATCCTCTACATATAACTCACTTCTGCACATTCTAATGCACGGTTACTGTTTATGTCCTGAATTATCATGTTGGGGAAAATAATTAACACAGGTGACCTGTGGAAACATTATCACACACGTTCGTCATGGTTTATATTTCAGATATTTTTTTCACTAAACTCAGCACATAATTATACATTGTGCACTAACATTTGCTGAAATTTGCAATTGTTTATTCTAGCTTCTATTCACTTTTATGAGACTGGGGCGATCAAAGATGTCTGTATTAATAATTTCCAAAAAAAAAGTCTTACTACACATACAGTACACAAGTTGTACTCACTGGAATTTGAGACAATCATGTCTACATATATAGATGTATGTATATATAAGTATATATTTTGTATGGATGATATGTTACATCAGTACTGACCACCATGGTTGACAGTGAGGGTCTTGGAGTGGGCAGGGACAAGGGGGAGGGGGGACTCCAGGGAGGTGGCCTGACCTTTCAAAGAAGCTGACTTGCAGCGGTCTCTCTATAGATCCATACGCCTCATCACCCGAGTCTAAAAACCCACAACATACTGCCTAGCTCATACTTACAGGAGGGAAATAAGGATAGTGTTGAATAAATACATCAGTTATTTGTCATGTTGTGCTTCTAGCTTGGCTGGAAGCTGCTGTGCTGGTATAGAGTTTTAGGGGTTTGACTGCTATACAGATCTGATCTTTTTATGGATTTCATCTTTATAATAGACTTCATAAAAGCTGGGAAATGCTCGCAGCACAAGATGGAGAAAAACCAGCAGGAACTGCTTTTTTGTCCATGTGTGAATGTGTGTGTGTGTGTGTGTGTGCAGCTCTTATGTCAGTGCAGGCTTTATTCATTCTGCCCCTCTGTACTACTCCACCAGATGGGAGCCAGGAGAGTGGGGATGGAGTGGGGGGAGAAAGAGAGAGCGATAGAACGAAAGGGAGGAGAGAGAGAAATACAAAAAGACAGGAGAGAGAGAAAGAAAGAGAGAGGAAAAGAGAGAAAAATAAGAGAAATAGAGAGCAATAAAGAGAGGTATAATGATTATATATATATATATATATATTATATATATATATATATAGAGAGAGAGAGAGAGAGAGAGAGAGAGAGAGAGAAAGAGAGAGAGAGAGAGAGAGAGAGAGAGTGAGAGAGATAGATACATGGATTGATAGATAGAGAAATAGAGACAGAGGGGTATCCCTATATGTATCTCCTCATATGGGGGCTTCTTTGTTCACTGGCCGCCTTCACTAGCAGCACTGTGTGTGTGTGTGTGTGTGTGTTTGTGTGTGCGTTGGCTGCAAAATCTCATTAAAAGTGTGAGTGGAGTGAAGAGGGCTTGAGATCCCATTAAGACGTCTGTATGGACTTCAAACAGCTCTGAGCACGGAGGTCAGACTGTCCACAGCGTGTCAGAACAAGAACAGATACAAAAGAGCGATATATGACAAATAAGTTAACAGGACAAATAAATAACAATAATAAAAAGAAATGATAAATCAGGGCCGTCGAGGTCATGATTAATGATATTTGTTTGTACAAGTGTTTGTGCAGTTAATTTCTCTACATCTAAGATATGAATGGGGAACAATATGTTTTAGAGTGAACTGTGATTTTCAGTCATGGACTGAAGATTAGGGAACTAGCCTTCCATCCCCTCAACCGACAGGACACCACTGACCCCCAACAACCCCAGGCAACACCACCGCTCCAGGCAAGTGTGTTCACTAGTATGTATGTGGGAGTTTCATTGCACAGATGGGTTAAATGTGGAGGTCAAATTCCTCTGTATGCAAAACACAAGTGGCAAATAATTCGTGAGAGTTAATTTGTGAGAGTGACGCCAACTGCACGTTCCAACCAATCAATGCATTTACTATAGATTTCATACAGTCTGTGGTTCCAACATCCAAGGGCGTAGAATTTGCATGGACTGAAGGGACTTGTCCCCACCAGTATCCAGTGATTACTGAATTGTCCCCACCAATAATTTGATCCCCTCCGAAAAAAATCTAATCTGTCAACGTATGATTAACCTAGAGGTGCAGAAAGGGTTAAATCACGTTTTCTACTCTCTCTCGCAGTAACACATATGGCCAGTGTGATTAGCTAGGTCTTTCCCTGCTGTCACGCGTTACGTGAGACTCTGTAGCTACGTTTGGTTGTTAGCAGCACCGAAACTGGAAGGAAAACTTTCTAGTGATATGAGACTCACTGTGCAAGACTCGTGGGTGACACATGGGTGTGAGGAGCGAATGAGGATGGCAACAAAAAAAAGCTGTTTGTCAAAGAAATGTGTACATCACTTAAAGTCTATTTCACTAATAAAATGAGTCCATCATAATAATGTTAATGGCAGTGCTAGGCTTTAGTGCACAGCATACAGCAGACTAACATCGTCTGTAGCTGTGAATAACAAGTAGTGTTCCTGCTTTTATTAATGCTAATGTATAAGAGATGTCAGTTGTACTATGGCTGATGTAATGTTGATAAGTCTTTAGATGTAATCTCACTGTTTACTGGTATGAAACTGGCTGAAATGAACCTGTGTCTTGTAGTTTAATTGAGACATTAAGAAAGATTGATTGGTTTTCTGGGATTGTTACTTTAGTTTTGTGGACAACAGCATCAGGTTATGCAGTGCTCCATGTATGAACCCTGATTTCTGAGACCTGTTTCACGGACGTCCTCGGGACCTGTTTTTGTTAGCTGGGCTTTCATTAACTCATTAAGAGAGAAGTTTTGTTCTGTGATTGTTGCGTTGTTGGTTTGTGGAGATTATGCAGCTCCATCTACTTTTATTATTTCTGATGTATGAGACCTGTTTCATTTGCCCTACTTCTTTGTCAGTCATTAGTTTAACATGAATTTAGCATTATATTGTTCATTAATTCAATTTTAACTTGTTATTCTGAGTTGGTGAAAAGCATGTAGAATAGCATGTGTAGTATGTCAGTCCTTCATTCTGTCATGGAGCAAAGATGGGGGAGGGGTGTGGCGGGGTAGATTCATAGGTCCCCACCCATGTCAATAGCAAATGTACGCCCTTGCCAACATCTCTTTTATTGTAGCCTCTTGCTCTTATACCGCTACATTACATCTTTTTTCAGGTGAACGCTTGCTTTTGTTAGCACTCAGCTGGAGTTGGTTTATCCATAGTTTTCCAATACGCACAGCCCAGAGTAGTCTGCTGAAATACTAAAAGAACAGCATGTTCACGCCATTGCAGTAGCTGGATATAGCTTTGGGTGTATGACGAAGCCATCAATGGAATTTAAAAAGCTGGATTACAATCACCTTGAAAAAGCACACACAAATTATTTATATATTATTGTGTATAGTTACTAACATGGTGGTGAGTGAGGTTTTACTACATGATTCATTTTGGAAATTATATTTTCTGTTTTTGCTCTATTAACTGCACTGAAGCTGGTAAAATCTCTTTGTTTATCTGTGTGAAAAACACACATTCACACACACACACACACACACACACACTCATTTATTGATTTTTTTCCTTGTTGTCTACACACCTCCTCTACAGATTTGATTAGTCACACTGAGGTGAGAGAGAGAGAGAGAAACAGAGAAAGACAGAAAAAGACAGACAGAGAAACATAAAAAAGGTAAGAAAGAGTGAGAGACGGAGAAAGATAAAAAAGTAGTGAAAGATAAAAACAACATCAAAAAGACAAAGAGAAGCAAAGAAGAAAAAGGAGAAAAAAGAGAGACCAAGAGACAGACAGAGAGAGAGAAATAGAGAATTGGTCACAGATTCAAAGTCAGAAATAAATAGATAGATTTTGAAGGACATTAGGCATACTTTATATTTTTGCCATCATTCTGCTGAGGAAATGATAGAAAGTTAAGATTAAGTAAGATTCAGCGTCATCTCTGTGTTATTGCAGTAATTTATATAGTGGGCTAAGCCATTGACCCAGTGGAGAAGAAGAGGGTCTTTAACACTTGACCTGCAGTGATGTTTCTTTACAGCAGGCGCACAGTGAGTAGCACCAGCCTGTAATTTCAGTCATTGGAAAATTACACACCACCCCCGGAGACGCTGAAAGAAGCTATGATAATTCTATACACACTCAACTGCTCACTCACTCTCTCACACACACACACACACCTTCCCTAGCTGATTCCCTCGAGATCTGCTTTGTAACACCCACGTGGCCGTGGTAAACTGAGGAGAAATGAGAATCACTGTGTGGAGGTGTATATATGTGTTTGTTTTTGTCATCACTATCTGATGTTGCAGAAAAAAATCAGCTGCTTTTCCTCGTGTTCTCTCACAGTATTATATCTCTTAATTGATTTTTTGTAGAGATTTTAAATAGCGGGTAATCAGAGATGATATGCCATGTCAGACGTTTCTTTGGTGTTATATTCTGGGGACATACGTATGTGTGTAGTTTGTGTTAGTCGTTTACTTGCCCAGTGGTTCCTCACCCAGGACCTGAAGTGTCCCATTCCCTGTACATTTTAGAGTTTTCCTGGTTCCAAACACACCTGATGAAATTAAACGGTTAATTAACAAGCAGTTCTTAGGTTGAAGTCGTTCTGTTTCTGACCAATGAACCAGTCTAAGCTGAATGTTTATGTTTGGTGGACTAATCTAAACCCAGCTTAACCATCACTTACATTTACTGCATTAAGCTGACCTTCTTATCCATTATGTCTTTAACACTGGCAGAACAAAAGCGAGTGCTAATACCTAGAAGAAGAAATTTAGATTAAAACAATGCTTTACAGGAGGTACTTACATTAGTGCTTGTTTAAGTCCTCAGTTTGCATTTAAATTGAAAGTTTGTTCCACCACCTGGGTGCCAGATACAGGTATTAAGGATGATGTAGCATATAGCACTGTATGTGTAAAATATATGTAAATATAGTTATAGTTTATCTTTTTCCGACTGTGTTTTCTTTACATTGTGTAAAAATTCAATGATGAATGGATCAATAGAAATGTTCCATAATTTGTGTTATGTAGTGCCCCATAAATATACAGAAAGATAAATGTAACTCAATTTTTTCCACTTTTGATTTTTCATCATTTCAGTAGGGCAGCTGTTATTTGCATTGTGTAAAAAAATGATGAACGGACCAATCGATATGCTCTGCTTAGAATAAAACTTTCCTGTAAAGTTATTTTGTAAAGTGCGACAGTGCAGGTATGAGTGGATCAGACACAGGAGTTTTTAAACACCTCAGTGTCACTGCTGGACAGAGAGTTGTCTGTGGTGGTCCTTTGGGGGTCCTGATGATTGAAGAACAGGGTAAAAGGGGGCTAACAAAGTTTACAAAGAAACAGAGGGACTACATTCTGTAAGTATATATATAGGCATTATATACCCTGGCATTATTAAAAAAAAACATGAGTGTGTGTGTTTTTGTACAGGTAAATTTGTAAGGACCACATGTCCTCACTAGTATAGTACAGTCTGATTTCTTTGGTAAAGTTGTGAGGATGTGAGGATGTCATTTTCTCCAAAAATCTAATTTTTTAAAAAGATCTACTAGAGCAGAAAATTAGTCTTTTGGGTACTAAGGTTGAGGTTAGGGTTAGGTTTAGGTGTAGTAGTATGTAGTTATAGTAACAAAGATCAATAGAACCTATGGATAACCTCACTAATATAGTAAGACAAACATGTGTGTGTGTGTGTGTGTGTGTGTGTGTGTGTGTGTGTGTGTGTGTGTGTGTGTGTGTGTGTGTGTGTGTGTGCTTTACTCAGACAGTGCAGCAGAGAAGGTAAAGAACAAAAGAGGTATGATGCAGTCGAGTGACTGGGAGTCTGCAAGAGAGAATGTGTAAAGTCACGAACTATGTGTATGTGTGTGTGTGAGAGAGAGAGAGAGAGAGAGAGGGTGACTCACCAGCTGCATCCGTTCAATCAGGCCACTCTGCAGTATGTGAGTCACTCTGTACAAACAGCATGATGAGGAGAACTGGGAGAAGATAGGGATGAAAACATAATGTCTAGATGATGGTCAAAGAAGTACAACAGTGATCTTTTGACCAAATAAGGTAGCAGTACGCTCACTATAGGATTTTTCATACTTGTGGGAACACCTTGAGGATCCACAGGTAGAAACTATAGCCCAAATTTTCATGCATAGTTGTAGTCTTCAGCCTATCAGTTACCACATATTTGGTTGGTGGAACACATGCCACTACCATGTTGGTGTCTCTGCTGTGCTGGGAATTGTCCAGCACCCAAAAGACATCAGATGCTCCTCTTCCACTTTGTAAGGTTAGTTTATGGACTCCTCTACAATGGATCTGTAGGTAGTGCTAAAGATAATGGGCCTCCAGTGCAACATTCTCCTTCTGTCAGAGGTGAGCAATCCCTCACACTTGATTCTATAGGCTGTGTGGTTTCACACTATCAAAAAGTCTTGAGTTCCACTAAGTATTAGAATGAAATCACAGTAATAAACTGCTTCTCAGATTAAAGTAATTAACTCATACTTAGACTGAATAGAATAAATAAAAGAACTAGTAATAAAAGACTGCAGAGGAGATAAAGCATCTATAGAACAAATGAATAAATAGTTCACAATGTAATAAAAATAATAATAGCTTATAATAATAAGATAATTAGAGATAGAAGTGTTTATTATCTTACATCAACTATCAGTCATCTCAACTCAATAGGGTACCAATATAGTAAGTACAGACACTTACGGACTATTTATCAAAAAAAACCTTTATAGACATAGAATTACTGATTGTAGCAACTGCAACTGCAGTAATATTTATGATATTCATATCTAATGATTTATCTGTCAATATTACCACAAAACAGGACTGATGCTTTCAAATACATATTCAGAATAAAAATGACATTTAATTGCTTTCTACAAAGGTGTTGCTACTATTTCCATTAAGTCACAATTCTTAATCAGCAAGTTACTTCACCATAATAATAAATGTGATTATAATTACACAGAAATAAAAAAGGTAAACGAATGATATATAACCGTGATCACAGCACAGTAAAGCAGTGTTCCAGTGCTCACATAAAAAGTATGCATTTGTAACCCTTCATATGCAACTCTATATCATATTACATGAGATCATAGGTCATGACGTATGTTGGCTGTCCTGCTTTTTTATCTTCAAAGTCAGAACATTGTTGTCCTAAGAGGTATGCAAACAAGTACATTCACCCTCACTCCCAGACACACACACACACACACGCACACACACACACACACACACACACACACACACACACACACACACACACACACACACACACACATTGTTCTTTACACTTACATTGCCTTTTTGCTACCTGCCTTTTTATTCTCTGACAGACAGCAGAGGACTTTGAAAGCAAGCAGTAGTTTCTGGCCAATTATCTCAGTATCCAACAGGCTGGATAAACTAGGCCTTCTGTTTACCCATCAGAAAGCTGTCACTCAGTGACCACTGGCCAGAACCCCTACCAACAATGTGAGGGAGAGCAAGCAAGTGAAAGAGTGAGAGCAAGAGAACAATAATCAAAGCTGCTGTCATGTTTCTCTCTGCATCATATTTGGCCTGGGCAACTGTTTATGCATGAACCAGCCCAGTATGATAGGTTTTTCTTTTCCTTCTCTCACACTGTCGTGAATGCTGACCTGACCACAGACAGGTACATCCTTTATTTATGTTTATTTATGAGATAAGTGATGCCCATCCACTGTAATCATTCAAGGTTGGTAGAAGTTGCCTTTCCAGCCCAGAGCCTAAATATCATTGAATGTGTTTAGGATTACTGGAAGAGTGAAAAGCAATAAACGCATTCAACAGGGAAGTCTTCAGAAAGAAACACAAGCTGTAATAAAAACAAAGCATGGACACAACAGACTGCAAAAATATATATTTAGTTTTGAGGATTCCGTATAGTTTTCTGCCTTTTCCAGACTCTGACAACTGAATAACTTTTTTGACTCTGAATTTAAAAAGTGTAGGTGGTCTCTGACTTTGGCACAGGACTATATGCATTTCATGTAAAATGGTATGTATATTGACCCTACTTTATTCTTTTTAATGAAAATATGTGTCATAATGAATTCAATATATACTATATATATATATATATATATATATATAATATATATATATATATATATTATATATATATATATATATATATACACCAGGTATTGGATTAGATTAGATTATGACTTTTTTACAGAACAGCCACATAAAACAGCAGCAAACTGAAAACATAGATAAATATCAGTACAAAGAATATTTTAGGTCTAGCACACTTTAATGAGAGGCAACTCCTACTTAGAGATTAGAGAGGGGCCACGTGCTACATCTCTGCTAAATGGCATTAATAAATTGATTGCTTTTCACGCCTGCACAATCAATTCCTGCCCCTCCCAGATGCCCATTTGCTCACTGAACTGTGCTGTGCTTGTCTGTCACTGCATGCTAAAGCAGGTGCTCTGTGTTAGTCTGGTAATTCACTGGTTAGGATACGCAGTCGTGCTCATGTAGAGCTGGATTGGTTTGCCCTGTTTTGGAAAAGCTTGATTAGGCAGTGTAATTGATGCCAGATAAGCTGAACGGCTTCCCTTTCCTGACTGTTTCCAAACTGGACTAGGGGCGTGGCAGCGGCCCTGGAAAACAGCCAGGCCACCAGCCATCTGGGGAAAGCCATACACACACACACACACACACACACACACACACACACACACAGAGAATGGATGATACACACAGATGAGTCAAGGTCACTATGAAGACAGACGAAAAGACAGTGAAGATGCAGTTAGATCATACATTTTTAGTATTTATGGGATATAGGCCAGAACTAGTGTTCAAATTGGACTGGGCTATGTCCACATACCACTTCATCCACATTATGCCCTCTATTTTATTGAATACTAGAGTTTTATAAAAGCTTGTTGTTCTAGTGTTCTGTATTCTATCTCAGTCAGCCAACAGTAAAGTGCAACCATAAACTACATCTTTGTGTTCCAATTAGGGTTGGACCTAATTGATTGTGCAGGGGTCTTTTTTGGCCCTGCGGGCCAATTTTGCCATCTAGCAGCATATACTATGTGGGTTCTCATGGTTTTCATCATTTTGGTTGTGCAATAAATGAGGACCAGAGTGCCAGATATTCCTCCATTCCTCCTTCCTCCATTGGAGAAGACCTTCTCAAGTAAAGGGATAAAGTCTGATGCTGAACCTCTCAACGTTTCTTGTAGACTGGTAAGAACTGAAGGAGTAGGAGAGACTGATGCATTTTCTGAGTTCAATTTTGGAGTATAAAATCAACGGGTTGTGTTATCTTACAAATTGCTCATTTAAAGATTTTATATCACTTCAGATCTGAAAATATTCACAGGTGTTTTTGTCCACCCTTACACTGTATGAAGACAACTGGACACTATAGGTCTGAAAGAATATATAGCTGTGAAGTAGTCCTTACTGAGTAAAGAAAATAGATGCACTCCCGACATGTAGGCTGAACCAATTCTTAGATGCCTTAAACATGCTGTCTACTGAGACACCTTATTTTGACCTGCTTTTAAGGAAGCATTGAACGCTTCCTCGGCCGCTAAGGCAATCCCATGAAGCAACACAGGCATATCTATGAGCAGTGAAGTCGTAAGTTATTTGGATTCTCTCTGGTGTTTTAATGTGTTTCTTGTCATAAAATCACACAAAACAGTATTTTATTTACTTTGCAACGAGTCGATGACCATTTTGCTGTTTTAATGCTACTCGAACCAGTAGCATTTACGCAAGCAGATTGTTAAGCCTTGGGCTATAGTTTTGGATAGCAGGCTGGTAGCTTAGCAACTAGTTAAACCACGGGTCGCATGCAGTGGGCAGGAACAAGCTGTGATACAGTCTCTCTCTTACTAGAGCGTCTCAGTAATCTGTTTTATGAGGAGGGATGTCAGAGAGAACGCTGCTACTAAAACAGCTTCCCCCCTAGACAGTACCTACTTAGACACTCACTAGGTTTTGAGACACACCCAAAATAGACAAAGAAGCTGTTAGTGTTCTCAGAACAATAGGCTCTCCACCCCAGAGTCCAGACCTCAACATCACTGATTGTGTTTGAGCTTACTGTGTAAATATCCCTGCGCATTTCTTTGAAAAACTAAACGCAAGACTCTCTAAAAGAATGCAATCTTAAAAAGGCAAAGAGTGAAAATAATGCGATACTGAAAATCTGAATCTATATTTAGTAGTCCTGTGTAAATTGCTATTTAAAAATATATGTTTTTGGGACACTCAATAATAATTAACTACATAATGACCCTTTAACTGGAAATAAATTAAAGAGAAAAGTGGTCTCTGGTCTTTGCACAGTACTGTAGGCCAACAGAAAACCCCATAAAGACAGTAATACAGGTATGTGTGAGTGCAGTATGAGTCATCCTGCACCTGGAGATACTCACACCTGTTCCCCAGAGACATGGACTCTGCCATGCTCAATCAGCTAGCCAAGGTCAGACCTCTTTCTCTTTCCGTGACTGTCTGTCTGTCCCTGTCACACACTCACATACTCTCTCACACACACGCTCACACAGACTGAAAGACACATTGCTGTTCATCAGAGCAGCCGCAAGCCCAGTTTGTGCAGGATGCTTTTCCCCATGTAACTTTACTCAGGATGATGTTCAGTTAATGTCCTAGATACACTCCTCCTCATTCATCTTTCCACACCTCCCCATCCCCCCCTCCACGCTTCTCCTCATGTTACTATTCCTAAACGTGACAAACTGACGCACGTGCTGACGCAGACCATGCAGTCCCGCCCACAAGTTCCACCTGACCCAATCAGGTTCAGCTCGGAGCTCACTACAGGAGAAGCTCCCCCTGGACCACACCCTCTCTAGTCTCAGCAGCTGAGAGCACCACCATGGAGACGGGAGGAGAGTGCAGAACAGTACACTGCACAGTATAGAAGCCAATTCCTGCCAAGCAGAGGAGGAAAACAAAAGCTGATGTTTTTTTTCTTTGTTTCAGGAAACAATTTGCCAAAATAATTACTTACGTTTTCACTAATGTGTATATATATATATATACATATATATACTGATTTAGTATCCCATTTTATTTTCTTCAAAATGTTGACTTAAGATATGAAAAAAAGACCAAACTGCAAGAAAATAAGCAATTAATTTGGGATACGTGAATGTATTGAGAACAATATAATATAATATAATATAATATAATATAATATAATATAATATAATATAATATAATATAATATAAATTATATTAAACATTAACACATTAAACTTCTTATTACTGACATATAATTACAATATAATAATAATAATAATAATAATAATAATAATAATAATAATAATAATAATAATAATAATAATAATAATAATAAAGTATGCAGTGCATTTGCACTACCTATACTTCAGGTAGACTGACAGACTGATGATGAAAGATAAGCTGGCCAAGCCCTCAGTCTACAGTGAAGCACAAAAAAGAAAAGGGAGCTATATCAGTGTTTGTGTGTGCGTGTGCTCATATTTCACGCACTCCCAGAGTGGCTCTGGCCCATTCAGACCAGAATGCCTGTGTGGCCTTACTCTCTCTCACTCACTCGCTCTCTCCATTCTCTCTTTTGTCCTCTCACTTCTCCCTGTATCTTTATGGAGGAGACAGGGTTGCCATGGAGACAGAGATGCTTATGGAAGGACATGCAAAAAAGTCCATTTATTGTAGAGTATTTTGAAAACTAGTGGAAATGAATGGATCTGTGAGTCTTAGTGGCTGTAAATACAGGCATGTACACGGCAACCCATAATTCATCATGTCAACAATGAGACCAAATGAACTCAAATGCTTTTGGGAGGAGAGAGAGAGAGAGAGAGAGAGAGAGAGAGAGAGAGAGCTATCTGTCTTCGTGTGGATGTTGCAGCAGACATGCTGACAGGGTTTAAGTGGCTTTGAGCTGATGATGTGCAAATAGCGGTGCTCCGTCATATCCTAATGACATTATAGTGGCATCCCATTCTCTGTCCATTTCAATCTGATTATCAGATTGAGAATAAGAGAGAGAGAGATCTTTCTCAATGGAGGCACGGAAATAGAGTGGGCCAACATTGATTCTACCCTTTTAGAGACACAGATATAGATCCAGTGTTTATAACTGAGGTTTGTAATTCTCACATATATTAGGAAAGTGAATATATATATATATATATATATATATATATATATATATATATATACTCGGTTTGCATTACTGTCCATAGTTACTGAATAAAACGCCTTAGGATACTACAAGGTTGGGCAATAAAGGATAAAGGGCATTCCATGATCTCAACGTTGCCTACTTTGTCTTGAAAATACCCACTGACACTACTTTACATGGCCTCGTCCTACAAACTAGGGCTACCGCAGCGCCCTCCAGCGGTGGTGCGCATGTGAGAAAATGCCATGGTAATCTTAAAGGGCCCACATCATGGAAAAGCAGAGTCTGATGAAATATATACGTTGTACCATTCATTAACCAGCCTGCTGCTTAAAACCCAATTAATATCACAGGAACCAATCAGCTGAGTTTAGCATCGTCCACTCATGCTGATCTGAATGCGTGTCCATTGGGTTACTTTTGAGATCGTTAATAGTCTAGACACATCCCTAAATGAGAACACACACAATGATAAAAATACGTATTACGTAAAGATACAATTTGAAATGAAATTCGAAATGTTGAAATTGTGTTTAAACTAAAAGTCATTGGACGGTCATGGTGAACAGCTCTGATAGAAATGATGGTCTGAAATAAATCAGAACAATCTGTTGTAGCGTCTCACATCCCACACGCCTGCTGAACGTGCTGCATCCCACTGAGCTATTTCTTCCACGGGCGCTCCCAGTCTCTGTAATTATTTTCCAGTCAGAGCCAGAAGGTGAATGAGCTGACAGTTATGACCGGGGACCCCCTCCCCTCCCCTCCCACCCCAGCCCTCCTCTCCTCCTCCTCCTCCTCCCCCATCTCCTCTGTGGGAAAAAGAAAAAGGCAATAATTTAATTCTGCCCCGTCTCGGGTAAATTAAGAAACGCAGCGCGCGCATATTAGATGTAAATTAACTCCATTCGTAAAGTGCAGCGGGTTGATTTGGCAAATACATACGGACAGCTCGTTCACCTTCGCTGCGCTGTGATCAACATGAAGGACAAATATTTTATTTATTTATTTATTTATTTATTTATTTATTTATTTATTTATTTATATATTTTTTTAGTTATGGCCAGATTTCTATTCTAAAATAAAACAGGCTCTCAGACTATAAACGCTACACTCCAATTAGTGCGGGACCCATCTGATCTAACCCGGTCTCTCAGACTCTGGGGACCGATTTAAGCCTAGCGCGGCACGCGCCTGGTGATCGCGGGACTTCTGGTTGTCCAGGAAACGAGTGACGCCGCCATCTGTCCGCGCGCGCCGATCCCTGTCGCCCTGCCGTGTAGCGCGAGACATAAAGCTCAGCGCCAAAATGAAGACTAAGAGCTGATACACGGGGGGGTTTACTGGACAGCACGAGCGCACAAGCACGCGACGCATGGGCACCCTTAATATCTAACAAACCGGGGGCGTGGAGTATAACAAGTTGAGTGACAGGCAGAGGGAACTAGTTTAATTAAGACCCCAAGACCCGAACCTGTACTCTTAAAAATGGTTCTTTAGTAAAGTCTGTGGTTCTACTTAGAACATTCAAGCTTAAATGGTTCCTTGGCTGGTAAAATGGTTCTTCAGACTGATAGAGAATGTGTTGTATTTGGTTCTACATAACCTTGTTGGAAATCATTCTGTATAGCACCAAAAAATAACAACAACAAAAAAGGTTCTTGTATTGTTGTAGGCTTGATATCATTTTTGGTGCTCTGTGAAACCATTTTCGAAACAGCTCATGTAGAACCATATACAACACATTCTCTATCAATCAGAAGCAACATTGCGCCAGCCAAAGAACCATTAAAGCATGCAAAGGGTTCTTGGAGTGTTCATGCTTCAATATAGAACCACTGTCTGTATCAAAGGACCCTAGAAGAACATTTTAGCATTTTAGTTTTCCCCTTGTTCCCTGGATTTTTTTCCTTTTCTAGTTCTCTTGTGGCATTTTTGTGGTATTATGCAAAACCTAATAATCACAGCTAATTTTGACATCTCTGTTTACATCACTGTTTTTGTTGCTGTGCCTTTAGGACTGAAATAAGATAAATGAGCTCTGTTCTGATTGGCAGCCCTGTTTTGTGAGATGCTGCTGAGAACACTGTCTAATTCTTCAATGTCAGTGGGCGGAGCTCAACCTCTGTAGATTGAGTAGGTGGACTAATGTTGATTCTTGTGACTTTAAAGAAAGAATGACACGTGATTGCTTTATCTGAACTGTATGGTGTGAACAGTGCACAGTCCATTTTATAATTTTGCTAATATTGACATATAACTTCAGACTTAATTCTTAAAAAGGAAGCAAAATTGGGTTTGCCTGGATGTGGTTTCTAAAGGTTTGGATTGGAGACTGATAACTGTGATGAACACTGCCCTCTGCTGCTCAAAGCTGGTCGTGCTCTGTCTCTTCTCATTCCTAATCTACTCATTCACTCCTTTACCCACCCACTGTCTCACTCACTTGCCTAAATGGCCTCACAATGTCAAAATCCAGTGGTTTGGTCCTCATGTGTTTCTCCCATATGCTTGTATCATGTGGGCTGTGCACAGTAGCTATGGTTTGAGATATAATATATAAACCTTATTTTAAAGGTAAAAACTGACTGGAGGTGGACTCTCTGACTCAGTATTCAAATGAATACTTCAATTAAGCACAACATGCCATGCAAACCTTAAACAAACACACGAGGTGAATTTATACAGCACTCTTATCAGATTGAACTATCACAACCAGCATTTAAATCATGTCTCTTTAGGTGACATTAGCAGCTCTTTCTTACCAATAACACGTGACTTACTTTGAATCAGCTGTGTACAGTGTGTTGCAGGTGTTTTAAAAAGTGTTAAACACCAATGAATCACCAAATCCTAAATCCTCTATTTTGAATCATCATAAATCATCTAGCGTAGAAAACCTATGCTGCCTAATTTTACTGCTACTTATGTTTACTTACCAGAGCCTGCTGCTTTAGGGATGTTTTATTTAAATCTCATGCAAACACAGAGTCTGTGAAGTCAAACATGTCTCTGCTCTCTAGAGTGTCCTGCATTTCAGAGCACTTGTTCAGAGAGGGTGGAAGTGGAAGCAGCAGTGAACGTACACTCAAGCTGCTGCACACTGACAGCGAGACTCGGCACAGCTCTGTGAAATGTGAGCGCACACAGACGGCGTGTCAGAGCGTTGGATAGTTCAACCCCACCAGCCGAGCTGCTGGTGTACTTTCACACAGCTGAGGAACCTGAGGAGAACTTCCAGGTAAGTGTTCTATGCTATTTTTTATTATTATGTTAATGGATTCTGTATAAAGTGCATGACCAATGTAATAAAGTTATCATATATGGGCAAAGGAACTTAAAGATCATCAATGTTAGAATGAAACCTCATGTTTCTAACTTTGCAGGAGAAGGAAAAACATATTTATCAAGCAATGAAAGTTAATAAACCAGCATTATTATTTACAAGTAATTATGGACCATTTCTTTTGGACCGTTTGTCAGAAATTCTTTTGCACAATGTGAAGCTGCTGTCTGTCAGCTGTTTGTCATGATCACTGGATTAGTAGAAATGCTCA
This sequence comes from Megaleporinus macrocephalus, assembly GCA_021613375.1. Taxonomy (NCBI): domain Eukaryota; kingdom Metazoa; phylum Chordata; class Actinopteri; order Characiformes; family Anostomidae; genus Megaleporinus; species Megaleporinus macrocephalus. Next base: position 20,987,175 of record CM038728.1, on the reverse strand, counting down.
CATCAGCTTACATTAAAAGATGAAATGTGTATATAAAATGTATGTGTTTATGAAATACACATCAACTAATTAATCTCTATAAGTTGTTCTACATGTTGCATGTTTATGGTTATTAGACTATTTGTGACATTTAGGCTGAAAATCACTGATCCTCATATATATATATATATATGGAGATGGATGTATATATGCAAATAGGTAAGAAGAACAGATACATTATGCTGTACATATAATATAATATAATATAATATAATATAATATAATATAATATAATATAATATAATATAATATAATATAATATAATATAATATAATATGGGCAAATGATAACCTCATCCACAATAGATGATGATCTACAGATACTTAAATTATTACTTTTGTTTGAAGGAACTCATTGATTGTTTAACATTACAGTTAGGTTTAGGAGTAGGATTCTGTGTTGTCCATAGATTTCCTAGAGACAGCAGCTACAAAGCACCTACAGTAGACTATCAGTGTTATAAAGTCTTGTCAGAATAAAGTTCAAATAATTTGAGGCATATGTCTTATGTATTATTAATGTTAATATATTAAAACTGCTATAAGTGAGTAAGTACTATATCATTTATATGTAAGTTATGTGCTTATGTGCTTATGTGTGTATGTGAATGAATAGTTGTGTTTCCTTTATGTGCCTGATTAGTCTGAGCAGTCAAAAAGTAAGGTGGCTTGAATGTATAGTTGATATAAGAGGTTCTTTAATCCTGCAATAAAGACTCTAACACTCTTCATGTAGCTTGTGGCTTATAATTTTTTCTATTTTACGCTATAATTACTAAACAATATGCCTTAAGGGGTTAAACGGTTGTCATGCAAACACAGCTCACGTAGCGTAATGATTTTTAAACATTCATCCAACCCAAAGGGATTGTTCTCTGGGTTCACTTCAAAGAAAATAATAATTCTGGCACCTTTTAAAAGAGAAAGGTAGAAAGTAAAGAAGCATAATAAGAGTATTTATAGTATTAAATAGTATTATAGTATTATTTTTTTTGTTACATAATAAAAAAACAACTGCCCTGTCCATTGTGTGGAAGTCTGATGATAAATAGACTATTATAAATACTACCACTATGAGTAGTAATACTAATAGTAATGAATAATAGTAATAATATAATATAATAGTAATAATAAAAGTAAACCTTTTACATTCATATAAATTAAAAGTTAAAGATGTTTTAATCTTTCTCCTGTGTATTTGGGGATATGAGGTTTGGTTCTGACAGAGAATATACATTAACAATGCTATTGTGTTAACAGTACTATAGTTTAGGCCTCTAGTTGAGATAGAATGAGAACTCATTTATAAAGATCAGGTAGACTATTTTCTCTCTCCAGGCTCGTCTATGCTACTGAAGCCATGTGAGCCCACTGTTTCACTTTGTTGTTTTTGTTTGTTTTGAGTCATATTTTTTTTAATCTGTGATGCTTTCTCGAGTATCACTGAAACTGTAAACAATGCAGAAGGCTTTGTGGGAATGCAGCCCTTTTTGATCTGAGGTAACACGATAGGGATTAAGTTCACTCATCTGTTATTGGTTGAGTGTTTTTTTTTTCTTGCCACCTGAACTGGATCTTCATCTTTATGTAGCACCAGCGCTTCAGAAACCGTGGTCTGTTATAAGCGGTATACCTTAGGGGTACCTGTATTATGTTTTGGATTATATATATATATGTTTTAACCGGGTCATATCATACAAGCCCTGCTTTTTATGAGCCTTTAAGCATCCTAGAGAAAGAACACTGTGTTATTAAGACTATTATTACTTCATAGACAGGGCCAAAAGGAGACAGCCTGAGCTTTGACTTGAGTCAGATTTTTTTTTTTTGTTGGCAATATTGAACAGTCATTTAGCTGTCAGAGCTGAAAAACAATCACAACCTATGATTTATTTTCTTGGAAGTGCCTAGGAGCTTTCGGCCCATTTATTGTCTGGTGTAGTAACAGAAGGAAAGTTAATTCAGTGTTACAGCACATTTGCCTGAAAGTTAGACTTCCGTTCATTGCGTTCAGGAGATGAGTAGGTAACAAAATTATAGCCTGCAAAATTGGGCTGAACTTTTCCTTTTTTATGAAGGCCTTGCACGAGAGATACCTAGGTGGGGCGTGGCTCTCAAGGTTTTGGGGGATTTGCCGTGAAACTTATATGGGGTATCATTTTTTGGCATAGATAAAACACAGACATATTGCAACCAAACAGTGTACCTTGAATGTACATTGTTAAAAATCAAGGTGTTGTTCTTTGGCACCATTTTTAGGGGGTGATTTAGGGGGTGAAAATGCATAACAATAAAACATGACCACATACAAAATGTACTGTGCAAATAATTTGGACAAGTGGTAAAATATAATATTAAGCTGTTAATGTAAATGTACGCAAATGCTGTAGTGAGCATTTATTTACTAAGACTTTTTTTTACATATGTATGTATGTATGTATGTATGTATGTATGTATGTTAGGGCTGTGTATTGGCAAGAACGTGGTGAAACAATACGTATCGTGATACAGCGGTCACGATTTTATATATCACAATATATTGCGATATTGCAAGCAATGTGATATATTGAGATTTTGAGATGTTACTTTTAAAACACACTCCTATATGGACAGGTTTGTCAATGCTTGCAATAGCACTGCACCCTTGTGCTGCTTGTTAATGTTGGAATGGAGCTGAAAATAGATTACAACACTGCCAACTAGTGGTCAGAGGTTTAAACACAACACACAATGAGTCACTGTCTGCCATAAATCTGTGTATTGATACTGTTTTTTTTAGAATCGATACAGTATCAGAAAAACATAATATCCCGATATTCGATATTTTGAATATTTTCTTACACCCCTAATGTATGTATGTATGTATGTATGTGTGTATGTATTATTATTTATTATTTATTATTATTATCTTCCTCCAGTTGAGGGAGTTTTTCCTCGCCACTGTTGCCTCTGGCTTGCTCACTGGGGGATATATATTATAACTGTTTTCAAAACTCTGTAAAGCTGCTTTGAGACAACATCGTTGTAAAAAGCACTATATAAATAAAATTGACTTGACTTGACTTATTTTGTAGATTAATAGATATAAATTACTTTAGGACAGAAGGTGTCAGTAGGTTTGCTTAACCATTTCAAAACCTCTCCTCATTACCGCCCAGTTTTATTTGCCATTATCATCCAAGATTTTTCAATTTATATGAAGGCAGGTGATTCAAAAACATCAACCTATGAAAACATCAACCTTGTCAGAAGTTGGTTACATTTTTGCTTCTCATGATCCAAGTAATCCCAAACACATTGAGTGATGTTGATGTTTTGGCTCTGGGGGGGTCAGTCCCAGTCCATTGTTCTGAAAACAACATCAGTCTTTTGTCTATTTCCGCTTCTCAGTAAGTTTATTGATAGCTACATCTTTGCAGACCACTAGTGTCGAATAGTAAGACATAGATAGACAATAACACCTGTGAACGTTTTCAGATCTGACAGCTAAAAGTAAACTTGATGTTCTCCTCTGTCTCATAATGAACAAGTACTGTAATCATTTTTTTTAACCTTTTAAACTTTTTTCACATTCTTTAAGCATGTGGATTGCCTATATCTAATCTTCTCAGAAATATCTCTTGAAAATGAGATACTCCAAGTGCGTATGCATGCATTTGTGTACATGTTAGTATATGTGATGTGATGCCTGTGTGGGTGAACACAGTGGTTCTTTATGAGTGCTGGTTAGGCCTCTGCCTGTGCTCCTGTGTGCGCAGGGTCAGGTGTCAGTGATGGTGTAAATGTAACACCTGTGTGCTGTATCGCTGCTGTGTGCCCTTCCCATGCCCTATCGACCAGTCAGGATCTACCTCAATACATCACAGACTCATCTTCAGAGAAACAAATATTACTCAGCTACAGAGTGTAGCCACAAGATACATTACAGTGTCTATATTATTGTATGTTCCTTTAGCATTATGAAAGATAAATGCTTTAACAGGGCTCTGATATTGAATCGCTTGTGGTACTCGCTGTCAGTTGACACCTTGAGTTTAAAGTCAGTATAAAGAGAGAAAATGTCAGATCTGCGCAGCCAAGCTTTCAGGACTGTATAATGATGGAAAAATGGGGACAATATATTATAATACACTATAATATACAGTATGTTGTTTGATGTAAGTAAGTAAAACAAGTTTTACCTTAAAATAACAGCTTAACAATCGTTTTGATGGTACACTGACTTATAATAGAGAGAATGGCATCTCTGTTATTGTCACTCCAGGCGTGGAATGCCTGCTATAGCACTATATAACTTGCACGAGACTTCAAGGGAAAATTTGGTAAGCTTAATAGCACCATGCAACAGCTATGGGTCTTCAAGTCATCATGTCAGAGGCTTTGAAGAAACAGAAAATGGTCAGAGGAAGTGAGGAAGAGAAAAAGTGGAGCAAGCGACCAGACAAGAATACATCTCGTTGGCGAGAGCTTAAAGAGATAAATGGATGCAAGACAGTCTCATGGCTAAAAACTGAAATCTGACAGCGGAGTGTACTTTCCTGACAGTGTTATTTATGAAGTACTGCCATGTAGGCTTTAACTTTATTTGTGTCATCCCTGTTTTATAGAGTTTTGTAGTTTTTCTGGATTCCAGAAGTCATCTAACCTCAGTTCTGTTTCAGGCTAGCAAGCAAATAAATAAACTGCTTTCACACCAAAATGTATGGTCACACTTTGACAGTGTTAAAGTTTGTAACCTGCTGAAGTAAAATGCTGTAATATCACTCTCGACATGGTTAGTTCCCTTCACATCACGCAGGCATATGGCTGCTACAGATTATGCTTGTGGTTTTGGTTATTTACACATAAAAAAGTTGCAGATGTAATCTGTAGCATCCATATGGCTGTGTGACCCATGTGCATATATGAAGGAGCCAGATTCTGTATCTTGCAGCTTGTTAACAAATGCACGTGTACAGTCCATGATGTCCATGATGGCGGTTCATGACCAGGGTTCAAAGCAAGACAGTGATGTAAAAGTGAATTACACATCACAACTGTAAGGGGGCCCAAGAGCAAATAATTTCAGTTTTCACATATTGCTGATTTAAAATTACTTCCTTTTTCAGCTCCAATTCAAGCTGCTCCTTACTGTAGAAATATGCACTATATAGTCTATGTGTGAGTCATTTTGTTATTAGAAATCTCAGCAGTACATTTAATTCCCTGTATAGTTCACAATTAAACACTCACAATGCATTGCACAATGTATACTAGAATACTGGCAATGCACGCTACAATTTCCAATGCATACCATAATTCAGTGGTGTCTTACTACGACATACTACGACAAAGAAGAAGTTGTGTCAGACACTCCAGAGTGACAGGAAATGCCCAAGACGCCAGTGTTATATACAAATGAAAGTAGATGTAATTTTGATTTAAATAAATAGCAGTGCTCATATTAGTGAATTGTCAGAATCTACGTAAAATGTTACTTCACATACATCAAATACTAAGCAATGAGAAAACCTTTAGAATGTCAACAATACAAAAAAATTGCAAACAATTCTGTTTCCATCAGTTTTTTTTAACTCTTTAAACATCGTAATTACACGTTTTTTCCAAAATCAGAAATTGAACCTGCTATTCAAAGGTTCATATGGTAGACATGTTTGATTTGTTTATGCGGCGGAATGCTTCACACAAATGTCTGTCTCTTTTTTATGAATCAGTGTTTTCGAACGTGATGTCTGAAAAGTCTTTTGGTCGTCCCCTATTCAGTTCACTCTGCTAACTAATATAGTAAACTTAGATAGTAAATTGTGAATGAGTTAACAAATGAACTATTCCGAATGCAGTTTCTAGGAATATAGAGAAATATACTTTATAACACTTTCAAGTTTCTTTGTGCTGCACTTATACCTCATTAAAACTTACTAGTACTTTTTTGTAATTGGTACATTTCCTGCTTAACACTAAAAAATAATGTTTATTTGTTCTTTCACTTTTTATTTTGCTATGTTCTTTATTACCTTACAGGTATAAACTGTGATTTACACTCTCTTACTTGTGTCTCACGATTACCCAGCTAGAACCTTTTGGGCATTACAATGAGTACAATCATGTTGGAAGTCACCAAAATGTTAACCAAAATAATTATCTAATAGTTTGGAGTTTACCAAAGTATCTCCACTTAACTGGTTAATGCTCAGAACCTAGAGACTTTCTCTCTCAGATAAAATCTTTGACACTTTTCTTACATCATTAAAGCTTCAGTGCTTAAGTTTGCTTGCTCCTATTGCATTAAGAATTAGGTCAATTAACTTTGATCCATGAAGATAAAAGTGGATGCAGAGTTTTTTAAGCTTTCTCTTCACCCATGACGCATGATGATAAGTGTAATTGCGGTCAGGTTCAAAGCCCAGCCCCTGCTTTAGGAATCTCTGGTTTCTTCTGTGTAACTCTTGTGGTTCTTTCTGCTTTTAGCCCGCTTTTGTTTACTCAGCTGTGTTGTGGTAGAGTTACCCCTATCTTTCTGCTTCAGAAGAAAAAAAATAACCTGGATTGATTTTGTTTAGGCGTTGGCACTCTCAGAAAGCTTAATTTGACCTTTATGTAGAACCACTTCTAAGGCTACAAGTTCATCACCTGTCCTTGTTATTGTCCACAAAGCAATTGTCATCATATGGCCCATTGTTACAGTACCTACCCCCACCTTCTCCACCTTCTACATCCCTCCATCTGTCTGCTCTCCTTACCACAGCCCCCGGTTCTTGGGTTTTAAGAAAATAAATGTGGGCTTGCTATTTCGCCGCCATTCTCCTGTGGACCTGTTTGGATGGCGCACATCTGCCCCGCAGGTGTCTGGTCTCCTTCCCCCCTTAACCGAGGAGAGTTACCGCAGTTACGAGAAGCGGGAAGCATGTTGCTACACGCATTAAGACCCCTGTGATGAATAGCTGTCTGAGTATGGGGGAAAGTATGGGGCGCAACTGGCGTCGGTTGTTAAGGATTGGCATAAGCCCTAGCCATTAAATCCTCCCTTAACAAAATAGGCCGTCTAAGCAGGTATATGTTTGTGGGTGTTTTTGAATGTTTTTGCTTTGGGCTGCTTTCAGTGTGGTGAAGTTCCATGTATGCTTTAGTAAAAGGGGAATTTCCCACATTTATAATAACTTGGACAAAAGCCAAATAACTTTAAATCCACTTTTTTGAACAGCAGAGACACATATATGTGGAATTCTCTCGATTTTGTGCCAAGAAACAACAATCTTTATTCAAAATGATAGTTTTTAGCGGTTATGTCACTGATGACTTTGCAATAGTTGTCTGCACTTAGCATCAGTATTTTTATATGTGTTTACTAAAGTGCCCGTATCCTAGAATCTCCTTGTATATTGTTTTTCCTGAGGTCTACTTGTTACATTTGTTTGATTTGTATGTTGCAAAAACAGTCAGAATTCACAGATTACAAATTCTCAGATGCTCTGCATCTGCACTCCTTTTTACAAAGACAGTACAACACAGAAAACACATATAACCTGATACGCTGCAGAATCTGTAACAATACAACAGTAATGTTTCTGGGCAACACTTAAACAGATTAGAGGCAATGTGCAATTTGAAAATTCACAGCTAAAAACAAGTTAACTATTGTGGGAATTAGCTGATAGCATATCGTCACTGTTCAATTCACTTTCAATGTAAGCCAATAGAACCAGACTTTTTTCCAAGCTATTTTAGGGCATTTCTATTGGTCCATTCATCATGAAATGTAAAGGTCAGTTGCTGCAATGTAAAGGTCAGTTGCTGCATGTCATCAACAAAATTGAGACTGTTTTTTTATTGGACAGCGACGATATATGATATATTGTGTATGTAGCATATATGATATATGTATTTCTGTGTTTGTGAAATGTAGTTTGGATGTAATCATGTTGATGAAAGCTTTTTCTAAGTTTGCAATCTGTGTTTTACTGCACTGTGCATTGGGTAGTGTCGGCCACTGTAAACAGCGCCTTTAAGATGGATGTATTTAAAGGAGTTGTGTTCTGATTTGCTACCCTGTATTGTGGCCAGTTCAAAAAGAAGTTCGGGAAAAAACGACAACACTAGTACTAGTGTAATGTTTTAGAGCACATTCTATGCATTCAGCCATAATTTCAGGTAGTCAGGTAGATCACATTTTAAAAGGCTGTCTTCTCATATTTATGCTTGTGTCAAAAATATTTTTTAAGAAATGGAAGTTAAGGATTAATGTTAAGGTCAAGACAAGGTAAAAACAAAAAGAACTGCTCGGACAGAACAGCACATTGACCGGTCTGGTATGCACAGCAAAGCCTGGACATCACTGCCAAGGACCTACAGAAAGATTTGGCTCACAGTAGTGAGGAATAGTGGTGCAGAGGGTAACCTTCACTATGATCTCCAAAGTAACATCTAGACAAACTAAGACATTTTGGAATTAAGTTCTCCGTTTTGATGAAACTCACATGTAACTCTTTGACAACGATACCTAAAGAATATTAAACATGAACAAAGTCTGGGAGTTAAAGGCCCATAGTCAGGTCAGTGAGGAAATCTAATATAACATAAAAAAGTAAGTAAAAGTAAAAACGTGTAAAAAAAGTTAAAGTGGGGTTAAGGAAGTGTATAAAAGAGAAAAACTATAAATTGGAGATCTTAATAAGTATTGATTGAAAGGAAACCCAAACACATTCATATTTTCCCAGTGTATTCAATTCAGTAAATATATTTTTAGTAAACAGTAATTAAAAATGACTAAATACTGTTAAAATTGCAGGATGTATCATATGTAAGTTAGTCAGCAAGTTGTGTAATTTGACCAGAACTGCTCAAATATTTTCTTATGATATAAATCTCTTGCTTCCAGAGAAAACAATTGTTTTTTCAGCCTAATTTACATGCATGGATGGTATGGACTGTAGAATGAATGCTACATTTGATTCTTTACCAGTGACCACATACTACCTCAAAATGTATATTTAAAAATGAGGAAACTTCAGTTTTTGAACTGTTAAAAGCATTGGCTCATTCTTGGCTCATTCTATGTTTCTTTCTGTTTTTGACTGCTTTCGGTAAAGTTATGTAATGTGTATATTTTTGTAGGGGGGGAAACCGTGTGCGAGCATTTGTTTTTGCACAGTCTCATGTATACATTGAACTTGTCCTGTTAGTGCTGAACCCCTCATTGGATTTTCTACATTCAGGTTAGCAACTTTCATCTAACACTCTGAGGTCTTAGGGTCAGATCTAATGTCTGTCAAAGACAAAGCCTCTGTTTCCAAAACATTCTTTAAAAATATTAAATGTATTATTCACCACACTGTTCAGTTCCTACATCTCCCAAAGTTTTCAGTCCATCAGCCCATAGTGCAAGTGCAGTCACTGGAGTAGTGCTGCGTCATTAGAGCTGGTATAAACCCAAACATGGCTGTCCATAGAGAAAGATAGACATATGAGCTGCACACATCCATAAACCAGCCAAGAACAAGTTCTATTCAGTCCTAACACTGTGTGTCAGCACTTTACATCAGCACATCAGGTGGAACAGCACTGTATAGGCAGCATACCAAGTTTAGTTCTCTAAATAAATATACTCTGGTTTTATGATGAACCTGTCAAAGTACAGCATAGCAAATAGTGCACAAACGGCCTTCAGTACACTCTTTGTATGTAGCCTTCTCCTAAGGTATTTATTTAATGTATGGTTAAAGGAATAGTTTGGTAGAATCCGAATGATGTTGAACAGCCAAGATCAGCCACATTTAGTGTCTAAAACTTAATAATGTTTCCCTGAGGAGTTCATGTTACACAAACATGCATAGTTATTTACAAAGTCCATTATAGAATGATTTTTCTCTTACACTGCAATGTGATTACACTCATTACTTTCCTTCTAAGTCACTTACACAAATCTGTGCCAACTGGAGAGTACAAAGCAAACCCCAAACTATACTTCAGTACTATATATAGAACAAAATATTGCAGTAAACATCATTAAAGATTTATTTCTCTTAGTCTGTCTTTACTCTGAACAAGGCATCTGTTTACACTTATACTATAAAATAACCAATATAAAAATAAAATACAAAGCTTGTAGAGCTGCTTCTGAAAAATTACCGTCAGCAGTATCTTCATCCCTCAGTGTTTGTTTTTATACTATATGTAAATTTACTTTTTTGTGTGTTTTGTGTTTTAAATGCTTTAAGCAAAATTAAAATGGATGTAAATTGTAATTACAATTTAAAGTAATGCGTTGCTTTGTACAACATTAACTCCAACACTAACACATAATGAAAGCTTATTCTCCACCAATTAGCAAAAAGTATACCACATTCTTAAGTTGTGCTAGACTCGAACTGTAATATTAATAATAATTAATAAAATAATAAATAAAACAGTAACAAAGCAGTATGTCATGCAGTGTCAAAAGGTGAGCTACATTTTTCTTCCTTCTCAGTTTCTGATAGCAGCATCTTAAAGACTACCTATTTTGCATTTGCAGTTTGTCTGTTTCCTTTAGTGTATGTAAACAGTCTGCAAAGTCCAGGAAAGAAACTCTTTCCCAGAGAAAACACTTTTCTCAGCTGCATGAAACACATTTTTGGAATTTCAGCTTTTGTCTCTGTTACAAGGTGATGTCATCTTGTAACACAGTCCTTATTGCCTGCCTGGCAACCTTAGCACATCCTCCCACAACTCACAGACAAATAAAAAAGTGAAATTGTAGCACTCTGAAACAGCTTCCTCCAGTCTAGTTTGCAAAAGTGGCTCTACTGACTTGTTGAACCTGAGTTTCAGGGTCAGACTCTGGTTCAAACCAATGTGGTAGAACCAACTGCATTGTAAGGATAGCACATTGGGCACATTCGGCCTATTGTAGGAGAGGTGCTTAAAGACATAGAAGCTCTAACAGAACGTTTCAGACAGAGGGTGAACACAGTTATACAGTTTGACAATAATACTGTTAGTATTATTGAAACATATAAAGTCTAGTAGACCCCAAATTAATATCTTATAGTAGTTAAATATCTCTAAATAACTGCTTTCTTTAAACACAATAACTCATTCGAAAATTATATATATTAAGTCAATATTTTGACATACTGCTGCCAGAAGGCAGGAAAAAAAATGTCTCCTCTACATGGTGGTCTTCCCTCCTTGACTGATCATCTACATTCTGTAAATCAGTTTTTTTTTTCACTAAACTATTTAAATAAAAGTTTAATAAAGTTTAGTCTCCCTAATAAAAATAATAGAAATCACTATTTGAGCACATTATTCTTCACTTGTGCAAACGGAGTGTGTTTTTTTGCTCCAATCTTTAGTCTGATCATGTCACTGTGTTTAGCATTATTATGTGTTTATGTGTTCATTAAAGTGTTCTCTGTGTTCAGTTCCAGCAGCCTGTACACAGGGGTAGAATGAACGGACCTTTGAGTCCGCGGCGGGAGCCAGTGCCTGACCTCTCCAGCCTGCAGCAGTACAGCGAGTGGCTGGCCTGCAGGCATGAAGCCAGCCTGCTGCCCATGAAGGAAGACCTTGCCCTCTGGCTCAACACAATCTTGGGTAAGACAGTGAGAAGGACAGTGAGTGTGCAAAAGTTATTGCTCAGTCAGGCACTTTTCTTGTAGTGGTTGTAAGCAGGATTTACAAAGTAATAGCTGGTTCTAGATTGACTTCTAGCTGGAGTACACATGTGGATTGAGTTTAGAACTTATGTGAACTTGTGTGTTGTAAAAATCACAAATTTGAAGTGAAAGGTCAGCTGGAGGTCATGTCCAGTGAGGCACTGTGTTGAAATATGTGCAGAAACATGAATGTGTGTATGTAGACCAGATGTTCACAGAGATGATTATGGCATCACATCAGTGTCAACTATACCTGGTAGAAGTGCATCAGTGCATATCTGTAGTTTTGTATATTTGTGTGTGAGTGCAGGAATGTAGATATGTATGTAGAAGTGTTTGTATGTAAATGGACTTGTAGGTGTATGTATGTATATATATATATATATATATATATATATATATACTGATTTTACTTTTCTCTTTTTGGAATGGGGGTTGTGTGGAATGTGTTTGGTTATCTTAATTTTGCGTTGGATTTTTCTTTACTTCTATCTCGCTCCTGTATGTTGTTCTTGTTCCTGGCAAATAAAGAAAAACACCAATAAAAATATATTCACAAAAAAAGTTTCAAAACTTGAGCGTGCAAAAATGTGAAGTGAAAAATATAAATCTGCACGTTTTAACAGATCACACACATTTTTTTTTCACTCATGAGCGCAGAAAGAAGAACTGCATGCACATCTTTTATAAACATACACAGAAATCATTTAATCCAATCCAATCGTTTAATGTTTTTTACTCTCTCAAGATATTTTTCCTTGCACGCAAAGTACAACACCGTTGGCCACTCTCCGCACTCGAGAGAAAGTTTTGCGCTCAAGTTTTCACAGGGGGGGCGGTTTTAACAGTTTGGGGGGACATAGCCATAACACTATTGGCTGATGGCACCTAGTTTCGTGACTGACTGCTCACTACAAACTGCCTCTCAAACTACAACAAACATGGTGGACGAAGAGGAGCCGACAGAACAGACAGATAGATAAAACTTTATCGCACTTATAATAATGATTTAATAGTTTTACCACCTTTTATGAGCACTTATTCACTCTGCCCCGCTGCAGCTCTGTGAATTGGATTGATATTGATATTCGGTGGATATTCACTTTTCACCGTTGCTGTAGCTCACAAACAAACAGCCTCCTAAAATCTCTGAAATGACATTTTGGTGGTGAACCAGAAAACAAAGTACAATCACTACATTCCCTCATAGTTCCCGATCTTTCCATTCCTCAGAGTAGTTTCTATCAAAATAGCCGGAATCGACCACAGCGACACTGAACACGGCAAGGGATCATCTGTGAAGTGCAGCAGTTTAAAAACGTATAACATAATGATTTGTATGTATGACGTACAGATCTAAAATTGCTCAGTGTACAAAGAGTTTATATCTCTAAATCATATAGCTGTCTTAACAGTTTTAATACCTCAACCAATTCAACCAGGTCAGAGCTTACAAAATGAAAGGTATTTTCATCAGATAAGTCTCTGTTTAACACAAGAAATTTGAGGTCAGTATATTATATTAATGTATGTAATCATAAGTAATAATTAGTAACTCATTACTGTCTGTGTATTCTGTGTACTTCAGAATTTTTCAAGTTTTGAAAAAAAGCCCACATACAGGCTCTTAATTTCTCTAAACATTGTATCTTTTTTAACAGTGCTGCACTTTACAGATGGTCCCTTGCCATCCTCAGTAGAAACTACTGTGAAATGTAGTGATTGTAGTTTGTTTTCTGATTCACCACCACTTAGAAAACGTAATTTCAGAGACTTTAGGAGGCTGTTTGTGAGCTAGAGCAGCAGCGAAACGAATATCCGCTGAATATCAATATCAACCTCCTAATTTACCGAACTGCAGCGGGAACGAGTGAATACGTGCTAGTAAAAAGTGGTAAAGACTATTAGGTCATTATTTTAAACCAAAGTTTTAATCTAACTCACTTGTCGGCTCCTCTGCCTCCACCATGTTTGTTGTAGTTTAAGAGGCTATTTGTAGTGAGCAGTCAGTCACAAAACCAGGTGCCATCAGCCAATAGATTTCGGCCCATGTCCCGCCCCCAAACTGTCAAAACCACCCACTAAAAACTTCAGCGGAAAACTTTCTCTTGAGTGCAGAGTCCAGCCGATGGTATTGCAATTTGCGGAAAAATATCAAGTCACGAGAGCAAAGACAGTTTGAGTGCGTGTATATGAAGGATGCACATGCAGTTGTTTCTGTGCTTGTGAGCTTCACATTTGCACTCACGAGTGAAAAAAATCTGTGCATGAAATGTTAAAATGTTCAGGTTTAGATTTTTCACACACGTTTTTGCACGCTCTAGTTTTGACGTTGATGTGACGCCACAGTCTAAGACTTTAAGAGGTTAACTATAAAAATATATTTAAAGGTAAGCAAACAATGAAATGTACAACTCCTATACCTGTATCAGACAGACCTGATAATCGGAATTCCTTAAATTCCACTAAGCGTAGGATCAATGGAAGACATCTGCTGGTATTCTAAAGAGCAGATTGGTTTCCACAAAAAAAAAAAAAAAACATGGCATGTCAGTACCTGTATTGGTCTGAATGCTTTCACATGAGGCCAGCTGAAAGGTTGAGGAAGCCAGAAGGTGACAGAGATATTATTTAGGGGAAGATATTCCATAATAAAGCGAAAACATTACTGCGGAGAAATATATGGAGAACGTACATGAGTTACCAGGCTTATGCTTACTGGCTACACTACCGCACATACCTATCTTGTAGGTGTACATTGCTGTTTCTGTTTGCTAAGTTTCACAGCATCACTTTTGGCTGGATATTTTCTGACTGTTCTAAGCCATTTATATAATATACATATATTATATAAAATATATATGGACATATACATGACATATATGTCAACTTTGAACTTGGCCATTTTCGAACATGACATATATTTCAGCCATTTTTCAACATATAAAACATACATGTGTACACATATATTTAACCTTATTATGGGATAGAAAACATTATTAGTATGTGGAAGCCATATATTGCTTATAAATGGCAGCTACATATCGGAGAGGCCATTACTATAATAGCTGCATAAGTAACTAACTGTAACATGCTTTATGTGGGAAAGAGTTTCTTACTCTGGCGTGTACTTTGAGCTTTTTTAATTTACAGAGCGTTTACAAGCACAAACGTTACATAACACGCTAAAGGAACAATAATAATTGTATGTACATACTTATGATTTAAATGTTAAGCATATATGTGTTTACTGCAGAAAGTATTGTGTGAACCCCGCTTGAGCTTGCATTTAACACAGAACTGACAATGTGTCGGGCTTGTACCAAAATTTGGCACAGATTGAATGTGAATCATTACTCTGTGGTACTAAAGTTATTTTGTAAGTACCCTTAAAAGTGCTAGGCTTGGTACATTTGTGTACATTCCATATTACATTTTGAAAAATGTTAAGAATACAGTTCTGGAAAATTGTTTAAGCCTACTCACTGACTAAACAAGAAAACATACAATCATTAAAAGCTGTACAAGCAATATTTGCTAATGAGCTATTTTGAACAACAGCAAACACAGTCATTAGATTCTAAAAAGAGACCACCTCAAACAACGTCTTCACAAACACTAAAGCTTGAGTAGACTGATAAATCAGAGTGATGAATCAGTTACTGAGCTCTTTTGAGGGATGATCCAACTGAACTGCCTCCTTATCAGGAGATGTTTGCAAATGTCAGACAAATCCAACAATTCTGACAATTCACTGATGATGATGTTGTTAGTGAAATATCTGTCTCAAACTTTTTTACTACCTATAATATCCATCTAACATTTAGATCAGTAAATATATAGTATTGGGCAATCAGTGTTGGTGTCACTGCTTTGCTGAGAGTGGACCACTACCCAGATAAAATGTGTTATGCCATGGTCCTATGGTCCATTGACGGATAGGACTAAAGGTTTTTGCCAAATTATACAGCAATAGATGGGCTACACTAAATAACATAATAAAAAAAATGGCAGCTCTATATATAAATATATATTTCCTTACTGGGTTATTCAAGCTCCCTGGGGGTCTACACAGCTGCAGAGATGCGAAGAAACAACCAGCCTGAATCTTATTCACACACACCTCTGTGTCTCCCTTTTCAGCATGCTCTTCCTGTTCCTGGATGATCTCATGGTGCCAGTATGGCCATGTGGGAAGAGCAGACCACAGGAGAGCACTTAGCTTCATTAGCTTCATCTCCAAGGGGAGGCGGCTAATGTTCATCCGCCGTCACCCTGTACATAGCCGTTTCTGTTCGGGCCTGGTTTTGTTGTGGTTTCCCTCCTCCCGCTCCCCCTGAACACCTCCTCCACCTCCTCACTTTTCCCTCTCGTCCCTGCCACCTAGTTACAATGTGTGTGCATTTAACACCCGGGCATTGGAATGCGTCTGCAGGCCCATGTGAACACAGGGGGTGGGGGTGATGCTAGCAGTTAGTGTGCTTAGAGGATGTTTCTGAGCACCTGTGAGTTGCCTGAGGCACAGGAAGAATGCTGCGCTTGGTAAAGAAAGAAGTGGGAAAGGAGGGGTAGAAGAAGGAAGGATTTATAGCAAAGAAAAACATCCATTGTGAAGGGTTTTCACACTAAGCAAACAACTTTAACTCTTATCTGGAAGTGTATGCACTCCTTATTAAAGTTCCGGGGGGAAAAAATCTTTTGTCTAGAATTTCTAAATGATCTAGAGGCACATCTCATCACCAGAAGTTGTTGTTCAGTGCTGTCGCTCTTTTGGGCATTATTTTTAGGAGCGTAGGTCTATGTTAAGTGCACCTAGTTTGCCTATTCAAACTACTAGTTGTTTCTTTTCAGCATTGGTGCAATGGCATCTGTTCCACCCACACCACATAAAGCTAAATCAGTATGATGGCTCCATATTCTTTATGGCATTTAATCAAAGTTTTTAAGGTTTATTTGTCTGTTTATTCTATCAAAATCTATATTGTTGTCTGACACCAGTATTAGTATTCCCATCTACCAGTAATGAACTATAACATAGCACTAAACCAAAGCACTCTTAGTGACTAATGTTTATCCTCATTTTCCCTCCACCTTTGTTGTTTAAGGGACGAGTATAACAGGGGCTAACTTCATGAACGAGCTGGAGACTGGAGTGATGCTTTGCCAGCTGGCTGAAGAGCTACAGGAGAGGATGATACTGGCAAGCAACGGCAAGGTGCTTAAAACTTTTATGGTCTATTCTTAACTTTTGAAAGTTGAAAGCGATACAATATAAAGTTCTGTACTAATCTAATACTACTTCACCATATTAAATACTATATTAAATGTTATTTTTTTCTATAATCATACATCCATACAATCATATGTGTATGTCATTGAAGCGTGCAGCGTAATGCCCTTCACATACAACCACAAAGTCCCTTGTTTTGGATGGTGGGATAAATGGAAAGTTACATAAATGCATTAACTGGTACATGAATAGAGGATGAATGAATAGATGGATGGATACATGGAAGTTCAAGCTCTTACAAAACAGAATCCAGAAAGGTAATTAAACAAATAAAGAAAACCACAGAACAAAATAATAAAGCAGAAAGCAAACAAAAGACGAAACAGCAGGAAGAAACAAAAACATGACCCGGAATAACGTTAACATGGAACCGAGAGACCAAAACACCAAGCAAACACAAGATAAATGACAAGAAGTATAAATACACACAAGACAAACAAGAAACACCTGGGACAAACGAGAAGGTGGGATTAGACACTACACACAGGTGGGACAGATGACAAGAAGGCAGTACGGGGAGGAGACAGACACCAAAACAACAATAAAAGCACATGGCAGGACATACGAGGGAAGGTAAACAAAGGCTGCACAGACAGAAACAAAGAAAGACGCGGGCTGGGCAAGACAGGATGTTACAGGATGTCTGGATGAATGGAAGCACAGATGCCTGGATAGACAGATATTTTACAACCCAATGAATACAGATACTGCATGAATGGATGTATAGGGACATGGAGGGATGGTTGAAGAAAGAAAAGATTAGTTAGATGTTTAAATCAGGTAACTTGCAGCAAAACAGTAAAACATATATATTAAAAATCAACCCTATTTATACCAGAAGAGCAACAGTATAAAAATGAAAATATTCAAATATGACTGATAAACAAATTTTAGTATTATCAGAATCATTTCATGTCGTATATTTAAAACTACAAACAAACAGCACAAACAGCCCTGTTCACTTTTTGCTTGCATGAACAAAAAAATAATTGTAATAATAATATTAATAACAATTACTT
Source organism: Megaleporinus macrocephalus (assembly GCA_021613375.1). Classification (NCBI taxonomy): domain Eukaryota; kingdom Metazoa; phylum Chordata; class Actinopteri; order Characiformes; family Anostomidae; genus Megaleporinus; species Megaleporinus macrocephalus. The sequence goes on along the minus strand of CM038728.1, from coordinate 20,969,192 downwards.
AACTTTTTGTTAATTCAGTCCAGATTAACATAACTACAATGTTTGCTATCAAAATATCCTAATTATTATTTTAATGCTTGTAACATTTTCTGACATTTAAACTATTAAACTATCCTATTTCTAGTTTTAATATGAAGTTGGCTTTCTATTTACATTTTCCGGTTCCACCTTAAATGATGCAGCAGTTGCATTCTGGTGCCTGTGCTGTTAGAATAACTGCTGCATCATTTAAGGTGGAATGGAAAAATGTAAACAATAACTAGGCAAATAAGAATCTTAAACATTTCAATGCTGATAGTCTTTTTTTGATTAAGGTAACCCTAAAGTTTTGTGTACTGATCTACATATACCTAAGGTAGGACATGGTCTGCACTGGTAATACATTTCATCACAACCCATCCACTCTAAAGTGGTGGGGGATGGTCATGAATATGAATCAGAAGATTTGAAGTGTTACCTCTTTTGCAGCAATTTTTTTGAACTTCTGCTCGACCGACAGACCCCCGGCCACGACTGCAGCGTTGTTGTCTTGACCCGCACTCGTCTGTTTGTCATTCTTTTCTATCTCTATTTTTCCCCATAGAGTCCCATTCATTTTCGAGCGCACCCGAACATTATGGTTTCGTTAAACCTACAGCCTCCAACCTGCATGTACTCTCTTAGGGCAGGTCCCCAAACTCTAGTCCACAGACATACCCACCTGCCCTCCTCGATTTGTCATTAATTTGTCCTTCGTTCCTCGCTCTGCTTTAGCTGCGCAACCATCCTGCGTTTCAGGAAATGCACTTTTCTAGTTCAACCTAAAAATGTAATTTAAATGAGCGATTAGTTCAATCGAAGTAATTTTTTATGTTGAGTAAAACTAGTTTGATTGCACTTTTTACAGTGCTGTGAGCAACAGAAGGGGTTTGTAGAATGTGAAGCCTGAATCTAAATTCCTCCCCAGATATTACTTTGCTATAAATCTGCTGCCCCATATGCCACATGGGTGGCTTAGTTTTGTTGGCACAGTCTGAGGTGTGAGAATACATAAATAGAGTTTTGAGGCATAGAACTGTCTTTCTCCCGCCCGAGGAGTTGTTTCTTGAGGTGTGTTATTTAATGGTTCTGGAGGCGGGCCATGTCTGAAACACAGCGCTCTACAGAATAGAGAGAATAAAAAGTCCCTGGCAGAATCTATCCTCCATCTCACGAGCCATCTGTGTGCCATTCACTGTGTGCCTCTTTCACATTGCCTTATTTCCCTTTTTCTGCTTAGCTGCTTAGTGCTAGGAAAAACAACACTTTGTTTTGGTATTTGAAGCCACCTTACCACAGTAAAAAATAATCCAGTAACACTGTTATACCCCATCAGCTATCAGACTGCATCATATTATATATTTATTTCACAGATTTATCTGTATAACTGTATGTTATATATACTATACTGTTAACTATATATAATAATGACTGTACTGTTATTACTACACTATGCCTATTATATTATACATCATGTATGTATACAGTCTATACATTTAAATAGTACTGCTGCTTTTTATTGCATATTTGCACTGCCGACGGCAGAACTGCATATTTGCACAACCAAGTCTACACTGTTTAGACTGGTTAATAGTACTACTGTCATCCCTCTAACATACACACTGTGAGACTTTTTCTATTTCTATTTTCTATATTCTATTTCCCTCTGGGATCAATAATGTTTCTATCTATCTATCTATCTATCTATCTATCTATCTATCTATCTATCTATCTATCTATCTATCTATCTATGTATCTGTCTACAGTAAGATTAACATTTTAAAACAATTGCTTAATAAAACATCTTATCATCTTGTGAGTAATGTCTAAAGCTGTCCATAAATACTCAATTATTACTTTATAAGTGTTGATGTTAGATGCTTCATATCACCTTGAGTCTATATATGAGTAGCTTAAAAAAAAAAAAAGTGTTAGAAAAATATCAGATGTACAGATGTATATCAAAAACTACAACACAATACATGGTCATGCATAACACACAAAATGTGCTAAGAGATGTTTATTAAAGGTAGAGTTTATAGGGTGTGAAAGCTTTTTAAGGCAGAGAGGTTTTTAGTGATTCACTGTTACAGATCAGTGATCTTTTAACACTACGTGTAAAGATTGGATTATTTTCTTATTTTTTGCTGTGTGTTCAACAGGCCTTAGTCCGGCGTGTGATTCGCTGGAGAGCTGACGCTGCCCCCGGTTCCTTTTTTGCACGGGACAACACAGCCAACTTCCTGTACTGGTGCCGTAAAATCGGGGTGGGCGAGTCCCACCTCTTTGAGTCAGAAGATCTGGGTGAGTAGCTGCAGATGCATCCTACTGCACAAACTGCTTCACTGGACTTCAATACCTACATACCTGAAAATAATTACACGAGGGATCAATTATGACTTTACAAGCTCTAATGACATTTTAATACTCAGAAGAGCATATGTCAGACCAATGCATGAGTTACCAGTGGGCCTAAAGGACTCCCCGCCCAAACCCCCAGGCCCACATTCTCACAACGTAAATTTAAAATTAGTTGACTTTACTTACTTTTTTACTGAATCATGCAAACTTATTGTCTCAAAAAGTTCTTAACAGGATCAGGCTTAAATAACTTCAGATTTGAGTTCTAGATCATTTCTATTTTTAAGTAATTGATGCTGACAATCAAAACAGTCCAATAATTTTTAATCGTTTGAATGGTCTACTTGTTGGAGTTTTTTTATTCTGAAAATAGTTATGCTAACTTAAATCAATCCAGATGGATCGATCCAAAGTTACACTGCTTTACTCATATTTAATAAAGTCATACGCAAACTCATTACCATTACTCTTTTTTCATGCATTCAAGTACTACCCCATTATTTATAGTCGACAAAATCTTTAGAGTATCTTTTGTGATGCAGAGTCACGTTTAGTTTGTGCTTTCAGCTAATTTTTGGCACTTATGACTTACCATTGGCTAATGATGCCAGCTTATTTGCATTTTACAGTATGCCCTCATCTCTTCTCCTGTGTTCCCTGCACTTCCTTTCCAAGTATGAGGAATCTTCAGGAAAGTGTGTTACTGGTCAAACTATGTCTGTACTGACACTACAATGTAATTGTGAATGGCAATGACTGCGTAATGTTTACTTAAAGTGAATAAACTATGAATATTCGTTGGTGGGTGATGCATTAGTATCTGAACCAACTCCATTATTTTAGTGTCCTATAGTAATGAACAAAGAGCCACATATTCAGTAATATATCTTGTACTCATAGAATCATGAAGAATTGGATAAAACTGAGTCGTCCATTTCTGAAAAGCTTCTTTGCCAGTCTGTTTATGAAATGTTTGTCCAATGTGCTTCAATATATGCTTCTAATGTCCAACATGGTTTAAATAGCTCTCTTTCATGTTTTGGAATACCATTATAACAGCTCATTGCATGAAGTTTACACATATTAGTTGGAAAAAGAAAAAACTGTTGTACTCGGTATCAGCCAATATCCTAAGTTCAGTATCAGTGTTAGTACCAGTGGTTACACTAACCCTCAGGATTGTTTTATTGTTTTATGGCATATTCATTATAATGCTATGCATTGAAGGAAAACACATGTTAAAAGCAAGTTGTAGGCTGGAATGCCTCTTCAAATACTAATAGCAGCCTTTTTTCCTACCCGTATGTTGTTTGTTCCTATGAAGAGGAAAACAAGCACCAATAGGTAAATACAATGTATTTTGCCCAGGTCACAGTCTGTGGTTGACATTTTCATTTCACTTGCCTGCCATCGTTTCTGCCCAAGCATTTCCACATCTCCTTATTTACTTATGCATTCAGTGTGTTTCTGTGTGCCCGTGCAGAATTCATCAAAGCCTCAGTGTATTAGAGAATGTGTCTATGTATGTAACACTCAGTGTATCTCAGCATGTGAGAGGTTCAGGGTGCAGCCCTGTCCAGGGTGCCCAAGCATGAGTCAGAAGTGTGACTGCAAACTCATTTACACTGCTGAGATATCTGCCTCTGCCAGAGTCACTGTTAAAGGAACAGTGCAGCTGCATATCAGACTTATACATATGGTTGTAAGTACATTGCTATCTGTACAATGCAAAAGTCGGAAACTAGCCTTCATTTATTAATTTTCAATGACGATTAAGGACAAATTTTAAAGGGATATTTCTGATGAGATACGATGTGAGACAATGCACTTGCATAAGGAAGGAGAAAGCCAAAGGACAAGACAATAGGAGACAGCATATCACCAAAAAGTTGAAGGTGTACCATTGTAAGAAAAGCACAGTCCCTTCTCAGTAATGCTTGCATTAATAGCAGTTTACTTGTCAGTCTAGAAGAAAAGTTTCAAGTTCATGATCAAACTTCATTCCTTTGCTCACCATGAGCGCCTCTAGCAGTGGAAAGCAATGCCAGTGTTAACTCTTTTTTTTTTTTGTTTCTATTTATATCAGTTCTTTTGTTTACTGCCGAATGTGGTTTCTAGGAGGGACTGGGCAGTAGTAGTCATAATATTCGATTGCCTAAAGCTTCACCTTTCGTTGGTTACCCTCCTTAAATTATCTAACCAGCAGCAGAACCTTCAAAATGCACACCATTGGAGCAGTGTTACTTTTTCATCAATTTTTTTATTTTTAGAATGTTTAAAACTATAAAGCTTACATGTTGTATCTGGAGCTATGCTATGAAAAGGATGAGTCTGACAGGATGCCAAAAGAAAAAGAAATAAGAAAATAGAAGGAAATTTGGAAATCAAACAAAGATCTGTTGGTTTTCTCAGAAAAATTGAGTGTATTTGGAATTAACTGGGTTGTAAGAAGCAGAAAATATAAACTTCCAAGGCTAAACTTTGGAGGTGTGGAAATATATCTCTGCACATTTCTTTAAAATGCTGAAAGCAAGTTTTCTGAAATGAAGGGAACCTAAAATCAAGGCAAAGGCCCATTCTGGTACATATTGAAAAATAAAGTTGTACGTAATAGTGATTTAAAATATATACAAAATAATAATATATTATATATTAATAATATATATTATAATAATATATAATATATATTTAAAGTATAGTATCAGACTGTACATTTTTATAGCTACTAGCATATCAGAAACCACAAAAACAAGTTTGAAGCAAGTTTCTTCACATGCTTTGTGCAATGCTAATTGATGGATTATGGGATTGCATTATTTACAGTTAGCTGCATCAGCCTCATAGATCCAGAGACTAAATATAGGTTTATGAACTACGTTTGTGCTGTGAAAAATATTGCGTAACATGAACACTCATCAGCATAAATTCCTTTCCCTCTTTCTCTCTCTGTCATGTGTCCAATGCCACCCTTCATTCCAACTAATAATATATTAACCTCAATAGTTTTACTTATTATATTAGTATAAACTGCAGGCAATGTACCCTGCAGACAGAGAGAACTATTCTTTCTCCCTCTCTCTCTCTCTCTCTCTCTCTCTCTCTCTCTCTCTCTCTCTGTCCCTCTCTCTCTCTTACTCCATGGGGAGCAGAGCTGAATGGCAGTGCAGTATCTGTTACACTCGGCCTGACCCCCTCGGCCCCTGCTGTCACTGTATTTATGTGATGAAAAATGGAGAGAAAGACAGAAAACAAAGGAAAAGGAGGACAGTGCTGCTAGATCAATAGAAAAGAAGTATGTTCTCGGTTAGAGAAAGAAACAGATACACGTGAAGAGGATAAAATAGACTCTGTATTATACTGTCCTAATACATTATCACCAACGAAAGATGGACATAAATACAAGGAGATGAAGATACAGACGTATACTACAGCAATTCAGTGGTTTTATTTTGTTTGTGTAATCAGCTCTAATTGTAATAAGTCATCTTTTGGCATTTACAGTCATTTGTAAAAGATTGGGTGCCCCTGGTTAAAATGGATTATCATAAAAACACATCAATTAAAATAAAGTTTTTTCCCTGATATGTTACATTCAGTAATTAACAGTAACTGTGTATTGACATGTGCAGCATTGTGTTTTCTGGGTAGAATGTGTTCTTACATTATGTGGAATTTGATCACTGGTGCCCAAACTTTAACACACGACTGTGTTTTTGAATGTAGGTTAACTTGTGATTAATAACAAAGCTTAATGAAAGCCTTAGATACATTCTGTGACACTAACAATACATGTTTGTATTCCAGTAAATGGTTCTTGGCTTGGACATACTCTAGTTCTCAGAAAATCCTTTAAAGGAAGCAACCAGTGGAATTCATACTCCAAACAGTAGGGGGTTATTATAAATGTCACTTGCCACAAACTTTGTTCCATTTACTCTTTCTTTCATTGGCTACCTGTCCTTAAGTTACCTAACTGGAAGCAGAAGCTTCAACATGATTGAAAAGAGGTTAGGATATGCTGTGAGGGCAGTGTTACTTCTTCATCCTCTTATTTTAAACAGAATAACCTCGATGCTACAGTGACTCACTACCACCTCTTAGGTACAAAGTGGTATTAAAATAATACATTTTTATAGAGCTGACCATATGGGCTCTTTAAATGGTTCAGAACTTTGAAATTATTTCTAACTTTAAATAATGATAAAAAAAAATCCATTGGAAGGTTCTAGAGAGTAGCAGACATAGTTCTATCATTGCAACTCTTAAAAAAAAACACTTAGGAGTGTAGATCTTTTGACAGTTCCACACATGTGCAGATGTTGCCCTGATTTAGATGTTTGTGTACAGTCTGCTCTTTTTGGGTCAAGGTCATAAATGAAGTTAATGATTTTTTGTCAATGTTTTATTGAATGCTACGCCCAAGCATTTGTGTATTTTGAAGACCCTGTTTTCAAACTACCTACTTATTAAGGAATACCAACAACCATCACATGGTACACTTGGTTTAGTTTCTTAAGAAGTCCTAGTTATGTTAAACCTCATTCACCAGAAATCACAGGACGATGGAACAAAAAACAACAACAAAAAATCCACTTTGGTTTTAAAGTTGTAAGTGATGCATTCAGGACAAGTTTCAACACAGTTCAGAACAAACATGGCTTAACTTTTCTATGGGAATCATCTTTCGCTTGCACAACAGCCTTAGCCAAATAAACACATCCATGTTTGTTTTGCATGTGGGTTGCAAAGCCTCAGAAACGAGGTGGAGAAAAAGCGGACGTATCTTTTAATCAGCACAAGCTCTTGGGAGACCGCGGATGATTAGAGACACAAAATACTAGGCAGTCCTCGGCTTGCCCATGTTTTTCTAAAGATATGTGCCCAGCGCCTCAGGGAACTGGCAAGACCTGAAAGAAAGTAGCTGCTTTTCTTCTTAATTTAGATATTTTGTGTCTTATCACCTTGGGCATCTCGGGCTGCCATTGAGTGTCGCTGCTTGGTCCTGCTTATTGTCAGTGTGTTGTGCAATGTGTTCTGGTGCCTTCTTTTTAGTGTACATTGTGCTTTTTATTGTTAAGCAAGTAGCTGTACATAGTATTGTGTAGCTGCTATATTACTTGCAGTCACAGTATACTATTTTGTGCTAGTATTGCTAGTGTTGCAAAATAGCTTATAGAGAACTTGCTACTTTACAAAGGTTCTTTTGATGTTTACACACAATACTGTGTCGTTTGATGTATCGTTGCATTGATGTTGTTACAATGATATTACAATAGCACCCCAATAAAAGCTTTGATGCATAATCTTTGATGATAATCTGCTTGTATTGTACAATGCAAAATTCAAAGAACTGTACATAGGACAGGCTTGAACACAATACATTATTGTAGAAAATAAATAAATTCTTTATTGTCCTTTCCCTCTTAAAAGAGCGCAGATGCTTCCATCCCATTTCAGCTTACATGCACGAATATATGTTGCATTGACATTCACATATCAGTAGTCCTTTTACAAATTTTGGAAAAATAATATACATAGTATATTGTAAAGTAGTGTGATCTCAGGTAAACCATGAAAACATGTAATGACTGTAATAATGTCTATTTATTTGAAAAATGTGAGTATAACCTCAAATTCCAGTGTCTCAGTGTCTAAATATATTCCTGTTTAATGTGAAATTACTCTGAACAGCCATGTGGAGTCTAATGGAGACCTGCACAGTTTTAAAAGCTTTGATAACACTAGATATAATTAAGATGCTTGTATATATAAGATATATAAAGTCAGATTAAGTGCAAATGCAAGTATATATGCAGATGCTAAAAAGCACAGCATATTCTTTTTTTTTAATTTAATGGTCACTGGTCAATTAAGTGAAAATAAAAAATATGGCTGGTTCGTCAAAATGTACGAGCTAGTCAAAAAAGTACCTAATTAAGTCTCCTGTCAGAGTGATGAGTGATGAGGTAGTGTGTGGTGTGATGACTGATGGCCACTAGTGGTCCTTGTACAAAGGCTGCATAGCTGTGGGTATAGTTTCCTTAAACATTAGGATGAATTCGGTTGGATTTTTGAATGAAAACTAGAAACACATCAATACCATTGTTTCGGGACGAGCGTGAGGTTTTTAGTACTCACCGATATCGAGACATATCGTAACTCATGACATGATAAATTACTTTAAATAAAGTAGTTGTTAGTGTAAGTGACTGCCATGTATCCTGTAAAATCGAGCTGGTTTAAATGATATGCATTAGTTAGCTATGCTAAATATAGCAGTTAACTTGATGGAGTAATTACTTATGCTGTATGAAAAGGCTTGGCCTAGTCCATGGGACACGCAGCCTCTACAGATAGATCTGTCTACGGACCACACTGTGCACATACATGGTTCGACAATACAGTTTCTTTGTAGTCTATTTACAAAAATCACTATATTAATGTTTATACATTGCTATTATACTTTTATAACAGAGTAAATTTAGCATATATAGACTTTGGTAGAAAATTTTACCTTTTTTGCTTCTGTGTCTTCACCCATATTGTATAAGTGGCTGTGGTTGTGACTGTATGTGTTTAAAAAGGGGCTATAAACACTCTGTATCTTCCTGCTACGAGTATACCAAGACAGGGGGGGTGTCTGAAATGGTCCACTCGTTAACTCATTCCCTGATCACTACATAGACTGCTCTATGTAGAACACTATATAGGGGAGCAGTGAGGGAGACAGTAGAGGGAATTCGGACAATGAACGTTTCAATGAACGTTCCAAAGAAACCGCTACCACATCGGTTGTCCACTAGTTTTACAGTGCATTGTGGGTAAGAATGTGGTGAGCTATATAGGGAATCTAACTGTCCACTGAGAATTCAGACAACATTTACATTTACATTTACGGCATTTAGCAGACGCTCTCATCCAGAGCGACTTACAAAAGTGCTTAGTGTTGGTTAGAGTATGAATCTCTATCTAGTACAAACAGGTTTAAGTCCAAACCACTCTATACTCAAACACTGCCATAAACACAGGGCCAGTGCTGATACCTAGAAAAAAGACAATGCAATACCTAGCCAGACTGGAACACCTACAGAGAAGAGAACAAATACAAGACTACATACAGTACAAGTGCAGTACTTAGCCAGTGCTCCTAGAAGATAAAGTGCAATTACAGTTTATACCAATACTTTAGTATATTAGTGATTATAAGTGCTTTACAAAGAGATGGGTCTTCAGTCTGCGTTTGAAGACCGCGAGAGAGTTCGCTGTTCGGACAGCCAGTGGAAGTTCGTTCCACCATCTGGGCCCCAGGACAGAGAAGCGTTTTGTTGCGTGTCTTCCATGAATCTTAAGTGATGGCGGGTCAAGCCGAGCCGTACTTGAAGCCCGAAGGGCTCCAGGTGCGGTTCGACTTTTGACCATTGCCATAAGGTAAGCAGGAGCTGGTCCATTCTTGGCTTTGTAGGCAAGCATCAGAACTTTAAACTGAATGCGAGCAGCTACAGGAAGCCAGTGAAGGGAGCGCAGCAGTGGTGTGACATGAGTCAACACTACAAAATGGTCAATGACTCGGTGAAAAGTTGATAATAAAATACTGTTTTGTGTGATTATATGACAAGAAACACATTAAAACACCAGAGAGAATCGAAATAACTTACATTTTAAAACCACTTCACTGCTCGTAGATTTGCCTGTGTTGCATCATGGGATTGCCTTAGCGGCTGAGGAAGCGCCCGATGCTTCCTTAAAATCAGGCCAAAATAAGGTGCCTCAGTAGACAGCATGTTTAAGAAATCTAAGAATTTGGACAGCCTACATGTTTGGAGCGCATACTATGATGTAAAATGCTGCCTATGTAGACACTCACTAGGTTTTGAGACAGAATTGGGACAGTCTACATGTCGGAGCGCACTATTAGAATATTAGAAATAGGGAATTATAATGAAGGACGTTACTGATATCGGTATCATAGTTGATGCATTCTTAATAAAAACCCTAAATTAAATTGTGCTGGAACTTCACTGATTGGCCCAAGAAATGGGATTGGATCATCGTCTAAATAAAGAACCATCAGTACCACCTACCATTAGGTTAATGATCTGCAGAAGAAAAACATGAAATACATGTTTATTTTCTAGCAGGATGAGTGGCACTTCCAGATCACTGAGTGCACTCATAAGTCAAACTATTGCATACTGATCACCATTTGCATGTTTTTGGTTTTTCAGTTCTTCACAGACATCCACGCGACGTATGCTTGTGTCTCATGCAGCTTGGAAGAATTGCCTCAAAGTAAGACCTCAACCTTTTCACTTTATTCAATACTGATGCTCCACACGCTGAATGTGAATCTCTCATAGATACGGAATTGATGCCCCAGGACTTGTCAAACTGGAGAGGGAGATTGAGAAAGAAGAAGATGGATCTCTCTCTCCATCCATGTTCTTTGCCTCCCCGTTACCTTCCCCCTGTTCTCTTCCTCTTTTCTTCCCACCTGCTCCATCTCTACCTCCACCTTCTGCTATCCCTGCCTTAATCTCACCCTCCATTCCTTCTCCACCTCTATCTCCATCACCAGCTCTAAGCCCTTCCCCTCCTCCTACTCCTACCCCTGAGCCTGTTACTCAGCTGGCGCCTACCACGCCTACTCCCCCCTCACCCGTTAAAGGACTCACGCCCAACGCAGGTCGTCTCAGCAAGTCCAACGGGAAGAAGAGCGCAGACTGCCTGCTGGATGACATTGTGAGTGGCAAACAGAATAATACTAAACTCACTGCTGAAAAACATCTTCATAATATGATTCTTACAATCTAAAGAAATTTTATAGGAAAATAGATTTTTTAGCATTTCTATTGGCAGCTTATTCATCATGAAGTGTAAAAACAACTGCTGGGTTCAGATGATGCAGAAAAATAAAAATGGGCAAAAAATGAATCATCTATAAGCCCATTTCCAATGTTGATATTCAATGTTTAATTGAAATATATTGTATAGTAATTGATAATTAGAGAAACAACATGTGAGATTCTCAGAAACCGAGGAGTCGATTTCGTTGGGGCAGGTTCATGTTTACCCAGTGTGTTACATCACATCCTCTTTTGACAAAACTCTAGTGTTTGAGAATTGAGGAGACCAGCTGAAGGTGAAATGTTTTCCCATTGATACAGGATTTCAGCTGCTCAACAGGTCAGGGTCTCTTTTGTCAAATAATTAGATTCATAATGCGCCAAATGGTTTTGTGGGTAACCGATCTGGACTGCAGGCTGGCCAGTTTAGCTCTTAAACCATAAAGCCCAGCTGTACTAATACAGGTAGAATATGGTTCATTCTCTTGTTGAATTAAACAAGACCTCCCCTAAAGAAGATGTCGTCTGGATGGGAGCACATGTTGCTGCAAAATCTGCATGTGTAGTTTAGTATTAATAGTGTCTGCGCAGATGCACAAATCTCCCATGCAATCTGCAGGAATGCCAAACTGTATCATCACAGATGTTGGATTTTGAGCCCAGAGGATGCGACAGCCATAATTTTAAAAAAGAATTACATTTTTTTCAAAGTGGCGTACATTTAAACAAAATACAATAAAATTTGACATGTTGTCTTTGTACTATTTGCATTTGCATAAATATGTGGTTTATATGAATCATTATACAATACATCATTGTATTCTGTTTTTATTTATATTTTGCACAGCGTCCAACTGTTTTGGGTGTATATAACCCAGAATATTATCGAGTAAAATCAAAAAGAGAGTAAAATACGGGTATATGCTTTTTATGCTTTTTTAAATTTTTAGAATGCAGCAGTCGTCCTCACAAGCTAGAAAGTTAGCTTGCTTAATCTCACTAGCAAATTAGTTACCCTAGCAAGTAACCTAAAAGTACCATGTGAATGAAATCTTGCCTTCCTGTTCGAATCATGTCAACAGATGTGTATAAAACCCCATAATTTTGCTTTTATGTAAAACTGTAATGGAATTAAAAAAAGAGAAAGAAAACCACTATGTTGTCCTCAACGCCTGGAGAAATGAAGACCAGTCTACAGTTGCTTGGTTGCCTAAGCATAGTGTGGCGGCTGCATTCGGCTGCATCTTACTGAAAACTTTTTCACCATTTTTTTTCACCATTTTACATTTCAATCTTCATTTTTACTGATCAATCAAATATTGTATATGTCACAGATTTTGTAATGTTATTGGAACATTTATTTATTGCAAAACAACAAAACGAATGTTTGAAGTTCAGATTATAGAAGAAATTAATTATTCACGTATAGTAATTAAAAAAAAAGACAGCCATTAAACTTTATGAGAAAAAGAAACTTTAGTATTTTTCACTTGAGCTAATAGATTTGAGAATTTGATGAAAGGTTGCTGTGCAGCTAAACATTATGTAACCGTTGCTTTAGGTTAAGCAGCTTTCAGAAGACCCGCCATGCCGATGTCCAGTGAGGTTCTGCATTGAGAAACAGCCTAAAGGCCGCTACCGTGTGGGGGATAAAGTACTGTATGTCAGGGTAAGTGGTTTACTCTCCTCCTCCTTGTTGTGTTTCAACTTTGCCTGGTGAAGTTAACTGTAACAGCAGATGTTTTTGTGAGGTCAGTTAAAACTTTAGCAACATACTTGATATAACCATGCCATAAAAATGTCAGGGCAGATATTATATGCTGCATAAGTTCAGTAATATGACAGTTATTGTTAATTGTAGTGACAGCATAAGGTTTAATGTCATGGCAGCTTATGTCACATCCTAATTTTTGCTGTGTTCTTTAGTTAGGCGTCATGAACTTGAATGTTATATGCTATAATAGTGACGTTGATATGACACTGCTGCTATATATAGTCTCTCATGACACTGTATGATAGTGTAACTCATGCCATCTCTTATGACACATTTACAGCATTGCTATGTCAATGATATTTGTATATGCTAACACAAATCTAGAAACCACTGGAACTAATAATCAGTATGATGAGTTACCAACAAAACACAGGCAGCTGCATAACAAGGGGTCAGATCTAGAGTATTGATACATTATGTGACATTAACCAGTCATGTTCAATACTGTTATTGACCGTTTTCTCAGAAACCTGATGTAGCTCACTAGAGCTGATGGAGATTCCCAATTTAAATCTCACTAATAGTAAAGAATTAGGCTTAATCTTATTTCTGATTACCGCTGAAACTCGTGCTCTCTTTATTCTCCATTGATGATTATATCTCACTCAGTCCTGCTTGGTCTTCTCATGCATTGTTAGTTTGGACTCTGCAAGCGTGTGGAACTCATTCAAAGGCAAAGACCCATGGGAGCCTGGGTTGCTTGGCAACACGAAGAAAAGGTTCACACCTTTTGAATGGAAGAGGGAAAGAAAAAAAACGTTCTGACTGGTAAATGGATAAGATCAGACGACGAGTCCTTTAACAAGCTTGTTCACTGTAGGCAAACGATGCACAGGTTTACATAAGGATATAACTGAGAAAACAGAACAGAATATTTGTGCTAGCGTGGCAAAGAGAATGATTGGAATTGCACTGGGATGCAGTTTGGAACAAGCAGAACAAGCAGTGGCAATGAAAATGAAGTAATCTGTAAATCAGACTGTGCTTTCTTTCTTCTCCCTCGCTAAAGCTGAACCCATTTCAAAGCAGTAAACGGGACGGAAAAAGCGCTTCAAAGATTTGTTACTTTGGCTAATTGGGGACCTGTTCGAAACCATTACACGCTCAGTTACACTTATCGGAAGCCACTTGTTTAACCGTCACTATCTCTGGTGCGATAACAGCAATCAATCAGCAAATTAAGATGTCCAGCTCTACCGACAGCTTAACCTCAGCAGACTTCTCTTTCTATTTTGGACGCAATGCACACCTGGTTCCCCAGTCAGCTATTACATTTCTTAAGAATCTCAAAACATGAAAAACATGTCATGACAGCTGCTAAAGAGGAAGGTCATAAAAAACTAAGGAGTGTGTTTTACAACCATCTGGCATGTAGAAGGAGAATTTAGAGCATATTCAAATTAGACCACCAGTTCTTTCTAGCCTAGCTGTACTGGAGACAGCTGGTAGATTCCAGTGGAATACCTAAATCCATAAGACTTGCTGCTGAGCAACCCAGCATCGCTGGCATTCCAAGTCCATTTGAAGCGAACACTCTTTTATTCTGCTCTGAATGTATTTTTTGGGTGTGCCTGCATGTTTAATCAAATATGCCTTTTACATGTACAGTATTGTGCACAAGTCAGAGTCCACCCTTCAGTTAGAACCTTGATTTTCTCCTCTCTCTTAAAGATGAAAGCTTTAATCTGTACTGTTTATCTAAGGATGACAGTGTTGGTGGACTACCAGGTCTTTTTAGGAGTCCCTGAGAGAAGTTACATTTTTTGAAAAATGAATAGCTTGTAGAAGAGTGGTCTCTGACTTTTGCACATTGTTGCATGAAGGATTTGAGGGACTCCTTGTTAGTCCTTGTCAAAATGTCAATTTCTTTGATTTGCAAAAAAACCTGTAAAGAACAGGTACAACAGATAACACAACATCATTTATGAAACAAAGTGATCCAACATTAAATGTCTCTGTAGGCAAAAGTGTGTGAGCCTCTATTATTATTTGGGGTATAAGAAAATATCAAAACAATTGAATATTGCGATATTATCTTGTGATACTATATTGATTCTCAAAAACACAGTAGCGATTTTTTGTCAGTAGTTTATCATCAAAGATCACTGGTAGGCAGTTTGGGTAGTGCTATGTTTAGCAGTGGTGTAGTATATCCTCAGTCATTAGACTTTTTCATTCCAACGTAAACAAGTAGTGTAGTGTTTTCTTTTGCACTATGATGTTTGTCCTATTTTAAAAATCGTGATATATCGCAAGATATCGAATCGTATCCCCTGTATTATGATACATACTACATCACCAGGTTCTTTTCAATACACAGTCCTAAGTATTATAATGTCGGTATAGGGGATAATTAGGGTAAGAAGGTCAATCAATTGCATGATGATCAGGTGTGAGTGTAAATTACCCTACCTTGTTTAAAATACTTGAGAACCGAACTTCAGCAGAAGGTGGTCCCTGTGGATTGACAATGACACCAGTTAGTCTATAAAGAACAGTTAAGGCAGAAGAAATAATTATTAAGATATTTTGGAATTTAGTAAAAGTCCAAACCAAATCCAATAAAAATGTTCAGGCAGAACCCAAGATGTGGTATTATGCAATAATTCCTACCAACATAACAAATTAGAAGCAGTTCTGTAAAGAGGGGTTGGCAAGATTCCTCCAGCTCAATGTACAGAGCTGATCAACAGTTCTAGCATTTGCTTGATTGAAAAACCTTGTTGCTTGAGGTGTTACACCAGGTCTTAAAAGCTTTAAACACACCTTTGCCAACAAAGACCTATTATGTTAGATTTTTAGTTAAAAAAATGAATGAAAAACTATATGGAGTTGTGTGTTGTTTGTTTAATTGAGTTTTCTTTATCTATTGTTATGAGTTGAATGACGATCTGGTTTTATTGTATGTGACTTTTTTGTAGAAAATCACAAAATGATAGCTTTCAAACAACAATGTCCATTGTATGATGGAAGGTCCTATAGGGCTAGGCTCCTTGTCTTAGCTCCTGGCAATGAACACATTTTATCACAATTACATATTAGTTTCATAAAATTTACTGAAAAATTTATTGTAACTGAGTAATAAATCTGAATACATTGTATGAAGCCTGTAGTTTTAGGATTAATATATAAAAACACAGGCAATAATTTTGCTGTTGTTGTTTTACAACTTTTGAGTTAAAAAAGTTTAAGGTAAATAAAAAAGCTTAGATTACATCAATGCTTCCAGATGAATGGGCCAATGACAATGTTCCAAAATGACTGTAAACATTTATTTATACTTCATTCAGTGAATGCTGTTTTTACTGTAAAGGGGATGATTAGATAGTTGTGATGTTTTGATGTTTAGATTTAATACACTTTTACCTAGATGTTATTACATAGGACCTTATACATGCTCCAAAAAAGCTCTCTCTGTTAGTAAGTCAGGACTGATCACTATAGAAAATGGCTTTTAGGTCTATTGCTTAAACTCTCTAAACTGCTAATGGCTTTCCAGTCGACAGGGAACATCATTGTGTACACATGATTTGGGAGGATGTTTATAGGCTAGTGTCGGGCTGTAAAAAGAAGAAAGGGAGGAGGGGTTGCTAAATTTATTGATTTCAGTGGTGAAGTCATTAGCAGCATGATTACTCTGGAAAGCTTGTTAAAGAGCGAGATGGCCCCGCCCCCTTCCTTTATCTTGCTGTGGTTTTTCAATCAGGCGACTCCTCCAGGGCTTCCGTGCGCTCTGCTATGAAGGGAAAGAAAAAGCAATATCTTTCTCGCACAAACCCAATTAGCAACAGAGAGAGAGAGAGAGAGAGAGAGAGAGAGAGAGAGAGAGAGAGAGAGAGAGAGAGAGAGAGAGAGAGAGAGAATAAGAGAAAGACAAAGCAAAAAGAGAGTGAGCATTAGTGAGAAAATGAAAGAGAAGAAGAGAGAGAAGGAGAGGGGAGAAATATGTAAAAATATCGAGCATGGTCAAAATAGATACATAGATAGAAAGAGAAATAGAGTGAGAGAGAGAGAAAGACAGAGGGAGATGGCATGGATGAGAAAATGAGACAAAGAGAAAAGAGAGAGAAGAGGGAAAGAGAAAGACAAAGAGAGAAAGATATTGAAAGAGATAAGAAGAAACCGTAAACATGAAAAAGAGAAAGACAGAGAAGGACAGAAAAAGAGAGAGGAGAGAGGGAGGCAAGGAGAGATAGAAAGAGAGACAGAGCGAGAGTGTAAGAAGGAAAAAGTGTGGATGGGTGAAATAGAGAGAGAGAGAGAGACAAAGGAAATGACTGAGAGACAGAGGGAGAGAGTGTGAACATAGAAAAGATAAAAAAAAGAAAAGAAAGACAGAGAAACAGGTCAGAAAGTGAGCATGGGTAAAACAGAGAAAGAAGGAGAGACGGAGAGATAAAATGAGTGAGAGTGAGCATGGGCTATACAGAGATAAAGGAGAAACAGAGAGAGACAGGAGGAGAGAGAGTGAGAAGGAGTGTGAACATAGGCAAAACAGAAAGAGGAGCAAGTGAACAGAAAGAAGAGAGAGAATGAGAGGGAGAGTGAACATGGGCAAGACAAAGATAGAGAAGGAGTGTGAGTGAGAAGGAGAGTAAACATGGGTGAGGAAGAGAAGGAGAGAGAGAGACTTACCTTGCACTTAAACACAGCTTTAAACACAACTTACTGGATAATCTCTCCTCCTGTTCCTGAGTAGAAGTGTGTGGGAGATAGTTTCATTTGATTTGCTTTTATGAACTGAATAAAGTGATGATTTGAAAATAAAAACATACTTAAGATCACCACAATAGCTCTGTTTTATAGAGAAAGAGAGAGAGTCAAAGCTGAATCAGTTAACTGCCATTACAGAAATGTTGCAACATTGGATCTGGAGCCAGCGTACGGTGATGACAGAGTCGGCCGGGTTTGATACATCCATCTCATTCATGTGAATCAGATCGAGAAGAACACTGTCAACAGATGACTGCTCCCTGAAAGCTATCTCAAGGATCTGATGTGTGAACCGAACAGCTCTCTGAACAAGCGGATTTCTGCAGCACTTGTCAAATCTCCCACATGATAGTGGTTAAAGGGCCCAGTATTCTTTTCAGGTTATCTGGCAAGTGCATCTCTTCATTCATCAACACTTTGCCCACACTGGGGCAGCTAGATATAGAATACAATACTGCAGTCATATATATATATATATATATATATATATATATATACTCAGCTGATTCAGCTTTGACTCTCTCTCTTTCTCCATAAAACAGAGCTATTGTGGTGATCTTGAGTATGTTTTTATTTTCAAATCATCACTTTATTCAGTTCATAAAAGCAAATCAAATGAAACTAGAACCATCTCCCACACACTTCTATTCAGGAACAGGAGGAGAGATTATCCAGGAAGTTGTGTTTAAAGCCATGTTTAAGTGCAAGGTAAGTCTCTCTCTCTCTCTCTCTCTCCTTCTCTTCCTCACCCACGTTTACTCTCCGTCTCACTCACTCTCCTTTTCTATCTTTGTCTTGCCCATGTTCACTCTCCTTCTCATTCTCTCTCTTCTTTCTGTCTTGCCTATGTTCACTCACTCCTCTTTCTGTCTTGCCTATGTTCACTCTCCTTCTCACTCTCTTTCCTCCTGTCTCTCTCTGTTTCTCCTTTATCTCTGTATAGCCCATGCTCAACACTGCAATTATATATATTGGTCAGCATTTTTTTGACCAAAATGACCGAATGATGTACATAAGTCTTTGATAAATCCAAAATAAAGCTTTAGTGCTTGGTTAGAGACTACTAGATTAGAGAATATCAATGCTGTGAAAACCACTATGAGGGTCTATTTTGGAGTGATTCCATAGTGTACTTCTTAAACAAACCATTATAATGCTGTTGTTGGAATCTCCAAACTGATCAATTTAGAGGACAAACGAAATACTTAACTTTTAACATAAGTCAGTGGAAACAGACTTTTCTCAAACAAACTAATTTTGGTCCATTCAGCATTACAAGGTGAAGGGCAACAGGTACGCCCCAACATTGGCAAAAACTGAAAAACATTAAAAAAGGTTTTGCTCCAAAAGCAGTGATATGTTAAATGTGATAAGAGTAATGCATACACTTCTTAACATAAATACAGATTCTAAACCAGGGCTGTCTAGTGTGTGGCCCACAGGCCAAAAGTCAGTGCATAAGAGTGTTTATATTGACCATCAAGAAGTTACACTAACCTTAAACTCACACATTTTTTCTTTGGCTCCTCAGGACAAAATGTTTGGCCGCCCCAGTTATAAACAATAGATTTGTTCATTTTAGAACCTCTGTCATCTAAAGTTTAATTGCAATAGCCATCATCTGTCATAAATGCTATTTTTGTCTCAACATTGATAAACTGACATTACACCTTTGTCACACACTGTCAGGTGACTTGTATCTAGACTGTTTATATAAAATAAACAGTTAAAATAAACTCTAACTGTTTAGAGGCGTCATTGTACAGTCGTCATTACCATTTCACTACCCACTCGGCACAACCCAGGATGCATCCCATGTTGCCCTGTGCTGGTTTATGCTGATGTAGTGCTGGTCTGGTGCAGGCTTAGCTGGTCATCCAGCATGGTCACACTCGTTAACAAGCATTGATGAGCATTGGATTCTGGTATACCGGTCAACCAGCAAGACAAGCATTTATCATCGGTCATAAATGCTATTTTGGTATCTACATTGATAAATTGACATTACACCTTTGTCACACATGGTCAGGGGACTTGTACCTAGACACTCTTTTGAGTGAAATGATGTAGCACGATATAACATCTTTGTGAACGATGGTAGCATAAAGCTTATAAGATAATTTCATAAATAGTCATATTAAACTTACTTTTGTTCACCCAGCCTGACTTGAAAAGCTCTGTCATATTACCAGCTTTATGTCACTGTGACAGGCACAAAGTCTATGTCAGTTCAGCTCACAACCTAATGGCCGAAACTAATGTTATGTGATATAGCTGGTTATCTATCTTGACATTAGGCTTGGTAAATAACACTTATTTGAATATGTGTTTCTAAATGTTGGTAGGGGTACGCCAGTTGACATGAATGGTCCATGTAGGTGTCAGGAACAGCATTCTGCAGTCCAAATGCAGCGGTTAGACAGACTCTGTAATTGGTGTTTTGTTCCAGATCTATCTTTCTGGCTAAGCTGTCTTTGTACATCGTCTCAGACTACCAGCTCTTTAGTTATAGCCACTTTCCACATTCATGCATATCTAGCTCTGCTCACAGCAGACCTGCAAATGATGTGTAACACTAAAATAGAAATGGGGAGAGAACAGCCTGTCTGCTGAATCTCTACCAGACTGAATGCGGCACTGGATCCTGAGGGACTTTTTTTCAGCCAAATGTTGTGTCTATTAGGGAAATGACTGCACATTGACATCTAGTGGCAGTGATCGGAACTACAGCATTTAATCTGGAGGAAAATGAAGTGGAATCAGTTGCCACTAGAGATGGAGAAGAAGATTGGTGAGGAGTGAGTGCAGAAACAGGAGGGGCAGACGTGTTGTGAAGAATTTGTGAAGGCTGTAGAAAAGCTTTTGTGAAAGCACAAACAGCTAGGCCAGCACACTCTGCTCTATCGTCCTCTTGGGTAGTAGACTGGAAGGAAAGTACATAGAAACTGTTCAATTATTCAAAGAAAATGTGAATTATTAAAGTGATTGTCTGCTCGGGGACACAGCAGACTCAACCGGCTTTCTGTAGAGAGTAGAAAATGCTGAAAGGTAAATAACTGTTTAGAGGCGTCATTGTACAGTCGTCATTGCCATTTCACTACCCAGGATGCATCCCATGTTGCCCTGTGCTGGTTTATGCTGGTGTAGTGCTGGTGTGGTGCAGGCTTAGGTGGTCATCCAGCTTAGTCACACTTGTTAACAAGCATTGACGAGCATTGGATTCTGGTATGCCAGTTAACCAGCAAGACCAGCATAAACCAGCTTAGACTAACATGGAAATCATGCTTAACATCCAGCATGGTCTTGCTAGTTGACCGGCATACCACCATCAAAACACAGCATGCTATTTGTTCTTGCAGGGTATTACGAGGGCTTGATTTACGGGGCCAGTTATTTGGTCAAAAATATGATACAAAGCTTTCTATTTTCTTTGGATTATGGTTATTATGCAACATCCACAATGCTTCATATCTCTTTAAATATAAATTTAGATTTTATCATCAGGTTGCCTTGAAAAGTTTGTTACAGTTATTGTAAGCTCTTTACATTTATAGCCGACTACAGAATGGTTTTTGGGTTAGTTTCAAGGTAATGAGAAATGTGATAATTGCTGTCTAGGCAGTCTAACCACCATACACCGCCATAAGGGCTCAAGGGCTGTTTTCATAAAGGTCAATTTCACCAATTATTCAAAATGTCTGCAGAATTCTGCCCTTGTCTGAACAGTGGTAATAGGAACCAGACATCCAAAGCTCTTAAACAGCCACTGTATAGAAAATTCTTACATTTGAACAAAAAAATTATGTAGAAATGTTACAATTTCTGCATAACTGATTGGCTGATATATAAACAGTCCTTCAGACTGATTTGATATAAATTGGTTCAGTGTCAAGAAAAGTTCTAATTTCTTTACAAACACAAACATATTCTTTTTAATTATAATTGAAAATGAGCAGTTATCCCAGAGGTCCCTTTTGTTTTTACGTATAATATTAATGATGGGAAAATAGTGAAAAATCTGAAAATCATAAGTTTTGTCTAGGGACCGTTTTGCCTTAGAGCAGTACCCAGTCACTGTAAATGGATTACAACAAGTGTAGTAAAATATATTTTAGGCCTGTACTTCACGCAAATAGTGTCTCAGATCTCAGGCAGTATATTGTATAAGAGAGATTTTAGAAGCATTAAACTCTGTATGTATGTGTGTGTGTGTGTGTGTGTAAGGCTAGCAGCTTGACTGAAATTATAGGCATTTAAACGGAGGTATCCCCCTGCACCCCTGATCGTCTCCTATTTATTTTATCTATTTTCTCAATGCCAAACCTGAGCAGCCTGACAGGCCCCAACATTTTAATCAGGTTGGGAACAGCTGAGACACACTGCAGACTGATTGGAAATACCAGACGTGGCACGTGCGGTGGGCGGTGTGAATGCATCTATTAGGATGCGTGGCAGGTCACTGAGGCTTGAAGAGGGAGGGGGGCTACCCCTATAAATCTGCTTGTAATACCAGCAGTGGAACAGCTCTCTAATGAGGGGGTTATGGCCGATAGCGGTGGGTTTGAATGCCTCTGGGGAGAGCGTGGTATCTCTAGAGACGTAACCTCTTGTGCTTCCCTCTTTTACTCTTTTTTTTGCCCCTTCCATTTTTAATCTCTCTCCATCCTTTTTGTTCAGCTGCTGTTGCTATTGCTGTCACCATGGCAGTACTAGCCTCACACCATGAGGAGGGTGTTGAAAGCTTGTGCATCACAGGTGTAAATTTGACAAAAAGCAGCCTGTGTGTGTGTGTGTGTGTGTGTGTGTGTGTGTGTGTGTACATGTATTGGTGTATCTAGGAACATGAACACATTTATCACTTTGGGTTCAGTTTGTATTTACCTTGTGGCTTGTACGTGAGTGCTTGTACGTAAGTGCTTGTTGTGTCAAGCTACAGAAGTGCATTAAACTAGGCTTGAGCCAGCTGATACTAGAATTGGAAATTGCTAGAGATGTCAGAAAACACACACTCCATACACACTCCATACAAACACACACTCCATACATTTTAAGATGCACAAAACAATGTGTCTCATAATCTGTTTTCTTTTAATGTGTAGTCCTATATCTGTCCAGATGTTGGTCTCACAAAGAAGCTTAGTTCAACCTAAACCCGGCACAGACAGAGTTTGGAACATAACCAGCTCTAAGACCAAGACCAAACGTCTTACCAATCAGGGACTGACTGGAGGGGACTGACTCTTCTGGTGACTTTGTTATTCTTCATGATGTTTGAGGAGCCAATCACAGGAAGAATATTATTTTTCAGCAGAAGGACCAAATCCCACTACATGGCTATTGTAACATTGGTGTAGAGTAAGATATACTTTAAACATTATGCTTTAGACTAATGCTCTTCTATTGAACACACCGGCAGGGGATAACCACCAGTCAGCGCTGTGGGCACAGCAAGAAAGCAGGGAAGGTCACTTACAGACATGCAGAGTCACCTCATGGTCTGCACTAGCCTTATATCATGTAAAAGTTGGGATTAAAAAAAGCATAGTTTTTTTTATTCTTTTTTTGTCATTTTCTCATGGTTTAGAAATGCATTAGACATCATAGACTGAAATACAATGTATGTCATTTTAACTTTTATATTAATATGGTTTCACCTGATTTTTTAAATTGGAGGAGTTTACAGCGAACCATGCTTTGTGTCCAAATAGGGAAGTCTGTTTACTTGGCAGCTGTCATGGCAAAGCACCCTGGTAGTTGTTCCAGCCAGACCAAACTCCTGTTTTTAAAATATATTTGAAATAAAATTAAAAAATGGTTTGTAGTATGAATAACACATAAAAACACTCTGGCTACTGAACTTTTTTCTCATAAACAGATGCTGTGTGGAGCATTACAAGCTTTCCTAGTTATACTTCATCCAGTGACCTGTCTCCTTATTTATAATGTCTCTGGTGGAGGCTGGATTTTAGCCAAGCTTGCTCTTACTGTGTTTACGTGCTTTAAAACAATATTATCGTCGCTGTCCAATGAAAACAAGTATCTTCAAAATGCCAACTTTTCAGAAAAAGACAAAAGCTGTCTATACTTTCAATGGAATTCAATGGAACCAGAATTCTTTCTAAGCTATTTTGGAGCATTTCTATTGGTCCATTCATCATGAAATTTGGCAGCTGCTGCATGTAATTGATATAGAAAAAAGAAAAATCGAGATGCATGTTTTTCATTGGACAGTGACGTCATATAATTTATTCTGTTGTCAAAAAGTCTTTAAGGTGAATCTCTAAAATATCTGTCCACCTTTTGTCACAATTAATATATGACTTTATTATGGGAATAAGAGAAGATGACCAAAAGCACATTACACCTGTTTAACTCCACAAAATATTCACGCTATATTTTACCCTGCATTAGGTTGTGCCCTGCCCTCTCCGCCTATAGAGCCTGTATGCTTTTTTTCCTGGGTGCGTGTGGTGGATTAGTCTTAAGCTGGTGCTCAGCTGGTGCCATGAGGCAGTGTTTCATTAGACTTAATGAGATTTTGACAGTGCTCTCCCTCCACCCCCTCGCTCTGTCTCGCTCTCTCTCTTTCTGAGATCATTCTCATACGCCTTTCATGGGAGCACAATGAGACGAAGGCTTTCAATATTTAATCAGGAAAGTGGGGGTGGAGGGGGGCGGCTGTCCCAAAGAAGGGGGCTTTTGCTAGGGGGGATCATTCTTCACTAAACAGCACATGGATCATTTTGTGAAGCACAGGGTGTTGAAGACAAAGCAGACACAGCATTTGCTGAGGGTTCTGCAAACAGAAAGTATAAATGAATATGGAGATGTGTAGTGATTGGAAATGAAGTTGTGTCTCTGGGTTAAGTACATTTACCCATGTTACCAAGAAGATAACCCAGATAACCCAGGCCTTGCTTCCAATCAATGTTTCGTAAAAGAGAACCCTCCGTAATTTGATCATTAGGATGTCAGACATGACATGAAATGTTCTGTTCCAGAAAAACTTGTTGAGTCAGAATTGTTCACAGTGGTAATGATGGGAACAGACAACTGAGGCATTGATGCCTGTATATGTATATATACTATTTACATGTTTAATTTACATATAATATGGCTATATCCTTTCACCAGCACTTCAAATCATATCACTGATTGACTGATCACTCTGATAGACTTTGTTTACATCTGAACTATTGCCATTCAAAAGGGAAAACAACTGTAAAAGATGTTAACTAATGACTGCAGCATGGTTTTGTGTGAAATGCTCTGTTTAGTAACACGGGCCCTTCAATCAGAATTTTTCACAGTGGTGGTAATAGTAACCAGATGTCTAGAGTAGTTTAATGGCTCTAAAAGCTCCTTCACAGAAGGTTACTGCATTAAGTGGTTAGATTTAAGTTGCCTTAATTCT
Source organism: Megaleporinus macrocephalus (assembly GCA_021613375.1). Lineage (NCBI taxonomy): Eukaryota > Metazoa > Chordata > Actinopteri > Characiformes > Anostomidae > Megaleporinus > Megaleporinus macrocephalus. The sequence goes on along the minus strand of CM038728.1, from coordinate 20,944,069 downwards.
GGCACATTGTTTTATAAAATATTTTATGATTTTTATTGCATTCATTTTAAATTAAATGCCCATGCAGCCAGTAAACAGTGGTTTTAAACAAAAGGCAGAAACAGAAAGACTAGGGCGGAGTATGAAGAAACCTTGGGGTGACTCTGGATGACCAGTTATCGTTCTCAGCCCATATTACGAACCTGACACGGTCATGCAGATACCTTCTCCACAACATCAGACGCATCCGACCCTTCCTCTCTCAGGAGGCCTCCCAGGTGCTCGTCCAGTCTCTTGTCATTTCAAGGCTGGACTACTGCAACTCAATCCTGGCTGGTCTTCCTCTGCAGGCCATCAGGCCCTTACAATTGATCCAAAATGCAGCAGCACGGCTCGTCTTCAATCTCCCCAAGTTCACTCATGTCACACCACTGCTGCGCACCCTTCACTGGCTTCCTGTAGCTGCTCGCATTCAGTTTAAAGTTCTGATGCCTACAAAGCCAAGAATGGACCAGCTCCTGCTTACCTTATGGCAATGGTCAAAAGTCGAACCGCACCTCGAGCCCTTCGCGCTTCAAGTACTGCTCGGCTTGACCCGCCATCACTTAAGATTCATACAAGACACACAACAAAACGCTTCTCTGTCCTGGCACCCAGATGGTGGAACGAACTTCCACTGGCTGTCCGAACAGCGAACTCTCTCGCGGTCTTCAAACGCAGACTGAAGACCTATCTCTTTGTAAAGCACTTATAAACACTAATCTACTAAGGTACTGGTATAAACTGTAATTGCACTTGATCTTCTAGGAGCACTGGCTAAGTACTGCACTTATACTGTATGTAGTCTTGTATTTATTCTCTTCTCTGTAGGTGTTCCAGTCTTGCTAGGTATTGCATTGTCTTTTTTCTAGGTATCAGCACTGGCCCTGTGTTTATGGCAGTGTTTGAGTTTAAGAGTAGTTTGGACTTAAACCTGTTTGTACTAGATAGAGATTCATACTCTGACTGAACACTAAGCACTTTTGTAAGTCGCTCTGGATAAGAGCGTCTGCTAAATGCCGTAAATGTAAATGTATATGGTACATACCATGAAGATACATCCGTCTCTCTCTTGCAGATGCTGAATGATAAACACGTTATGGTGCGTGTTGGTGGCGGATGGGAAACATTTGGAACTTACCTGCTGAAGCATGACCCATGCAGGACACCTCAGCTCGCTCGACCAGGACTCAAACCCTGCAAGCCCACTGCCAAATCGCCTAACACCAAAGAGCCTTCGCGGGACAGCTACCTGGTTGTGGGCACGCACGCCCGCCTCAGAAAATAACTCCCTGCCTTGGTTTGTGCAAGAGATGACCAATGTGATCAATAAGCAGCCTTGCTTTGTACTGATATCTGAGTTGTATCACTGTGTTGGGTCAAGAAAAGAATGATCAAGGACTCAACATTGAATAAATTGAACTGCATATGATGACAGCTTTAAAAAAACTGTAAAAATAAAAATAAGAAAATAAGAAAAATATATATATATTTTAGGTAGAATGGTATAAGGTATAATGTTTTATATAAGACATCCTCTTTTTATTATTATTTTTTTAGACATTTATTTTCCTTAAAATCTTAGCAGTGAACAACATAAGGGCAGGCTCTCTATAATCTCATAATGATGATTTATATTCCTGATGCTGTATTTGTTTACTCATGCTCGCTGGTAATATGTGATATGATTTTAATGAATCATTTTTAGTTGGATATGTGATTTTAATCTATGGGGGATTTATTTTAAATTCGGATTTGGTGCATCAGTGAAACTTCCATTATCATCCACAAGGTGGTGCCTGATGATAAGCTATACAGTCTGTTTAGACTACATTGCACGTATTTCCAGTCTTAGGCATGGAACCGTCCCACACCTCTCAGTTTTTTTTAATGTTTCAGTTTTTTTTACTTATGTTTTTGTACCAAAACTAGTTACATTTCATGTATCTTCTACAATGAAACATTTTTAAATATTTACTTGTTTCATACTTTTTCACTTTATTTTAACTGTGCCTTAAGACATGGCACTGTGCTTTAGTGTGAAAGCCTGAAGCAAATCAAGGCAAATTAGTTGGTATTTGTGACATCACGAAAACAGTGAATTAAAAACGGACGGTTTCTGTGGTCTATGTGGACTGTTTGGACTGGTGAGTGAAAGGTATGTCACACAGGTCCTTCAAAAGCTTTTTTTCTTCATTTTTTTTCTTTTTTCCTGCATATAAGATTGTGATGAGTTATGACTTGTGATGTTTTCCATTAGCATAAATATTGTCAAGATTAAAGCCCGATTTCTTTTTTATTGCTATAAATGAATGTACACACATGGCAATGTAAATCTTAATTACAATTTATTTCTTTCAAATAAAAATAATTAAAAAAGGACACAAGTCTCTTAATACATTGAAATTAATTAATAAATTCACCATCATAAGGTCATGCGCGACAATGATTGCTGTGTTCTTGACCTGCTTTGTCGTATTAACCAATAAAAACAGTTCATACAAAAATTAAAATGGTGCTACTTTGACTGCCAAAGTAAAGGATGGCTATTGTACAAATGTCTCCGATTTCCTCAAGAGCTGCTTGTTCTTTCTGCACTCACAGCAGTACCTTGTTCTCTTCATTATTTGTCCTAAGAAGTTCTGACCCTTTGAAAATGTTCTTTGTAGCAATTGTATACAGTTGCGTCTGTTATTGATGTTTTTCTTGTGTTATACTAATACATCACTGAAATATGCTGCGTAGACATATTACAAACTATATATTTTCTTTAAAACAGAGCACAAACCTTAAAAAACAACCTACATACAGTTCTTTAGCCCTCAGTTGCGTGGTGTGTTACATATTTTGTAAACTGGTAAAGTTAATTTGTCACCACATGGCAGCCTTATGCCAACATGGAAGTAATCTGTGTTTGTTCAACTTATTGTAATTGACCTACATACCACTAGATTACTCTGAGACTATGTTTACAACTTTTCATTACTGTTAAAAGGGAAAAAAAACATTGAGTTATGTTTTGTTTGATTTCAGACATTTTGTAAATGTGCAACGTATTATCTGAATTATAAATTACACCACTGTAAATCTTCGTTTTAACAAGGAAAATTGAAAAGAAATGATTTTATAGTACTTTCTATGATAGCGCATAACTATCCACCTTCAAAAACAACGAGATATAAATACTTCAATTATTTAAGCAATTTTGAATCATAAAAACACATAAAAAATTTAATAGGTTTAAGCAATAATTCATGAAATAGAGGGCTACATTATCCTAGAAGGTCACATTTCTCTTATTTACTTTTCTTATCTGCTCTGTTTTCCAATGACAATCAGCTAATCGCATCCATTCATTCAAGATCTCTAGTTATTTATGTCATTATCATAATACAAATGTTTTGGTTTTTTCCTGGGATAATAGAATAGTTGCCAGTCTGCCCAGTGGGCCTGCCTACAAGAGCAGCTGTCACTCAACAAGTCACTGATTGAGTGGCATACGTGCAACCTTCCCCTGAGATGAACAGGAGGGCTATACGCCTAAATGAAAGAAACAAAGTCATCCTTCAATGTAGGCTAACATGTGAGTAATGACAGAAAGCTGAAACCAAATCATCAGATGTTATGAGTCTTAAAAAAACAACAGAAGCTCTGCCTAACAATGACTTCAGCAACAGAGCTTTGAGTACTTCATTCTTGGGTACAGGCTGTGTGTGTGTGTTCAGGCTTTGTGTGTGTGTGTGCAGTTAGATAAAGTTACTAATATGTCTAGTAAGTGCACACAAATGTTAAACTGGGTCGCAAAGTGAATCATATTTTTACATGTCGATCACTATTAGTGTTGATCACTACTGTTAGAATTTTTACTTTGTAAACTGTTTTTTATGCGTTTTTCCACCTTTTTCATAATTAGAGGCTCATGTGTATATCAGTAAACATAAAATAGCAACAGATTAAGTTAACACAAGCCTGTTTTCTATCAGAATTTCAGCAAAATGCTGGCAAATGAAGGTGAACATCAGGGGGAGTGTACTCTGTTTTTAGAGGCATGGTTGCCTTGGTGCGCCATCGTGCAGGACTTCTATTTACAATGAACAACATTTTACATTTAAAAACATTTCATTTAATTAAATGTTAATTTAATTTTAAATGTTAATTTAATTTTTTTTATGTTAAATAAGTTTTATTTCCACTGATTATATTACCGCCCCAACTACAAACAACTGGCTCTTCTCAGTATTGGCTCGAGCACCACCAAAGGGTGCTATGTGGCCCACTTGGGTTCAATGACCCATTGGTTGAGAAACACTGATATGCTGCATAAGCTAGCTCAGATGATACAGCAACATCATCATTAATCATAGAAGAATGTTTTTGGGAATGATTAAAAACTTAATGTGTTTTGCTGCCAAAAAAATATGAAAAACATTGTATGCATTTGTATTTGGGGGTTGTCCAATGCTGTGAAAAGAGTTTATGTTAATATCCAAGCATCCTTTTGTCAAAAGGCTCATGGGATGTTAACGTGATCTTAAAAGTCCTCCGCACGTTAAACTTGTTAAAGCAATGTATCCTTGGGTTTTCAAGTAAACAATCTCATTATCTCACCTAAAAGAAAACAATGCCTTGTTTATGTGAGATCACAAGTTATTTATGTCAATATCTGGGGATAACAAAGGGCGTTATCTTGAAATCTCAAGAAAATGCCTTTTCTATCTCAGGAAAAATAAAAAAAAACACATGTTGTGATAATGACACCAATAAACGCATCAGGGAATAAGTTCATTCCTTTATCACTGGAAAATGACGCAATCCACACATAACACCATTTTTACTTTTAACTTCTTACCCCAAGTACAGCAGCTGTGACATTATGTTCACCCCCAGTTCTGAAGAAATAATACTAATAAAACTAATGTGCTCAGATCCTGGATCAGGATTGGAAAGTCTCTGTAACCCTTGCTCATTTGGTAAGCACTTTTGAGGCTTCATTAGTTGATTTAAAACAACTGTGCTTTTACAGACTCTTCATATTCGCTACAGTACTCAGACTATAGTGAGTCGGTGCAGTCAGTTTACACACAAACATTACTAAGCTTTCATATCTGACTGGGATGCGTCAACTCGAGAAGACAGCTGAGCTCCCCAAGTCTATATCCACTCGATCACGGAAGTTTAGGAGCCCACAGGAAAGGCTGTGGCTGAAGGGAAGTCTGGGTAATGTAAACATTACAGTACATTACATGCCAATATACAATATGTACCCTTACTATACCAACAGTATACACTTTTCTATACACCATCCAATAACTAAGTGGTATCCTACGTGATCGTTTGTGTGCGACTCAAATTGACATTGTGCAAAGGTCGGATTGCCCGCTGTGCTTCAGTACTGAAGACTTCAAAGCCCTCTATGCAAATCTGAAGTTTAAAGGTGTGTTTTCTGTTTTTCGTCTGTCAGGAATAATAGGATTTCTGTCATGAGTTCACAACAGGAATTCATCTCTACAACAAATGATGCTCAGAAAGGCTTTTTACAAACATCGCCGTAAAAGTAAGTCAGCTCAATTATTCATACCTTGTGCCAACATGGACTGAATTATGACTAATTCCTCAAACGCTGGAAACTGGGGTCGTCAGCTGTCACCCTCATAACAAAGAGAACAAAACGAGGCTTCCTTCTTAATCCAGCACCATTTTGTATAAATGGAGTCCTGAAATCTACACACACAAAAAAATGGATTTATACATACACACTCACAGAGGCCCCTAGAAAGTTTGCTCCTCCGAGCTGCAGGGTTGATGCTTCTTTTATCTCTCCATTCTGCTTATCCTTTGTTCTGCTCTGCTCTGTCGGAGGGTGTGCTCCTCTTCAGCAAAGTCCGCAAGCTTAAGTGGCACTCTTTTCAGTTCCTCGTCCACGTCCTTCAGCTCGGCGATAACCGCTGTTGTGTTTTTGCTGACAATGAGTACGTCTGAAGCTCCAATCAGGATTTGCTGCGGCGGGCGAGTTTTTCTACTGCCGCGAAAGAACAGCGCTACACGGTAATGAGGCCTGAGGCCTTCGAGGTGTTTAAACAAGTCCTGATTGGGCCTCTAAGGGCCCAGACACACCAAGCTGACTGTGACGAACAAGTGCCAACTAAGGTCAACCATCCACTAGGATTCTTAAGTAAACCTATTTCTTTAGATTAACAGTCAACAGGTATTTAATAATTTAAGTAAACCTAAATATTTTGATGGGGCAAAACAGTAAAACCTGAAGAACTAGGGAATAACAGAAACCTAAGACAGACATCTATATTGCTTTCTAACCCTAATGTGATAAGGGGGGAGGAACACATGTAAGCACACAGCAGCCTCTATGGGCTAAACACTGTTTTACATCCAAATACCTCAAATCTATCGTCCTATGAATACGTCTCCTACACTCAAGTTGTCTTATTACCTGCTGTAATTTGGTAAATATCATAAACCAATGCTATCAGTATTAGCTGAGGAGCTATGAAGAGTGTGGGATGGCACGGAAAGCTGGCCAGTCACCAAGCTCCAAATTTTTCCATCTGCACTCTTCCCTTCTCCCTTTGACTCATTTACTGCTTACAATCTGATATCTGTTCCTTCGACAACAAACTGGGCTGACCTCTTACTTGCTACATAGGAGGTGAGGGACTTCATGTATTGTGCACTGTATGTACACTAAGCTTAATTTTTAACATTTAAAGGTTTTAAAGGTAATGACAAAGCTCATACAGGGGAAGAATCAGTACACCAGATAAACCCGTATTTCACCCACTACTGCCGCTAGGCCTAGGCGGAGGTAAGTCACAGTTAGTCGCACTAACAAAACTAGAAAAAGTAAAATGTTCCAACAGTAATAATTATGGGTGTAACACAACACTGGCGGTGTGGTTCCCTATTCCTTCATCATACTGAATAAAAATCAAATAAGATGAAATTAGGACTATAATCATGCCATTGCTCAACTTTCTAATGCCAGGAGGCAGGAGGAGTGCTGGAGTGGTGTTGATTGGTGCTGATCACTTCCAAATGTCTGTGTAGTTGCATTAGATGATCAATGCAGATGATCATAATTAATAGAAAGTCTATTTTCTGTGATACACATTGTCACTGTTTTGTATTGGAATAGCACAATTTCATGATGCACAGGCGTGATTAGATGAGAGTAATATTAAGAAGGCCATGAAATAGGAGCCTATCTTATGTTTTATTTTATATCACTATGTACTATGTACTATCAGAGCTTTCATTATTATAGCTTTCACATGTTCATGTTTAAGCTTAACAATATTATGTTTTCCTAGATGGAGATACGACATTCAAATACCAGTTGTTTACAATTTTGGATATTCAAATAGCAAAAATAGTGGCGTTTCTTGGACTGTCGTTGAAAAGTTAGGCTGCTCTCCATGTGTGCTATTTTGCCAGTCCTGTTTGCTTCCTTTAGTCTTTCAATTCTCTTCTGGTGTGCCGCTCACTCAGCCAATCTCCAACACCGGTTTAACATTATCAATTGGCCAGACTAGAGCCAAGAGTGTGGGACACACCGCACAAACTACGGATGACGGCCAACCACCGACACCTACTGAGAGCCAACAGTCTGCTTGGTGCGTCAGGGCCCTGAATATCTACCAAATGCAAAAAAAGGCAGTACAAACCACTGAGAGAAAAGAATACATGGCTTCTGACTGGGTGTTTGCCCCTGCTTGTTTGTTCCTCAGTGAATATCTCTCCAAGATTTCACAGAGAGATTGTGTCTGTGTGCAGATGTGACATTGTGAAAAGAGAGCACCATTTTAGGATGAAAGAGAATGAAACAGTCGTCTCCTGGCCAGTTCTTGAGTGGGTGAGCAAGACAAGAGCAAACATGCTGTCCTGCTGTGAAGGGCTCAGTGCAGCCCTGAAGTGCAACAAACAGGATGACAGATAATGTTTAGTCTGCATGGTGTATGTGTTTGTGGCTTGTCTACACTTTCTAGGCTGAAATTGGACTGGCTACGTGTCTGGTCTTCTTCAGTGGAGTGGAGGAATGGCCTCTGGATGTCTTGTCCATCACCCGAATGGAGCTGAACATTGTCACATGTGGCCAAATCCAACAACAAGCCTTAAAAACACCCCTCCTATCCCAACACTGGCGAGTGGTGTGAATGCGGAACAGAATGGTGATTTTAAAAGTCCAGCTATAGCAACCTGACGGCTCTATAGACGTTGTGCACATGTTGGAGGAAAGGCGACTCTGGGAGGCCCCTCACGTTCACACGGTCCCGTTCTCGTGCCGGGGCTTGTGGACGGTGGTGCGGGCCGATGTGCTGCTTAGAGAGGGCGCTAATGTGCACAGGAAGCCAGCCAACAGGGTGAGGCCCAGGCCTCCCCAGGCGCAGAACATGGACCAGCCGTAGCCATGGCTGATGTCTTCTGGCAGGCCATACAGGTAGCGAGGGTACCGCGACAGCTCAAAGTTGATGCCCGCCACGCACGTACACAGAGAGATTATACAACAGGTTCCTAGGAAAGGAAGAAAGGCGTGATATTATATTGCTGCTGTTGGACAAATTAAAAATTCTAAACTTTTGATCTACCTAATGCGATACAAAAACACATAATCTGTGGACAGCTGGTGTGGAGAAAAAAATATATACAACTAAAAAAAAATGAATGCAGGATTTGATAAGCCAGTGATGATGAGGAAAAAGGGAAGGGATAGTAGGAATATTTTCCATCATAACATTAGTAAACAAAATTAGCACAGTGCTCAGTATTATTGTGGCACTGGAAATATACTGGAAGTGTTTAATAATGAGGAGCTGAAAAAGTAAACCAAACTTTGAATAAACATTGTATGCCATCAGCAAACAGAATGTAATTGACAAAAGTTTAGTAACAGAAGCCAAAATCACAAAGAATACCGGCTATGACACTACAGTCAAAAGCATGAGTTAAACAAAGCACTGATAACTATAAAATCTTTGTATTTTTAAACAAAGCACTGCTTTTAGGTTCTCCTGCAACTCTTTTTCAAGCGAGTGCAGGTTTCTCTCTTACCTTCCTTATCATTAGTCTGAGAGTGGGTCGTGAAAACACAAAATGATTAGGTTTGGTTCCAAAAACTCTTTACTTACTTTAGAACTGATTGTATTAACAGGATCTTAAAATTCTTTGCTGTGGCTCTGCAGGTTTTCATATTCAAGTGTTGCTTTATAATGTTGTATAATGTTCCTAAAAACTTAAGGAAGCTCCTTCACCTTCACCTCAATCACTACTTGGTGATGAAAATCTTTCAAACCAATAACTTTAAAAATAATTTTAGGTACAATTTGCATATTTTTAACGCACAGTGCTGTTACTGTGTAGTTGCTGAATTTAACATAAATTAAAATATGTTTTTATTTTTTGTGGTGATTTTTTTTTTCAATCAGTAAAACATGTAATTTGATCAGGAATGTTCAAACTTGTGTATATCACTGTGTATACAAACCATTCTATAAATTCTGTTTTAATTTAAAATTATGATCCAAAGTATTTAGGCCTTAAGTATGTACAAGCATTACATTACATTTCATTATATTGTCAAATATTTAAACCTAAGGCATTAATTGAAATGCTTTTAGGCTAAATATAAACAAATCATTACTTACAGGGTACTTTCTGTTAGGGAGGTGGCTGTCCCAACCCCAAATCCCTGAATTTACATTTTTATGATGTTTTTAAAAAAGATACATTTTTTACTTCTTATAAAGTGAAATATTAATTAATGCTTTCCCAAATTTTAATGTCACTATTTAATCACAAAAATCTTAGTACATAGGTAAAGCCTTATTTTAGCCAGAGATGTAAGTGAGACTGCATCCTTGTCCCTCATGGCCCCATGGTGACCAGAAATGAAATGTCCAAGAATTTATTTTAATAAAAAAAAAATTAAAATATAAAGCAAAAGGATTATACTTTCAAGCCATTTAAATGTCCAAAATGTGTTTTAACTTCCATTAAATCATAAAATATAATTATTAACTTCCTTGTCTTGTAACTTTGCCTGTTTGTTCTGACAGAGATGTTAATAGTCAAAAGAAATCATACACATTTTAAAGAGCACTCAGAAAAATCAGTGGCGTTCACTAAAAAAAAAAGCATCTACGTGATGTGGTATAATATCACCACTAGATGGCGACACAAGCACAGATTTGTGACTTCTGGTCAGAGCACAGTAGGATTTAATTTAACTATGTACTTACTGCAGTATCAGATTCATTTAATGCTTTTTAGTAGTTCTACAATCACGCATCATTCTGCCTCCTCTTTTTCTCTCACACTCACACTTACCTCCCATGAGGAAAAGTAGTCCAGCTACATACTGCATGAGATCATGTTGCTGGCAGCAGCCCAGCACCCCGATGATCCATCCAAAAAGGATGATGGAGACGGCCATGCCAACAAAGCCTGCGGTCATCCTCCGCAGATCTACACACATGAGCAGCATTTACTTTAATCACTGCTAAACCTCCGCCAGTGAAGGCATCACATGTACGATGACTCAGAGGCTATGAATCATTATGTTTTATGATATAAAATTTATAAAACTCTTTAGCTGGCATTACATGGTGAATCTTTCATGCAACTTTAGTTACTTGACACTTAAATGAAATGAAATTATGCTTGTGATGCAGTCTTTGATAAACTTTTAGTGCTTCCATGGCAGAATAAGAAAGGCCACAAGTACAAAAGTACTAGCAACATTAATTTTCAACGGCTTTTCTTACACAGAGCTGGATAGAAATTTCAAATATAAAGACACACAGATAGAGACAGTGCATCGCAAAACACAAGCTTCTGTTTTGCCCAACACTTGAGTAATCTGAACTTAGAGCATGCAATTTTCATTTAAATAGCTTCAAGTGACCGCCAATTTGCAATTTCATGCAACATACAACTAGTTGCATGAAAGTTTTATTAAGTAAAGCCAGCCTCAGTGCATTATCTGTGATGATTTGATTGTGCTTGATACAAATATGTACATTATTCATTCATGAAAAAACAATGTACACATTTACTTGAATGCAGTAAATAATGCTTTCCTTTTTTGTAGTGCAATGATACACACAGTATCGGTATCGGCAATAGAGAGCGCCGGTAGCATGAAGCTTATTGACTAAATGGCTGCACATGTTTCTGCATTGTGGCAATTTTAATTTTTTCATAGCTCTGAAACTTTTTCATGTGCAGTTACTCAACCAGTAAATGGTGTTCTTTCAAGGTTATTATATATTATTCAGGATAAGACATAAAAAATACAACATATAAAAAGTGGAACACTATAAATGTCAAGATTTATACACATATATCGAGCATTTAAGTCAGAGTTGGTATCAGTATTGGTGTCGGTAAGAAAAAAGTGGTATCGGTGCATCCCTAATATATATATAAGCTACATAAGCTATGTCTATTGTTCTCATGTGAAAAGCAAAAGAAGACATGTTTGGTACAATAGTCATGTTACACATTTACACAATATAGCAAATGCTTCTATGAGTTATAATCATAGTACAAATAAAGAACTGTCAAGAACTGTTTTACCAGTTCTGGCTGATGTGAAGTTTAGCCCATATGACCAGAGCACTGGAAATCACACTGGGCTTTGTTTAAGACTTACGCAGGGCATGCCACTCGTCCTGCCGGATGGTCTTAGTGATGTTGATGGGCAGGTTTCGTGGCAGGATGGATGAAGTGTAGTGGTACTTTACTGGAGTACATCTCTGAATCACACCTAACGTGACAAAACACAGAATAACAGTTCATATGAGTGCTGGAATATAAATTATACTACCAAGAGTCAACCACTACAGTGAATACACCCTAATATACGGAAATACCTTGATGTCACCGTCTATATTGACACATTTAAGAATATATGGTATAATCATACATTTAGACACTCCATGATATTGTTAAACATAAAGATGAAGTAGTTAACAAAATCTGACAAGAAAATTAATTCCCAGTCCCTGTAATTAAAGCAAACAATCCATAAAACTGATTGCAGTAGCCTTCTTCTTCCACTACTACTGCTCAGTCACATCATCCTGAGTGACTTCTTGCATTAAATAAAGTGGGTGGACTGACTAAATCTGAAGTTATTAATACAGGATCAGTGTACTCAACGTAACTTGTGGTATTTCTGTTTATGGTGCATAAGACAAATCTGCATTTCCCAGCACTGCTAGAGGCCAAAGAATAGTTTGCTGACTGAGGATGACTCTTGATGTATTACCACAAAATAATTCTATAACAGCTTAGATCAGAATCAAGTAGCCTATAAAAGCAGCTTTCATCAGTCTGTGGCAGTGACAGCCATAAAAGGCACGTAATTTCCGACGATGGAGGAGGTGAATCAGGTCTAATCTCACCCCTGGACCAATGGAAGTGATCTGAATCCACCTCCTGGGTGGATGCCAGGAGCATCAAAACATGATTTCCAAGGAGCCAGTACAGAGCACTGGAGAAAATCCAAGCAGTCATTAAGAATACATGATTCACAGGATCTCAAAATGTAGGACTCCAAAAGTCAATAACAGTATACACTCAGCCAGTCAGTGAGACTCCGGTGTTCAGATTATATAATTCTATTAGCCAATCTGAGTGCAGCAATTAACTAGCAAAATACAATTCAGACAGCACTTGAATAATAATCACCAAACACGGTCTCATTATATTTATTAACTAGTCAATCAAAGGGCAGAATTCCAGCAGTGCAGTTAAAGTGTAGCAATTAAGTAACCAATCAGATTGCAAGATTGTTTTAAAGAACAAAAAGAACAGTATAGCTATAATAATATTATTAAAAGTGGAATTAATGGCTCTGGAAAGATTATTAATACACTATGTGCTAATGAAAAAGTATTTTTCAGGATATTTTACAGAACAATCCATTTATTTCTTCTTAAACTTCTTCGCTTCTTTTGATAATAGCTGGGCAATATGATGGTATATACTGTTACCGTGAAATAAAATAAAATATGTCAATTCTGTTTCATTATAAAGATAGCAAAGTTAGTTCTATTTAACTGAACATATTTAAACACAGTGTGCCACATTTTAAATAAAATAACTGTAATTACAGAATTCTTAATTTTATTAATGTAATGCTACCACTTCTTATTCTTTTGCTGTATTAACTAAACAGATGTCTGAAAAAAATAAATACAATTACATACTGTAAACATTTCTTAAAGTATTACGTTGTTATATTTATATTATATCCCATATCACTCATGTCTAGAACTAAAGCAACTACTTTGTTTTCCTTGCTGTCTGGTTTCACCTCTGTTACTATGCAGAAGTAGTTCCTGGAGAGCCGAACGCACAACCACCACTAACAGAGTTAAATGAAACCTACATGCTTCTGTGGAGTCTATGAGTCATCCTGAATATCCTGAATGACATGCGCAGGGCTGTTTGCCTGGTATGTAGGAGTGTGTGCGTGTGCGTGTGCAGCAGACACGTAGCAAAAGAGACACAGAGAGAGGGAGTCAGAGAGCCAGCTGTGATGTGAGGATCAGAACTGAGTGTCATTCTTCCTGATCAGCCTCTAATTAAGCTAAAGCAAGCAGGTAAGAAAATCATACCAATTAGCCACCATCAAATATTACAGGAAGCACATCTCAGCTGTGAGTCAGCGCTGCATGATAGAAAATCAATCAGTAGAGTACAAATCCTATACAGACTATCCATTTAATTATTAAACTTCTGGAACGTTCGCCTCATTAACGTCAGAGATTGGAGCCCATGTAAGGTTAATATCAAAGCCCTGCACTGGCTTGTTAGCTGATACACCTAAACGTACAGTGAGTCAGCAGTTCATTAAGTACAACTACCTTGTAGCTACACCATTTTACCATTACCACTATGAGTACTTGCCCCTTTCTTAATTTATTCTAGTTTTATTTGTCAGACTTATATGTTTCAGGTCAGCAATATTCGTACATGCAATTTTACTACTTGGAAAAGTTAAAGGAACCACAATGAACACAAAATGCTGCTTTTAAATGATGATTTCTTTCACTAGAGAAAAAAAGTAACTACCCCGCTCAGCTTCTAAATTAATCAATAATACTAACCATTCAGTTGACTATTGGCTTATGCTCACTACACACCCAGACATGATTACTGCTGAATCCATCATCACTTCAATAGAACTTGTCCAGCAATGTCAAACTGAAGGTCTCAAAAAGCAGCACATGAATCCACATTCTAAAGAGATTCAAAACCAGATGTGAAGCAAAGTCATTTGCAATCTACCAGTCTGGGTTACAGAGCCATTGCTAAGGCTCCAGCGTCAACCACAGTGAGAACCATTATCTACAAAAAACTTGAAAATTTCTCAGGACTGGCCAGCCTACCAACATTTCACCAGGAGCGCATCACAGGTACCAACAACACATTTAACAGGCTGGAACAAGAACTTGGTTTGACCGTGATTATATTACATAGAGTATAATAAAATTGTATAATCAAACCCACATTGAGAGCAGATCCTCAGCACATACTGCTTCGTCTTTCCCTTAAAATTAAGCATCAACGACACCTACAGTAGGTTAGCTTGGGGCAAACACAATAGCTTGTGGCTAGCAAATCCTTATACAATATTGCCCTTTTGTAATGTTGAATGTTCTAATAAACTGAAAATGGAACACAATCAACTACAGACACTCCCTACTGTTGCTACATCCAATCCACACTACTGTATTATATAGAACTATAGTATGAACTTTCTCAGTCATTACAGCCTTACTTTGTAGAGACACCATTATTACTGACTGTAGACCATCGTTTGCTGCACAGTTTGTCACCAACCCTCTACACCATCCATCCACCATAGGACCACAGTTCTCAGTACAACAGTGATACCAACATGGTAGTAGTACACTATTGTGTGTTGTACTGGTATACAGGGTTGGGTAGAAACAGAATACATGTAACTAAAATAGTAACTGTTACAGTTAAGAGAGTAATCAGATTACAGCACATTATAAAAAACAAATGCATTCAAATGCAAACTAATCATTTTTCGCCAAAACTAGGCTCAGTGAATTATGTAGATTTAAGTTTCTTATTTGAGTAGAAGGGGGTGGGCTGTCGATATGAAATATTATATAAATCTTTTAAGCAAAGTTAGTTTCACTTTTCATTTGTTCTCCAATGGATGCATCCAAAATGTAAACATGTGTAAATTATCTTTATTTTTATCTTAGAAGATCAGCTTCTCATGATCAGCAAGTTTTCCAATAAAATTTAATTCTCTGTGATCTCTGTGAGTTGCTGAAACTGCTGAGAGCAGATTCATTCAATCACGACGCATCAGGAGGAAACCTTATGAGTCAGCTTAGCTGTTCAGCTGGCCAAACATACTCATGTGGTCAGTTTTAATATTGGTATTTATAATTATCGATAATGAAGGGTCTCAAAAGATTTCTACTGGATTCATCTTTTGCCTTTGGCACAACAAACAACACATTTTTAAACAAATAAGAAAAATAAGAAGAAATCCCAGCAAAGCAGTTTCGGTACTGTGTTTAATCCAATGTACTGGCTTATTGTACACCAATTATTTGTTCCCCTGTGAATCAGTCTTAGAGCTTTTAGTCTCAGTGTGAATGGTGCTTGAACATGTCAAATGGTTCTTGAACATGTCGAATGGTTCTTGAACAAGTCAAATTTTATTGGTACACATATTTGCCATCTTTGCATATAGTACACATATTTGCATGCTTTAAATATTTACAGGTATTGCTCATCTTAGATTTGGCCATATCAGTGACTGTTTCTGTACGCCACAATAATTGGGGCACTTAAGACATATCATTCTGTTTCTGCAGTTTTTTTGTTTTGGGTGTTACGCTAAATTATTATTTAAGTCCTGAGTATTTTTTTTTCTCTTTTTATGTAATTGTACATCTTTAATCAGGAGCTGGATCTTCTGGAGTCCCACATTAATGGGTGTCAATTTCAATCTTGACAAGTATGATGCAGATGAAGTAACATACACTACAAATACTATGAAAGTATGTGGAGACCTATACACCCATACTGTCATCCCGTCACTTAAATTATAGGGACTGATATGGAGTTTGCTCCCTCTTTGCAGTTTGAACCATCTCCACTCTTCTTGGAAGGCTTTCCACAACATTTTGGAGTGCATCTGTGGAGTGAATTTGTGGCCATTAGTGTTCTCATTCAAAGCATTTGTGAGGTCAGACACTGATGCAGAATAAGAAGACCAGGCACTCCAATCAGTGCTTCAATTCTTCTCAAAGGCATTCAATCCGGTTAAAGTGTGGGCTCTGCAATTAACTTTCCTCCAAAGTTCCTCCACACCAAACTCATCAAACCAAGTCTTATTTGAGCCTTGTTTGGTAAACAGGGGCACAGCCATACTGGAACACTGTAAGGGTCTTTAGCGACAAAGATGGAGGCATATAACTGATAAAAAGCCTTTGTGTGCTGTAGCATTAATATTTTCCTTCATAGGAACTCAGGGGCCAAACTGAAACTCTTGAAACAACACCTGGCCATGACACCTCCTCCACCCAACATTACTGTTGTTACTCTGCACGCTAATGGGTAGCAGTCTCCTGGCATCTGCCGAATCTAGATTTGTTTATCAGATTGCCAGAGAGTAAAGCGTGACTCATCACTCTAGAGAACACCCTCCAGAGTTCAGTGATGATGGGCTTTGTATCAGCTCCCCCTGACATGCTCAGCATTGTGCATTTGGATCTTAAGCTTGTGTACAGCTGCTTCACCATGGAAACCCAGTTCATGAAGCTCCCAACATGCAGTTCTTTTGCTGAGGTGTGACAGAGGATAGGTGCTTTGTGCTTTAGGACTATGCAGGGGCAGATCTAGCCGGACAGAAATCTTATAAACCAACTCTTACAAACAGTGGCATGTTTAAAGTGACTCAGGATGACACTTTCTACTGACCATTGTTTGTCTACAGAGATTTTATGGCTATCCACTTATAAGCAATGCGTGAGGCTAAAAAATCTGAACTTAATAATTATAACACGTACCTTTGGTCATATTGTGTGCCTTTCCCTTAGGAACGGAAATGACACTAAGGCTACAGTTTCTGGGGTCAGCAATCAGCTGTAAAGCAGCAAAATTTGTATTTCTTTTTTTTTATTGAAAGGGGTCTATTAATGATACTGTTACAAACAGCAGGTGCTGGACATAGATTATATATAGAGAGATGTCTTTTACTAAGTTACTAAATTACTGCCCAAATATTTATACAGCTATTTAGCAAAAGTTTGAATATGTCAGGTTGTGTCCTGCTCTGTTCTACTTAAAAAAATTGTCGGCTCAGTGTAGCACTGGATTTCTAAGATTTATAAGACTCTGTGAAGAAAAATAAAAAATAAAACAGGTACTGCCTACAGCTTTCTCTAAATACAGCCACTGAACTGCAAGCTTTTTAAGTTACTTATGCCTTACCGCCAACAAAACCCAGCAGAAATCCCTGCATTATGCATAGCCACTCAGAGGAAGGTGAACAATGCTAAAGAATTTCTTAAAAAATGAAAAAAGAAAAAAATTCTCGCTCTCTAACATCAGCTATAACAGCGAGAAAAGTTCTTGAGCAAGTTTCTAGATACAAGTGCTGATTCAGGATCAGCGCATTCGTCCATTTGAAATCATTTTAGCCACAAAACCCAGATTGGAAATCAGCACTTCTACCCTGAATTGCCTTACGAACACAAGCTCTGTACAGACATCAGGTTTATTCTCAGTCATGCAAGGCCAAGACTATCAGCTCTGAAGCAGAAGTTCTCTTTCCTATCAGTGGGAGCGCATGGCCAGAACCTGCTGTGGAAGATAATAGCCCGCTCCATCCGTGCTGAGTTGTTTTGTTTGGCTGTAGCTGCTTGTTTTATTGTGTGTAGAAATGCAGCATCAGCAGACGTACAAAGGGCAAACACAGCACATATGCAGATGAAGTTGAAGCAAAAGGAGGTTGCCGGCCTCCAGATTCTTTCGCGTTAGGAACATGTCAGGGTCAAGGACTGGTTGGAGGTGTAGTTTATTAGAAAAACAGGTGTGAGGACTAGGTTACCTCCAGGCAGAAACAAATGATTGAGTCAATGTATATCTTAATACTGTTGTAACTAAACCTTGTAGCTCCAAAACTTTAACTTCATACTTAGATTTACAATATTTGCATGCAACAAACTTTTTTAGTAGAAAGATAAATACAATAAATAAATGGTAAAAAGGGCCCATTCTGAAGTAGAGGTTTTTGTGATCACACAAAATAACATATATCTGCTTATTGAGCCTATAACAGTTTAGCCCCGCCCCTTCACGTTAAAGTCAGAAGAACTATTTTATCCTAGATTTCTTCTTGAAGGAAGGAACAACTGAGCATAGACACAGAACACAGGTTGTTTATATATATCAGTTTTAAAGGCAGAGCAAGGAAATCAGCTTGTTTAATTCTAAAGCATAATGAGGGGGCGGACAATGGTCGTGTAAAAATAAACGATGTAAATAAATGATTTGGTCAGTAAAATACAAGAAATATCACTTTAGTGTTTGTTCATTTCAAAAGACAGTATATAAACACATTCACAGCAGCACAGACTGTGGCCCATGCAGTGATTGAGCTGTGATCCAGCTTATGTGAAAATACCCCCAGTATTGATCCACATCACTGGACAAGGGCAGTGAAAAATGGCACTTGTAGTCAATAAGCTTCTTTCTGTGCCTTGTGAAAAACGTTAGGGTAGTTTGTTCTGTGGCATCAAAGAAAACAGATGATGAGTCATTTTTCGAGCATCACAAACCCGCTAGGCCTAGTAAGACTTTACGCCACCTGACCATATGTAGTGCTCTGCATACTCATACACAAACAAGCAAACAAGTCCCCATCCACCCTTGTTTATTCCATTTACAAACACCATTCTTTGAAGAATCCTGCATTGTAGGGAATCACCTCAAACAACCCCTTTTAATCCTGTTATTTTAAAGAGAGAGAATAAAAGACAGACCTGAAAATATTTGTAATGTTGAAGAATCTAAATGAATTCTAAAAATCCAGAATATGCAGACAATTGCCACTGTTTGAATATGGAATCATTCCTGTATTTGCATGTAAAGGCCACTGTTTCTTTGTTTAGATGTAAACAGGATCATACTGAATGGTTTAATGGCGCACTGTAGAGAACTTGGGTCACAATGTCTACAACACAATGGTGAAATGGTAAAAAGGTTTCTGCTGTAACTATTCATCCTTACAATGTTACACACACACACACACACACACACACACATATATATATATATATATATATATATATATATATATATATATATATATATATATATATATATATATATATATATAAAATCATATAAAACACTTGGTGAAATCAAAAGGTATAAAGTCAACAGCAGAACTCATTATTATGTTACATAGTGAGAGTATAGCGAAAGCATTCCCACCTGCACAATCCCACAGGAATTCACAGGATTGGGATAAACAGCTGGTCATAATAATATCATTTTTCAAAGGGGCCTAAAGAGCAGCTGCATGCAAGCCTTACATCTTCAGGCACAATGCCAAGCATCGGCTGGACTAGTGTAAAGCAAATGGAGGGGGGAAAGTTTCTTTCAAAACTATTGTAAAAAGATGTCTGAACCATTAAGAGTGTACTTGTAACCATTATGCATAACAGTTTTCTATGAAAAAGCTTAGCAGCATTAATGGCTTTGGATGTATGGTTCCCATCACCACCATTACAGACAATTCAAACTCTTTAAGGTTCTCCAGAACATCGCAATTCATGTCAAGCTGCTCTGAATTACTTTGTATACATCCCAATGTAATTTCCCTTTTAACTAAAAGTATGAAAATCAATGTAAGTACAGTCAAACGTCTGTCAGCAGGTTTTTACATCACCATCATGTTCAAGCTCTTTTCAGATACTACTTTACTGAGAGTGGACAGCTTACACATACAGCAGAGCTCACTAAAGAAATCTGTGTGGTCTGCACAATAATGAATAAAAGCCTGTTATTTTAACAAAAGACACTGAATTTCTGTTCCACAAAAGCTTTGTTCTCAACCCACAAGACCTCCATTTGCTTTACCCATAAACATGGAGATCAGCAAAGAATAAGCCTTATCCTACATGTCTTAAACCCCTAATCAGATAACAATGGTTAACGTTTAATCAGTTCAAAATAAGCCTTTAGGATCAGCGACTAGGAGCAACAAACTTAAACAAGAATCTATGGCTTAAGTAAGAAAGACAGATGTATGTTGAACCATAAATCAAAGAGAAATATAATCCGGGCTTCTGGCTGTTCCTCCGACGGACTGGGTAGTGTGCTCCTTCACAGCTTCATCATTTATGGCATCCATACAGCCACTTAGAGGCACTAGGGAAACCCAGTGAACGAATTATTGATGAAGACACTGTCAAGAGTACAACATGCAGCCTGGAAGCCAGCATGGGATGGAGCTGCTGCTGAGGCCTAGTCAAAAATATCATGGACTAAGGAATGGATATAGGAAATGATGCATGGATGGAAGAGTAGATGAAATAGCTAAGAGTATAAATATTTGCTGTGTTGACTGCCATTTTCCACTTAAAGGTACCATATCCTACGATGGTGTTTGGGATGGGTATCGACAACCAAGACTAAATTGGGAGCAGTTCCTGACTGGTCAGTACTGAAATATTGATGAGCTCCCAGACAAGCGGTGCTGCTGCTGGTATTAATATAGAGTTCATTTATTCCATATAACAAACATTTATAAAATATCTACGAGATTAGAACACCAGGATTTTAGGCCTGATATATAGAGGCATGGCTAAAAACATTGGACATTTAGCACGTCTTTTTTCTAAATAACTCAATAATTGCTGGTGGAAATTGTCAAAAGTAGCTTTGTACTTATTAGACTTAGACACTGTTTGCCACACGTGTTTGCACACAGCGGAATTTGACCACCCATCCATGCAGTGAAACACCCACATATACACATACACTCTACAGGGCAGTGGAGTGGTGGGCAGCCCTATCCACAGTGTCCGCGGAGCAGTTGGGAGTTCAAGGGCACTTCAGTCGTGGCCTGCTGGTCTCAGGGATCAAACCGGCGACCTTTTGGTCACAAGACTACATCCCTAACCTTCAACCCACAACTAACATTTCACTAATAATATTACAGTACTTCTTTGGATCACCCATATCATTCAAATACAGCTTTTGAAAAAAGGTATGGATAAAATTACTGGCACCTTCACTGCACTGCTGATCTTCTCAAATCTGCACCAGATTTAAAGAGTGCCATCTCTCAACCGAGGTCTCTCAACAGGTATCCTATGGGACTGAGAACTGATTGCCACTTTGGTAACAGAAGCAGTGACACAACCCTAAAACATCTGAGAACCTTATCTATGTAGGGGCTGTTTTCTTTTTTCATGTTTCCTTTCTGGTGATGTGCTTTAACACAAAGAGCTATTTCAGTCTCACCTGTCCACAGGACATTCTCTCTGAAGGATTTTGGCTTCCTAAGGTACGTTCCAATTTGGCATTTTGGCGTCCTTCCACAGAGAATGCCCCTTAAATTCCGATTACAGTGCGACCGGACACTGTTGTACCTAGTTTCTGTAGCAATTGAGATTCTTTCTGCACCATTCAAACTATATCTCATCAACTTCTCTCCACCAGTCTAGCTGCAGTGACATAGGCTGCAAACGTCTTGATGAGGTTGCATACAGTGAACACAGGAACAGGCAGTTTTGTCCTGTTCTTCATGCTCAGTGTGATACACAGAGACACATAACTAGGGCCGCGGGAAAATCGCCATAGTCGACTAAAATCGATGACCAAATTTGTTGCCAACGACCCTATCTGTCGATTAGCTGGTGACCTAAATGCACGTGTGTGTGTTTTTCACGCTGACTCTAAATGTTCTGAGGTGTAGGCATTACTGCTTACTAGACTGAAGTGAACAATCGTGCAATGTAAACACATTCACAACCAAAAAAGAATACAAACAGTGGGAGAGCTTCATACTTAACTCAGCCAAAAAATAGAGCTGACCTTGCCTGGCATGAGATCAGTTATGCTGGAGCTTCTGAAGAAAAGGGCATATTGGCTCTCTGGATGAAGAATTGTAGGCCAAGTAGGTAACATAGTCTAGCTAATGTTAATATAAAAACTAGCGTTTTAACTTCATGTTATGAGCTTGAATGTTTTATTTTGGCAGTACGGTGGTGTAGTGGTTAGCACTGTCGCCTCACAGCAAGATGATCCAGGTTCGATTCTTGGCCCCGGCTGCTCTGTGTGAAGTTTGCATGTTCTCCCCATGCTTGAATGGGTTTCCTCCCACAGTTCAAACCCATGCATGATAGGTTGGTTGGTCACTCCAAATAGCCTGTAGATGTGAGTGTATGTTGGCTATGCGACGGACTGGCGACCTGTCCATGGTGTACGCCGCCTTCGCCCAATGAAACTGGGATTGGCTCCAGCCCCTCTGTGACCCCGACTGATGGATGGATGGATGTTTTCTATTTTGAATTTTTTTTTGTGATCAGTGTTTAGGTAATGGCGTTAAACATACTAGAGAGCTGCACAGGAATGGAGGTTCCCATTGTACTCCACTGTTATGGAGGCAAACCAAAAATATTCCAGGAATGTGAATAACCTTCACAGTATTCCTGTAGGAATAGAAATAAAATGTCTGCCGCATGAATGTGGTCTTCCAAGACAATCCCTGCTTCTGTTGTAAGAACTTTCTTTGCATGACAAGATAAACTGAATGTGCCCTAAATGTACTGCATCATTGTCATGCAGATATTCATGGCTGGAGAATATGTTGCTACCATGTGCACAAGCTTATAGAAAATTGAGGAATTTGATACTTTCTAAATAGGATCTGCGTGCATAGTCAATGTGAACTGCAGTCCAATTCATCTGAACGATTAATGAGTTTGTTTGATCTTGTTTAAACTGGACTTTTGGCAAAGTGATAGCCCTAATAACTCATGCTGTCATTTATCACTGGACATATAGAGGGGCAACTCCTTTTCAGAACCCGTTTCAATGTACACTTCAATTACGCACACACAGGATTTTAGAAAGCAAAATATGTAGATTTCCATCCATTTATGGAGTATGAAAAAAGTAATGTTACTAATTTCCTAACAATTAAGTCCATTTAATAACTGTATGATTCATAATCTGAATAAGTAGTTATTCTTTCCATTAAGCGATACATTAAGATATCAAGATAGTCACTAGTTGCAGCCATATGACATTTGTCTATTTAAACTATTTAAAAGTATGATTTATATAGTTCCTATATCGAGAACTTGTATAAACAAAATCACCAGTTAAAGTAGGTGTACCTGCTCGAAATTAACAAAGCACTGTTGGTAGATCTATATTGATGTGTTGTTTTTGTGATGTCACAAAGTTTTGTTTCCAAATATTGACCATATAGACCATATAGAGGTCTGAAGAGGACCAAGCTTCCCAAAAGCATCTCCGCTTAAAGACATCTGAAACACGCTGTTTAAATTAGAAGTTGTTTTTAAGAACTTAACAAACTGCATGGTATTTATGCTTGGTGTCATTGATTGTGTTCCTCTACTTTAAACCAGAGCCCATGTTTTATTGGTACACACAGACATGTGCATACTCCTAACGCTTATCTTGTTTAGGGGCCTACATCCTACATTTTCCTTGTTTTCAACTGTTTCACCTGAGGTCTACACATAAAGTGTGTGGGGTTTTGTACCAAAACACAGTAATCTTTAATTTTTTACATGACCAACTTAAACTTGTGATCATCTTCCTCACTTAGAATGAACCAGGCTGTTTTTGTTACTGTGTCTTTAAGACTGATATATATAAATGAGCTTTGTTCTGATTGCTATGTATTGTGACTCAAAAAGCATAGAAACAGTCTATTTAACAGGATGAATGGACGGAGCTAATCTGCTACAGTAGACAGATGTATGTAAATGTGTTGCCTTTAGTGAGAAAAAATATCAAAATGGCTGTTTTTGCAGCTTAGCTTACATTTATGGACTGTGTGGATTGGAAGTGAATGGTGCTTTTTTAAACTTATGCAGTGTTAACTTACTACATCATAATTTTTAAAAAAAAAAGAAAAGAAAATTCAGATTTCCATGAGCTGAGCGCCTTAAATCCGAAATCTAACAACCTTCTCGTCTGAACATCTCCAGGTCAGTGCACTGTGATTGTCCTGTGTGGCCTCTCTCTGTCCCGGTGTGCTTATAAATAATTCACTCTTTGTTCTTCTTTCTCTTCCCCCTCCTGAGACGTGTGAGCCATTAGCCCATTATAATTCATTAACTTATGGATTCCTAACAGATGCAAACACGATCGAAGAAATTAAAATTGCAAACGTATGATTCAACAGCGCATGACAATTCGGAACCATGGCATGGTTATAAGTCCATCGCACTGTGCCGAGGACTCTGTTAGCCAGACATTTATGTATTTATGTCAAATAAATAAAACATGACCTTAATAGAGCGTGTTGGTTGGACTACATGCTAACTGAGACGTGGGCTAAACTGGGGATAGGCTATAGACTAGCCAGATGAGCAAGATGCCCCCTTAACTAGGATCTGAAAGCTGTGGAAGCATTAGTGCAGGAAATCCAAAATCCAAAACATGGGTCCTGTGAATGTTGCATAGCTTTAAAGAGCTCATATCATGGAAAAATGAATTTGAGAATGAAATGAAAAGAGTCTGATGTGGTTTCACAGTTTCAAAACATAGCACTCACTCCTCAGCCCATATAGCGCACGTGAAGACACTAAGCTTCAGCCTTTATTTTTATTTTTTTTGTGATGTCACAAAAACTTGCATCTTGCACTTGCATCCATCATGCCATCTACAGCAGATGAGCACACTCGTTTTACAAAGAACGTTATAATAAATGCTTCAACTCATAATGTTATGTGAACCAGGCACAGCAAGAGGGCAACCAATTGGAACAGTGATCATGTACATATATTGATCTTAAAGGCACAGTACCAAAAACAGCACGTTTAATTTTAAAATGAATAGTAATTTGAACTGTTCTGATACATAGATGTTCATACATGATGTTAAATATGGGATACATGAAACCATTATGTATAACACGGAACCTTTAACACTATACATTAATCCATACAAATGTGTGCACATATATACATTTATGTACTTCATCATCTTCTGTCTGGTGGACAAGCAGTCTGCACTTGGTGTCAATAGGGTTCTTCAAAAGCCTCATTTTCAAATCCCTAAAGAACCTTCCAATGAATGTTTCTCTACCGCCAGACCCAAACCCATACAGTGGTTCTACTATGTTCTCGCTCCAAAGAACCCTCAGGTTTGAAGAGTGTAGCTGTAGCCAGTGGATCTAAACGGCCCAAACACAAACACCTCACCTTTATATATAAGATCATCCGTCTCCAGGTCAAAGCCCTCGCGGTGGCACTTCCTCCACAGTCCAGAAACGGTGGAATTGAACTGACGGCTGCAGTGAGACTCCATGGCCGACGCTGCAGCCGTGAGGTGCCGCTTCACTCGAGGCAGCTGCGCTCGCGCGTCTGGCCCTCCGTCCTGCGTCCCGACGCCGTCAGGAGGCATCCGGAGAGGCAGGTTGTGACTGGAGATGTAAATATAGCCCGGGTCGTTGCGCTTGCTCGCGTAGTTCTTGCAGCGCTCCCGGTGGCGCCGAGCGTCCGTCTCGTACCAGTAGTCGGTGCAGATGGCCATGGCCAGCAAGCAGAGCGCGCAGAACGCCAGGAAGAGCCCCGCACTGGTTAGGATCTTCATGGCGGCCATCTTCTCGTCGGGTTGGGGGATATAACCCCCACTTCGCAGGCAGCAGGAGGGGGAACCAGGAGAGCTCAGAAGCTCTCGCGCCTCTCGCACGCGGACATGACGGAGTCCAAGCGCAGGTTGAGCCCGATGCCGTGCTACAGTCGTGGAGCGCTCCACCGCACGCGCTGCTCTCCCACCATCCGTTCTGGGCTTGAGAAACAAACAGAGGATACGGAGGAGGGAGAGGGAGAGAGAGATGCGATGGGTGAGAAAGAGAGAGAGAGAGATGCGATGGGATGGGATGGGGAGGGAGGGAGAGAGAGAGAGATGGGAGAGCAGTGCTGAGGATAGGATGGAGGGTGTAATGCTCTTTCTCTCCTGTTGGGCTCCAGAAAAATCAGGGCTCAGTTATAGGCCCTATTCATTATGTCACTGATGCTCATTATGAGATGGTATTGACAGGAGCATCGAACAGTGGTGTCCAATAAGCTTGACCGTGCTGGGCTCATACAGTCCCGCTCTGATACCGCACAGTGCTCATTATAAAGAAAATTCCATGCTATGGAAAAAATAGGAAGGGTTCAAAATTCAAGCAGTCCTGGTGGTCCGGAACCCCCCCTAATTAACCTTTAGGTTATTTAACCTTTATTTTAAAATCATGCTGTCTATCAGAAAAAGATAGATGCTTGAGTCCAAATTCAGGGCTTTGTTTAACCTGCCTCACCCACGATCTGTTAGTTGGTATTGTAGGGTGGGTGGAGGAGAAGACACAGGATCAGTGTTTCTGTTTTTAGGAAATGTTCCTTATTGAGGCAAGCAGAGAGGGGAACTAACTCACAGGGGAGGTCACCAACAGTAAAGCACCACACAAAGGTAGTGCACATTTCCAACACACTACAGAAGAACATGATAGCGCAATCTTCCTGGCTGTGGCGTCGATGCTGAGGGTTGTTCTCTCCTGGGGCTAAATTCGATTCACCGGGCAGCCCTGCTTCCATTTCCCTGCCAGCTCAGGTTTGCGGCATTGATTGGTGCTGTGTCCCCTCTTCTTGCACACTAGTCATTTCGCCAACACTCGCTTTCGCCAACACTCGCATCTCTTCTGCGAGTTCCTCTGAATGATAAGGATGATTTCCTCCCTCTTTGCTTTAAGTGTCGGCTGCTTGAAGGCTGGTCGGTGTGGTGAGCTGCACGTGTCGTTCAGGAAGTGTTTCAGCGCCAACTATTCCAGCCCAACCTTCTTGAAAGCCAGGTTTGCTTGTCAAACCATTGCACTCAGCTCTGCTGCCATCATGCTCATCGGCCCTCAGGTGGAGCCGCCATCTGACCAAAGGCATGGGCACCAGCTGTGCTGCTGGAGAGCCATGGTCAGTGCTGCTGTTGTTGTGGCGACAGATTGACAAGCACCTGTAGTGTTTTCCCCTCCAGTGCCAAACACAGCTGTGTCGTGGTATAGCCACCGTCCAGTCATGATGCCAGGTGACCTCTTCCAGCTGCGTGGAATACAGCTCCCAGGCACCACTCACTGTTGTAGCAGAGTAAGTGGATGCGAGTCATCTCTCTCTTGCCGAGCATCAGCTAGGCTGTGCGACTGGCCCAGCCAGGCATAACTCTCAGGACCCCCATCTTCCACCTGCCTTTGAGTTCATTGATGCACCACTCCGGTTACTCAAGCTCAGCAGCCACATGCCACTGTAGTGCCATTGTAGTGTTACTCAGAGTCATTTCTGTTTGAGGAAATGCTCTTTATTGAGGCAAACAGAGACAGGAGCTAAAATTTAGGTCACCATCAGAAAAACAACAAACAAAGAGTGTGAACACAACCATAACATAATAGATATTATTATAAAAAACAACATTTGAACATTAAATTTAGACCAAACAAGTGCAGCAAAGAGGCACAGAGCATTGTGGGAGTCTTCTACATGCTTGTCTTGGTTGTATTCTTAAATAACTAGAGGTGTGAAAACTGTTTTCCCAGTTGTCCCCTTAATAGCTTTGCAACAGTAACTATGCCTGGAAAACCCTTGAAAAACTTTTCAATATCCCATAGCAAATTTGTACATCTATAAAACAAGTTCTTAAGAGACTGGTGGAAAAGTGAACTGCTGCTCATTCCTCAAAGTGAAGACAAAACAGCAAATGCAGGTTTCAGGTGTAAGTTAGTCCAAACATTTTGGTGTCATTGAAGCGAGCATCAGCACTGCGCTGGTGAGTTAATTAATAGCCAGTGAGTATAGCTGGAGTAGCCAGGTAACATGGGACCCCTGGAATACTGGGGGTTTTGCACATACTGAGAAAAGTGTAGTATGGAATGCAGTGAAGTGAAATGGAATAAATTCAAATAACAGAGTAGAGTAGTGTTGAACACTATGGAACAGAATAGAGCAGTGCAGAATGACATGGAGTACAATAGTGAAATTGAATAGAATAGAACAATGTACATTAGAATAGAGAAATAGTGTAGAATAGAATTGAACAAAATGGATTGCATGAAGCAGAGAACACTGGAGGGGAATATAATACAAGAGAATAGAACAGAACAGAATAGCACAGGGAAAGAATCGGTAAGGGAAAGAATTTGGAACAGAGCAAATTATATTAGAATTTAAAATGGAAATACATGGAATATAGTGGAGCAGAGAGTAGAGTGACATGGAGTGGGATGGAGCACAATAGTAGAATGTTATAGAATGGAAAGGAATGAGATAGAATAAATTCAGAGGTGTTAAGTAACGAAGTACAAATACTTCTCAACCTTACTTAAGTAGAAATTTTGGTTATCTATATTTTACTGGAGTAATAATTTTCAGCTGACTTCTACTCCTTACATTTACACTCCATTATCTGTACTTTCTACTCCTTACATTTACACTACATTATCTGTACTTTCTACTCCTTACATTTACACTCCATTATCTGTACTTTCTACTCCTTACATTTACACTCCATTATCTGTACTTTCTACCTCTTACATTTACACTCCATTATCAGTACTTTCTACTCCTTACATTTACACTCCATTATCTGTACTTTCTACTCCTTACATTTACACTCCATTATCTGTACTTTCTACTTCTTACATTTACACTCCATTATCAGTACTTTCTACTCCTTACATTTACACTCCATTATCAGTACTTTCTACTCCTTACATTTACACTCCATTATCTATACTTTCTACTTCTTACATTTACACTCCATTATCAGTACTTTCTACTCCTTACATTTACACTCCATTATCTGTACTTTCTACTTCTTACATTTACACTCCATTATCTGTACTTTCTACTCCTTACATTTACACTCCATTATCAGTACTTTCTACTCCTTACATTTACACTCCATTATCAGTACTTTCTACTCCTTACATTTACACTCCATTATCAGTACTTTCTACTTCTTACATTTTAAAAATAGCCTCGTTACTCCTATTTCATTTTCAGCTTGTTTTTTGTTCATGTACATTTGCATTCCAGTAAAGATTATTGATTACATGCCTTTTAAGTTTGACTTTTTGCACCATTACAATACATATAGTCAACTAGTCATCATATCTTCTGCTCCATGAAACACATGTTAATGCTCAGTAGTACACAGATATGCTTCTTTAACATATTTACATTGTACTAAAATACATTCATTTTCAATGGGTGTATATGCAGCTGAAACAGGAAGCCTAGCGCATCCCAAATGTTTAACATTAACATTTTAATATAACATCATAATCATTATGGCTTTTCGAAGAAAGTTTTTTGGGAAGGTGGGCTAGTGCACTATAGACCTTTGTGGTGCAGTCTAAGCTTTTGTCCTTAAAGGCATTTTTTTCCTAACATTACTTTTACTTTTATACTTTAAGTAGTTTTGAAAGCAGTAAAAAGCTTGAGTTGATACTTCAACTTCTACAGAAGTATTTTTAAACCCTACTATCTATACTTCTACCTGAGTAATGAATATGAATACCTTTGACACCATTAAATAAATTAGATGAGAGTAGAGAATAATACTGTAGAATGAACAGCAACAGAGTCTACAATACCAGAGAATAGTGTACAGCATACAGTGTAATAAAAGAGAACATGTTAGGGTAGAATGGAATGCAATAAAATACAACAAAACAGAACTGAGTAGACTATAGTAGAGTAGAACCTAATGAGTAAAAATACATTAGGGCAAAGCAGATTAGAAATGGACCAGAATAGTATATAGTGGATCCTACTAAGATGAAAAAATTTGAATTAAAATCCAATTAAATGAAATGTAAGTTTATTTGTGACATACATAGTAATACATGGTATAACTAGCAGTGTAATCCTTTGACAACTGCCCACTAACATGAAACAATAAGATAATATAGAGTATCTGAAATATTAAGAAATATACATAAGAGCAGGATGAAATAAGCATGAGAAAGAAAGTATGAATCTAGGGAAATTTTATAGATTACAATAAAATAAATAAAAAGACTGTAATAGGTTAGGAATGAATGAAATATAAGATCAATATAGAGCAGAGAAGAACTGTTAAGAATATAGTAGAGCAAAGTGGAATAGAGTGGAATGCAATGTATTGGAACCAAATAGGGGACTCAAACGGAAAGGAGTGGAATACGGTAGAATACAATAGTACACAAAGTCGAGAACTGAAGAATGGAATCAAATTAAATGAAGTAGAATAGTTAAATGGAAAGGAACAACTGGAATATGCTACAATCTTTTAAAAAAAGATGGTTCCAAATAAGAAGCACCAAATAGAGTTCTTCTACTGTTACAAGCTGTGCAGCTTTATAGAACCATATACAACACACACTCCATCAATCTGAACTATCATCTCACCACACGAAGACGCACGTAAAAGGTTCTTCAAGTGTTCATGGTTCTTTTTGAAGAGTGTAGAGGAAGTACAGTAGAACAGAAGAAGAGCAGAATAAAACAGAGAGTCTGCATCAGAAGCAGAATAAGGCTCGGGGTGGTTATCACTAATCTAAATTTACTCTCTGTTGTTGGAAGGACTGGAAATGCCATTGCCACCATAAGCAGGAAAACACAACATGTTCAGCAGCTCAAGGGATACGCTCAATCCGCCGCCCACAGAAGACGCTGCTGAGGGCCCACTTACCTACGGCATGCTTTGTCCTTTGAAAATGTTCCCAAAAGCAATAAATAAAACATCTATCAAACTCATGTAGTGCCAGGGAGCGCTTGTATTGTTGTTGTAGAATGAAAAATTTATTTCCACTGAAATATCATATTTAGCAGGCACCGCCACAGGGACTCGGATAGCGAGCATCATTTGTGAAATATTTGGGAATATGCGAAACAAGTCACAGATTTTCTCCTTGCAATGGCTTTGCTCTCTTGGTTATTCCTCCATTTTGGTCTATGTTTTTCCTGCTTTCTGGATTCAGCCCTCTTCTTGCCGTGTCT
This sequence comes from Megaleporinus macrocephalus, assembly GCA_021613375.1. Lineage (NCBI taxonomy): Eukaryota > Metazoa > Chordata > Actinopteri > Characiformes > Anostomidae > Megaleporinus > Megaleporinus macrocephalus. Next base: position 20,912,753 of record CM038728.1, on the reverse strand, counting down.
TACTCCAAGACCATTTCATTACTTGCTCCATCACTAGCTTCAGGCTACACCTACATTCTGACAACTCTTCAGTGGTGACTCCACATCCAAAATTCAAGCAATCCAAAGTGTTGGGGTGCTCAAACTTTTGCTTGCAACCAAGTTTGCAGTGAATATTTTCGTCACTGTGGTTTCTAATGATGAAGAATTAGGCACTAGACAAAATTTTAGAATTGCCTACTTAAAGAACACAGAACTCTTTTCCCGTCGCGGCCTGAAGATTGGGGATTCGGTTTTGTGACCGGAAGGCTGTCGGTTCGATTCCCGGGACCAGCAGGACACAACAACAAGGCACCTAACCGCCAACTGCTCCCAACTGCTGTGGATAGGGCTGCCCACCACTCTGGGCACCTGGGGTTGCTGCCTCCTAGTGTGTGTCAAAAGCGAAAGTCAAATTTTGCCGTGTGGAAACACATTGACAGAATAATTTGAAACTTAACATTATAGAGGAACAGTGGAGACCCCGGGAGCTATAAAATGAAATCTGACTCACCAAAAAGTGTTAAATTAACCAAATCCATTATCTTCTATTTGTGATTTCTCACACTAGCTCATACTGTGCCAAACTCTCAGCATTCCCACAAACAGCTTCATGACGAGCCACCTGGGGTGCTTTTCTGACAGACTTGATGAACTCACTTGATGGTGACCTAAAAACACTTGGTGAAGGAGGTATTACGAAAATAAAGTTTTCAGATTAAAAGTCATCAGATTCATATGGATTCCAAACACCACGTTGATACTTAGTGCTGTTTTATTTGGCTACAAAAATAAATAAATAAATAAAATAAAGAGTATCACTTTAAGAAACACATCAGAGGCTCTTACTGTTTATTCAGTGAAGCCAAAATGACACACTTCTGAAAAGCTTATTCATTACACTAAGGTTTATTAATCACCAGCTGTATTAGTACATCACTGGAGGTCTGTGAAAATAACAGATGACTAAACACCACGTTTTAATGACAGTAATACTGCAACCTTGATTCCGATCCAATACCATCTCTCTTGCTCTATAAACTATTGAGCTCTTAATACACCTGCCTGGATGCACTTTGCTTAATGTAGCTATGCAAAAATTTTATTAGTGCATTATGGATAACATATTACTAAAACCTGTAGGTAGCATGAGAACTGTATTGATTATAGGCTAAAAAGCACAAATTCAGTAGCAATAGACCCTTTTACATTTGAAATCAATGAAGTAATACATTCTTAACTTTATTTATTATATTGTACTCTTTAGATTTGTATTGTGTTATTATAATATCATATTATATTATTTTTGGGACCAAAAAGCCATTGAACATGACACACAAACTGACTTATTTAATTTTTTCATGACATCTAATTAATGATGACTAAAACTCTAGTTTAAAATCATTTTTCTCTATAAAATGACCAAAAACATGTGAATGATATAGATTTATGAAGAAATAACTTTAATAAGTAAAATAATTTCATGCTATTATCCTTAAAATGAGATTTAAGTTGATTTTATATGCCATAAAGCATTTTTGCAGTGTAAATGTCAGTTACCCTATTTTTACTGTCTGAACGCCACTTGTTTGGTTTCACAATGACACTACAAATGCAACTATTAATATTATAAAGGATGCTTATAAACGGAATCACCAGTTGCAAGTATGTATATGTAAATCCTCAGACTCAAATTAATTGTTTAGTAAATGCCTAATAGACTAATAGGGCTAATTGGAGTTGTCTAAATAAATACACAGTTCAAATCATAAAGCTCATATCATATAGCCTGAGTTTTGTCCATTTTATTATTTTGTTGGTGAAACAAATCTAAGACCTGAGATTACTCGCTAACTCAGTGCTGTAAAGCATGTGATGATCCAGTCGAGCAGTTAGCATGATGCTAATTGGAGGATATAAGCTCTTATTACTTCACACCTATATAAGTCTCCAAGTTCCAGCACAAAGAAACACAGTAAACTTTAAACATTGAACATGTCTCTTCTGATCGACTGGGGGAAAAACTGTGCAAATGTGATTTTTCGCAGAACGATCGCTTTAAAACGAGCGGGCCCCCCAGAGGAAAAGTAGGACCTCCAATGTGGGAGATAATGATCCGGGAAGAAATTGATCGTTTTAGCACCAGTGAGAGCAGTTAACTGTGTTGCTGAATGACTGCGATTATTCATGCTCTCTAAGAGCGCAGCCTATATTCCAAAGTTACACTCAGTTTCCCCACACGCAGCAAGCCACTTCACGGCAGCGGACAAAGGAAGGCAACCCACGGGGGAGTCGTTATGGCAACTGTCCCTTGCCAAACAGAGTGTGTCGAAATTGGACAAGTGTGAACACACAATCGATACCACCCCCCCGCTTCCCATATGACAGTTCAGACCCAGGCTGTGCGGGAGAGAAAATGCTTGCCATAAGCGCCATGGCGCCGCACTACACCAATGCAGCTTTCAACTGTATTACACTGAATACTTAATTACACTCAATACTCTGAACTGCTGTTGTGTCTACACGCATGCTCGCATGGCTCATAAACCACGTCAATGGAACACATGGCATATAAAAACTATATTTTCTGCATGTACATGTGAGAGTAGAGAGCAAGAAAAGCTCCCTAGTCCCCATATTCACTGCCGATTTATTAACCCACCCCATTTTTTTTGTTCGATTTTCATGCAAACCATAGGAAGTAACTAGTATTCCCACATGTGAATATACATGTAAATACTGAACTAAACATGTTGACTGAAGTGATATCATACATTAATACTGTAGTCAAGACAGATGCCACTGTTCTGGGAACGAGGCTGTTGAGCTGCTCTGGTTTAACGTTCTCAGTGCGACAGTCAGATATCATTTACAAGAAGTTGCCTATATGGGAAAGTTTACATTTCAGAACATCACACCACAGCATCTGTTTTCAGACCTCTGATAAAACTGCTACGGGCCAGGTTGTTGACAAGGCCGTGACTGAGAAGACAGAGATGACGCAGCCTTATCAATAACAATGTTAACTATTTTAGCTGATGTTAACCAGGTCCAGAATCAGCAGAGTTATATTTTTCTGACAGACTAACAGGTTTTGGCACATTAGCCACTCAGGAGAAAACACATAGGGTGAGACAGCAAGTTACCATCAGCAGCTAGACCTATTTAACCAGTTAGACCTATTTTTTTTCTCAAATGTAAAAATACAGCCTTCAATTCATTCATTGATAAAATTTTGTGGATGCTTGTTTGCCAAACTTAGCCAGACTGCACATCCCCATTTTTAAACAGCCTCAGGTGAAACAACTTCAGAGAAGGTGGCATTAGGCTTCAAATGGTAAACTGTGCATGACATTCAGATTCCAGTCATTATTATTAGACTAATTAGGGAGGTTTCATGATTAAATAAAAAACAACCACAAGTGAATTGAAAGATTTAACGTCTAGCACATCTGCTTTAGCATTGGAAAGTGGACTGAATACATGCATAGCATTTATTTATTTATTTATTTTTTTTTAAGGAACTACTTTGCATCTACATTTATTGCCCATTTTAAGCTCCACTTCTCATATAGACACACTTTATAGTTCTACAATTATAAACTGCAGTCCATCTGCTTCTCGGCATACCTTTTCCTTTTAGCCTGATCTTCAAAAGGTCAGGACTCCAACAGGACCACCACAGTGCAGGCAGGTACTACAGGTGATGGATCATTCTGTGCACTGCAGTGACACTGATGTGGTGGCCGCATGTTAGCGTGTGATTCACTGATACAAGTGGATCAGACATAGCTGAGCTGCTGGGGTGTCACTGCTGAACTCTGAACAATCTAGAAACCAAAAATATCCAGCCAGCAGCATACTGTGACCACTGATAAAGGATGATCAACAAAATCTTTGCAGCTACAAACTGTTGTCTCTATTGTGTATGTAAGCAGATTTGTGTTGCATCTAACTTCTAATGTAGGACTTGGAAAGATATTTTGGAAAGTTAAATGCTAGTTTGGCCAATTAAAGAGTAAGTAATGATTTTATATATAAAATAATCATAGTTCTGCTCACTTGCTACATGTATACAACCCATAATAAGCACTGGCTGACATCACAAACCCTTATATTTGCAAAGTGGCAACTTGACAGGAAAAGGGAGAAATGTATGGTAATAATTTGAACAAAAATTAATTTGAAAAAGAGTTCTCGATACAACAGCAATGGAAGCTATTTTAAATAACTTGCTATACTTGGTGACATTTTTAACCAACAACAAACCTTAAAAATAAAAACACAGACACAGAAAGATAATTTTTCCAAAGTATATTATCAAATAAAATACAAACATTAACACTTTTATTTCAATAACAACGTTGGGAGAGCCCTAAATTTTAAAAAGTGAATCTTTCCTTTTAACACTTGACCATGTCCATATAATAAATATCTCTTTTTTAAAATATATACATTTATGCAAACTTGCTTTGACCCGATGACTGACATCTTCAGAACATTCATTTCAGTAACGTAGTTTTACAGTGTGCAGGCTCTTCCTATGTTTTTCTTACTTGCAAGATTGTACAATATGGCACTGGGCTTCAATGAAAGGCCACGTCTTTTCTTTAGGTGAACAGGGGCAGGTGATTGTCAATCTCACTGAAGCATTTTCATTGTGATCTACAGCCTGTCTGCATTTGATAAGACCTTGTGAAATATAGAAAGGCCACAACAGAAAGAATAAGGTGGTAATGCAACCAAGAACATCCAAGAATATAAAAGCATTAAACTGCAAATACTAAGCGTATTGCTGCATCTGCATTCATCTGTTCAGACCACAGACAAGGGATGTAGTGAAATAGAGCATTTAAAAACAAAAAGTCCACATCATCACATGACATTACTGAAATAACACTGTACAGAAGTAAAGCAGCACTGTTTAAAAAAATGATGCAGGATTTTAAGTAGTGGAATGATACTAAAAAGAGAAAAGAAAGAAAGGTAGTGTACCTGCTGTGAACATAAGAAATCTATTGATACAGAACGCATGTGGTTTAATATGTGCATCTGCTGCTTAACCATGAATACTTGAGACTGCTCATTCCAATCAAGCCTGCTTTAGTACAAGATTATAAGAAAGCACTCAGTTTGGACAACACCTGCCTTCTAAGTACCATTGTAACTAGCAAACTGTCAAAGCATCCAGGCTAGATACACATTTATGAAATGAAAGAGACATCAAAAAGGCAGCTAAAAATTATTTTAACTGGTCTACCAATGCTTCACCCACAAATATCCATTTTCATAGCAATTGTTGACAAGTTGGGCAAGGTTAAAAGAATGTTAACCTAAAATAATGGTGCACGGTCAAAAACAATTATGTAAATGGTATTGATAGAGTGTATTATTGTAAGTTTAACGATGCCATGTAGGAAAATCTGTTGTTGTTTCCAATCTGTCAAGTTTCACTGAGCTACCCAATCATAGCCCAGGTCTGTACTGTAGCATTATAAACTGAAAACTCAATGCTATGAAGCGATCGCTACATGATTGCTACAGTTTCTATTAGCTGAGACTTTCTGCAAACTTTCCATGAACCCTGCTCAACCTCACAGCAGTTGCTACAAGATAATGCATTTGTGGGCGAAGCATAGAGCCAGCGGAAAAGGTGTACAGGTCTACTGAAGTTATCTGTGTATACTGCTACCACACAGATGTGATTCATAACTGATGCGTTTTTCAGCTAGCTATTTGATTTATTTATATACATTAGTTACTGCAGCTGATAAAGCATCCTATATCTTGGTCAATGTCCAATAGTGTACCAAGTTCTAATGAGCAAATCACTCGGTCTCTGAAGAATTATCATTAATAGATGTTTGATATAAAATACACAATACAGAACACTTCAAGTGGATAAACTGTCTAGCCCAGTACACAAGGTTCCTATTAGCACCCTCTTTTACACCATTTGAACTGGTGCTTATAGCCCCCTTCGCTTTAAAAGTGCCTACTTATAGGTCCAAAACAGGGAAGAAACGACATACACACACACAGATACAAACAGACGCGCACACACACACACACCTGATCATTCCCTTGGGTCAGTCTCAAATACAGTCTCTTTTAAAGCTTAAATAGTGGAGGGTATTGTCCATCAGTCCTCCTGGCCTTGTAGATGGTGTTGCTTTGTTCAGAAGGTCAGTAAGAAGAGGAAGAGACTCCAATGTTCAGTCTGCTATAGCAGAAAGGAGAGCCATAACTCCTACTCCACAAAAGAGTAACAGGACCTGCAGCAACGAATGTCTGCGGAAATCACAGAGAAAGTTCATGTTACGTAAGACAGCTAAACCGTTTGAGCAGCTTCTACTACTTTCAGAGTTATATGATAAAGCAGACGGTTTCATTTTAATGAATACATTTTAATTTCACAAAGGTGAAAGTAATATTATATTCCAATATGATATTCTGCAGGCACCATGTCTTCAAATATTGGTTTGGCACAAAAGGCTACAAGATTAATAAGTAATGGAAACTGGGAAGCTCAGCACTTCAGATACAAACTGCATCCCTAAATCATCACAAACTTGCCTCAACCTGCGTAAAGTTCCTAAGTAAGCTTAAATAGACTTCTGTGGTCTCTGACAAATACTGATAAAAATTTGCTGCCCATCCAAAACAGTAACAGTAGCAAACTTCCAAAATTTTAGTCCTGCTTTTGTTTATTATTGGTTTGCAATATCAGCCTTGCAGCAACGGCTTATGTGACCACCATTCATTGTGATGGGAACCAGAGACAGCATTACAGAAGCGTCCTACTCTTTTGTCTGACAAGTCATGATCTGATTTTTCACTATTACAGAAGCAAATCTTCTAGAATTTTAGCTTATAGTACTGCATCTTATCCCAAGTTAGTAAATCATAACCTATTCTGTCAACTATCATCTTCAGTATCTGATCATATGTAAACATACACAAACAACCTAAAAATAAATTGAGAAAGAAAGTAATTAACTCAGTAAACTACCATCAGCAATATATAAAAATAATAAAAACTAAAGCACAAAGTTACTGTTTACGTCAACAATCTTTGAAAACTAGGCAAAATTCCATTCTGATGTAAACGGTACAAGATGTGACTGATACCTGGGGTTGGTCTCATCCAACAAGTCGGGCACCACATTGACCAAGGCGATGTAGAGGAAGCCTCCAGAGCTGAAGGGCAGGATCCAGGCTGTGGCATTCTCTACAGGAGTGAAGAGAAAGAAATAAAATACATAAGAGGCTTTAAACACGTCAGGATGTTAAAAGCGATTCACAACCTTCAAAACATTTTTTACATTACACATCACTGAGTATAGGCTTATTATAAATTTTAAAATATTAAGGTGCTTAACAAATAATAAGGTGCTTCAGCATGGAAAACCAAGTACATTGGTTTAGTTGAATAAAGAGGAGACTACAACTGACATAACTTAAAACCTCAAACAATGTTGACCCCATTTTGAATACAAATCCAGCATCTGCCATTTAAGGTGGCTCAGAAACTTCACAAACCAGGATCTAAATAGATCTTCCTTTTGTTCTGTACATTTCACTCCAGACTGCTTTGAGTTTCTCAAAGCAGTTCCAACCCCAGCGCCAACCTGTAAGTAGCAGCCATGCTGTGGGATTCACTTTTTAATAGTTGAAGCAGGTCATGTAAAAGTTTCAAATGATTGAAAGCAAGTAACTAGTATATGTAACATTAGCTACTAGCAAGTTCCAAATAAAGGTGTATTTTAGATTTACTGCCTGTTTATGTTTTGCTTCTGTGGATCGTTGTGATGTCTCACTGTAAACCAGCAAATCAGAGCTCATCAAATTGTTCATGAGGTCATGAATAGGCACCTGGGCAACATACACATCATTACATCCCTAGCCACGTACCTCCTATGCAGATATAAAAAAAAATAATACTATTTGAAACACTGAATAAAGGCATTATATGGCACATTTGAATCCCAAACCATTGAATACTGTCGATTCAGATTTTTGTTTTGTGTGGACATGGTTTGTTACCTGCTCCTTGCTGTGATTGGGCGGACAGGGCAAAGCACGCCCCTAGGATTCCACCCAGCGCCGTTGACAACTGCATGCGAGCAGCACTCCAGCGATCAAATCCTGCGCGTAGCAAAATGGCAAAATCTCCCACCTTTACACACAAAGACATACACATCTTTTATTTTATTTTCAGTACACCAACATCTCTTAACTTTAACACAATCAGCAAGGCATTAGGAGCTGCTTAGCAATGTCTATGAGGAACATTGAAGTCGACATAAAGAGCGCTTGGAGTTCTCTAAACCTTTTTTTTTTTTACTTTAAACATGTGAAAGTGTCCATCAAACAAACATTGATCCTTTTATAGCTAGAGTACCTAATCATTCAAATCTGTAGCTATTCAGTTTCTATTGATTACCTGTAATGAAGTGCACCGCCACACAACAGTGTGCTCGTGCTACTGACCTTTGAATACTGCACCCTACACTTGAAGTGCACTTAATACAGAGGAAGAAGGACTCACCTCATGGGGGATCTCATGCAGCAGGATTGCAAATGTGGTCAGAAAGCCAACCTGTCATAGCAGAAGACAAAACGGACTCACATCAACAAACAGAGGTCTTAGCAAGTGTCACTGCTATAAAACATCCTATTTGAGATGCCTATTCACCACAGATATAGTGAAATCTGAAATTAAAATGTTAATTTTTCAAACCTTAATCATATAGTTCTGCAAATATCTGGTTACACGTCAATTTGAGCACATGCTGCCATCACAAATATAAGATTTGCAGGTAAGACATTAAAAATCATGTTTAAAAAAAAAAAAAAATAAAAAATAAAAATTGCACATAATTCAGTTTGATCATCAACATCAGTAGTAACAGAAATAAACAGCAACTACAAAATAAACATAAAGCAGTTTAGTTAAATACAAGAACAGGCATACAATCATGGAACGCTAGAAAACCCCAATGCTGTAACTGCATATTAAAAATTTATCTGGTCTGAAATATCACAATTAGATATTTCCCCTCCCAAAAAAGTCCTAATTTCCTTTTTATTTGTTTGCTGTTGTAACTCTTGCATGATTCAGGGGGTGCTTTGTGTAAGTTGTCCGCAACTGATGGTAAATTTAGGCCTGTCGTTTGTGATTAAGGAAGAACTGTACATGTATTCATTTCCATGCAGCTGAAGCTGAAATCACTGTTTGTTTCAATATTAAATGACAGTTTCATGCATTGGACACGGAAGTTGTGCGCTCAAATCTGCACCTGCTCCTATGCACTTGCTGTTAGCATCTTTTAAAAAAATAACTAGACGCTGTTTAAAATGTCCATCAATTTATGTAATGCCCTCTTGCAATAGCTAGTGTATGTGCACTCCAATGTACAAATGGAGGAGTGCAAGTATGTTTATGTGCATGTTCATCCAGTTTATTTCCTCTCGTGTACTCCCACTGCAGACATGCTGGGAGCCTTATGCTTCTCCACCTGGACCTTTCCTTCTTCAGTGAGACAAAATGCTGCCATACTATTAATACACCACAGCATAACACACGACACAGCACCCGTTTACAGTAATCTCCTACTCTATGTAATCTCCTATAAGCAGAGAAAGAGAACTCCTCCAATAGCAAAACATAATAAATGCATCCGACATAAACTGCCAACAGCCACAGGGAACGTGATAGAGATCCACAGATTGCCATTTTCTTGGCTGAGTTTTTATTTATTTATTTTTTAAACCCGGTTCCTGCCGGTTAGCAGATGCCAATTTCCCTTCTTTTAAAAAACTATATTAGACAGCACTTAATGGAAAATTTAAAGATCCAGATTCCACCAGGCACTAGGTTATAGCACCACCTTTTCTTTGACAAGTTTCCAACTAAAAATTAGATGCACTAGTTGTTGTTTTCTAAATGAAGTCAGCTGCAACAAGTAACAGAAAAAAGAAGAACAGTGTATAACAAGGTTTAGGTTTGCATGTATAAATATGGTGGAAGTGGAAAACTTCACCCACTCACTAAGCAGTCAGGTTCAACACTAACATCAAGCCTATGTTACACATCCAAAAACTTCAGCTTCTACATGATAAATGAGTTAACCAGACATAACACTACCTTTAAGTTTTTTCTAAATGCTAAACTTGCAGTGAATGTGAGAGATATACATACACACACACACACATTTTAGATGTATGTATTTGTTAACACAGCAAATAAATAGCAGGTTGGTATTCTCTCTTATTCTGCGTGCCTTGGATATCTATGAATGCCATAAAATCGGATATATGAGACTGACAAAAACTAAAACCCGTCCGAGTCCTGATCAAATCGGTGCATCTTTAGACTGTTAATGATAAAGGTTTTTGAGATTGATTTGAAAACAACAAAATATTAAAGCAGGCCTACATCGAAGCATCAAAATCATCAGCACATACACGCATGTTCAAACAGCTTAAGCGTTTGTTTCATGGCAACACAGGGCTCACAAACATGAAAGCAAACAATTTCAATTTTCATTGACATCCAGAGAGAAAAACCGTGACTGCATGTGTATACAGTTTATAGTTTCAGCTTCTCCGCAATTGGAGCCTCTGCCTTTTCCTGTTACAGTGAAGGTTCTTAAAGATCGTTGTACCTTTCAACAGTGTTGCTTTTGTTAATAGGGGTTAAAACTATGTTCAGCAAAATTCAGCTTAGGCTGAATCATTTATTCATTCTCCTCCACCATGCTCAGGCACTTGACATGCTTTTGAAAGGTGCAGAGGTTGTGTGTGTGTGTTCTGGAAGACATGTGAGCTGACCTGACTTCTTTGAGTGTTATGAAAATGGTCAAAACCAGGGCTTACCTTTTCAATTCAGCCTAATGATTTAGGAATGTCTTTCTTACTTATGTGACCAACAATTAAGGAAAGCCAAATCTCTGCATGACACTGGCAGAACTCGCACCCATTCTGCATAATTTACTTTAAAAAATACATAATAATAATAGTCACAACACACACAGTAATCCAACCTAAGAACTAAATTATGCAACACAGCCTTGAAGACATGCTGAAGTCTTGTGTGCAGCTTAGTGATACGGCTGAGAAACCCATGGGCGAAAGTGTTGATGGAGCCGTCATGTCACTCTGTCCCAAAACAACCGCAACTTTAAGGAAAGGAATGATGCAGCTGGACTATGAAGCCGAACCCCTGTTGTCAGCCTCGGCGCTGTTAATTGAGGAACGTGGCGGGGGCTTTTTAATTAGAGTGGATCCAATTTGTTCTACCAGCTCACAGTAAGTACTAATGAGTCCAAATGTGTCTCAGTGTGACTCTAATCTGCGCACTCTCCTACCTTCCTGCTGACTAGGAAGCTTCCTGCCACTGCCAGGCCATGGGTGAAGTTATCGATGCAGTTGGCGAGAAGGTTCAGGTAGCCACTTATCTGGAAGAAAACAAACACATTTTATAGATCAACTGGAAAACCCATTACAGTGTAGATCCAAATGACAAAAAAAGATTTATTTAATAGCAATACTACAAAAAGACCCTCACAACTCACTGAATAAAATAACTATTATTCAATGAACTGCAGCTAGTCATAGTAATGGTTGCAACAGTTGGTCACTGTACTTGGGCAGTTGGTCAGTGCTGACAATATCCACAATATGCCCAGTGCATGTGTACTGTGACACAAATGTTCCACGATTTATCATGATAACAGTCATACTGTCCAACCCTAATTTTATTCTACAAAAATGCCCGTTTCATGATTTCCATTTAGTGGAAATAAACAAAAATAAATAAATGAATTATATATATATATATATATATATATATATATATAAATAAAAAATAAAAGAGACAACATGGGTTTATTACCATAATTCAAATACTATGCAACCTAAATATAATTTTTTTTGAATAAAATTACCTCAAAAGTATGTTCAGCAGTTTCTGTTGGGGTTGAGAGGCATTTGAAAGATTTGGTATCTATATACAAAGAGCATTGCCTTAATCCCACAAAGATAACATGACAAACTTAATGTTCCCTCAAAAAAAAAGAAAAAGAAAAAAAAGGTTGCCTGATTAAATATTTGGCAGTCAGGCCCTATTAGTCACCATTAACCGCATGTTCCAACTCACCTTGATCTTCTCCGTCCCAGGGAGAGAGCTGATGTCAGCCTTTGGCTTGGAGTCGGCGTTGTTGTTGGAGAACATGCCGTTTATTTGGGAAGACATAAAAACGTCACTTTTGAGATCCACGGAGGACGACTAGGAAAGGGGAAAAAAAAATAAATAAATAGAAAAACAATGACACAAAGAACACAATAGAAGTTTCACTGACACTTGAAATTCCACAACACAAAAAAAAAGAAAGAAAGAAACATTTCCAGCCATCACAGGCCAAGAAGACAGCTGCTTCCCTGTAGCATTTCAAACCAAACACTGTTCAAATCTGGGGCAGAATCAGGGCAACATGAGAGGCTCCTGCCATGTCAAACAAAGCAACAGATTCTTTCATGAATTTAACTTCATTCTTAGCTCTGAAAATTAAGACTTTACCAGCTCAATTAAAACCAGACTCATAAGAAAGTGCTCGCTCAATTGGTCACTTTTTGGCACAACAGCTAAAAGTAATCTGTTAGCTTGTATTTATTTTCCATAGCTATTGGGAAAAGCTGCCTCTGTCTGGTGGAGGTCAACGATGAAGCAGTTTTTCTTTTTCCAACTATTATGTTTTGCAGAAGCCAAGCTCTGTGTATGAAACAACTGCTGCACATGTATTACTGTACATATCAGCTTATATGATCTAGTTATAAGGATCTCCAAAGGGGAAACTTCACAGAAGAAAACAAAAACTTTACCTTTAATATAAAAGTCAGTGGAACCCAAACCAGAGGTTGTTTGAGCACTTCTATTGGTCCTTTCATCCTAAGATTTTTACACAGTGTACACGTTTAAAAGTAGAAAAAATAAAAATGGACAAAAATTCTCTGAACACCAATAATACATTTGGTAACCCAGTCAAGTCTCAGTCTTAGCCTCTGGGGTCTTTTCTGGGTGTTGGAAAGAGGAGGACTGCTAACTCCGCCCTTGAGACAAGTCGAGTGCAAAACCTCTTTTAAAACTTTTCTTTTTCCGTTAAGCCGAGAGCACAGCTGTGTGAAGTGCATTTTGAAGCAGCTACCAAATAACAAGCAGTGCACTCCTGTGTTAATCAGCATGGAGGGCCCTTCTAACTGCACTTGCACTGCAAAACCCCCCCCCCACAAATGTCCTCAAGTCATGCTGCACGGCTTCTGCTGTGTTTACTTCATTACCACAGTATCAATAACGTAACAAACCATAAAAACTACACAGTTTAATGTTAATCTGGTATCGGCTGCTCCAGCCTTATCTCTGATTCGGCTACAAATCTGGGTCTTAATTTATACCTGAAGTGTCCAGCTCTTGGTCTTGACTCGGTCTGGCGTTTATTGTTTTCTATAACGATATCTGGGGTTCTATTTTTTCCCCTCTCTGAACCTGTATGACTGCAAGATTTCGATTCTGACAGGTAAGTTCAAGGGGACCTGAAAGGTTGTCACTCTGGAAACAGAGGAGGACTCAGATTTGCTTGATGCACTCAACATGCTCTCTCTGAGAATTTCAGCAGCTGTGGAATTCGTTGGCTTGGTGGAGAAGCAGAATTAGATGCTTCCTCTCTACTGTGGCTCTGCCCTCTCAGCTGTGCCTGCTGAACTGCACCGCCGACTTCAGTTCAGTGGCCTTTCTGTCTGCTGGTGGAGGGCTGGCTGCAGCTGCTTCCTGTTAGACTCTATTTATAGCCTCTCAGCCCAAGACGTCAATCTACCTCACAGGTTTTATAAAGGCACACACGAAGCAGCCGTGTAGCAACAACAAAGCCAAAAAAAGACAAATAGCCAAACTATTGGAGTATGATCAATATATCGAATTGCTAATGACTGACGTCTTGTAGATTTATTAGTAGTGTTTAAACCAAACGCTGTCAACAGTAAGTCACTCCATGAAAAGAGCATCATTTGAGTTCACAACATTAAATATCATTTTTTTATGTATGGTATTTAATCTGTTCATTAAAAAAGCACCTTTTGCCACAGACAAGGGTATCTGCTTCTACAATAGGACTACAAGACCTTAATTGAATATTTTTAATACTTAACATTTGATCACAATTTAAATTAATATAATATTAATTTAATATAAGAAAGCATTCATAAAAGAAACCATCTACACACATTCATTTATTAAGTAGTAAAAAAATATGTTCCTGGTATATATTATTGAAGACTGGAGTTCACAAAACTCTGTTGGTCAGACCCCGCATATCATCAAAGGCAATCCATAGACAAGAGCTCTAACGAATTAGATGGAGCATCAGCGCTACATCAGACTGCAGCAGGGAGCGAGTGATTTTCGCCAAATCCATTTCTCTTGCTGCAGGCGATACAGCCTCGCATCTTTATTATTCTGCCCTAATACCCAACCTAAATCCAACTTGAAAACGGCATCTCACTGGAGACACAAGAAAAAGGTATGTGGGGGAGAGAGAGAATGCGGGGAAAAGCATGAGCAAAGCAGGGTGAACGAATAGGAGAGAGCAAGAGGATTAATACTTTGATGGCCTGTGTCTGGTTAGGAAAGATATAGGCCAGTGTAGCCCTGTAGACCAAACATAGAAGCTCTCTGTGAAAAACATGCCACGCATACCTGGGCACTCAGCCTCAAGACTTTTTAGCTTACAGCTATTTTGTCGTCATGCGGAAGCATGTTTATATCTGACTTTCATTTTCACCCCCATTTTCTTAAGAGCTCTGCAGGAGATGGAGAACAAGGTGAGTACTGACCCAGGTCTGATGCAACGGCCTGAAAATAAGGCAGAATTAAAAGCTGCTCTCAGCCACCTTTAAATACAGAGAACGGTCTTCTGGGTTGGTCGACGCTACGTGAGCGCCACCTCAGACATGAGAAACGCAAGCTTAGGAGCTCCACGCAACCACCTGCCATGTTAATTATTTAACGCACCTTGGCTGCTCTCGTACTTGGAGGTTAACACAGCGGACATGAGCCAGGGCAGAAATTATGGAAATACATATGCTCAGGGCTGTGGTGCTCTGATTGCTTTATTTTTAGACAGCGGCGATTTAACTGCATTGATTTGGGAAGGTCTGGAATTAGGGGGGGATTGGAGAAATAAATAAATCTAAATTAAATCAAAATAAATAGAAATAAATAAATAAAAGTATTGAAGCTGACCCAGACAGCCCTATACATAGACTTATTTTAACAACAATACCAGAAAGCTTCCAGAGAAAGAGAGGGATGGTGGCTCTGTACAGACATAGTGCCACCATGAGGCCCAGTCATGAAGTTTCTCAGTACTAATATAGCACAGAGTGCGGTCGTCTATAGCACAACACTGTAGTTATGAACAAGACAACAGTACTGTTTAGTCTTCACTTAAAAAAAAAAAACAAAGCACCAAAACAGGGTTTATAACCAACATCACCAGTATTCAGAGCCATACACGAGACTGGACAATACACAGTGCCTACAGATATTTAAGAGATCAACAAGAGTGTATTCAGATGCTTTACTGCTGCTACTTCTCTGATATGTTGTTGATTAATCCTCCTGAGACTGATAACTGTTCTACCTTACCTCCCTGTGTAAAGCTACCCCAGTCTGAATACTACTTAACACACAAACAAGGCTTTTAATGCATTGGCATACACTGTAAACTTCTTCACTGTGAAAATGCTGCAACACACAATTCTAGTATAAGTGATGATGCAAAATTAGAGGTGAAATTCTTAACGAGCTCAACACATGGCGCCTGATAACTGTTCAGGGTATTGTTTTTTTTTTTTTTTTAACAGTGAAGAATGTCACATGCAAACATGTTCTTGGCATCTGCTTGCGAAGGTAGGAGCTGGGTTTGAATTTATTATTCACTCAGCTTTTGTAGTGTTTACCTGCTAATGAACTGTTTTCTCTGTGGTTTTGTGTTAATTTATAGTGTGACTTAAAGGAGCAGGGCTAGAAATTGTAAACAGTAGTGCTTACAGAAAGGCCCAAACCCTTGCTTAGTTCTTCTCCATTATCGCTTGATGTCAATGAAGACAGTATCTCAGGGTTTCTCTCAGGCGGCCAAAGACACTGACGTGTTACAATACGAAGAGCCAAACTCATGCACTCACTTCCAGCTATTCCAGACAAGATCAATAACTTAACAACAACAACAATAACAATAATAATAATAAATACCAGTTTAACTGTACACATCACTATTCTTAAGGCAAAAACAAATCAGGACAGTTGGCCCAATACAGCACTGTAGGTATATGTACTAATTCTGGTTGCTGGCAGTGTCTTAGTTCCCAGGTATCTTTAGACTCCAGAGCAGTGATTTGGAACTCTGTTGCTGTAGTACCCCCTGATGAAATCAGCTAATAAGCTCATCAGCTATAGCTAAAGTGAGTAAAGAGAAGGAAAACCACAGGGTGCACTTACACTTAAAAGTTAACATTTTAGTTTTGGAACCATTACATTGTTGATATTGTTCATAAACAAAAGCCAAATGGGTCAAAGAAATGATCACCGATGGAACAGTTTTATGACAAACAATAACTGATTATGTCCACCAAACTTTCAGGAACATGCAGTAAATCTCTTCTGGGCTGGGCTATGAGTGGAATAATCCATGAGACTCCCTACGGTGCCATGGCTCGGCACAACATAAACCTTAAAAGTGAAACTATCCGATTTACAATTACAGATTCAGAGCATTAGAACTGATAGAAACACATGAACGTGTCAAAACAGCAGCAGAAAATCACCTTTTCCACATACCAGAGAACATGCACTAAGCAACAGGGGACAGCTGTCCATTCTGTCTTTGGTCTGGAATGCATTTATACATCAAACAAACCTCATCAGAGTTCAATCTGAATTTTATTTGGTGCACAACACTGCACCAGTCTTAACACACAAAGACCAAGATTGTGAACCACTGCTCTAGCCTGTTGCACTGAGGGTTTTTTAAGCTTGTTCTCTGGGACCACCCCAACATTTCTGAGGGGACTGAGGGGATGGAGCAAAAAATGAAGACCCTCTGGAGGTCCCCGAGTTGTGGATTGAGAACCGCTGCATGGTGGTCAAGCTTTCCGAGTAGAAAACAAATCACTTCTTAAAGTACAGAAACACATCTGTAAATGCACAACTTACATTGTTTGCATGGTTCATGTCCTTGCTCTCTGAAGCACTGTCTTCGTCAGGAAACATCTTCTCCAGCAGCAGGAAGAACAGCAAACCCATAACCACCCACAGCCCCTGGGCACGGTAGTGCTTCTGGCTCCCATCTAACCAGCAAATACAGATTAACTTACATGAGATGTAGGAACTCATTTCAAATACATTACCTGTCTAATCAGAACACACAGCTTAGAGAAAGAAGCTCACAAGATTGAAGCCATAAATGGCACATATGCATTAAAAAGGACCAGAAGCTACATGCATTTTATTTCTGTTTTTATGAGTCAAAAACAGCCTCCCTTTATCCTATGTGTCAAAAACAGCCTCCCTTTATCCTATGGAATTAAAACAGACTGTGTTCATTGCTGTGCTGTTAAGGCTGATTTCGCTGCTGTCCAAAGAAAAAGATGTAGCTCCATTTTTGTTGATTTTGAATTTTCTACATGATTTTAACATTCCAATGTTTATTTATATTGTTTGAAGAATTCATGACGAACAGACCAATAGAAGTGCTGTATGAATTCTGGTTCCATTGACTTACATTAAAAGTAAAGTATGTTTTTGGTCTCTACTGTAAAATAGCAATTTTGGAGATACTTAACGATATGTAAACAACCTTGTTCTGAATGGGTACCCTACATGGTGCCCTATTTAATAAAAAAAAAGTAATAAATAAATAAATAATAATATATAAGAACTTCATAAAACTTAAAAGGTGAGTGAGGTGGGGTGAACATGCTGCAGGCAACAGGTAGATTTATGTAAATCTTTATTTTTTAACATGCTGGTTTCCTAATTTTTGCATAATTTGGTCCTTTTAAATAATGCAGCTAACTCTAGTCAGCAGGGTTGCATAATAATTTAATATCAACATGTCCTATTGCACATGAGATATATTAAATTCAGGATCTGTCTGCATTATTTGACCAAAAATTAGAGCCAGAGAAATTCAAGCAGAACATCTCATGCCACTCAGGATGAACACAAAAGGCCTAATTTTCATATAGAAACTTTTTACAATAACTGAACACCAACACTGCAATAACACTTAAACAATACTGTTAGTGCTCTGTGGCGGTGTGTTCACCTGGTCTTAATAGCAATCATTCTATTAAGAAATCCCTTCTAAATAAAGGACTACAAAAGCACAGGGGAGGTCAATAGAGACCCAGTAGAATGATAGATGAAAGACCAGGTGGATAAACAGATGAATTTCAAAACCATGTCTGGGTGGAGGAAAAGCAGGATGCCAGATTAAAGCAAAGGGATTCACAAAAGATAAAAACAAAAGACCACAAAATAATATCCAGACACACAGATGAGCAAGACAACAGGTTAAAAGACAGGAGGTGGGATAGTAAAATGGGAGCATTTCTCACTGCTGCTACGTGCATGAGCCCAAGCCTCTGGCAGGAGATGGAGAAAGACATCGCCGAGGAGTCCACCAATCGCAAAGCTCAGCAGTTTCTTCAGTTTTTGACAGCCAGCTGCAGAAAGAGCATGATTCACAGTTAGCAGCAGCCGTTGGACGTTAAATATCATCCTTTAGCTTAACATTTCCACACGCCTATACCTTGCAACATCACAAGAGGCTTGAACGGACTAAAGCGGTCAGACACAATAACAACCATAAATCACAGATGTGAAGCAGCACTGTATCATTATGCACTTTAGAACGTGTTCCTCACAAGATCCCTCTAACAGCAGCTTAGTGCAAGAAGACACCTTAAGCACATAGTTGATCCGATCACTGTTGAAATCAGTATAAAAGACAAGAGAATTGTACACAACGCAAACAGTCAGAAACCACACCCAGATTTACTTAATACACAAAAGACAGCTATTCATTTGTATACATAAAGTTTCTTTAACTTCCAGCATCAGGGAAAAAAACAAAAAAAACCCCCCAAAAAAACAGAAAAATATACTTCATAGAAATTATACAGACGCCTTAACAACTAAATATGTGTCTAGCTTCTACTCTTTCAGCAGACTTCCTCCTGTTTGAATTGTTGCAGGGATATTTTTTTCGTACCTTTAAAGTTCAGTCTTGAATTTTCTGCTTCTCACTATCCAAGTTATGTGTATCCAAGTACATTTCACCGATTAAGAGGTCTGGACTCAAGGTTGACCAGCCCATTGTTCTGAGAACACTAGTACCTTCGTTTTCTCTTTTCGGATGTGAAGCATAAGCACAGCTTAGAAAGCATCCATGCATCCATAACTGGTCTAACTGGTGCTGCATGAATACTTTTGAATTCCACATTTTATGGGACTTTTCCATATTTAAATAGACATTTCTCCTGGAAATGAATTACATTAATGAACTTTAGTCTTTTGCATAGTTCCAAATATGCTTTACAATCACATTTTATATCTAAAGGGTCATTTCTCAACACCACTGCCCAGCTAAATACAGCACCTTAAAATCAACTACCCTAGCCTGTAGTTAAAGAAAAAAAGATCTGCTTTTAGAACCTTCTATAACTGCTAGACAAGAATACCTTACCGGGAAGTTCTAATTTTAACATGTCCAGGTTCTAGTGTGATGCACCAAATTACTAACCCATTAGTACCACATCGTTTTCTTCTTGGCACAACAGCGTCAGTAATTCCATGACTTAACAGCTTACGCATCTTTTATCCTCTATAGCACAGGGCACACCCAGCATGCCATAATTACTAGGGCTTTAACCATACTATCCACCGTTTTGAGCTTTTCCAAGTTCAACTTAAGATATAACTTCACATGACTCATGCCATTTCCTCACTGGAACAAGTCTGGAGAACTATTTCTGTACACCTTTAATAAAAGCAACTGCATTATGCTACATTAACCGCATTCTAACTGTACTTTAACACTCCAAACATAAAAAGGATCTCAGAAAGCTCAGAAAAGGGTTGCTGCTGGGTTGACTAGATATTAAATGCTTCTTATGAACATCCACCACACTCAGAAACTCAGGCAAGTCTCAACAGGTGTGGAAATAGTTGCTGAAGGACCAATATTTTCTTCAAATAGACTTCAGCTATTTGTCCACATGCTACCACACTCCTGGCACCGGACGTCACGTCAAGATTCAATTCAAACAACAAAAAGACAAATGCATACTCTACTGTTGATTAGAAAACATATCTACAAGGGACTTTCAGCGACTTTGAGACTTTTTCAGAGACTAAATTTATGGTAAATTAAAATCATAAGGAGTGACAACGCAAAACATGCCACATTATAGGATTGCAAGTATGTTGCCCGATGCCAGAGATACAAGACATTGCTTAATGGTTGTTTTGAGTAAATTCTGGCCTCAAAAAAAAAAAGTCTAAAGAAACCTTTACTTTTCTAGAATTACAGCTATTTTAACACTAGCAGCATCACACATGAAAACCAGTAGGTTCACTCGTCATAAGAATGGACTACAATTATGTTATATACTCTGCAACCCCTGTAACCCCAGAGTAACACGACTATATTGTCACTATAATATATACACACTATATAATTAGTACCAACAACTTTGCAGTATAATTTTAACATTTGAAAAAAAAAGTAAGCAAACAAATGAATTTAATTTACTTGTCCTCACATTGAACAGCAGACAAAATAACAAATATGACTCTCCTGACCACAAAAATGCTGTCAATTATTTTTTTAGTAAATTTAAATAATAATAAAAAAAGTTTAAATCTGCTTTCATGAATCTGCTTTAATGATGATCGTCAACAGCAATAACAACAATGGCTTACAATAAAAATTAAACTCTGCTCCTTACAGTAAAGTCAAAATGTTCAGAAAAGTAATTTTGGCATTACAATTCACTAAACTACAGACACTAATGCTTCTCTTTGAGATCCATTTTCCTGCGCAATTTAGTTCCTACCTGCGCCTAATGTGTTGCCTCGCCACTAACATAAATGTATCTGACTTAAAAAATTAAATCAGGACTTCTAAAGTGGATGGAGAAGATGAGGCAGACTGTGGCTAGAACTAGACCCTGCAGGAAAAGCAGATTCAGGACCAGGGATGATGGCCACTTAAAGCATACCCAAGACATGTTGTGTACTACAGTGAGACGGTTTCCATGAGTCATTTAAATAACAAGTGTGTTAGTCATTACATAGCTACTATTCTCCACAGTGGAAAGGGGTTCTTCCATATCACATGCCAACCTAATCACGTAAATGCTTCTTTTGGAACATGTTTTACTCTTTTGATAAAAAACTTTTAATCATACTGGGTATTAAAATGCATAATCTGACAAATCTATAAACATATTGCAAAGCATTGCACAGAAATAAACAAACAGTACATTAGTAGAACTTACTAAAAGAGGGAAAAGATCCAAAAACGAATAAAGACTTGGAACAATAAGAATTACTCCATTTTATAAATAGTAATATTAGTAAGGAAACCTCTAAACCATGTGGAGCAATCTACTACTGGTGTAGAGAGCAAGGTGAGTTTACCTTCAGTTTTCAAAGCCGCTCCAGCCTCAATGGGTATCACCAGGAGGGGGAAGATTCCACTGAGACCCACAGCAATGGAGCCCAACAGGGAGCAGAACCAAACATCAACACTCTCTCTTGACAACATTTTGGTCAGGGTGTGGAGGCCCAGGACCTCTTCGGCGCACCAGGATCCTGGTCCAGCAGCAGCGACTGTAGCATGAGCCAACGCTGCCTGAGCAGTCTTCTTACCGCTGGAAGACGAGGTGGAGGTGAGAGCAAGCAAAGCGGCACCAACGAGGAGCGCAGCTAACGCCCAAACGGGCCTCCCAGGTCCGGTGCTCATAAGGCCAGACTTCTGTACAGCACTCGTGAGCAACATGTAAGGTGCTGCAAGGCAGAAAGGAGTCTTCACACAAAAAAATGATATGAAAGAAAGAAATGTTAGTTGGACTGACAGGTGGGAAAAAAAAAAAAAAAAAAAAAAAAAAAAAAAGACAAACATTAAACAAGTTCCATCCTGATGGAAGTCTGTACCACATACAGAACCTACTTTGTTAGCATAACAGTATATAAACCCACCACTACCAAAGTGCTCCAGTAAAATGGGCTGTTTAAATAAGCACCTAGACTGTAAGGTTAAAGGAATGATTCACTGAACCAGTACTCATACCCAAAATTCACCCTTTAAAACAATTACTACTACTTCTACTACTATTAAGTTTACTAATGAACCGTATCGTAGTTCCAACAAGGTCCAGAAGGCTGCATGCAGGTATTCTAAGACTTGAACCTAAATTAATTACAACTTGCACAAACTGCTGTTGCAATGTTGGTCAGTAAAATTACTATTTAATATTTCCACCCCACATCATTCAGCCCTAGTGCAGCTTGATCTCTAGGACCTGGTCTAGGACCAAACTTTAAGTAGGCTGCTTGTATCACCTGGGACCAGGTGTGGCCACCTCTAGTCCTCGAGGGCAAAGGTCCAGCACAGTTTGCCAATATAAAAGTTGGCTGTATTGCTGACGCACCTGGCCCAACCCATCAACATGTATTTTGTTAAAACATGGCAATAAACAAGAAGGAGGAGGGAACCCATGCTTTAGGCCAGAGATGCCTGATCCTGGTCCTGGAGAGCTACCGCTCTGGAGAGTTTAGATCTAATATTCAGATATCTCTGAAAGCCTTCATTACCTGGATGAGGTGTGCTAGACTTGAGTTGGTGCTAAAGTCTGCAGGACAGCAGACCTCCAGGACCTACTTTAGGCTTTAAAAGGTCTGAAGTTGTTCGTCTTTTCTAAAAACTCATGCAGCTCGAGCTGCAGAGACTTCTAGAAGCAAAGCGTCACGTATCCGACTACACATGCAGAGCTGCGCCAACTCTACAGCTGCTCTGGACTTTCAGGCGACTGTTCGACACTAAAATGCAGAAAAATAAGTGAATATTTGTCTCACTAATGTGTTTATTTCTAAGTCAGAGTCCAGGCCTCTCTCGCAATCCTCTGTTTCAGGAATGTACAGAGAAGAGGACGCCAGATAAACTCTGCATGCACAGCGGGCTACGGATGCCAATGTGAGGCTAAACTAGTGCAATATTTGGCTTTAAATACTTTTCACGATAGCAGAGTTGTCACGCAATCTAATATTAGCCAGTCTAAACAAGCCGTATATCATTCTGTCCAGTAGAATAAGTTCACTCGCCAGTTCCTTAACACTGCAACGCCGCTCGGAGACTTATATCTGTTTAAAACTAGCCGTAGGTGACCAAACCAACCACAACGTAAACAAAGTTTCGAAACTTAATCACAGTAAGTGGACGCTGCTGAAAACTGCTACGGAAACGCAACGTTGCAGTATGTTTTTCAGTCTCTCTTACCCTAAAATGCTCGCTCCGGCTTGTCCCTGCCATCCAGCTGTACGTGCAGGACGCAGTGAGCTGGACTCGGGCTGCTGCGGGGGGAAGAGGGCAGGTCTGTCCGCTCTGCAGCGCTCAGCCAGCCGGAGCCGCCACGTCCCACTCAGCGGAAGAGCTTTTCACACGGAGGAGGGGGAGGAGCAGCCTGCTGGACGTGTTTCCGGCGCCCATTAAATAAGCGGGAACGCAAACTTTTGGATGTAATACATATTTTTATTATCTTTTTAAAAATTATTATCATGAAGACCGAATAGCAGCACGTACGAAATAAAAAGCTGGACATTATGTAATATGATGAAGGTAAATCAGTGCATAAGGATTTAGTTTATACTGAGTGTGAGAAGTAAAAGTATATATATGAAATTAGACTGAAACACCTGGTTTTAGACCACAATAATTTATTAGTATGGTGTAGGGCCTCCTTTTGCGGTTAATTCGTCTTAGTAATGACATATACAAGTCCTGCACAGTGGTCAGAGGGATTTTAAGCCAGTGGCCAGGTCACTACGTGATTCTGGTGGAGGAAAACGTTTCCTGACTCGCTCCTCCAAAACACCCCAAAGTGGCTCAATAATATTTAGATCTGGTGACTGTGCAGGACATGGGAGATGTTCAACTTCACTTTCATGTTCATCAAACCAATCTTTCACCAGTCTTGCTGTGTGTATTGGTGCATTGTCATCCTGATACACCGCACCGCCTTCAGAATACAATGTTTGAACCACAAGTATTGGGTCAAGGGAATGCCATGATATGGCAGCCCTAAGGTTTCATGTTTTTTGGATACAATCCGGGTTAGCACCCCAACATCCCTTTCAGACAGTTCCTCTTGCGTCCAGAGTTAATCCTGCTGGATGTGGTTCGTCCTTCTTGGTGGTATGCTGACATTACCCTGGATACCGTGGCTCTTGATACATCACAAAGACTTGCTGTCTTGGTCACAGATGCGCCAGCAAGACGTGCACCAACAGTTTGTCCTCTTTTGAACTCTGGTATGTCACCCATAATGTTGTGTTATTGCAATATTTTGAGCTAAACTGTGCTCTTACCTGCTAACTGAACTTCACACTCTGTTCTTACTGGTGCAATGTGCAATTAATGAAGATTGGCCACCAGACTGGTCCAATTTAGCCATGAAACCTCCCACACTAAAATGACAGGTGTTTCAGTTTCATTGACCCCTGTATATGTATGTATATATATAAATATATATATATATATATATATATATATATATATATATATATTGATCAGCCATCAAACCACCTCCTTATCTACACACATTGTATGTTTTATAAGCTTCTCTACCATATAGGAGCCTTTTGTAGTTCAACAGTCCATCTGATTTGCAGCATTGTTTATTCCCTTTCACCCTGTTCTTTAATAGTCAGGACCCCCACAGGACCACCACAGAGTAGGCACTATTGGGGAGGTTTATCATTTCCAACAGTACAGTGACACTGACATGGTGGTGGTCGTGTCAAGTTTGTGTTGCACTGGCGTAAGTGGATCAAACACCTCACTGTCACTGCTGGACTGAGAATAGTCCACCAACTAGCAACAACCAGCCAACAGTGTCCTGTGAGCGGCATCCTGTGTACAGTGATGAAAGACTAGAGGATGACCCACACAAACTGTGAAGCAACAGTTAAGCTATCGTCTCTGACTTTACATCTACATGGTGGACCAGAGAGGTAGGTGTGTCTAATAGAGTGGAGAGTGAGTGGGCACAGTGTTTAAAAAGTCCAGCAGTACTGCTGTATCTGATCCACTTGTACCAGCACAACGAGATAGAGAGAGAGGGAGAGCGAGAGAGAGAAAGAGAGATACCTATGTTAATATAGGGGATGAGGCAAATTCAAGAATGTTTAGTTTATACTTCACTTTTTCTTCTTCTTTTCTTCTTTTTAACAGTTTTCTTCTTTTTTAAGGCAAAATGTAAATGTCAAGAAGTACACTTAAATATTGAAATGTGTTCTTGATACTATATCATTTCTCAAAAAAATCTGTGCAAATTGTTAATTAGTAGTTTACACACAAGTAGCTGTGACAGTGGTTCCATTTGTGACGTGTTTAAACCTCTAGACCACTAGATTGCAGTGTCGTAATCTTCCGCCATTAGACTATTTCACTCCGAAATAAACAGTAATAGTAGCATTTTCAAACTTATGCATATGGTTTTGCATGTTTTATGGTAAAATATGAAAAAATAAATGTAATATTGTCTTGCTTATCACAATATACAGCAAAGTATACATTGTGAGAGAACAAAATACCCGAAATCGAAGGTCAAATTACCATTTCACTTATAAGATCTCATGGTATTGCCCAACCCCACCCCTGTATTTACATTAAACAATTTGGTTCTCCTTCCAGACCAGTCACAAATAGTACCACTAGCTGTGAAATGCAAGTGAGGAATGCTGGTGGAGTATAATGATCTTGGCTTCCTGAAGAAAAATGTGAAAAGATAGGAAGAAGAGATAAACAGAAGAGAGAAAAGAAAGGGTGACAGTATGTCACCTAGTTTTTTTACAAAGTTGTAGTCGGTGAGTGGTAAAAAAAAGATACCTAGTTTATTCACAGAAAAAAATCTGAGTGTTTACATTTGCTCCTCTTTAGCAAGCTAATCATACTAAATCTCTCTATCCCAATACCCCTATCAATGAACCAGTCCTGTTTTCCCATCTCAGTACCCCTACCAATAAACCACTCCTGTCTTCCCATCTCAATACCCCTACCAATAAACCAGTCCTGTTTTCCCATCTCAATACCCCTACCAATAAACCAGTCCTGTTTTCCCATCCCAATACCCCCCCAATGAACCAGCCCTGACTCCCCATCCCAATACCCCCCCAATGAACCAGCCCTGACTCCCCATCCCAATGCCCCTAGCAATAAACCAGTCCTGTTTTCCCATCCCAATCCCCCTTCCAATGAATCAGCCCTGTCTCCCCATTTCCATGCCCCTACCAATAAACCATCCCTGTCTTCACAGCCCAGTACCACTACCAATGAACCAGACCTGTCTCCCCATCTGCATACTCATACCAATAACCCAGTACTGTCTCCCCGTCCCTACACCAGCCGTTTCTCTCCATCCCAATAACCCTGCCAATAATCTAGCCCTGTCTCCCCATCCCAATAACCCTTTTAACCAGCACTGTCTCCTCATCCCTATAACCCTTTCAAATGAAGCAGCCCTGTCTTCTTATCACCTTCCCACCAATGAGCCAGTCCTGTGTCCTCATCGTCCCATGTCAACAATCTACTCCTAATTCAAACTGAAGGAGGTAAGCAGCATTGTGTTGTATGACATATCTGTTGGCATAATTGGGTATTTCTTTTGTATTATGAAAAAAAATCTATGTCACTTAATAAGAATACATTTAAAATATAACTAGCTAGTTTTACAAACTCTTAACTAAGTAGCCAAGTTCGTGCCATGCTTTTATGGCTTTTGTCAAACATTATTAGCAAAACGTGTAATCTAATACTTAGCCAGAATTATGAGTTATAAGATGCTGTACGTGTGGGACAAAATTTAAGATCTTTTTATGGGGACCAAAATCCCTGGCTTTATTGTGGTGACCATATAAACATCACAAAATCATAAACTAAATATTGTGAACAATATAAATAAAAACAAGTAAACAAAAAACAAGAAAGCAGAAAACATTTTATAAACAATTGTGTATTATTTTAAAATATTTTTGGATTGATCTAAAATTAATCAAAAGCTGTCACTGAAGCGCATGACCATGTCATTTATGAAGGGGAGTGTTGATAATGTTTTTAAGGAGTGTCACCACATGGGGTATGTCCTTGGACAATCAAAAAAACTAGTGAGCAAGTCTAGCGAGACTGCTGTGTTTAAATAGAAAGTGTTTTGTTCTGGTTTATAATGCTGTAGCCAAGGACAATATCACTATTGAATTGGCAAGGCAAAACAAAGCGACCAACAGGCGGAGCTTACCTCTGAGAAACAACATCTGTATTTATCATTAGACTAATATTTGCAAAGGCTGCTTTGACAGAATGGAATACCAACATTTTTTACTATTATTATTATAACAATAACTATTAGCATCTAAATAACAACTTAATATATGATCATCTGGAAGCCACATCAAAAAATGTTCATTCCTGATCAAAATAATAACTAAAATAAGTCTCTGCATGTGGATCTGCTTTCCATTTGTAATGCTATGCTTGGCCACTAGATGGCTCAGTTGTCTGAGAACTGTGACCAAGCAGATGAACATGTGGTCACCATTTGGCGGCTGTCCTGGAAAACTCCACTGATTAGTTAAAAGCTTATGCTGAACTTTGTCTTTAGAGTTAAACTTAAGTAGTTTTGACAAAACTGAACCCAAATTCTTCCTTAGTTTAATCCAAGGTAATCTTGTTAAAGTTTTTTGCTTGTTTTCACAAGCATCTTTATTAACCCAATGAAACCCCGCATAACGTCTTAAGACTTGTTATTCAGTAACTACTATCAATTATTTGGTAACTGCTATGAAACTAAGTTATGTACCTGAAGTGTGGATCCAAGTATGGGCTCTAAAGTTTCAGCCATTCTGATAAATAATTCCAAAGGGCAAGCATTTTTGGTACTGAAACATCAGACTCTTTTAGTTACCAGCGAAAGCAAAGCTAGAGGGCAACCAAACCACACAGTTTCAAACCCAAGAAGGGTGTCAAACTGTTGATGTCCAAAGGTTATTTGCAGAGGCTTTATCTGTGAATGAAGCATTGTTACAGCATTTGAACATAAATTATGTCTAATGTCCCCTTGTTCCTCAAGAGGCTATGCCATAGTTCAAACTTTATCATTTGCCCAACACACAATATTGGTCAAATGTTTGAAATGTCTAAGCAACCTCTGCAACCATCAAACAATACTCTTAGCGTGAAGCTAGGACTTATCCAGAGTTGAGCACATGAAATAAATGACTTCATGAGGATACAGAAAAAGGTAGTTGTATTTTGTTATAAACATGCATGTGAGTACAGTTTGAAGTGCATGTTGCCAAGGATTGTAAGGCTAAGAGGGTGTGATTGTCACATAACACCTCATCCTGGGCCTCTGCGGTACTCTGCACATGACTAGACCATGTACTTTTTTAGGGCCCGAGCCTGTTAATCTTTGGTGGAAATGTACCGAACTGTTGAAAATGATGTGCCCAAACACAGAACCAGTTCTACACTGGTTTAGAGAGGCTGTGTGTTTCTTACCTGAATTCTGTGCAGGTTGTTATTGCATTGCTATACATTTTAAATATTGGATTGTACTGGAGTATTAAATATAATAACTTTGCACATGCAACCTGCTTCAGTCCCCTATTACAGAAGGCTTGCTTCTCAAGTGATGGCTTTCTTACCTGCTGTTTGGTCATTCAGTGGAGGTCTGATGTGCAGCTCCTCAACATGTGCCAGTTCTCAGAACCGCTCCACTTGCCCCTTTCTCTGTAAGACCAATGCACCTTCGGTCAGTTGTGGCTGTGTCTCCTCATAGCACGGCCCCACTTGGTCATGCACTTCTGGAGTTGACTTTACCTTGCCTGGCTTCCCTCACTCTCCTTCTCTTATACAGACCTCCAGTCGGTGGGCTCATTAATTTAACTTATACTCCTATACTTTGATTGGCTACTTGAATTTTCTCTCCTGTGATGTTTTTGTCTAATTTAATTGTCCCTCCTGTCCTCTGATAGGCTAGCTGATGTTTACCTTCCCATGCTCTGATGAACAAATTGAATTTTACCCTCCAGTGATCTGTTTGGCTATATGAATATTCATTCCGGTAATTTGATTGGCTAAAATCCAGTTGGCCAGTTGAATTTTTCATCCTACAAAGTAGGCTATCAAGGATGAAGGAAGGGTGGCACTGGACCCGATTCAGCAACTCCACACCGTTAGAAGTTGCTTCAGGCGCACCCCTGACTAGAGATGGCTAAACGCCCAATCAGCCTCAACTTTAGTAAGTATCTTGTCAAGAGACTGCAAACCATAGACCTGATGTTCATTTTTTTTGTTTTATTGCCTTGTACTCAACATGTCTTCCAATGTGTCTTTCAAGCTTAGTACCAGGCCCCAGAAGACAGGCTGCACCAACTGAGTAGGGACCAGTAGCAGTCAAGTTCTGGGGTGGGTGTCCTTGCATTCACACAGGGTTTTGCCTCATTTATCTCAATTCTTTGCAGTTAGACCTTTTCCATTATAAAACATAGCCATTTAAATAATTTGATTAAGCAAATAAAAGCATCTATTTAAAACTATATATGTAAACCACAATCTTTATCCCTCCAAGATGAAACCCATGCCTGTTGTGTAAAAAAAAAATATGGAAAATGTGTCAGAGATGTTGGTTCTTTGTATGCTGACTCACATACTTACTCTGGTTAAGTGTTGAGTCTAAGCCTGACTCAGTACATTTGTTCTAATTTGTCTCTGCCGTGTCCGGCTAGCGGCCAAGAGGGGGTTAAGAAGCTCCACACTCCAGATGAACAAAACACAGTATCTGTGACTCATCCTGACCTGACTTAAGCAATGCATATAGAAAGAGGAACAACTCTGGAGCTGTGGGGCCACAGAACCAGAGCCGGAGAGTTTGGGATGTGTGTGCATTATATTGTCAGTATGCTCTGCTCTGTGTGTGCGCTGCGCTGTGGTTTTCAGTCATGCTCACTATCTGCACCATAGAAAATGGGCAAAGTGCAAAGCATGCGAGGCTTAGTCACCCTCAGAAGTGTTTATTAGATGCACCACATCTCAGCTGGTGCTAAAGTTAAATTGAACCTTATCTTTTATTATTGAACAGATTTTATCAACTCCTCTTCACTCCACCCAACAACATGTGCACACAATCAACTCTCACAACCATATAAGGATGTGAGTACTGTATAGCACAAATGTTAGAATGTACTTTGAGACAGATCATGCATTAAACACTCTTCAAAATAGAACACTGTCATTGAATAAACCTCTATGGTTCCCTTCAGATTCTTTTGAGATGTGCAAATAAGACATGCAATACTAATTCAATGTCTTTCCTAGAGCAGTGCATCTAAGCAAAGAACAATATGGTAACATTTATTTTATCTCTTCTACAGATAACGAATCACCTCACATTTTAATTCAGAGATACTGCTCCTTTGTTGAATTTATCATATTAAGAACTCTTCTTAGTTATCGTGTTCAGGTGTTTCCTGAACAGACTTTTTGCCAATAGGTGTAAAAAAGCAAGTGTATAGCAATGCATTCTCTGCAGCCCAACACTGACAATATGTGTTGCAGTGAAGAACTCAGTGACTTTAAACATGTCACTGTCATAGGATGCCACATTTGCTAGTCAGTTTAACTAGATATGCTCAGCT
Organism: Megaleporinus macrocephalus; assembly: GCA_021613375.1. NCBI lineage: Eukaryota > Metazoa > Chordata > Actinopteri > Characiformes > Anostomidae > Megaleporinus > Megaleporinus macrocephalus. The sequence continues at coordinate 20,881,699 of CM038728.1, read as the reverse complement.
TAACTGTGAGTGCTAGTGTTGTGAAAGCATGTAGGAGTAACTATAGCTCAGTGATGAAGTGATAGGCCACCTAAACTCACAGAGCAGAGTGCTAAAATCCCCTATACTTTGTTGCAGAGTTCCAAACTGCCTCTGGAAGCAACAACAGCAAAATAGTGATGTGTCAGGTTATTTATGAAATGGGTTTTCATGGCCAAGCTGCTGCACATAATATAAAGTCATTATGCACAGATTAGCTGGAACGGTGTAAAGCATGTCACCACTGGACTCTGGAGTACTCTTCACTGTCTGGTACTCTGATGAACAAATCTGGCTTTGGTGCATGCCAGGAGATCACTAAATACACAAGTGCAAAGTGCTGGCTTTAAAGTTTGGTTGAGGAGGGATAGTGGTCTAAGATTTGGGCAAGGCCCCGTTGTTTCAGTAAGATGTAGTGTTTTACATATTTAAGCAAGTTTTAGACAATAACATGTTTACAACTTTGTGGCAAATTTTTGGTAAATGTTCTTTCCCACATGACTGTGCTCCTGTGCAGAGGCGAGGTTTATAAAGACATGGTTTTACTAGCTTGAAGTGGTAAAACCCCCAGGGGCCTTTACAGAGCCCTGACCTTAACCTCACTGAACATCTATGTGATAAACTGGACCATCGATTGAAGGCCAATTCTAATTTAACATCAATGCCTGACTTCACAAATGCTCTTTTTTGACTAAATGGGCACAAATGGCCACTGACACACTTCAGAAAGTGGAGGCGGTTATAGCCGCCAGGGAAAGTCAACTCCATAATAATGGCCATGGTTTTGGGAAGGGATGCCCAATTTTTATTTTATACTATAGTTTAGAACCTGTACTCTAAGATATGCAGATTTTCAAACTATATACTTTTACAAAAGTTGTTTTTTACTACATCAGTCCACAGCATTTGTTTCCAAAAATATATTTGGCTTGTCTAGATGTTGTTTGCTTACTTCAGATGTTAAAGTTTGTAATGAGGGGTTGAGGCCGCAGATAAGGCTTTCCTCTTCTGTGCAGATCATGTTTGTGCAAGCAATGCTTCACAGTAGAACATTGCACCGCCACTGCTGTGTCATCATTCCTGCACCAGTCCTTTGCTGTCGTATGGGGATTTAGTTTAGCCTTTCTTACCAGCATAAAAGGACTTTTATTCTCAGAGATTTCCTGGTCTTGAAGAGTAAGTGAACTTAATTAACTCATTAGCTTATGGGACAGGTCCCCCCATTTATTTAAAGTAACTGTATATAAAAAATAAAGAGATTTTCCCCTTAAAAAATTAAAAACTCTGTAGTCTAACTCGAGCCGTCCACATTTTTGCAGACAACTGTAGATAGAAACTGGTTTATCTGATCATTTAACTGAAGCAGACAATGTCTGCTGCAGAGCTATCGCGCTCTCAAGAGACCACTGCAGAAAAAAAGATTGCTGGTCATAACAGACTGATAGAACAACGACAGCTGCCTGCTGCATACACTGAAAGACCTGACCTTCTGTCGAAAAGAAGAATCTGCTCTGACCTTTCCTGTAGAGAGTGTCCCTGTTGTCTATCCAGTCCACATGATTATTAGTTACTTGAAGGACTGAACCATTTCCACATCCTCCCCTGGACGATGACCGGTTTCAGAGGCCCCCTGACATGCTGGAAATCCACCACCAGTTCCTTCGTCTTGCAGGTGTTTTTCCCAGCAGAAGACAAAGTCCCTCCAACAGGCACCTGCATTCATCTCCATTCATCCTGCAATGAGGAGCTCAGTAGTGAACTTCTACTGGTGGGATGAATTGCTGGTGTACTGGATGCAGGGTGGTTTTAGACAGACCGACCTGGGCCTTTTCATGAGATTTATGTATTTCCCCTCCTTCCCCCTACACACATTCACCAGTAATTATATATATTATTCATTGCATTACTGCCGACTAGCATGTGTATCGACGGATTTGACTGAACCAGGTACTGTAGCAAAAAACAATACAAACAATAGCTTAGGAATAAGGTTGAATATATATATATATATATATATATATATATATATATATATATATATATATAGTAGTTCACAATAGTTCACAGTGAGGATGTGAGGGGTCACTGATGATGTTGCGTGCTCGAGATATGCAGCGCACTGTTGCGAGGTCCTGAATGGAGGAAAGAGAAGTCTCCATGATTTTCTCCACTGTCCTCACCACTCTCCTTACATTTTTCCAGTCAGAGGCGCTGCAGCCGCCACACCACACAGACATGCAGCTCGTCAGGATGCTCTCTATTGTGCTTCTGTAACTTACAAGTGCAGAGTTTTATTTAAAAATTCCCAAAATAATGGTACACTCGTTTTGTGGCATCTGTAGCTAACCTTTTTGGATGCACTGTGTCGTTCAGTGGTCAGTTACATAATGCATTGATTCTGCTCATTCTTATCCAGGCTCTTTCCATGTCTGCTAAATCTGATGGGAACTCGGCTGTGTCATGTTAAATTGGCTGATTTCATGGCTTTAAACTAGACCCAAGGCTATGAACAGGTTAAAGTGCCTCTGGCTACACCTCAGACTTTCACACAGGGGTAATTAACCTGCTTGTGTGTGCTGAACAGTGAAATCTACACTGTGAGTTATCATCCCACACAGCCTTTCTAGGCATCAGGGACAGTTTTGGAGTGTTGGTGTATCTTCCATTTGGAGATTCAAATGGGCTGCGTGAGTGCCAAGCCTCTTCTGTTAAATTTATTTATTTATTTATAGTTGTGCGTCTGTTACAATTTGTTTGCTACAATGAAATTAAGCTGATGCTGTGGTAAATTTTTTGGGGGGAGGGGTTTGCAGCTGCCATTTGCATTGTAGTTATACATCATTCTATGGTCTGCGTCATGACTATATTAAGAACTCTGGCTCTAAAAGATTTAAAAAGAGATTTTTGAGATTTGATAAAAACAATGCACATATTGTGTCGAAGCGTTACTGGATCCTCTGAATTACGGGGTTCTTTAATAGTCAAAAAATAAATAAAACTACATACATGCTACAAACAAGCTAACACTCCTGCACATTCCTACACTCTCAGACTTCCACACAGGGGTGATATAACTTGCTTTTGGGTTCTGCGCGCAATAGGACTAAATCAATATACTGCCAAAAACACATGCACAGAAGTCGTTATTGCATATAAAATAGAAACATATATATCAAGTGCGTCTAGTTTACCCCTCGTATTATGCAGTGCAGTCCCATTGACAACAGTTAATCTGATACTGCATCTAAATTAGTTTTTATTAATGGAAAATACTATTAAAAGTTTCACAAAAAGTCTGTAGGTTTACAGGGGAATTGAAAATCCTGACTTTTAAATCATAGTCAGGCCAGAAATGAACAGAAAGTCATTGCTGCCATATGATAATACTATACAGTGACAATTTACACTACATCACTACATCTCTCTTGCTTCAGTCGTGGCCTGAAGGTTAGGTTGTGGCCGGGGGATCAGCAGGACACAACTAAAGTGCCCTTGAGCAACACACCGAACCCCCAAATGATCCCTGGGCGCCATGGATAGGGCTGCCCACTGCTCTGGGCACTTGTGCTCACTGCCCCCTAGTGTGTATGTTCACTAGTGTATGTGTATATGTGTGTGTTTCGCTGCACGGATGGGCTAAATGCGGAGGTCAGATTTTGCTGTGTGCAAACACAAGTTACAATAATTCTAAACTTTAACTTTATATGCTTCAAAATCACTTGGAAAAATGTTGGGTTACATTCACTTACATTAAAAGTAAAGAAGGATTCTCTGCCATTTTGGGGTTATATGTTTTTGGATACTATAAGATTATTCAGCGTATTTGTTAACTGCTCTTTACTGGCTGCTAATGCAAGAAAGCTTTATTACTAGTAACGGCCTAATGGAAGAAGGTATAGTGTTTAGATTAAAGGTAATTCAACTGACCAAAAGCTGATTTTTTTTGAGTACCGCATGACATTACTGCCTCTTTCTGCTCGTTCTATTCTGATTGTCACTTGGTTCTTACACCACAGATGCATTTGCAAGTAACTGAGCATCAGAATTTTAGATGAGTCTAGAAGGCGTCAAATTAACGCTCCATTATAATGAGATGAAAGCGTGAGAGAGCTTTCAGACCCCCCAAGCAACCCCTCCCATTCTTTTCTCTGTAGAAATTTTCTGGCAAGCCGGTCGAGGTGTCTGTTGAAGCAGATGTGACCACTTGCGCTGGACTTTGGCAGGAAGTAATGGGCCTAACAGGAAGTGTGCTTTGTTAAGATAAAAAAAAACCATGTAGCCAGGCTTAGGTCAGCCACCCCCTCCACAACAAGTGCTGATATGTTCACCACAAACAAACACACATGCAGGCTTGCATGGGCGATGACACACGTTTGATGTGGCTGATTCTGCATGAACAAGCCACAGAGATAAGGCCCTGAAAGAACACCACAAGAGATTAAAAAACTCACCATGTACGCGCAGCGATTGCTAGGTAAAATCCACACTGTGAGTTATCATCCCATGCAGCCTTCCCAGGCATCAGGGCCAGTTTTGGAGTTTTGGTGCGTGTTTGGAGATTCAAATGGGCCGCGTAAGTGCCACGCCTCTTCTGTGTGTGTGTGTGTGTGTGTGTGTGTGTGTGTTTTTTTTTACATTTTAACAAAACTATTACAATTTGTCCACTACAGCGAAATTAAGATGCTGTCGTATGGTATTTTTTTTTTTTATGTGGGGGGGTTGCAGCTGCCGTTTGCATTGTAGTTATACGTCATTCTGTGGTCTGCGTCATGACTATATTAGGAACTCTGGCTCTAAAAGATTTTGAAAGAGATTTTTGAGATTCGTGAACGCGCTTTGTGGTAAATAAAAAACAATATGCACATTTTCTCTCAAAGCGTTACTGGGTTCTCTGAATTACAGGGTTCTTTCATAGTCAATTTAAAAATAAAGCTACATACATGCTACAAGCAAGCTAACACTCCTGCACATTGACATAACGTCGCGTGAAAGTAAGTCTATTATTAAATTTACGCTATTAGGTAACAAAACCGGCTACTTAAACTGTAATCTTATGCAATCTTATGATGCCAATTCAGCATGCAGCACTGTTTGCATCTATCAGATTTTTAGCGACTTTGAAATTTAGAGGTTCCGACAACAATTAAAAATAAATGTGCATCCATGGAACATTTTTGTTTACCACAGAGCGCAACAACAGTGAACTGAAAAGCTTGTTTTTCTCAAAGAGATATAACTACTTAAATGTCAAATGATTCAAAGGTCTATAGAAAATCTAAAATTGCTTGGGGTACAAGTGGGGTACAAAGAACATTGTCATCTGTAAGGTTGCCATTTCCAAAATACAAGATGTTGTTCTGCTTATTGATTACCGCATTTGTACATATTACTTTTTCCCAGAATATGCTAAATAAAACAAAGAAAGGAAGATAAACAGAACTGCAGGGAACAAAAGCCTTAAACTAGAGCTAATAACACATGACTCAGTGTTCGGTTTTTGTAGGAGTATACTGGAGATTCCCATGACGAGCTGTGGGTAATCCCTCATCTATTATGGAACATAATCTAAAGACGCATGGAATCAAAGGCTACATAGCAGACTTGTTCCTCTTTTCTAAGCACTGAATCACTTGGGACAGCACATCCTTGAAATTCTCATTTACTCTGATTGTGAGCTGTACTCAGAAAGCTGGTTAGCATGTAAAAGGAATGCATTTGGAACCAATGAATGTAGTTTTTTTCACAATATTGTAAAAAAATATGCCAAATTAATTTAACTCTAAACCAGCTTCCACTCCAACAATAGCCTTTTTTCAGAATTGAGTATGTCCTTCCGTTTTCCATTCTTTTTAGGAAACTCACTTTTGGTTTTTCTGCGGGGATACTTTTCCTGTACTTTTCAATGTTATAAGTCATAATCATAATCCTAGGATGCCCATCCTTTGGTTTGTAAAACAGAAGTCTTTTGGGGCAGAACAGCAGTATGGAGCAGACGGACACCCTAAGTGGGTAGGGGGCTGAGGGTGGCAATATGCATTGGATAGGGATATAAATAGTTAACAAATGTATCTACAATTATTATGTTATTTAACTTTAGTGCATAAACACCTACTCTTAGAAATAGTAGATAACAAATGCCTTTATTTGAATTATGGCTAGATCATATTTTCCCTCTTTCCTTTCAACGTATGGCCTTTGACATTAAAATAATAAAAAAGAATAATAATAGTATAACTTTTACCTGACGTACTCTCTCGTTTAGCTGCAGTTTTGTGCTTTGTGTAGCTGATGTGGGCTTCTATATAGCTAGCAGCACTTCTATTTCACACTGGTGCGTGCATTGGGGTGGCACCACACCTCTAATAGCGGTGGGGAAAATGTACTGTTTAAAAAACAAATGCAGCTAGTTGAGAATAAAATGCATTTTAATGTCAAACCATGTCACTTTAAATTCATTCATGAAGAGTGTCAGTGTTTGTGATGACCTGCATGCCAGATAGCAAACCCTGCTCGCTCTCGCCAACTAACATGGTTCAGTTGTTCAGTGTGTCGCTGAATACGGGGTGGGGGGTTCCCATGCTAAAACAGAGTGTACTAGAGAGTTTAACACCTTTGCACCCACCACAGTAGATTTGAGAGTTTAGTGTGAGAGCAGTAAGAAACATTCAAATTGACATTTAGTAAACGCACACATTAACATAAACTGTGACAGTACATTTGTTCATATTCAGAATGATCTGCAGCTGCTCTCTGAACATGAACTCTACTCTTGGTGAAATGTCCTTATTCCAACTGAAATGGAGATGACATTGATTGGTTCTGCCAATGAAATGGAGATTTTGGCTGGTTCTCCCATTGAAACAGAGATTGTGGTTGGTTCTGCCAATGAAATGGAGATTTTGGTTGGTTCTGCCATTGACATGGAGATATTGATTGGTTCTGCCACTGAAATGGAGATTCTGATTGGTTCACTAAAAGGGAGAGGTCTAATTGATCTGTGAAAGAGTTTGACTCTCTGTTTGTTTGTACAAGTCAGCGCACCATGCAGTTAAGGTTTTTTTTACTTATGCATCTTGAAAAAAAGTGGTGGGTCAAGTCAAGTTTATTTGTATAGCGGTTTTAACAATGATGTTGTCACAAAGCAGCTTTACAGAAGTATAAAAGCATGAAAACATGAAAACTTAATATTTTAACAGCCTCTGAGCAAGCCAGAGGCGACAATAGCAAGAACAACTCCCTCAAAACTGGAGGAAAAAACCTTGGGAGGAACCAGACTCACAAACAGAGACCCATCCTCCTCTGGTGGAACAGTAGTTACAGTTTATTAAACTAAAGTTGAGTCTGAAGGTAAAAGCTTTAGACACTGCACAGGTGGTACATCAGGATGATACAGCGATGCAGTCAAGGATGGAGAAAATGGCACGAATGTGGAGAGGAGAACCGGTTGGTGCCAGGTGACAGGGGGGCTCTGGTGGTCAGTCCTTTAACAGTATTCGGCAGGACAGGTGTGTGGTTATTACCTGAGAAAGAGAAAAAAGACAGAGTTAGTTCTGGTTTGGGTTAGTACAGAGGATGAGAAGCGTTTCAGAGTGTAGCTGGCGACTCTGGCAGGTCTGATTAAAAACAGAATGAACTAAAAGGAGAGAAGCTGCGCAGGTGCTGTGTTTTGCTTTTTTTCAGTAACAGCTTCTCTACAGCTACACATTCTTTCAGACCATCAGTGTTGGGTTGTCTTCTAACAGTGAAGGGATGGACAGAAACATGTGTATATTGAAGAGAATGAATAGGGTTTTTTTTACTTTTAAAAAAGTTTAAGCATTGTTTATCTGACAGTTTCGGTGGTCTACTGGGTTTGTTAGGAGTTCCATTCTTCATTTATGATATTTGTGCACAGCACAGTCATTTTTGTGTTTGAGTGTGTGTGTGTGTGTGTTTAAGTGTTTGTTGTTGAGAGGGCAGTGTGCGGGTGTGGATGTGTGTGCATCCATATCCTCACTGAAAGTGGGTTTGACCTGCCCAAAAATAGCGCCTCCACCCCAATCTACTGAGGGATCTCTCGTAGTGCAGTCACGGTTGAGGAGAATGAGGAATTGGGAATAAGAAGTGAGAAGAGCTGGATGTCCCCCTGTACACTCATGGTGAGGCCAGCTCCATGTCATTATGAAAGAGAAGGCGGCCACTGAAACCTCCGCACACTAGCAGACAGGAAACTAAGCCCACTGTGGCCAGTCCACTCACTCCCTCTGATCAAAACACCATCGCATTCCCAACAGGTGCTGTTCTATTTTATTTTCCCGAGAACACTTTTTGGGATCTGAGAAATTGTGGGCTTTGAAAACTATAGTGATCTAAAGTTGAGTTTTAAGGCAGTTCCATGTAAAGAGTGGCCAATTCATGGTCTCACTTTTTACTGTTACATTTACATTTTTCAGTTTTCAGCACATTTGCAGTTTATTGGACGCCAGTATTCTTAAAAATAACTTATTTTTAAGTTATTTTAACTTTAAAAAAAGTATATGGTTCTGACTTTAATTGGTGTACAGCTTTGCACTAGGTTACACTCTAACAACCTTGGGACTTCAGCTAGCTATAAGAAGAAGGTAGCCTGGTATTCCCAGCATGGACAACATAGCAGAAGCTGAGAAGAGAGTAAAGAAGACAGTGAGAGAAAAAGAAAGAGTGACCGAGTAAGAGTGTGAACAAGAGTAATTCTCAGACTGGCTTTTACTCATTGGTGAGAACCAAACGAGATAAAAGGATGATGGCCCATCTCACAGCTAAAGAGAAAACAAAGAGAATGAAAGATTGCAATGTAGACTGTAATCGTATCTGTATGATTCCTGGGTCACAAAGTGTAGTAGTTTTTCTGGATTCAAATTGTCATTCAACATCAGTCCTAAACTAGGCTAGCACGCAAAGAAAGAAATTCATCTCACACCAAAAAGCTTGGTCAGTCTTTGTCAATCTCGTAAGCTTTAAGCGTTTGCAACTTCCTGAAATAAAATCTCGAGAGGCAACATGATTGTTTGCCTTCTGATATCGATGTGTGAAATGTTGAGACCTTTACTTATTTGTTCCTCTCCAATCTGCAGTCTCGACTCAATAAAATGGATTCACTACTTCTGGTCAACAAAATTAACAAGGACTTTACAACTAACCACACCCGCCCCCTGCTTTGGCTCTTTGAGCCATGCAGTATCTGCGCTGCACATACCAGGTGTCTGGCTCCACCGCAGAATCCGACTCCTGTTCGTGTGCACACGCGTCACAAAGGCATAGGGATGTTACAGATTACGCTTGTGGTTTGTTGTAACTTCTTTTCTTAAAGCCAAAATGAAGAGGGAGACCAGTTCAGAGTATTCTTTCAGCTTTATTCTTGAAGATATCGCAGTACAGACATGCTCTGCGAAGGTCTGACAAAGGGCCAAAACTTTCTGAATTCAACAGCCAGCTGCACTCTGTATATATCCACTATATGGCCTGGTAGTTATCTTCTGGGCTTAGGGCAGATTTCCTTGGGGTGTTCCTGCCATAAACTATATAACAGCCATCTGTATCCCAGACCCACTTGGGCATAGTATGTAAGAAATATTTACAACAGGTTCCTGATATTTACAAATAGAAACTATAACCATGAGATAACCATCTCATCAGCAAATGCATATGAGAATGCAAATTACACTTAGTAACTGTAGGGGGAGCCACAATTGAAAACAAAATCATATTCCATATAAAATAATATCAGTTGATTTCTTGGAAATTAGAAAAAAAATATAAGGGCTCAGTTTCCATTACGCTAACTACTGGAAGACTGTGCAAAGTGAAAGATACTAATATAAAGAAGTGATATAGAGCATTACTAAATTTTGTGGGTAATCTTCTAGGTAATTCTAACTGGCCTTTAATGTGACCCCTGAGGGAAGCAGATTTGGTCTTGCTGTAAAATTAATAAAACCATGAGAAAGGCCACTCTACATGGTTTATAGCGTTTAAACATTTTATACTTCTTCTAAAATGTTTCTGCCTGTGAAACCCATCCTGAATCCACTATATGCTGTTTATTCTGATTAAAGGATAACAGTTAGGCCATGAGTTGGATTTTCTCAAATTAATGTATCCCACTAAAGCAACTGGTTCACTAAAAGATCTGACAGTTTTCCTTTTACCCAAAATGTGGTCTACCAGCCAAAGGCTTCACTAATTCACTAAAGCACATTTCTGTCCATCCTTTCACTGTGAGAAGACAGCTCAACACTGTGTGTCTGAAAGGATGCTCAGCTATCAAGAAGCCATTACTGAGCAAAGGAAATAGAGTGTTGGTGCTCTTATAACAGTCCAGACCTCAACATCTTTGAATGTGTTTGGAATTACTTGAACTATCAGAAACAGAAAATGCAACCAACTTCAAAGACTAAAGCTGTGGAAAAATGTCTTTGTAGATTGAAAAACTGAAAGTGAGAAAGGAAGCTGTAATAAAGGCAAAGGCCGGACAGACTAAATGCTAAAAAATAGATTATATTTAGTTGCTGAGGCTTCTTTTATTTTTCCTTGTTTCCTGACACTAAAACCAACTACGCTTGGGATAAAAGGAATAAATCTGAATAAATATGATTTGTCCATGAAGTGATCATATACAAGACTACATAAGATGTGATTATGACATATGACTGTCATTGCAGCAATGAAGAGAATTGTTTATAATCCATGATGTTATCAAGTATTATAAAAAAAGGAAAACAACAAGTTTCAACATTATAATCCTTCAAATGTGGCAGTTCCCACACAGAATTCACTATTAAACTACAAGTCCTCAATATTGGTAAACAACACTAACGATTCCATGCCGTGCTGTTTATGCTGTTTGGTTTTTGAGTCGGTAAAGTGGAGTTATGACAGTCACTGATGTCAACACAAGCGTGTGGACATCAATCTGGTGCAACTTCATTCCGAATACCTCATCTTTGAGCCTGAGGAGCGCAATATTTCCTTTTGCAATGCACCACAGTGTTTCCTGTTTTCTTCTAAAACTGTGTGGTCATGATCTTTAAGTGGGGTGGACTCTACTGAGTGAGTGTTTTAAAGCCTATGCAGTTCTCACTCTTCCAAGAAATAAGTAACAGTCCGTTATTCAGACTCCTAGGAGCGCAGAGCTTTAAGGAGAACCCTAACATGCTAGATGTTTACTCTGAGAAAGCATGATTCAGCTAACCTTACCAAAGAGAACTTAGGCAGTCTAAAAGTAGGAAAAAAGTAGGCTTAGGCATGTTGAGAACTTAGGCAGTCTAAAAGTAGGCAGAAAGTAGGCAGTCTAAAAACACAGTGGTGAATGGGTTAAAAGTCACAGATTTCTACATTTGTACTAAAAACATGTATTCTTTAAAACCTACTTATACTGATTATTAAAAAATTTGACATTCACCAGTTATTTTTTATATCGTCCTGTCCCTGTCTTTACTTTCAATGCAAGTCAAAGTAACCAGAATTTTTTCCAAGCTTTTCTGGAGCATTTCTATTGGTCCACAGTAGAAACAATGTAAACGGTAGCTGATGCATTTCACTGATGTATAAAAATAAAAATGGAGATGCATATTTTTTATTGGACAGCGATGATATGGGATTTATTCTTAACAAAACTTACACACACTTAAGCACAAAGGTGTGAATTAATATACAAATTAAAAACCATCTTGGATCTCATGTAGACATTGTCTTAGGTCTCAAGAACTAATGTAAGAAAAGCTTTGTAGGATACAAAGCATGTAGGAAAAGCTTTGTAGGATGCGACTCAATGACTGTGTATTACTTGCTTAGACTGTACAATGTAGGTCAAAGCTTTTATACTAAGAGCAAAGAACCAAAACATCAGTCACATAAATGCTGGAAATGGGCAGCTGAGCTTGTCTTGAGTGAAGTCAGAGGTGCTAACCCTACCATTGGGGCGCTATAAGTGCTCTGCTCCTGCTGTACATACTGTCAGGTTGCAGGCAGATGTGTGAAAAGCGCATTGACACCTCGTGGTAGAGTCTAGACCACAGCGGAGCGCACACACAAACACAACAGCACAGTGTCGCTACTGTAGGCCTTCCTACTCAAACCTCAAGCTTCTTTTGGTGGCGCACGCCATATTTAAAGCGTAGGCCTTTCCGGCCATAATCAACGAGCCTTTGTCCATCTAGCCGGGCTTTCAGAAATGTTTGTGGTATTTCTCAGAAAAAAATGTGCCACTGCAAAGAGGGACTGGATGACTTTTGAAACTAAAGCCATAACCTTGGAAGGTAAAGGGTTGTTGAGGGTTAAAAATTTTGACCTTTTGAAATTTTGGAAAATGGAAACTTTACAGTTGGAAGAAAAAAATATTTTCAACCAAACATCTGTCATTTATACTCTTTTATGTATTCCTACACTCACTGAGCACTTTATTAGATACACCATGTAAACATTTTATCAGTTCCACTTATCATATTACAACACTTCGTAGTGCTACAATTACAGACTTTAGTCCATCACTAACTTTATTAGCTTCACTGTGGTCTACTATAATCAGGACCCTCACAGGACCACCACATAGCAGGAAATATGTAAATTGCGGATCATTCTCTGTACTGCAGTGACACCTATGTGGTGGTGGTGTGTTAGTATGTGTGTTGCGCTTGTGTGAGTGGATCAGCACCTCAACTTTTCAAATCTGAAATAAAAATAATAATAATTATGAAATATATCATCTGCACAATTTCCTGTTAATTTGTAAGTGTTTTTTTCTTCTTTTTATAATTTGTACTTAAACTTGACCTATTATTATTTTCCATTTCCTTTAGTGTGTTATGCAGCTTTCTGTACATGTAAATAGTCTGTAATGTTAGAAAGCTACATGTCAGAGTGAGAAACTCTCTCCCACAGAGGTCACTTTTCTCAGCTGCCTGAAACGCCTTGTTGGAAATCCATATTCAATATTCCATAAGTAGAACTTAAAATGATCTTATTTAGTATTAATATGTTCTTGTTCTTGTCGGCGGCATGGTGGTGTCGTGGTTAGCACTGTCGCCTTACAGCAAGACGATCCGGGATCGATTCCCGGTCCAAACTGTTCTGTGTGGAGTTTGCATGTTTTCCCCATGCTTGAGTGGGTTCCCCCACGCAGTCCAAAGACATGCGTGTTAGGTTGATCAGTCATTCTAAATTGTCTGTAGGTGTGAGTGAGTGTTGGCCATGTGATGGACTGGAAATTGCAAACGATGCATACATAAAGTGTTTTACCCAGATCATCCAGTGACTTTTATGTGCTCAAAACATTCTGTTATGCACACTGTTAGTGATTTTTACCCGTTTTTCTGGAAAATGTACTACAGGTTGCTGAGGTTGGTTGGATGCTCAGCCCCCACTAAGCAAAATCATCCCATAACAGGATGCTGCCACCCTCATACTTCACTGTTGAGATTGCATTGGTTGAGGAATGGGCAGGGTTTGGTTCATGCCACTCTTTTTAAACTTTTTAAATTTTGGCCACAAGCACACATTTGTACCATCTGACCTGAAAATATTGCCCCACATTTTAACTGAATCATTCCACATGCTTTGATATGTTTTTTCTTCAGTTGTGGCTTCTTTACAGTTGTCCTTCTTTACAGGCCGTTTACTGCTGCATGTCCTCTCCAGTTTCAGCCACTGAAATTGGTAGCTTGTCTAAGGTGATTGTTGGCATTTCTGTGGCTCACAAATTTCCCTTCTTGCTCTGATGTTTTGTTTTGAGGGAGGTCAGTGCCTGGGTAGTTTTAATGCTGCTTCCATTTCCTCACCTTTAACCTGCTCTTCAGGATATGTTTGTGATGAATCAGCTCATGTGTTTGTCTGTGAGTGAACACCTTTGAAGATGCTTTATGAAGAACCTTCGGGGTCAAACCAGCCACAATCAAAGTTAGCTGTTTCAGAATTACATAAGAGGTATACATATGTAGACCATTTCCTAAAGCCACAGGAAATGCTATCGTTCTAAGCTCAGAGAGGGTAACCTTTAAACAGCAGACATCACATGATCACTAGTCAAATGACTGGAACATCTGAAAGTATAAAAAATGATCGATGGCAGGTTGCTCGTAGGGGATTTTGGACAGCTGTGAAAACAAACCAACGTGCAGTCATGAGAATTTTGTTTTTGATTACTGTTACAAAAAAAAAGTATGACTACAGATCAGTGTTAATAATTGTGTGGCCTGCTTTATGGCTTACTTCTTTTTAAAGGCCAGAGACATGTTTATAAATGAGCAATTCTTTGTGGGGTTTTTTTTGTCAGCACTTACAGGCAAAAAAATAAACAAAGGTGTCAGAAGTATTCACATTCATTAATTAGGTAGAAGTATAGATACTAAAGTTTAAAAATACGTCTGTAGAAGTTGAAGTATAAACTCAAGCTTTTTACTCAAGTAAAAGTGTAAAAGTACTGCTTTCAGAACTACTTAAAGTATAAAAGTAAAAGTAGTGTAAGGAGGAAAAAATGGCATTAGGGACAAAAGCTTAGGCTGCACCACAGGGGTCTATAGTGTGTTAGCCCACCTCCCCAAAAACCACATTCTTCTAAAAGCCATAATGACTATAATGTTACATTAAAATGTTAATGTTAATAAATTTGGGATGCGCTAGGCTTCCAGTTTCAGCCGCATATAAGGCCATTGAAAATAATTGTAGTTTAGTACAATGTAAATATATTAAAGAAGCATATCTGTGAACTACTGAGCATTACAATGTGTTTCATGGAGCGGAAGATATGAAGACTAGTTGACTATAAGTACTGTTGGTGCAAAAAGTCAAACTTCAAAGGCATGTTATCAATAACCTTTACTGGAATGTAAATGTACATGAATGAAAACAAGCTGAAATGAAACAGGAGTAACGAGGCTATGTTTAAAATGTAAGGAGTAGAAAGTACAGATAATGGAGTGTAAATGTAAGGAGTAGAAAGTACTGATAATGGAGTGTAAATGTAAGGAGTAGAAAGTACACATAATGGAGTGTAAATGTAAGGAGTAGAAAGTACTGATAATGGAGTGTAAATATAAGGAGTAGAAAGTACTGATAATGGAGTGTAAATGTAAGGAGTAGAAAGTACAGATAGTGAAGTGTAATTGTAAGGAGTAGAAAGTACAGATAATGGAGTGTAAAAGTAAGGAGTAGAAAGTACTGGTAATGGAGTGTAAATGTAAGGAGTAGAAAGTACAGATAATGGAGTGTAAATGTAAGGAGTAGAAAGTACAGATAATGGAGTGTAAATGTAAGGAGTAGAAAGTACAGATAGTGAAGTGTAATTGTAAGGAGTAGAACGTACAGATAATGGTGTGTAAATGTAAGGAGTAGAAAGTACTGATAATGGGAGTGTAAATGTAAGGAGTAGAAAGTACTGATAATGCAGTGGAAATGTAAGGAGTAGAATGTACTGATAATGCAGTGTAAATGTAAGGAGTAGAAAATACTGATAATGGAGTGTAAATGTAAGAAGTGGAAAGTACAGATAATGGAGTGTAAATGTAAGGAGTGGAAAGTACAGATAATGGAGTGTAAATGTAAGGAGTAGAAAGTACTGATAATGCAGTGGAAATGTAAGGAGTAGAAAGTACTGATAATGGAGTGTAAATGTAAGGAGTAGAAAGTACTGATCATGGAGTGTAAATGTAAGGAGTAGAAAGTACAGATAATGGAGTGTAAATGTAAGGAGTAGAAAGTACTGATAATGGAGTGTAAATGTAAGGAGTAGAAAGTACTGATAATGGAGTGTAAATGTAAGGAGTAGAGAGTACTGATAATGGAGTGTAAATGTAAGGAGTATAAAGTACAGATAATGGAGTGTAAATGTAAGGAGTAGAAAGTACTGATAATGCAGTGTAAATGTAAGGAGTAGAATGTACTGATAATGCAGTGTAAATGTAAGGAGTGGAGAGTTCTGATAATGAAGTGTAATTGTAAGGAGTAGAAAGTACAGATAATGGAGTGTAAATGTAAGGAGTAGAGAGTACTGATAATGGACTGTAAATGTAAGAAGTAGAAAGTACAGATAATGGAGTGTAAATGTAAGGAGTAGAAAGTACAGATAATGGAGTGTAAATGTAAGGAGTAGAAAGTACTGATAATGGAGTGTAAATGTAAGGAGTAGAAAATACTGATAATGGAGTGTAAATGTAAGAAGTGGAAAGTACAGATAATGGAGTGTAAATGTAAGGAGTGGAAAGTACAGATAATGGAGTGTAAATGTAAGGAGTAGAAAGTACTGATAATGCAGTTGAAATGTAAGGAGTAGAATGTACTGATAATGCAGTGTAAATGTAAGGAGTAGAGAGTTCTGATAATGAAGTGTAAATGTCAGAAGTAGAAAGTACAGATAATGGAGTGTAAATGTAAGGAGTAGAAAGTACTGATCATGGAGTATAAATGTAAGGAGTAGAAAGTACTGATAATGGAGTGTAAATGTGAGGAGTAGAAAGTACTGATAATGGAGTGTAAATGTAAGGAGTAGAAAGTACAGATAATGGAGTGTAAATGTAAGGAGTAGAAAGTACTGATCATGGAGTATAAATGTAAGGAGTAGAAAGTACTGATAATGGAGTGTAAATGTGAGGAGTAGAAAGTTCTGATAATGGAGTGTAAATGTAAGGAGTAGAAAGTACTGATAATGGAGTGTAAATGTAAGGAGTAGAAAGTACAGATAATGGAGTGTAAATGTAAGGAGTAGAAAGTACTGATAATGGAGTGTAAATGTAAGGAGTAGAAAGTACAGATAATGGAGTGTAAATGTAAGGAGTAGAAAGTACTGATAATGGAGTGTAAATGTAAGAAGTAGAAAGTACAGATAATGGAGTATAAATGTAAGGAGTAGAAAGTACTGATAATGGAGTGTAAATGTAAGGAGTAGAAAGTACTGATAATGGAGTATAAATGTAAGGAGTAGAAAGTACTGATAATGGAGTGTAAATGTAAGGAGTAGAAAGTACTGATAATGGAGTGTAAATGTAGAGAGTTCTGATAATGAAGTGTAAATGTCAGAAGTAGAAAGTACAGATAATAGAGTGTAAATGTAAGGAGTAGAAAGTACTGATAATGGAGTGTAAATGTAAGGAGTAGAAAGTACTGATATTGGAGTGTAAATCTAAGGAGTAGAAAGTACAGATAATGGAGTGTAAATGTAAGGAGTAGAAAGTACTGATAATGGAGTGTAAATGTAAGGAGTAGAAAGTACTGATAATGGAGTGTAAATGTAAGGAGTAGAAAGTACTGATAATGGAGTGTAAATGTAAGGAGTAGAAAGTACTGATAATAGAGTGTAAATGTAAGGAGTAGAAAGTACTGATATTGGAGTGTAAATATAAGGAGTAGAAAGTACTGATAATGGAGTGTAAATGTAAGGAGTAGAAAGTACTGATAATGGGGTGTAAATGTAAGGAGTAGAAAGTACAGATAATGGAGTGTAAATGTAAGGAGTAGAAAGTACTGATAATGGAGTGTAAATGTAAGGAGTAGAAAGTACAGATAATGGAGTGTAAATGTAAGGAGTTGAAAGTACTGATAATGGAGTGTAAATGTAAGGAGTAGAATGTACAGTTAATGGAGTGTAAATGTAAGGAGTAGAAAGGACTGATAATGGAGTGTAAATGTAAGGAGTAGAAAGTACAGATAATGGAGTGTAAATGTAAGGAGTAGAAAGTACTGATATTGGAGTGTAAATGTAAGGAGTAGAAAGTACAGATAATGGAGTGTAAATGTAAGGAGTAGAAAGTACTGATATTGGAGTGTAAATGTAAGGAGTAGAAAGTACACATAATGGAGTGTAAATGTAAGGAGTAGAAAGTACTGATAATGGAGTGTAAATATAAGGAGTAGAAAGTACTGATAATGGAGTGTAAATGTAAGGAGTAGAAAGTACTGATAATGGGGTGTAAATGTAAGGAGTAGAAAGTACAGATAATGGAGTGTAAATGTAAGAAGAAGAAAGTACTGATAATGGAGTGTAAATGTCAGAAGTAGAAAGTACAGATAATGGAGTGTAAATGTAAGGAGTAGAAAGTACTGATAATGGAGTGTAAATGTAAGAAGTAGAAAGTACAGATAATGGAGTATAAATGTAAGGAGTAGAAAGTACTGATAATGGAGTGTAAATGTAAGGAGTAGAAAGTACTGATAATGGAGTGTAAATGTAGAGAGTTCTGATAATGAAGTGTAAATGTCAGAAGTAGAAAGTACAGATAATAGGGTGTAAATGTAAGGAGTAGAAAGTACTGATCATGGAGTGTAAATGTAAGGAGTAGAAAGTAAATGTAAGGAGTAAAAAGTACTGATAATGGAGTGTAAATGTAAGGAGTAGAAAGTACAGATAATGGAGTGTAAATGTAAGGAGTAGAAAGTACTGATAATGGAGTGTAAATCTAAGGAGTAGAAAGTACACATAATGGAGTGTAAATGTAAGGAGTAGAAAGTACTGATAATGGAGTGTGAATGTAAGGAGTAGAAAGTACTGATAATGGAGTGTAAATGTAAGGAGTAGAAAGTACTGATAATGGAGTGTAAATATAAGGAGTAGAAAGTACTGATAATGGAGTGTAAATGTAAGGAGTAGAAAGTACAGATAATGGAGTGTAAATGTAAGGAGTAGAAAGTACAGATAATGGAGTGTAATATAAGGAGTAGAAAGTACTGATAATGGAGTGTAAATGTAAGGAGTAGAAAGTACAGATAATGGAGTGTAAATGTAAGGAGTAGAAAGTACTGATAATAGAGTGTCAATGTAAGTAGTAGAAAGTACACATAATGGAGTGTAAATGTAAGGAGTAGAAAGTACTGATAATGGATTGTAAATATAAGGAGTAAAAAGTAATGATAATGGAGTGTAAATGTAAGGAGTAGAAAGTACAGATAATGGAGTGTAAATGTAAGGAGTAGAAAGTACTGATAATATAGTGTAAATGTAAGGAGTAGAAAGTACTGATAATTGAGTGTAAATGTAAGGAGTGTAAATGTAAGTAGTAGAAAGTACCGATAATTGAGTGTAAATGTAAGGAGTAGAAAGTACAGATAATGGAGTGTAAATGTAAGGAGTAGAAAGTACTGATATTGGAGTGTAAATGTAAGGAGTAGAAAGTACAGATAATGGAGTGTAAATGTAAGGAGTAGAAAGTACTGATAATGGAGTGTAAATGTAAGGAGTAGAAAGTACACATAATGGAGTGTAAATGTAAGGAGTAGAAAGTACTGATAATGGAGTGTAAATATAAGGAGTAGAAAGTACTGATAATGGAGTGTAAATGTAAGGAGTAGAAAGTACTGATAATGGGGTGTAAATGTAAGGAGTAGAAAGTACAGATAATGGAGTGTAAATGTAAGGAGTAGAAAGAACTGATAATGAAGTGTAAATGTAAGGAGTAGAAAGTACTGATAATGGAGTGTAAATGTATAGAGTAGAAAGTACAGATAATGGAGTGTAAATGTAAGGAGTAGAAAGTACTGATAATGGGGTGTAAATGTAAGGAATAGAAAGTACAGAAAATGGAGTGTAAATGTAAGGAGTAGAAAGTACTGATAATGGAGTGTAAATGTAAGGAGTAGAAAGTACTGATGATGCAGTGTAAATGTAAGGAGTAGAAAGTACTGATAATGGAGTGTAAATGTAAGGAGTAGAAAGTACTGATAATGGAGTGTAAATGTAAGGAGTAGAAAGTACAGATAATGGAGTGTAAATGTAAGGAGTAGAAAGTACAGATAATGGAGTGTAAATGTAAGGAGTGGAAGTAAAAAGAATAAGCTGAAGAATAATTACTCCAGTAAAGCATAACTAACCTAAATTTCTACTTAAGTCAGGGAATTAAGTATTTGTACTTCGTTACTTGACACCTCTGAAAGTAAAGAGATTTTAGGGCTTTGGCTTTCATTTCACTATACCCTGAAAGAGACCATGCACGCTGCTACTGATCTAAAAACACTTTAATTCAGTCTCAAACCAATAAACAAAGAAATAAAATAACACAACGTGGATATACACATTTTAGAAAACATCATAAAATACATTCGCAACGCTTGTGACATAATCCAATAAGAGCTAAACACTGAAATTGGTCAACAAGTCTACATCACTTTCATGTAAATCATAGTTCCGAGGACCTTTGAACTCACTTGTTTGTTTCTGTGCCAAGTAAGCAGGTGTAAATCTACAAGGTCAACGTGTCCAACAGTCAACAGATTTTTTTTAGGGCTGGCGGCTTCATATTGCTGTGCCTGACTTGTGAAGTCTGCTCTCTGGCCTTAGCTACAGCGCAAGGACTCTCGCAAGTCATTCACTTACAGACTAACAGGAAGTGAATCTGAAAGAGAGTCCCCCACTTCTGCTTTTCTGTTGCATACGCAAAGACAAGGCTGCTTTATTCGTGTGGGCCTGCGTGTGAGCCTTCTGTTTTCTGGCAAAAGTCATATTAAATGCAGACACGCAAGGCCATCCGAGCCCCACAGATATCAAAGAAGCAGATAGCAAAGGTGAGATACAAAGCCAAATGGAGACTTGGCCAAAAAACTCTGATAACATGCTGCTGTGTTTAGAATGATAAAAGGTACGGCACTTCCCTGTTCAATTCATTTGTATATCTGAACCTCATCGCTTAAAGAATAGGCACTTCCATGCGACAAGCATCACGTAAATGTCATATCTGTCAAAGGGTTATAGACTTTGAACATATCTGTCAAGGTCACAATACATGGCCAGTGCTAGGAAAGGACTTGTGTCACTTTGGCTGGAAAGAGAGAAAAAAAAAGAAAGAAAAAAGCTCAACCTCTTTATTTAGCTGTTCATTCAAACTGAGAAGTGAAAGTCCTCTTGTTTCTTTCTCTTTGTTGCTTTTTTTTCCCTCTTCTGGGACACAATCAAGGCCGTTCAAGTTTCATCACGTTCGCCAACAGTTCTGTGACTTCTCCCAGGCCCTGAAAGTCGATATTTTTATTTCTAACATCCCTCAGAAAATTGGTACAAAGCTCATGAATATTGAACTTGCTTCAAATTACAATCCTCAGCAAATATATTGCAGTTTAGCTTATGTATGTTTCTAAAGCATGTTCCTTTCAAATGCAGTGTCCATTCCTAATTCATCAAAATACAATGACTGACTGTGCTTGTAGTAGGAGCAGCAATAGGACAGTCTTTGTTTAAACATATGATTCATTTGAGGGATGTCAGAAACTGGGAAATTCCAATGGCAGACAACAAGATTTAATCTTTTACGTGAACGAAAAACACTAAACTTGCAGTGAATGTGGAAAAAGTATATAGCCGAAGCTCTTCTGTTGGATCTAGGAGCAAGTACGCAAACAGTGTGAAGTCACATTTGATAGTTAACCATCTGATGTATACAATAAATACTCTAAAGGTATTAAAATTACATCCGTCATTAGCATTAGGGATTAGTTTGTAATGTGTTAGTTTATTGCTGAATATTGCATCTCTATCTATATTGCAACTTCTTGGTTCTCTTATTAGTAAAAAGAATTATTATGTTTATTTGTTGTTGAATTCATAACTCAGATCCATATTTAGCAACTTGTGTTTTGGTAAAATACTACAAATTCACATACATTAGCATTAGCATTAGCCTACAGAAAGAGATGCTTGTACCTAAAATAGCAGTAACATGTTTTTACTGCTGAATTGAACACTCTTGCTATATTGCAACTTTTGTTTTTGGTTAATTAACGCCTTTTATTAGCATTAGCCTACAGAAAAGGCTTGTATTTACAACCAAAAGTTTGTTTTGTAGTCTACAAGATGGGATGATTGTACTTATATTGGCAATAATGTGTTTTTCTTTTGCCAAATTGAAAAATTAGATCATCGATTTGCAACTTTTGTTAATGTTAAGTAATAAAAAAAGACATATATCCTTTTATATGCCATTTGCATTAGCATTAGCCTAACTTATACTTAAAGTCTGTTTATTAACTGCTATAATATTTCACATTTGTTGCTATATTTTGCCAATTAAGTAAGTTAAATAAGTTAGTAAGTTAAGTAATTTAAAACCATATATATATATATATATATATATATATATATATATATATATATATATATATATATATATATATATATATATATCATTACTATTAACCTTTAGGGATTAGCTTGTACTTAAAATAACAGTAGTATGTTTAGTGCTGATTTTGACATCTCAAAAAATATAGCTGATTTGCAGCCTTAGGTTAATTACCATTAGCCTGTTTGGTTACTGCTGAATTTAACGTCTAGTTATGTTTTGCAGCTTTTACTTTTGGTTTTAACAGGTTCTTGTGAGTGCAGGCAGTAGTGAGGACTATACAAATTTAAGCAAGATGCATGCCATCTTCCCACGATTGCGCCATTCCTGCACTAGTTACTAGGGACCATGAAGCAAGAGCCACACAACCTGCCTGCAAGCTGATGAGGAAAGGCTGTGTAGGAGGCCCTAGGGCGCTAGTGCTAAACATAGGCTAACGCCTAATCCAGTATATGCTAATGAAAGCTCCTTGTCAGTGGAGGAAAAAATAAAACGTGCCGTGCTCACAAAACTAATAGCGAGAAATGACGCTTGTCACCTTCCGATGTGTATCGTCGCTTTTGGAAAGCCAAGCCCTGTACGGTATATGTAAAAACTGGTCATCTGTGTAGCCCTCCTGAAATAACAGCGGGGGGAAATAGCTTGCTGAAGTGGCTGTAACAGTGTGTATTAATATACCGGGAAAACAGTGAGTGTCATCACATTCAGTCCGGCTGTGCAGGCAGCTGTGGCTTCTGCAGCCTGTGGTTACTGCAGCTTGACATGTGGCGAAACAGAACCAGTACAATAGCTGTGAAAACAATTAAAACCTTTGTTCTGAGGTGCAGTAAAGCACTGTTTCGACCAAAACAGCACTGAGGTTCCATCACGTACAGCAAATCGCTTTTCCAAAAGAAATGGAAGCAAGTAGGCCACAATCCTGTGAGAGAAGCTTGTAGATAACCGCTATTTCCTTTCACATGTAAACATGTGCATGTAATTCTGGATAGAATTGGGAAGTTATGCCATCATATACTTGAACTACAGCTTACATAGTTTGAAAAATGACTGTAAGTGTGAGATTATTCTTTGGGCTACTACAGTAAACTCCCACACCGGCCTGTGATTCATTATATATACTGTTTTTCTAAATCAATGGCCATCATCATTGTTTCTCATGCATGGTCATCACTTTGCTTAACATTTACAAATTTTTACACCACTCATCAATTTGCTTTGCTCGTGATACCGGCTTGGATGCTGAGATACATACTTTTCATATGCAAAACTAACACAACACTCAAGTTTCCAAGTGTCCTTCTTTTCCCTCAGCTTCAGAACTAGTTCAAAGTCTGATAGGCAAACACATTTGGGACTCTTAACTGACTTTAGACTGAAACCTTTTTGCGTTGATGAGAGTGACCTTGTGTCTTAATTAAGTTTACTTTATTTACACAAATATTTAAACATGTCTTTTAGTCGCTACCAGGGCGAGCCTAACGCTTCCAAAACTTTGCCAAGTGTTTTAATACAGAAAATGAAAAATTAAGCTGACCCTGGAACAGATTTGACCTGCGTGCTCCTTTCCAGTGGAGGGACTACCATTCCTCCCTAATGTTTCTAGATGAGTTACAAAGCCCGCTTTTGTTGTTGTTGTTTTTTTAATCATTATTGTTTTTAATGCAAGTTATGCATAGGCATATGATACAGATTTTAGTCTGCAGTCCAAGTCAATTTTTAAATCAGACTTTAAACCAGATAAGGAGCTTTGATTTGCTCAGCAAAACATTTTATATTTTTAAATATAAATGGTAATAATACAGTAAGTAGTGTCATTAAGTACATCCGTGTGTTTATTTAACCCTTTCCAAGCTTTTCATTGTGGAAACTTTGACTACTCAGTACTTCATTAAGCTAAATCAAGATTGCTGCTGAAGGAACTGAATTAATTCATACAATGTCTGGGGCTTCCAGGAGAAATCTGGAACTAAACTTTGTTTTTCAAACTGGAGCTCAAGATATGATCTTATTTCAGATCTTATTTCAGAATAAGATATCTATACTACTTTGTATTTTATTCATATTTATTTACATCTGTTCTAATTCTGTCTGGTGCTCATACCAGTGAAAATAAACACAATGAGCTTAAGACTTTTTCACAGTAGTGTACTTCTAAGCATTAATAATAATCCGATAACTGCAGAAAGTCTGATTTTGTAGTAGTTTGATCAACACGTTAACACCTTTCACCTTTGAAATGTCCAGGATCTACCAAGTAGTGAATTGAACAATAAGCCTTATAATGTAACATACCCAGGCTTTAAAGGGATTAAAACTAAATAAATTGAATGAAATAACTTGTTACAAACGTATGTTATAACTCTTTTTGACTGCAACATTTGCAGCATGTATGTGCTTAGCAAATTCTTAAAAGTAACTTAAAGGCAACCTTTAAGATGAAATGATAAAATCTGATTAATCATTGCCTGTTGGTAACCGTTTTCAGACCTCCTCCTATGAGCTTTCAAAACAGAAACGTGCAGCTTTTTAGAAACATCAGTGCCTAAATGTTCAAATTGAATAAATAAATAAATAAATAAATAAAATAATAAGGCACAATGACACTGTTTCAATGCAAACCCTCCAGTTTTAGGTGACCTTTTCAGGTAATACTTTCTGGCAAAAACTGACCCAGAGACTGAAGCTGAATCTCATATTCATGGAATTTGGGTGCCCTCAGAACAAACAGAAGAAAACCTAGTGTAGAACACAGTGCAGTCCAGTTCCAGTCACTGGATTCAGAATGTTCAGTTTCTTCATCCTGTTATTTCATCAAATTTTCTAGTGCATCATAACTAGCATTGTGGTCATCTTATGGAGACTGAGTTTACAGTCACTGTCCCATATGGACATGCTATCTATTGTTCCCACTTGTCTCACTGGAACACCAGGAGATTTTAACAGATACTAGATAAAGTCTCAACAACCTTATCTTTAAGATAGTCCATCATGTGCAGCTAGAGTGGGCTGTCTGTCTAGAACACAGTATAGCACAATTACATTTCTCTTAACTTTTCTCTTTTGTGAAAACTCAAGGAGATCAAATGTAGTCACTGATTATATTAATGTAGAAGATTCCAAAATATTATTCTTTTTTTTTAATTATTAACTTAATATAAGGATTCTAAAACTGGTCTATTACATTCCTAAAAAAATAGGTTCCTTAACAGCCCCATGCTTGTATGTATGTTACTTATATTATTCAGTTTTTCAACTGGAACTTTTAAATTATGTGAAACTTCTTCAAACTTTGAAAAGTTTTCTCGCTCTCATACACAAGACTGGGTATTGTTCTTTTTTCAGTATTGATACTAGTACAGATATCTTGATGACACACTGAAAGTGGGCGTGTCTTAACCAGAAATCAGCATAAGGAGCTGAAAACTAAAAAGGTTGACATTAATAGTATTGAGGTGTAGCTAACAGACTTACAACATTTAATTTAGAGACTTAATGCAGGTTAGATTGTAGTGCCTATTGGCTCACACATACATTTACTGACTACTTAAGTACTGACATTTTATATGGATTTTTTTGAAGTAATGAAGTCAGTAACATAGAGATTTTACATTTCAGTATCCAGCCCTACTCATAAAAATTGTTTTATGTCCACTAAAAGGCTGAACAAATACTCAAAGACGGTAACTACATAACCTAACACTGTGATGCATTTAGAAAGTAAATAGGACACAAAAGTATTTGGGCACCTATACCATATATACCTACAGGAGATTTTATGACATCCCATTTTAAATCCATAGATATTTATGTGGATGTGCCCCCCACCCCACAAACCTTGCACTTGTAACAGCATCTACATTTCTAGGAAGGCCTTCCACAAGAGTTTGGAGTGTCTGTAAAAACATTTGGACATACATTCAGAAGAGCATTTGTGAGGTCAGACACTTTGATTAACAAGAGTGTCTGGCTTGCAATCTCGATTCTAGTTAACTCTAAAAGTGTTAGATGGGGTTAAGGATAGCTCTCTGTGTAGGCCAGTCAAGTTCCTACACTCCAAACCCACCCAACCAGCCTTTATGAATCTTGCTTTCTGTCACAGTCATGCTGGAACAATAAAGGCTCTTCCTCCCACAAAGTCGGAAGCATAACAATTGTCTAAAATATCTCGGTATGCTGAAGCATTAAGATTTTCCACTAGATAAAAGGGTCCTCGGCTAACCCCTGGAATACAACCCTATAGTATTATTCCTCCTCCACTAAACTTTACAGTCAGCATGATGCAGTCATGCAGCTAATGTTCTCCTGGCATTCCCCAATTCCAGACTCATCCATCACACTGCCAGATATAGAAGTCTGATTCCTCAAACATTTCCACTGCTCCAGAAACCAGTGGTGGAGCCTTTGGCCAATCCTTCTAATGCTTGCCATTGTATGTAAGGCTTGCATGGAGCTGCTCAACCATGAAAACCATAACATAAAGCTCCTGGAGCAGTTTTTGTGCTGATGTTGATGCCAGAGGAAGTTTGGATCTCTGCAGTTCTTCAGTCAGCAGAAGGTTGGCGACTTTTACACACTATGCTCTTCAGCACTTGATGGACTCACCTCATAACTTTATGTGGTCTAACTGCTGCGGTTCCTTAATGTTTGAACTACTTTTTAATAATGCACTTACAGAATATTGTGGAACATCTAGGAGGGAAGAAATTTTCAATTGTTGAAACGGTGGTATCCTATTACAATATACCGCTCCAGTTAAGTGGGATCCTTTCACAAGTATGTATATGTATATGTATATTCACAACACACACATATTCATATACACATATGCACACATAAAACACATACATATAAAAACACGTTCTACATGTTTCAGTAATGAGAATTTGTTCATCTATAATGGAAAATCAGTGTATAATAATTCAGGTTTGAGTAATTTTGAATTATTTATATATGAATTGTTTATACATCCAAAGAAAAAAAGACAAGCATATACATTCCTTTTAAAATTTAAGGGGTTTAAGCATTTGTCATGTCTGTGAGAACACCCCTCCTGGGAATGGCTTGTAAAATGCAGAAATTAGAGGAGCCCTAAAGTCTTCTAAAGTGGCACCAATTATTCCTTCATCCTACGTTAAAGCTTGCGGAATGGCAGGCAGTACGGAGGTGGACAGAAAGAAGCGTGTTGGCTGAGTTGTCTCTGATTGGCTATTGGGGGAGGTGACACTTTGCGTCTGTTCTAACTGAGTAGTTATAATCCCCACCTGACATCACCCTAAAATCAGGAACCAGCAGCAGACTCGCACACATACCCAAAAATAAAGAAGTAACAAACAGAAAGCCCGATCCTTTTGGTCACGCTTGCTGTTATAGGCTAACGTGCCACTTGCACTGTATCTGTTGCCGCTTTCTTTTAGGGGCCCTGGGAGATAGCTGTGTGGCCCTCACTGGATAAGGTGCGTGCGTCTGTGTGTGTGTACGAGATCTTTGGTTTCATTTGGTAAGAGGAAACTTCGAGTTGTGCAATGGCTCGGGGACAGTTTTGAAAGCCATTGAGAAAGGGTTAGCGCAAAGAGCTAGATTGAGCGAAGGGGAGAAGACTCCATGTTGCCTTCGTTCAGAATGGAGGGGTACATCATCCCACCTGTGAGTATTCCCCATCTTCTATGCATGTGTGCTGTTATTTTGACCTAATGTGTTGTTCATGCTTGTAAATGTGTAAAGATACAAAGACCTACAAGCTAACGAAGAGGTTACGACTTGCGGGCAGTGGCCTAAAGCTAGCAGATGTGTCGGTGTCTTAGTTAAGCTGATGTAACAGTTCATCTCTTAATACTGAAAGATGTAATTGAATAAATATATATACAGAAGGGGAAAATGAACAGCAGCCCTATAGTGGTATTCTACTGTTAATGTTTACTACTCAAAAATAATAGTCAGCTTGTTTAGCCTTGCTGAGTCTTTTAGAAGGGTCGCCGTATTTGCATTTGTTCAATGTACACATACCTTTGTGTAGATGTTCTAATTCTTTGATTGCCAACTTTGGATATACCTATAGTTTGTTTGTTGTTTTAGGTTTTTCAGTGCTGCTTAGCATAATGTAGGATGGGTGTATTAAATCACATGTCAATGGTCAATACATGAAAATGTCTTGATTATTAAAAAGTCAAATATAGACTGAGCATGATCAAACTGAGTGAATGCAGGTGTTCATGTAGGATAACCTCATAGGTGCTTCTGTGTAACGACAATTCTCTTCTACAACTGTTATTACAAAAATTACTGAATTACTGAAATATAATCTCTATGTGTAATAGAAAATACCTCGGACTGGCTGGATGTCACAGACACCATCTGAATTTAAAGATTACTGGGCACTTGTAAACAAAGATGTGAGGCTTTTCTTATACTGCATACTGCATTCATATTTCTGCATTAACTTTAAGGGCTTTGCTTACTGTTTTCATTCCAACTGGTCCAACCTTTTCCTCATAATTCACCCAACAGCCAACGGAAGAAATGATCTATGAGCCTGACATGTATCGACCACCGATGGAATACCAGTTCATAATCGATGGAGAAGGCCAAAGTGGTGAGATGCTGTTTTTTTTTTTATCTATGTATATACACATAAGTTTACCTGTAGATTATTGTTCTCTTACTCCATAATGCCAGTGCACCATTGGAGACTGTTCAAAATGTCTACATTCCTTTTTCAAATGTACTAAAACCTCAACAAAATAGCTTAGCGATGCGACACACTAAGAGGCCCATATTAACACCATCTTCGGTAGAATGAACTAACGGTTCAAAATCACACCCAGGGCAGCTGGGAATAAACCCTGCAAGGGGGTGTTAGGAGAGCTAGCGAGTGGAACCAGGCAAGTGACCCGACACAAAGCAGGAAACAGATGCCTCATTTTGACAGGCAAGAAAACTACAGACGTAGAACGACAAATATCCCCAAGGGCTTGCCACCTAAAAGAGTCTATCTAGGCCACAAAGTTATCAGACGAGTTAATGCTGAAAAATAGAAAGCATCGCAAAATAGAGAAAGGGTTAAAAAAGACGTGCATTAAAAGAGAAGCCAGCTGGAAATGCAGCACAAGGTGGTCATATGATCG
The DNA here is from genome assembly GCA_021613375.1 of Megaleporinus macrocephalus. Classification (NCBI taxonomy): domain Eukaryota; kingdom Metazoa; phylum Chordata; class Actinopteri; order Characiformes; family Anostomidae; genus Megaleporinus; species Megaleporinus macrocephalus. The sequence goes on along the minus strand of CM038728.1, from coordinate 20,852,514 downwards.
TGTGCACGCTGCTGTCTCATTTCTGGAACTACATAAGCAGATTTTTTTTGTGTGTACATTAGCATTTTGCTTTTCAGTCCTGAAAGCTGTCTGAAAGCTGTTGCAGTGCGGTGTTAAAAGAAAAGTGAAATTGGTGTTCACCCACTTTCATGTAGCCTGAGAAATGCTAATTGCAGAAGGTTGTAAGCAAACAACATCAGGGAAGTCACATGTATTTGTAGTTTGACATTTGGCCTGTTTTGGAAATGTACTATATACAGTATAGAATTTACTATCAACAGTACAGAATGTACTATCTGTAGTGTGGAATAAACTATATACGGTATAAAATGTACTATCTACAGTATAGAAATGTACTATATACAGTATAGAATATACTATCTATAATGCAGAATGTATTATATACAGTACAGAATGTACTATCTATAGTACAGGATGCACTGTATACAGTATAGAATGTACTATATACAGTATATAATGTAGTATCTACAGTAGAGAATGTAGAGAAATGTATTATATACAGTGTATAATGTGGTATCTACCGAATATATAGTATAAAAATGTACTATATACAGTACAGAATGTACTACATACAGTATAGAATGTACTGTATACATTATGGAATATACTATATACAGTACAGAATGTACTATATATGGTATAGAATGTACTATATACGGTATAGAATGTACTATATACGGTATAGAATGTACTACATACAGTATAGAGTGTACTACATATGGTATAGAATGTACTATATACGGTATAGAATATACTATATACGGTATAGAATGTACTATATACGGTATAGAATGTACTACATACAGTATAGAATGTACTGTATACATTATGGAATATACTATATACAGTACAGAATGTACTATATATGGTATAGAATGTACTATATACGGTATATAATGTACTATATACACGGTATAGAATGTACTACATACAGTATAGAGTGTACTACATATGGTATAGAATGTACTATATACGGTATAGAATATACTATATACGGTATAGAATGTACTATATACGGTATAGAATGTACTACATACAGTATAGAATGTACTATATACGGTATAGAATGTACTATATACGGTATAGAATGTACTATATACGGTATAGAATGTACTACATACAGTATAGAATGTACTATATACGGTATAGAATATACTATATACTGTATAGAACGTATTTGGGAATTGTGAAAGACTGGACTGGGATTCTTCATTCCAGTGATGAAAAAAAGCATAGAGGCAAAAACAAACAGCAATTTTGATGCTATTCACAAAACTGCTGAAGGAAATGGTGGTGTGAACAGGAAGCACTGAACATGTAGTCCTGGTGGTTTTAGTGAAAGAAAAAAAAACAGTAATTTTTTTTAAAAACAAATCTGAAATGTTCTGAAATTACTGACAGCCCAATGCTAACATTGGTTTGTATGTCATAGGCTCTAAGATGGCAATTGCTGACCCTTCCTTTGGCCACCTCTCTCCAGATCATACTTGGGAGTATAACCCCCACCATGTCCACACGGGAGATTTTGAGAATCTTCCAGAGAGCCACTTCACAGAGCTGCAAAGTGTGCCGCAGGTTCACCCATCCAGTATGCATCGTTTCAGCGACATGGAGTCCAGCCACTTTCTTGACCCCAGTCTGGGACACCCCCTGGCCACTCCACAGGTGAGGTTGCACCTATTTTACTACAAAGCAAGGGGTAGCAGAATATCAGAATATCATCTCACTGTACACCCAGACTCACCCAGGTCTTCTTTGGAGTAGTAACATAGAAGAAACACCCTTGGCTATCTCAAAGAACTTTTTTTAGATAATGTAAAGTAAGAAACTGATTTTTAAAATAAAGCACCATTTAGGAACTTTTACTATTAAGAGTATAGAGGGAGGGCTTGACATTTAAACTGATTGGATAAAATTTCATTGTAAGAATCTTGAGTCCTGTACTGATAACAGATATTATAAAATATTATGTAAAGTATTGTTTTGACTTTCTCTTTCACATGCCATTTGATTCGCTTTGTTTAATGCAAACTGTAAAAGAAAATATAGTCTGTATGCATATGTGCATATCTCAACACCATTTATATACCAATTATAACACAAACTTTCAGTCTGGCAAAGAATGCTGGGAAATATGCAAATGAAACAAGGAAACTCTGGTACATCAGACTGACTACACTAAATGGAAAAACAATTCATTAAAATGTTGCTAACAGTCAAGTTTGATAATATTTTGGTTTCTAATCAACATCACTAGATTTAACTTAATATACATAACTATTGGGTAATACCCATAGGGCTGGGCAATATATAAATATATATGTTTTACTATAAAAAAGCAATAGTATTTTTTTAAGTAGCACAACTGGTTGTCTAAATAAAAATACATATGCAAAAACATTTGATTTATCCTGAAACACGTATTGCAATATTACAATTTTACTATTACACCCAACTCTACTAACCCAGATGATAATTACAGTCATATGCAAAATTTAAATATTCCCCTATACAATTACATGTTTTGTTGATTTTGTAAGTGAAATTAATCATTTTTCCATGCATATTGCATATTGGAGAATGTATATATATATATATATATATATATATATATATATATATATATATATATATATATATGTATATATATATATATTAAATATACTAATGCACAACTGTAGGTGTGCAGTAGTATATTCTCTAAATGAAGTGTGCACACATTTTCATATCAAGAAAAATCTGTAGAAAACTACGACAAAAATTGGCTCGAAATTATGCATAAAATGCATAAATGCAAATGCACAAAACTGTAAATGCATAAAAATGTTTGCTACATATTGATTCTCTGTAATGCTCACAGGTAATACTTCATAACTGCAATTGGATCATGAATATACTGCCTTTCGCAATAATTCTGCACAAGATTGATCATCAATATAAATATACATGATCATCCAAACTTAGGTTGCACAATGTTTTTGTTTTTCTTGTTTTTTTTTTGATGATACGTGCATAAAGCGCATGTGTGAGTTGCTAAAAATGATGTGATGCTATTACAAAAATACACCATTTTCCATAATCAAACTCGTGGAACTTTTGCGCAAGAATATTTGCTACAAGTCTTCTGTATAAACCTGACACGGGCCCCCTTATGCAACTACCTGACACACACATGTGGTAACTATTATAAAACAAACTCTTAAGCTTATCAACCGCATAATGAGTGGTGAACTGACTCAATTGTTACTAAGAGCCTGTAGGATTTCTCCCTATCCTTGTTTGCATTTGTTAGAGAGCGTGCTGAAGCTTCACTCTAACTGAGCTGGTGCGGAGTTTCGTTTGCCTTGCTGGTGTGGAGCCCAGAGAGTGCATCTGCACCCAGACTGTTTCTCAACCCAGCCTTATCCTGACCAGTCCTCACCACTGTCACCACAGCAGCAGCCTGCATACTCACCAACCGCCGTTACACAGGCCCTCCCTACTTACACAAACACAACCGCTCCTTATTGTGACACACACAGATGTGCTCGGACACCTAGTGATGCACAAAATGCAGGCACTTTCACATGCGCACGCACACATCCACATCAATGAGAAGTCAAGTGGTGCTAATGTTAAATGACTGATTTGTAATTATGATTCTATTCAACCGTTCATGCCTGATAAACAGTTCCTATTATTGCAATTTGACATAATTGGATTTGATATTCAGATTCTTAGCAAGAAATTAGAGTTCAAGAGTTTCATTTTCACTCTTAATTTGGCAATACAGCTCCAAAGCAGTATGAACATTTTACATGGACAAACAAAATTTGTTTCTGTTTTGTTTTTGTGGTGCCTTTTAACCCCCGTTCAGATGTTCACATGGATAAAACCCATGAACACAGTTACCGACTTTCCTTTTCTTATGTTTGCCAACAACTGTGATTGATGGAATAGAATTTATTTACGTGGAAACCAAACATACATGATCGCATCGAGCACATTTAAAGCCACATTCTGCAGGAAACATGACAAGCAGCCGACAAGCAGGGCGTGAACCCAGAACCCAGTGAAAGCAATCTATAGGCTAGAATAGGAACTGGATTAGAGAGTGACTGTGATTGGATCCTCTCTGTCTGGATGGACTTCTTTCTCAGGCACTAACCACAGTACAGGCTATCGAAAAGAGTGCTTTTCCTCTGTGTGTCGCCGTGAACTTGCTGGAGGGAAGAAAGCTGTCTGAACGGCAAGCTGATTTACTGCCTCCTGTAGCGCTCACGGCCACTCCTGCGCAGGGCCACAGCCACTTTTAGGCCAAAAAAAAAATATTCTTCTGTTACCTTTATCTGATCTTCTCATATTGCGGTCGAGGATATTGTACATGGTGCGACTATGCGGCTATTTGTGGAAGTTCAAAACAGATGCACACAGTTTCTTTTTTAATGAACGCAGCAGAAAAGACAGAAGAAAACTGGCTCTCTGGGCTGAGTTTGTGATAATAACTTGATTAAACATTAATATGAAGTCCAAGCCAACAACATTTACTGCATATGGGGTGCAGGGAATGTTGTTCATTATGAGACTGTTGTGTTACTATGATAGAATCTTTCAGACTTTCTAGACTTGGGCAATCTATTTTTAAACCTTATAAGGCATCTTCATAAGTGAAATGATCTCACTTCCCTGGCAGATCAGACTTCCTTCCATGCATTACTTCTTTAGATTTCACTTCTTCAGATAAAAGGTTAAATAACCTAATCCAGTAGTTTAAGTTTTAGTAGTTCAGTCTTTGACTTACTTTGAAAGTGGCTTTTGCCCTAACCATAATGCTAACTCCAACCTTTACATTGTGTGTAAATTTCTTGATAATTAGACCCAAAAAGTGTCCCACAAATACCCGATAACAAGTCTAGTTACAATACATAACACTTAGATTATATCAGATATTAGCAATATTAACATTTTACTGCATATATCATATATTGCTCATTAGCCAAGTATATATATATATATATATATATATATATATATATATATATATATATATATATATATATATATACTTTTTGGTTGAGGCTCAATGAGGCTCAATATATAGCCAGGCAATCAGAACAGAAGTCATATGTACGTCTTAAAGGCTCAGTAACAAAAGCAGCCTGTTTGAATAAAATAGATGAAAAGTGGATGGAAATTGATTGTGTATACATGTTTTAGGACTGGTTTGGTACATAATCCACACAAATCGTAAGTACAAGAAAAACTGTATGATGTGGGCCCTTTGAGGTGGTTTCTCTTGTCACTTGTTGACTGACACAATATGACCGAGTTACCAGGGTGAGAGCAAGAGGTTGAATGCTTAAGGTATTGGGTCTTCTTCAAAGCCTCCTAATTTCTTTTTCCAGGTTAGCTTTCGGGAACCTTTGAAAGACTATGTATAGTTTGTTCTTCTTTGGTTGACGGGGAATTTTCTAAACTTTCTGCGCAATTAAAACTCTCAATAAAGTCATCCAGGATGGCTTATTCAGAACTGTCTTGTTCTAGAGAAACTAATCAGAATTGTTCACAGTGATGGTGGTGATGGGAACCAGACGTCTGAAGCAGTTTTCTGTAAGCTGTCTTGCAGAAAGTTGACCATATATATATATATGAATAAATGGCTCTATTTGCATTGTACTCATCATGAGCCCTGGTTCCTATCACCTCCACTGTAAAGACATTTGATTCTCTACAATGTAACAGCTCACATCAAATTGTTTAGCATGACTTTGTTTACATAATAATAACAGAGTTATGCAGATTCATCCAAACCTTACAGTAAACCAGAGAAGCTTTCAACTCCATGTTCTTATCTCGCTGTAAATAAAAATATGCAGACGCAGAGCTTTATTTGATGGTGCTGAAACTAAGGAAACCACATAGAATGACTTCAGCTGAACTTGTGTGTAAAATGAGTTTGTTTCAACATCCTGCATGACCTCTATTTCTGAGCTGGCTGTCCCATCATGTGGAAGTATGTCTTCCAACGCACAGCATGAAATGACACAAGGGGACCTTATACCAATGTGACTTCTTTCAAGATCTTGTGACCTCGGTCACCTTTACTTCCAGCTGATGTAGACATACGCCATGTTTTTTATTTATTTTCTACTTTTGTTTGAACCTTTGACCAAACGGTTCTCACAATTTTTAAATAGTAGCGATGTGAGATAATATCTGTGGAACCACAGCGAGGTGCACTGAAATACTCCTGAGAGAATACCATACTCCTCCTCAGTGGTATACAGTGGTAAGCGAGAAACTTCCCCTTTTGCTATTTAGCATGCCTGAGATATCTTGAAATAATATAGCATGGCCACCTGTTGACACAGCCCGGGGTTTTGGCCTTTATGTACCACACTGACTCAAACTCCTGTGAGGATGAGTCAAATTTCACACAGGGTCATACAGTTTTGGGCAAAAATCAAGGACCCTCCTTTTTTATTTAATTTCTAGCCAGTGAGTACAGGTTATTCATTTTTTCAGGAGAAATTCCTAAGAAATCCATATTTCTGAGGTGATACAGATATATCATAATCCATTTTGCACAGGAGATGGAGAAAGTCAAAGTAAAGGATCGCAACATCATTAAACTTGTTGGGGATTAGTTGGATCTTGGGAAGTTCTAAGTCTGAACTTTGGCTGTATATAAGAATATGCCTATTCAAAGACAAGACTGAAATCTATAGTAAGGGCACAGCGTAGACACACTAAATGCTGGACAATTATATTTAGTCATTGAGTCATTCTGAGTAATTTTCTGTTCAATTTAAAATGTTCCGCTGACAAGTTTCTACTCAATGCCTGTTCTTTGCTTGCAAACAAAATTAACTGATGGTCCCTGACACTTGCACAGTACTGTAGATCAGTGTGTTGACCCCAGTGTTATCCTTACAGGACATGCAGAACACATAAGATGCTTCAATGTTTCTTATGACCTCCCCAGAATAAAGAGCTTTTGTTGCCCTGCAGATGACCTACTTGCCCCGGCCGTCGGTGTGTTACCCCCACAGTGTGCAGCCCTCGCCTCTCCTGCGCAGTTCAGACGATGATGACCCCGGCAGTCGTAGCCCACCGCTGGAGGTTTCCGATGAAGAGTGTATGAGGGACCACATCAGTTCCACCACTGGAGTAGAACATGGTGAGGATATTTTTCCACACTTTTCTTGGTATGAGAAACTCCAGTGAAATTTTATTTTCCATTTAGCCCAAACCTGGTCAGCCAAGACATGCTTAGCGTCTGAAGTTTGTAGTTGAAGTTTGGAGTTGTGAGGCTTTTGTAGCTAACAAGAAATGGAAACTCTACTAATTAGCATCAAAGCAGACTGGAAGTCTGTCTCAACTTGCCTCAAACTGCATTGAGTTGTTATGTAATCTCAAGGGACTTGATTTCTGACACTGTATAGCAGTGCAGTCTATAAAAATAGAGAAAAAGTGTGAACAAAAATAAGTGGCAGATATTATTTTTCAGCAGTGAAACATGCTTACACTCATTTTCTTTGAGAACAGAATGTCATACAGCATCAGAAATCACATAAGCAACTGTATTAGAAAAGAAGTGGAAGATGATCCAGGCCTACAGCTATTTGTGGCTGTAAGACTCCATCACTTGTTAGCTACATAGGCCTAATGGCTCCAGTGCAAAACCTATGAGGTAAACTTTGGACTTGCTTATGTGGCTTCCGACACTGTTATTTATAAGAAATGGAGACAGATTGAATTCAAGATTCAGGTTTTTAATTATCTACTTCTGTTTTAAGCTGTGCAGGGTACTTTCATCCAATTTTAGATAACAATATGTCATACAGTGTCTGGAATGTCATAAGCAAGTTTAATTGAGGTTACTTAATATGTGGTTGCTAATTTATAGCTATAAGCTTCCATTACACGTTAGCTACGTTCGCTTACATGAAGCTCCATGAAACTTTGCTTACATCTGACAGCATTTGGTGTAAATTAGATTCTTGGCCCAACTCATTGCAGCTTTAATGCCTGGTGTAAGTACTAATACATGTGCCTGCTATCTGGTCTGAGTTGTTGGGTGAATTCTCGATGTTTGTCAAGAAAAACCGTGACGTATGTTTATCCAGAAAACACAAGAAAAGCCACTTCTTTGAATAAATGTCACATTTAACACACAAATAATATTTGGCTTACCCGAAATTTCCCTTTAACCAGGCCAACAAAATAACGAGGAACTTTCTGTGAAAGGTCAAGTTTCCAACAAACAACCCTGTCGTGAGCCTTGGCCTGGCCAAACACAGACCTGCTCAGGCATGGGCTGTCCCATATTTGTTGGCAGAAACCCCCCCCCCCCCGCCACCCCCACCCCCACCCCAACCATCAGAAAAAGACTGGGCCATTTATTTTTTCTCTGTTTGTCTGTTTGTGTTTTTTTGCCTAGGAAACAAGAAGAAGATTCGTCTGTATCAGTTCCTGCTGGACCTTCTGCGAAACGGGGACATGAAGGACAGCATCTGGTGGGTGGACAGAGAAAAGGGAACTTTCCAGTTCTCTTCCAAACACAAAGAGGCTCTGGCCCACCGCTGGGGTGTGCAGAAGGGCAACCGTAAGAAGATGACCTACCAGAAGATGGCCAGGGCGCTGAGAAACTACGGCAAGACCGGAGAGGTCAAAAAGATCAAGAAGAAGCTCACCTACCAGTTCAGCGGCGAGGTGCTCGGGAAGAGCCATCTAGAGAGGAAGCTGTACATGTGAGGAGATAGGGAAGAAGAAAAGAAAGAAAGAAAGAAAGAATGAGAGAAAGAAGACGATATAGACTGGATGGATCTCTTTCTGTTTGAGAGCGTTCTGCTCACTTGGACTTCGAGCAGTACGCTCTTCTGGCTGGCCGACCTTTCATGTTTTCTTTAACGTTCCCTTTTATGTTGTTCACCTCTGCATTAATGAAATGAACTTTGTCTATGAACTTTCAGCCCATAGATGGCGAGTAAGTGAGGGGCCACGTATTAAAACATTTCACGTTTGTCACATATGAGAAAAGTCTTGAGGGTGAAGGTGCAAAGAAATGTAAAGTAAGAATTAAAGCAAATGGCTCTCAAGTAGGGGCAGTTGTTAACTTGTACTCTGAGCATGATGTGGTGGGGGGGAAAAAAATCACAAAAATACAAAAGCAGAAGTGAAAACAAATGACACAGGCTCACGCTGTACGGAAAATACAGCACTTGTCTTGTCTAGCCAGCACACACGGGGTGACTTTTAGTCTCGGTTTTTACTCTCCCGGCATAGGTGCTTTTCTTAAAAACACTTAAAAATAAAGGTTACTAAACAGTTCTTGGCATACGGTTCTAAGAGCTTATAAAAAGCTTCGCATTGTGTAGAGGTTCTTTTTTATCTTTTCCCCAGGGATCCACGTACAGACTTGGTGTGATATTACTCATTAATTCATTATTTTTTTTACACCCCAACATCTATTTGTCCCCTGAGAAATGAACAGGCTGTTTTTGTTACTGTGCCTTTAAGACTAATGTATGTAAATCACCTCTGTTCAGATTGGTTGTCTTGAATCACGCCTCATTCGAAGACGGAGTTCAGGCTTAAAGACTCTTATAACTTATAACTTCAGTTTTCAAAGGCAGGGCTAGACTGCTGTAGGCTGAAGAGGAAGATAGATGTAAATGTGTTGGCTTGCATGACATCACCAAACCAGTGAACTCAAAATAGGCTGGTTCTGGAGCTTAGTTTCTGTACATGGGCTGAGAAGTGAATGGTTTTGAAACTACTTTGTTTACATACTAATCCAACTTTTACTTTACAACATGTTCAACTTCACGCAAAAAAAGCCTTTAAATGTCCATCGAAATGATATTTAGTGAAAACACAAGTGCCTCTTCTGTGGTATCACTCCAAGGAATTCTTCTGGCACGTCTACTTTTAGAAGTCAAATCCTTGTAAATGTTAAATATGATATGAGTACATATTATTTCTGTATGAAGAATGAGCAGCCCTGCGTCTGTGGGTTAGGGAACACAAGGCCGGCTCACGCATAAGTTTGATTATTCAGATGAAAAGGCATATAACATAGAGGGCATCAGGTGTCAGAGGTGGGACAGTAAATTAAAACCATTTCTAAAGCTACATTCCATTAAAGCTATTGGTGTATTTTGTTTTTGTTTTGTTATTTTTTTTTACTGTATTTTATGAGATATTTAGGTTGCCATGTTTTTCAGGTATTTCATGAAGAAATCTTTCATCTGTTTGGCGGGAAATGGATTTAGAATATGTATTACTCATTATGGAGACCACTCATGGCTGACCTTTATACAATTCATGTACATGTATATAAATGTAGTTAAGTTTATTAGTCAAAGGCTCTGTAATGTAGCTCTATATATTGGCTGTCTTCGAGCTTTATGTAAGCACTGAGTGACGTTTTGCATACATTCCACTGATTCATACTAAATTTGATCTTAAGGAGTGGATTATAATCAACAGTGTTTGTGAAAACAAGCTGCAAACTAGGTCAAGGAACAAAACGCTGACAAATAAACGATCCTGATCATATAAGAATAGGAAAATCATTTAGGCTTGAATTCTGAAGCTGTAAAAAAGCAAATGCAATGCACTGAAATGAGGAAACCTGCTACTGGAACATTTTCAAAACCAAGCTATATAACTAACTATAAACTGCACATTCAAACCCATTCTTGTGTTTATTCACTGAATGTCACCCTTTTACACCCTTGTATTTGACTCACCAGCACCCTCTGTCTGTAGTTATATATATTTTTTATTTTTGGTGATATCTGGTAAACACAAAAAAGCAAATCATAACATTGAATATTATTTTATTTATTGAATCATACTCAATAAGGTGCATACAAAAAAGTGTTTTTTCCCTTTCAGGAAGAAAAGTTGATTTCGACGAGGAACGGCTGTAAAAGTAAAATCATTTGAGACCAATTATAAGTGTGTCATTTTTCTATGCATGTTTCTGGTGCATTTTAAAATAAACCCAAACAGTAAAATTCATGTAACACAGCAGCAATACTTTCCAAAATCTGCATAAATAACCATTTCACAACAGAAAATGGGCATGTAAAACTATCTGCATTGTAAATGATGGCATGGCAGGCAGTAGGGAGTGGGTGTTTACTGAACAGTGAGTAGCAGCTTATCTTTCCACATCCAATGGTGAAGGACACATTTGGTCAGCTGGAGGGTTTAACAAGTGGGACGTACCACTGCAGAGAAAACCATTCTGGTTACTACATGTGTTTTAAAATCAACATCAGATTATTATTATTATTTTCAATGCATTTTCAAACTATGTTCCAACATGCTGAAACAGTAGGACAGATACCTCTTCTGTCATCCCAGCTGTCATCCTCCCCTCTGTGTTAAAAGGGGGTTTTAAATAGCCTTTGAAGTGCAACTTAACCAAATCATGGAAGGTCGACAGGCAATCCTAAAAAAATAAGACAGCAAACACAGCAAACTGGCTGATATCATAGAATAACGAAGGAAAGAAATGGATTGCATTGTATAATGAACTATAGTAAATATATTGTACACAAAATATTCAATACAACATTTACAATTACATTACCTATTGGTTGATCGTTTGTACTATTTAAAAAAAGTCATTACTGTATACATTTAATTATTGCAAGTGATTCCGCCTTTGTTTTCAAAGCTGGAGTATTGTTGGAGATAACAAAGGGCTGTATAATAACTTTATTTTTATTATTTATCACCCATAGCTTAATGAAACAAGTCAAGAAATTGTTTATTGTATTTATGTTTCTTATTTATTTTAGGACAATATAAATGTGATAAAGTTATTATGCTGTGCCGTCAAGAAAAAAAAACACAGATATGCAGACTCTGTAAACTGAGTGCAAATGCAATTCTATGCATAGTTCATTATATATTTAAATATGTGATTATATGATTACCTCTTCTTAGAATAGCAAATGTAAATTAGTATAAAGTGCAATGGCATTGCCGTTTAAAGCCCTCATACCTCATTTAAATACATGAAGGCAGGAGCTTCAAACTATGCAAACACAATCTTGCACGTTATTGCTTTTAAAAATGTGTGATGACGCAACTGATAACTCCCATATCTATAGCAACAGCCATGCCTGGCCGAGTGTCATAGCACATCAGCATCTGGTCAAATCTATTATGTAATTGGTTCGCTTGCGTAAACATCTTAAGGATACATCATTGACATTGCACGGCACAGGCAAAGCAGCTCACAACTATAATTATTTTATTAAGTACTGAGTATTTGACCACGTGTCTGCAATGCGTTGGCTGAGTGTGGTCATTTGCATTCGTATATCTGAGTTCTGGGATTAACGCCTGCTTCCGCACCATGCTCAACAAAAAATATATAGAAATAGATTCCTGGATTACCATAGCAGAAACAGAATCGCAGGAGACACTTAGCTCTCTAATTCTTACTCGTTTCTCCTGGGAGCAGATGTAGGTGAACCACCGCAGTCCGGCAGCCACATGAGTGATCTCATCAGAGTAGATGACCTCTAGGATCTTTACTGAGCTTGTGTCTCCCTGAGCTGCAAACCGGGACAGCGTCTGAGGGTGCACATCTAAGCCCCTATAAAAACAACAGTACACAGTTAAATATATAAAGACTGCTCTGTTTTTGGACGTGTGAGACACTGAGGTTTTTCAGACATATGCTGAATCCTAATCCTGGCTTTGGAAAGAACCTGTTAGAATACTTACTTAGAAAACACGTCTGAAAACAGGAACTGATTACTAACACCGGCGTTAAGCACCAAAGATACACAGACATTAAAGAAAATACACAACTTCAGCACAATGGCAGACTGAAGTGTTTGGCAGAAGTTAAGTGTTTTGGCAAAATGACTGCTAAAAAAAAGAAAGAAATTGCTGGAAATGTCCTCTGATGTGCTCTGTACTATACCTGGCTTCATGGACCATGTGTACAATAGCCAGTCTAGCCAGAAGATCATGAGAAGTTTCCGTCGCTGACTGCCACAAACCTACAAAAAACAGGACAAATCTTACACATAATGCCAATTTACGAAGTCTGAGCTTAACCTACACAAGTAATGAACCTGAATACCATACTGACCGTTGTGCACTGGAAGGGCACCAAAAGAGCTGCCCAGTTCCTTGATCCTTTGCTCTAATAAATCATAGTGCTGTTGAACATATTATATTATATTATATTATATTATATTATATTATATTATATTATATTATATTATATTATATTATATTATAACCAGAAAACTGTGAGTTGGACCTTGTTTAACTTTTGTCAGGTCACTGACCTTGGCTTCATCCCCTGCTACTTTCACGAAGTCACTGAAGAACTGCCGTGGCATTGAGTCTTCAGTGCTGAGCTGGACTGAAGTGAATCGAGCTATAATATCCCATGACAGGTCAATAGCCCACTGCTCTATGTTAGCCAGAGAATGAAGCAAAGCGATCCTGCTTGCCTATGAACAAGGAAGAACAGATCACAATGATCACAAAACACTGGACCTTGGTTGCTAGGACAACAGAGGCCTGGACAGAGACAGCAATTTGCTGTGCAAAATTCAGAGACTCTTCATTTATTTCATTTTCACTCAATATTTTTCTGTGTCAGGAAACAGAAAATTACACAATCCTCAACAATCAAATGTAACGTTTCTTTTCCAGTATTTAGGTTCTCTGTGTATGCCTATATGAGAGCTTTAATCTTGCTTTCAGTTTTTCAAAAACATACACAGATATTTTTCTTAAAATATGTTTTCTTAAAGTTCAGTTCTAAAAGTTGACTGCATTTTCTGCTTCTTATGTAATCCCAAACACATTCCATGATATTAGGGTCTGGGCTCTGTCAGTCTATTGTTATGGGAACACCAGCATCTTATTTTTTAATTACCAAATGTTTCTTTTCTCATTTTCTCAGCAGTATCTTCTTGATAGATGCAATTATATCAGACATAATTTTTCTTACTCTCTCATTCTTTTGTTTCATTTTTTTAACCCCAATTTTGGAAACTTTTCTTTTCCCTTTTCTTACTGTATGTAAGTGGAATATATTCTATCTATTCTCCTCAGAAATAATTGCTGAAAATGATTTAATAACTGACTGGAAATGTAAAAAAATGAAGGAATGAAGGGAGGTCTCTGTTTTATTAGTAAAGTATTATTACACATTTACAATGTGTTATAGACGAATAAATTGCTATAAATAACATGTTTTTAAAATCTTATCACTTAGACCGCATACCTGTGTGCCTCCTTTGCCGCGTTTGATTTTGCCTGGCTCTACCACAGTCAGGCTTTCTATCCTGCTAGGCTGATCCGGAGGAGCACACTCCCCAATCTCTGTTATTTTCCCAGTATCCCACCAACTCTGCACATCCTTAGTCAAAACCACCTGCAGTAGAGAACAAAACTGCTTAGATTATACACAGTACTTGTTAAAACTACAATACAGGCAGAGAATGACGTGGCAAATCAGTATATACATTAATATTTCTGTTGAATAAAACTTACATTAGCTTCAGTCTTGTGAAATGATGATTTACTCTTTCTGACATCATAAAAATAGAGAGAATTATGATGCTAACCTTTTCCCGTGGGTCTGGAGTACACAAGATTCTTGTGGCCCAAAAACTGAGCGTATTTTCGGAGGATGCTGATTGTATTTCGACTGGAGACAGGACATCTAGAAAAAGATTCCAAACAAAGGAGGAATTGCTTGATCTATATAAACTCGTGGTTTCTTTATTTTCTTTTCCTTTCTAACTGCTCTGTATGACCACTAACCTCTTTTCGCTGTTTTTGTCACTTGGACAGGGTAGCGAGACAGGGTACTCTGAGTGTTTATATAAACCTTTTCATCCACCACTCTGACATCATACACTTGATTCTGCAGTCAAGAATAAAAAATAAAAAAGGCATCAACAGTGGGTCAATGTTGCCTTACCAACAGCTTCACTGCAGTGGTCTACCTGCAATCCAGTGGAGGAGGCGCCTGTCTCCAGGCTAAAGTCAAAATAATGCCAGGGGCATATCAATGCCAGTTTCCCGTCTCCAAGGTCCTCGATGTCTCCTTGGTCAAGTGGACCCCCTGCGAATACACCCATAGGTAGGTAGGTGGGTAGGTAGGTGGGTAGGTAGGTAGGTGGGTAGGTAGGTGGGTAGGTAGGTGGGTAGGTAGGTAGGTAGGTAGGTAGGTAGGTAGGTAGATAGATAGATAGGTAGATAGATAGATAGATAGATAGATAGATAGATAGATAGATAGATAGATAGATAGATAGACCTTTAGAGGCACAGGAGGTGGCAAGACAAGACAAAAACACCTTCTAAGAATGCACTGACAATCTGTTTTTTTGAGGGTTTGATCAATCAATCAATCAATCTATCTATCTATCTCTCACTCTTTCTCTCACTCTCATGCTCTCACTCTCGCTCCCTCTAGATTCTTAAGTGTCTGCTGCTGGTGGTCGTGGCTGTGAAACTGCATCAACCTTCATGTGGACAGGAGGAGTCCATAGCCCAAAATCTTCCGTCCTCTGTGCGTACAAGAACGATGTTCTCTCCATCGTCTGCGTAAAACCTCCAAGAGAGTATTCAGAGCAAGTTTTAGTAATTATGAGATCCTGTAAATCTGTTTTTCGTAAACAAAAGGGCAAAAACATGCAAACCTGCATTTGTTTTAATTATTTATTAAAAACGGTTCTCGCTCCCTGTGGGACTCTTAACTTACTTCGTGCACGGTGCCTTCAATTTCTCTGCATCTCCAACACACTGCCAGTTTCTGGCCTTTACAACATCTTTAAGAGCCTCAACCAAATCTTCTTCAAAATGCTCCATTGAAAATCCCGGAGGGTTTGTTTGTTAACGGGCCATATACCGCTGAAGTATAGAGCAAAAACGCCTTTAAAACTAATGAATTGGCTCATACGATTCTGTCTAAATTTCTCTACTTCCGGTTGCATGCATCCTATTCCAAAATAAAAGTCAAACGTTGCCTCTGTCCACTTAGGAAACCAGTATGTCTGGGTGTAAATGTTAACTTAGCGAAGCCCTGTGGTCAGCTAATAGTCATAAGTTCAAGCCGTATGGATATTAAGTCAAAACCGTAATTCATTTAAGTCAGCTGATCTATTATTTTGATGTATACTCCGTCCGCTGGGCGGCAGTATTTCCATAAGCGCTCATTTAGAAGCAGTGAGCTTCTCCGTTTGTTTCTACTGGCGGCAGAGAAGCACGACAGGCACTTTGGTCTACATTGTTTACTTATTCATACTCATACTTCTGTGTTTAACTAATCTGCAGACACATAAAATATCACATTTTATCTTGGAAATAACAGCAATCGTGCTCTGAAATAATGCCGATTGCGTGCTCGGCGCTCGGATGTACCAACCGTTTTATCAAAGGCTCAGAGATCCGTTTCTATAGGTAAGAGACGTTTGATATACCATGGGTTTCCGTCAAATTCAGATTCGCTATCAGTTTGTTGGAAATGCTCCACTACTTGCTTTCTAAAGTTATCTTCTTAGTCGAATCTCTCGGCCCGCCTTAAATGATGCGATAGTCACATTCACCAAGCGAAATTCACCCACGTCTTTTTTAAGGTTAACGCTCAATAAGGACTCTCATAAGGAGCTATATAGAGAAGTCGAATGTGCATTAAGTTATATGTTTAGACGACTAAACTTGTTTTTTAGAGCCCGCTAGCTGGAGCCGTTGGGAAAATCCCCGAAATCTATTAGCTTCACAGATGGCTAGCTTTTCCACAAGAAAGCCGTCAGTACTAGCCTACAGAAAGCCTAAAGTACTTTAATGTTGGTTCTAGGGGGAAGTTTATGTTTAGGCTAGTGTTTTGTTGCTTGTAGGATTAAGTGTTTCAACTCTAGCCAAAGAAGTAATCTAGATATCTGTTGCTGTGGAGCTGCTTAGCCACCTTCACGTGTAGTCGCTGTACAAAACAAAACATCTAGATGTCTGTATAAATGGAGCTCATCAACATTTCACAATAAATGGGCCACTGAAATGTAAAAGTTTGAAATATACAAATTACATGAATTTATATTTGAGGTAAAGGAGGTTTTTGGAGATTGCACAATATCATAACTGCTCAAAGAGGACCTGTTATTTTCTTGGGTTTCTCTTTATTTTAGTGTGTTATGGAGCTTTTTGTAATAAGAATGTAAAAAGTTACAAAGCCAAATTACATGCCAGAGGGAGAAACACAACAGAAACCACTTTTCTCAGCTGCCTGAAATGCCTCATCGAAGTTCTTGACCCTTTTATCTGCTACAAGATGACGCCATCTCATAACAGAGTCCTGATTTTCCACCTGCTGGCAGACTTGGCCCTCCCTCGCACAACACGCAGAGCTAATACAGTAAAAGCTCTGAAGTGGGGCTCAAACTTATACGAAAGAACTGATATCATTGTAAGAATATTACAGCAGTAGTAGGAGGCTGCTCTGGTAGTTGACCAATCAGGACACATTGGGCTTATCGGGAGGCGGGGCTTAAAGACACAGGAGCTCTAATAGAGCGTTTCAGGCAGAACTTGAATACATATATCGTATATGAGAAAATATTTTCTTTTTTATTATTATTATTATTACAATTTTGTAGACCCCTTTAATAGTTTGTTTGCAGTCATATGATTCAGGAGTCATGTGAAACCTAGATGGAGGGCAGACAGTAAAAAGTAGAGTAGATGAGATGAATACAGGGTGTTATTTTGGAGAATGTTATGAGAGAAAGGTGCATATACAGTGATAATATTTTATTTTGATTTTTATATTAATACTTATAATATTTTTATATCTGTTTCTCAAAACCGTTCGACTCAAGAAAACAAAAGCAAGCATTCATTTGTATGACTGTTGTTTAGTTACTTTTTATTTTCTTGTGCTTCTTTGCTTGACACATGTTTTAAGTCTATCATTTGATTTAGTCTGTTACCATTTAATTTATTCAGTTTACTTGGATACAGTGTCCTGGATTTGATGTCTTATATCCCATTTCTGACACCAATTATAATATCTTGGTAAAGGCCAAGACCATGAGAGGAGAGTTCATGATTTGTACTACGAGAAAGGTTTTTTATTTATACCACCAGAAAAGGCACTAATTATCAATCAACAAACAGCAACTTCCACAACACAACAACAAATGTCCCTTCAAAAGGGAAAGCTTGTGTTATTGTTTTGCATAACTCCTCTAGAGCTCCTCCTGTGAACTGGAGCAAGTGGTGGCCACCACAATATCCAAAAGAAGGAACTGCACCTTGTTTTTTCTTGTCTACCTTATCTCCAAAAACTTTGAAACACCTCCTCTACAAATTCTAGGTGTGTTCGTCAGTATGTGATATGCAGGTTATCCAAAAAATAGATCCCAAAATATCCAAAAGAGAAGTAACTATTTAAACAAGATAACTTAACCAATTTTAGGTGCATATGTTTTTAGTTGTGTATACAAAGCTTTTATAGTCTTCATAGAAACACTTTGGAGCCTGAGGTCTCAATGGCAAGCCAAGGCTAGTGGGGTGTAAAGTCCCCCAGCACTAGGCTTTGGATCAGCAGAACTACAGCAGAACTCTGGAGTGATGGATCTCAATCTTCTATCTTTTGTGATGAGTTGGGTTGGCGTTTGTTCAGCTTCTGATGATGATGTGGCTGAACACAATCAGATCCTTGCAGAAAGCCTTCCCAGAAAGTAGATGCTGTTACTGCAGTGGGAGAGAAACTTCGTTTTAAGGAACATATTTTTAATCTACAAATTTTGGCCAGAATATTTGGCTACAACATTCTGCTGTGTTAGTACTCAAACTTTTTATATATACGCACAGTATAAGTCTGTTATGAATAGGGTTTTGTATTGGCAAAACTTGGCAGTATGATACTTTTGGTTATGGTTAATTATACTACGATTTTTGTGATATTGCAAGAACTTTTAAAAACTTAAAAAAAAATGATTTTAAGAACAATGTCGTACTATGAAAATCACAGCTTGCGTATGCATAGGCTTTTCTATGCTAACCGTAGCAATGTCACTTAGGCTACTTAATTAGTTTATGTTGGAGTAAATGAGTCCAATGGATGACAAAACTGTTATCTAGCAGTCTGAAGTTTAAACACAAGACAAAATGAATCCAACCATGAACCAAAATGAATCACTATTTGCCACACATCTTTGCATGTAAAGTATTAATTAAAAAATTGATGCTGTGCTTTTAGGAATGGATACCCTATCACCAAACATAATATAGCCATACTCTATATATTTTTTATATTTTCCTACACCCCTTTTGCCTACTTCTGCAGTGGAACAACAATATGCTGTAAAGTATTTCCATTTTAAAGACTAATCCCCTACCACTTAAACCCCCCAAAATTGAAGATACAAAATTGAGAATTCTGGCCAAGTGTGGAGGTGGATTCAGTGCTGTGCTATGTTTTTGTGGTGTATTTTTAAATCTAAACCCTGTTTTCTCTTCTTTTCTTCAGGTTCCCTATCAGCAAGCCTCAGTTAGCTGAGCAATGGGTGCGAAGCCTCGGTAGAAAGAACTTTGTTCCGACCACAAACTCCTGCCTGTGCTCCGAGCACTTCCAGCCCGACTGCTTCCGCGACTACAATGGAAAGCAGTTCCTGAGGGAAGATGCTGTGCCTACTATTTTCTCAAACTGGCCTAAGCAAGCAGGAGACAATGCAAAGGTTTGTAGCTGAACAGAGAGAAACGTATACGCACAAATCAAAAGCATCACTTGGGGAATGCACATCTATTAATGATTCTAATCACTCTAAATATTCTAATCGGATGAAATTGCATTGCAAACAAATAACCAGCATAGATACAATCATAACTGACCCTGTATCTGGATTTGTGTCCTGAGTGCGACCCTGTGTGCGGTGGAATATGCAAATCTACTCGTTACGCAGCTGTTTGTCTGTTTGGCCCCGTTCGTCTGCAGTTTGTTTTGCACAGTAGTGTCTTTCCACACTGCTGTTAAGCTTTGTGTTCCACCTGGTCCTCAGCCACATGCCTCCTCCATGAGTATCTTTCTCGCAGATACGTATCACAAGCCCAGTGCATAGGGGAGGAGTTTCAATTGTACTACAATTGTTTTTGTGGATCACATGCATCCCAGACCTCTTGAAATGGTTTGAGTGATACTGGGTGTGTTCTTTATGTGACTTGGCCATATCCAGATATATTCCTGATATTCAAGACATATTAAGTGGCCAGGTGAAACAAGCTCATTATTTATTCAAGTATAGCTCAAAATATAACAAATTTAAGTATATTGGTAATTTGAATTGAATTGTGAGTCAAGTGTTTTATTACACTATTAATCATTATAGTTCTAACATGTTACCTACGTAGACTTTTTCAGACTTTTCAAGATGACCTGATATCATCAAGCTTTAATTCTTATACTTGGAGATAGTGCTGGGCGGTATGACCAAAATTCTGTATCACGGTATTTTTCAAAATACGCTATTTGAGGTTTTTTTCATGCATGACGTGATAACCACATTGAATGCAACTGCTCAGATAAAGTTCCATTGTGTGACTTGACCACAAACCTGCAGTCGTCCAATACCGGGGGACTGTGTTTGTGGTACAACTAGGGGATCGCTATTTTTATTATTTCTGATTTGTCATATCTGGAATCAAGCGTCTTTACCATCGCCCTAAATCAGTCTTTCTCAACTGTGCTTATCAGAAACATGTCTTTGGCTATATGTATTGTTCTGGAATTGGTTATCTCGAGCCAGTGCTTGCTTTTTCTGTCGTAGGGAGTACCTTTAGCAAACGCTTCAACATCTGACGTCTGACTCGCCCGTCTATCATCTTTGTCAGTTTTAGCTGATGGTGTGGAAGACGCTGATTTTAGTTTCATGTATTTTTGGTACTTAGCTGCATGTTTGCAGCTAAGGCGGTCAGAAAAATCGCTCGTGTTACCACCTCCCGCGACAACTTTAGCTCAACAGCATTTGCAGTAGGTGATTGTTTGGTCCACAGCTCCTTTTTTCAGCAAAAGTTCTTCCGGGTCATTATCATCTTCAATGTCTAGTTCAAAACGTCCCCTGTCCTTGCTCAACAACTCCACTAATACTTGCGCTCCATTCCATGCATGTTTAGTGATGCAGCAATGGAAAAACGTCCCCTGTAAACCAGTTCCCCACCGCGCTGCGTTCCGTACATATTTAGGCTATTTAAACTGTTGTAAAAAATTCATATCATAACAAAAATTAAATCTGGCTTTCGGTGCAAACCGGTATACCGCCCAGCACTACTTGGAGATATCTTTAAAAGTTAGGTCATTTCGCCACCTTACTTGACACGTCTCTCACAGTTATTTTCCCAGCTGGATGTTCTGAGCTGCAATTAGCTTCTATTTGATAAAGCTCTTGAATTTATATACAGATTGAATTAAGGAAGAGCAGAGGAGGGCTGGGAACAAAAGATGAATCTAAGAGCGTTGGTTCTCTTTCTGATGGAGCCAAGCAATTCAATAAGGAGAGGAGACAAACCGCTAGAGAGACCAGCGTAAAGGTAACACTCAGGTTTATGTGATACTTATTGAAACAAGCTTTGCGTGCTTACTTGCTTGTCTGATTGTGTAAATTATGCATGATAATAAAAAATCACCATAAATGATAAAAAATCATAAATTCATTTTCAGATCATGAATATACAGTACTGTGCAAATGTTCGAGTTACTTGAGAAAATTAGATTAAAAGAGCTAATTGATTGGTATTTATTTGTTTAGAAATCACTGAACAAACGTTTGTATTTATGTTAAAATACATACAGTAATGCAGAAGCAGTAACTTCATGTCTGTCAATGTGTTTACCCATTTGTAAATTATTTACTGTTATGTATATAGTTCTTGTGAAATACCTGGTATTTGACTCAATCTGTACTACTTTTTGTTAAATCACATATGCTGTGTCCACATGTATGCATTGAAACGAGGAGTATAGAGGGGAGTATTAGCAGTGTAGTTATTATTATTTTGGAGGGGAATAACACAGAAGGACTGTGCTCTTATGTTTGTTATATAATAGTGGGTTTGTCTTGTATTTAGCAAAGATACATCCGTGTCCGTGGCTCGTAAGCAAGTAAATAAACATCTTGTTTATTTAATCTGCGGTCGATGGCGAATGTTGGGAAAATTGATCTCTTGACGAAGCGGTCCACTCCTGGCTGCGGGCTGGAGCTGCTTACCTACTCTCAGTCACAGAAGCTCCGCCCCAAACGTAGACAGGAAGTCTAAAATATTTAATGCATTAACTTGCCCACACTGTCAGGTGATTGGCTGTCTTCACTTAGATATATCGTGTAGCACTGGTCCAGTATGAATCAAATGTTTCGTTGTTCCAGCTAAGTGCAGCCTAGCAAACAATAGTCTTAGCCACATGTACTTGTGTGCTTTCTTGTGGGACTTGTTTTAATCATGTTGTCCTTTTCAAGATAGCCGCCTTCTATATGTAATGCAAAATAGCAGGCTTGTGATTGGTTATTTTGCATGGCAATCAAATTTCCTTTTCTTGCAGTAGTGGGTGGTTGTTGGCCATGTAATGTGATGCAATGTACCAGACTCTCCCTAATGTCCCAAATTTTTTTTGCAGTTCTGCTAGAAGCAACAGAATATTTGGTTTGCCGCAAACATGTGAACTCAGCATGAGGACATTAGGGACAATTCTAGAACCAAACGTTCTTCTCACTAGCTCAAAATGACTTTGTAAAAAGAACAAATTCAGGTTACATTCTACTGCTTTAATTGTTTTTAACACACTTATCCAGATAAATTGCTTGGACATCTAAGACTTTTGCACAGTGCTGTCACATAGTAGTCATATTCTGAAATGGTGTATGTGTTGTTATAGGGGAGGACCATAAATGATGGCTACAGGAGACGTGGTGGGCCAAAACTCCCGCCCAACGACAGGTATCTTTTGGTGCTTTTCCCATCAAAACACTTATGACTTTGCATCTCGATGATTTAATTGATTGCAATTAAAGATGGAAGATGGAGATGGAAGGATTGATCGGCTATGTATCGGTATCGGACGATTTGTAATCAAAATATGTGATTGGTGATCGGACGATATTTCTCCAATTTAGCCGATCCCGAGAGCCAATCGATGGTGTCAAACAAATGAGCCTAATTTCTGTATTTCCAGCTAGCGTTTCATCCAGGAAGAGCGGAACTCCTTCCGGCCTGCTCCCTGCAATTTCTGTCTGAACCGCTAGGTGGAAATACATACCCTTTAATTTTCGACAGACTGACTCGAGAAGCGGCGTTCCGAGAAAAACACGCACTGGTAGAAAGCATGTCCGTCTGGCAGTGTTTACCGTGTGCGACGCAGACTCATCCAGGGCGTTTTTAAAATGAGTAAAGTCAGCCTGTCTTATTGAGGAACCAACACAAAGACATGTAACACTACTAATCTGATACGGCACTGCATTGAATACAGTGAGTATCAGTAAACAGCAGAGCTAGCACGCACAGCTAGCACAAAACAAAAAACCCAGAACACCGTACAGACCAGATCTGACCGGTACAAACAGAACAGCAGCAGCAATTCAAAGTGTACATTTAATGATTACAGATTGTCTTTTAAAATAACCAGAGTCTGCGTTTAATGACTGCAGTTTTTACTGCATTTATTTAATTTTTTTTTTTTAGTTTTAAATTAAGGGTCTATATTAAACGATTGCAGTATTGGTGATATTTGTTTGATTTACCTTGTTTATTAACTAGAGATGGAAGGATTGATCGGCTATGTATCGGTATCGGACGATTTTTAATCAAAATATGCGATCGGTGATCGGCCTATATTTATCCAATTGAGAGCCGATCTCGAGAGCCGATCGATGGCGTTAAACAAATGAGCCTAATTTCTGTATTTACAGCTAGCGTTTCATCCAGGAAGAGGAGAACCCCCTCCCTGCAATTCCTATCTGAACCACTAGGTGGAAATACATACCCTTTAATTGTCGACAGACTGACTGAAGCAGACGTTGCCGAAAAAAAAATGCGCTAAAAGTAAGCATGTTCGTCTGGCAGTGTTTACCGTGCGTGACAGA
Organism: Megaleporinus macrocephalus; assembly: GCA_021613375.1. Classification (NCBI taxonomy): domain Eukaryota; kingdom Metazoa; phylum Chordata; class Actinopteri; order Characiformes; family Anostomidae; genus Megaleporinus; species Megaleporinus macrocephalus. The sequence goes on along the minus strand of CM038728.1, from coordinate 20,828,386 downwards.
CTCATCCATGACGTTTTTAAAATGTGTAAAATCAGGCTGTCTTGTTGAGGAACCAAGACATTTAACACTACTAATCTGATACAGCACTGCACGCAGCTGAATACAGTGAGTATCAGCACACAGCAGAGCTAACACGCGCAGCTAGAGAACCGCAACCCAGAGAATCGTGCAGACCAGATCTGACCGGTACGAACAGAACAGCAGCAACAATTCAAGATCTACATTTAATGATTACAGATTGTCTTTTAAAATAACCAGAGTCTGTGTTTAATGACTGCAGTTTTTACTGCATTTATTTGATTAGTTTTTTTTCGTTTTAAATTTAGGGTCTAAATTGAATGATTACAGTATTGGGGGTATTTGTTTGATTTACTTTGTTTATTTACTGTATATTATGCTCTATCGGCCGATCGCATTAAAGGTGATCGGAATCTGCCTCAAAAACACTAATCGGTCCATCTCTAATTACAATAAATGTGTTTGCTAAGAGGTAAAAAATGTTAAATACCCAGATGCACGTTCCTGTTCAGGACATCTGTTATCTGTATTTAATTAAGTAGAAATTTATGATTTTTAGCTTATCAGCATGCAGTTGTGTCTGTAGAATAATTAACTACTGAGTAATACATTTTTAGGTCTTTAGTGCTGTATAATTATGGTCCTGAGTTTCATGTCCTCCTCCTTTACAGACAAGTCGTGGCGGCTAAGAGTAAAGTGTACGACAGCCAGGGTCTTTTGATCTCCTGCGGACGGGACTTGTGCGACTGTCTGGACGTGGACTGCATGGGCTGCTTCTACCCCTGCCCCGAATGCGGCTCCCGCAAGTGCGGCGTAGAGTGCCGCTGTGACAGGAAGTGGCTGTATGAGCAGGTGGAGGTGGAGGGAGGCGAGATCATCCGGAACAAATACGCAGGCTAGCCGATGTGAATATAGTGAGCTTATTAGGGGAAATGAATCCGTGGAAAAAAGAAAGCTTCCTCAATTTCCCTCTTGCCCTGAATGGACGTTGTTGGTCAAGACCTGTTTGAGGTCTGTCATCTTAGGTTTTGCACTTGAGGCTACTGTAGCTTAAACCCATGTGTTAGCAGTGTGCAAAGTAAAAGCTTATGTCAACCTGTGCCAAGCCGCTCAGTAATCTCAGTTGTGGTTTCTGACATTGTATGACATACAGTTTTATATATACACACAAATGAAAACGTTATGTTAGAGGTATCAGGCTTTTTGTTCCTTAGGACATAGGACACCAAATATGTCTGGGCTGAGCAACTAACTTTTGGGGTATGGAGAAAAAGTTTTAGATTTTTCACAGAATCATCATGTTCAAGCAGAATTCCATTGATTATCTTTTTTTTTTTTTTTTTGCTGCATAATTGAGTTTTTGAGAAGTAAACAAAGTTTGGAATCTTTTAATGTTAAAACTGTCCATTTAAAAGAAACTTACACAGATGGTGATGAAAACCAGGGGTCGTAATATCAATATATGCTATCCAAAATTATCAGTACACCTTATACGTCTTCTGAGTTTTAATAAATATATAGTCTAGTTAATAGTAAATTAGCAGTAAATCTGAAAAGAAAAAAACTTAAATACTATTATGCCATACAACGTCCTGCATGTACCTCTTCCTTAATTTAAGAATACGTTTTAGGCTAAAACTTGATCTCAGAACTTGGAACACTGTCTCAGCTGTGTATTTATTACCATTGATTCTGTAAGTTTTCTTGTGATGTCGTTTTTTGGAGTCATGAAACCTTTGAGATGTCTGGTTCCCATCACCACCATTGTAACCTGTTCTGAGTCTAGGGTTCTGACACCACCATGGCAAGTTTTACATCAGACCTGAACGTCTGTATGTCTTTTGTTTGCATCTTAAAAATGTAATTATGCCTACTCTGTGGAATTCCCTTCTTTGTGGAGAGGAAGTGTACCACTATGGCGTGCAAGGACTTACAGAAATAAAGTGTAAAGGCCAAAATGTTTTTTAAGGGACATGGTCTGGAAGAGAGGAGATCATTACATGACTGTAAAGAGAATTACTTTAACATTCTGCTGGGGAGATGATCTCAAAACTGAAAAAGCATTGCTAATCTGTTTGTTCTGAAGCCTTTTTCATTTTAGAAATGTTGGTCTCTTGATAATGTGGACATTCCCTGTTCTTCATACCAAATAGACTAGATAAACTTGCCTTTTGAATTGCAGTGAGCCACGACTTCTCCCTGCAGTATTGGTGACTCCACTGTACTTGGTATAATATGAACTGGCCGTGCCATTTGTGTTACACGGCTGCTGTTATGTTCGCAGCAGAGTGTATTGCTTTTACACCCTAAAATGTGTGTTCATTAAAGGTTTTTGTTTTGTTTTTTTTTTGTTAGCGCTTTGTGCGTCTAATTGTATTTATATTGGCGCTGTTCTTTCATCCGAATCACAGTTACGGCGCTTGAAATTCATGTTGATTCATCACTAATTTGATTATGCAAAACGAGCGTGGATCATGGGTTCTGCTCTTTGGAGTAAATACAGGGTATGCTCGCAGAGAGGAATTTCATAATTGGTCTCCGAAGAACAATTATAAGCTGTGGTAAACACTCGCACACAAATTTCCCATGCAGTACAAATTAATTTGTGTGTGCTTGCGCGCGTGCGCATACGCCAGCAGTGGCTGGCAGCAGCTGCCGTGTTACAGAAACAAATGGGAGATGCTAATGCTGCGTATGAGAGGCTTTAATGATGCACTGTTTACATGCTTAGGTGACGCCGAGCAACAGGCCCGCCGTGCTGTCTGTAATGAGCAGGGTCAACACAGCCACCACAGGAACATTCCAGAAAGAGAACAAGAGCAAGACAGCTGGATCTAGTTTGCAGCTATCAAGAAGGACCCTACTGTTGTAATCAGATGCATGTTGTTTTTCGGGAGGTAATGTGTGAATGGCATTGTAATCAGGCGTTTTAGTATTCTGTGAGGAATAGCTAATGCCCAGGGTGATGCAAATATTAAAAAGACTTCCTTCATAGCGGTCAGTGCAAAAACTTTGGTGCCCCTTGTAAAATAAAATATGTACTAATTCTTGAATGCCAAACACATAACACACCTTGTACATTAAAACATATAGCATTTACTTTATTTGCTAGATTTAGCATATTACTGGGGCATGCATCTAAAAATCCAGTGCCAAGACTTTTGCACATACCTTTTTTATATCTTGTTTATCTCCCTGTTATTTGACCTGGGGTGCTAAAACCTTTGCACACAATTGTATATACACCAATCAGCCATAACATTAAAACCACCTCCTTGTATCTACACACATTGTTCAGTTTATCAGCTCTATTTACAAAACCGGTGCACTTTGTAGTTCTACACTTACAGACTGTAGTCCATCTGTTTCTCTGCATTCTTTCTAAGCCCCCTTTGACCTTGTTCTTCAATGATTAGGACCCCCCCAAAGGACCAACACAGATCAGTTATTATTTGGGTGGTGGATCACTCTCAGCACAGCAGTGACACTGATATGGTGGTGATGTGTTAAGAGTGTGTTGGGCGGGATTGAGTGGATCAGATACATTTACATTTACGGCATTTAGCAGACGCTCTTATCCAGAGCGACTTACAAAAGTGATACAGTAGTGCTGCTGGAGTTCCAGATACAGTAGTGCTGCTGGAGTTCACTGTGTCCACTCACTGTCCACTCTCATAGACACTCCTACCTTGTTTAGCCACCTTGTAAATGTAAAGTCAGAGACTATCGCTCATTTGTTGTGGCGGAGTTTTTGTTGGCCAGCCCTTGGTCCTCCATCAGTGGCCAACAGGACACTATTGGCTGGATGTTGCTGGTTGGCGGACTGTCCTCAGTCTAGCAGTGACATTGACAGCAGCACTGCTGTGTCTGATCCACTCGTAATAGCGCAACACACATTTACATTCTCAATGACGATTCCTATTGTAAGTTTTTTCTTTTTGTCTCTAACAGAAGCCCACTTTCAACCATTTACAGTGGGGTCCTAAAGTCTGAGAACATCAATGAACATGTATCTATTTTCCTTTTTGTTCTATTTTGAAACAACATGATCATTATGTATTATATTAACAGCTTAACAATTTGAGTGCACAGTTATGGGCGTGGTAGTGGGGGGAAAAGTGGACCCATGAAAGAGGGGCCCATGAAAATCTTGATTTTTTCTTTTTTTTGCTCACATTCCTCGTGTACTGGCATGGATAGGGGCCCACTAATATTGAGAGTGTACAGGGCCCAGAATTTGCTGCTACGCCTTTGTGCATTGTGTTAATCATTTACGCGAATTTCAAAATATCATAGTATTTGATTCTGTTTTTTAGCTTTAGTGACAGTGTGCGTTCAAGCTGGACGAGTTTGTGGAAGAGTAAAAGTGCAAGTGAAAAAACATAGACATTTTATCATAGTGATATAAATTTGTTTAAATGCTGACCTAAAAAAAGTAAAGCATCTTCCTTGTTATAAATATTTAATATATTGTCGCTGTCCAATGAAAAACTCCAAACATCTCCAAAATTGCAACTTTAAAGGAGAGAACAAAAACATACTTTACTTTCAATGTAAGTCAATGGAACCAGATTTTTTTCCAAGCTGTTTTGGAGCCTTCCTGTTGGTCCAGTCATCATGAAATTTTCACACAATGTAAACGATCATTGGTGTGTTCAAATGATGTAGAAAACTCAAAATCGACAAAAACAGATGCATGTTTTTCATTGGACAGTGATGATATATTAAATGTTTATGTTTGTAATATGAACTTTTAATGTGGTCGTAGACTTTTGGACCCCACTGCACATGAATTCCTTTTTTTTGCCACAAAATCTTTTATAGTGTTGCTGTCAGAACAAAAGAAATGCATTCCTAATGTAAGTAAATGGAAGATTGCGAGTTCAGTGTTTCTGAGCTTTTGACATTGTGTGAACGGCAGCTGACATTTTCAAATAATGTCCCAAAAAAATTAAGATTGAGGGTTTCGTTCCATCAGTAACAATAATATACAGTTGTATGCAAAAGTTTAGGCACCCCTGGTCAAATGACATGTTTTGTTGATTTTCTGTGTGAAGGTAAGTTAACACATCCTCTACAGAGAAACACTACTGCGTATTCTTATGGACTCATATTGGAGCGGGAGGGGATGTGGCCTGTGCGAACATTATTGTACATTCACCAAATAGAAACTATGCACTAAAAGTTTTTGTTCTCTGTTGATGTGTTAAAATGATTCACACAGAAAACCACCAAAAACATGTAATTTAATTGGAGCTGTTCAAACTTTTTAGTGTCTTTTCCCATCTGTACTTAATTTACTGTTCAGTTATGTGTGCTATTCTCTGGTCTTGTTTGGACCGTCTGATAAAGTAAACTCTGTAGATGCCTTGATTACTAATATGAATAATAGCAGCTCTAATATTAAGTGTAAGCAATGAAATGCCACAAGTTGTCCAAGTACACGCGAAGGCTTTGAGGTGAGGTCAGTGCTAGTGCTTCAGTAGTGGGAGAACGTGTGGCAGCTGCTGGGCTGCATGCTGAGTGTGCCGCAGTCCGTGCTCTCCGTGTTGCACTGGATACACTCACAGCTCAGGGCCACGGGGTAAGTGAAGGACGAGTCCACCCCCGCCGGGCAGCCGGTCAGCTGGATGGTCTCATATGTCCACTCCCTGAAGTTACAGGTGTTCTGGACATACGGTGCCATCGGGCTGCGGTAAACTCTGTCCTGGAAAGTGAAATCGCAATAAAAGCATTCATTTAAGTGAATTGATTAATGCCTACCTTTAATGCATTTAAAATAATATTTGGTTGCATTGAAACCCTCCAGCGTTAGGTAAAGAAATTATCCAGTCTTTTTCCAATCTGAAGTCCATCTGCTGTATCATATGGTCACTTAACGCAGACAGGAATTTCAATGTGTTTCCTCGTACTTAGAAAAGAATGTTTACAATGGAAGGCAATGGGCAGTTGCCTCCACAGCTGTTCGTTGGCTTATATAGAAAAAGTTACATAGACAAATATAAGAGATGGACATTAGGTTGAGAAACTATGGCGTATTGCTTTAACAGTGTAATTGTGTTAGGGCTACGTGTCTGAACGTTGCATGTTGTTGCTTGCCTACTCTTCCAGTGGGAATATATGTTGTTGACATTTGCTGGTGGTTGGACTTCATCTTCACTCACTGGTCAATGTGTTAATAGCGTGTTTATGATTATTTTAGGAAGAGACTGCTAAACCACTAAACTAGAGCAGTAGGTGATGTCTAAGCTTTGAATAAAAGGTAATAGAACAAGGTTTTTTCAGGCCATTTGCTCTATTCAAGAGATGTTAACATGTTGCCAGCTGGCAGTAGCAAATGAAAAGGTTACAAGATTATGTTCTGACAGCGATTATAAACTACATTACAGCAGTATCATAAAAATGAGCTAGAAGGAACAAATTCTGTGATTATGTAACTCATATAGACAGACTCCAGTGCATGGCAGTGTATTGCATTTCCACTATGAAGGAAACTACTTTCTCCACATTCTTAAAAATTGGTATGATGGCAAGTGAAACAATCTTACATGTTAAAATGTCTACTGTTTCTAATTATGAGAATGTATTAGCTAATTATGGAAATGTAAAACTTTTTGAAACAGATATTTAAGTGATTTTATCATGTGATATTCTTAATATATTGATCGGTAATTATTTTTAACATGTCAGTGTTATATAAATGTAAATATGCCTAAGTTTGGGGTACATTCAGAATTAGAAATATTAGATATATCAACTAAACTTCTTAATGTCATTTTTTACATTGTGTCCCTTGAAAATGCACATATTAAACATTATAATGAGTATGTAATACAACTCTAGATATTATTAGCTGATTGTTCAATCTCCAGTGATTAACAAGTAACTCAGTGACTTACAAGTCAATAATTGTGGTGTTTAAGAACCAGAGGGGAAATAGTTTACCTGTGTTGAATCATATCGAATCAAATGTACACAAACATCTTTTTTTATGTTAGAGCAATATAATGCAGTTATAATGCAGAGTTATTATTGGACCTTAAAAGGGTTGTAGGCAGCAGTAAATTCCTCACTGTCTCGGCTGTGGCTTTCTCCAGAGTGTGGCATACCTTCCCAGGTGGTCTAAGTTACTTAAATGTTAAAAATTACAATACCACATGGGATTACGAAGGCATCAGTAACTGCATTCTAAAGTGACTCCGCTCTGATAGGAAATCATCAGTAATCTAATCAGTGAATATTTTAGCTACAAAATGTAAGGTTAGTTATATGTTTAGATGTCAGCCAAAAAGTTCTACCTGCGTCTGGCAGAGGCCGGCACAAGACGTGGTGTTGATGGTGATGCAGCTACTGCATTCTTCGCTTTCCACAGTGATGGAGATGTTGGCAAGACGACAGCTAGCCTTGCATTCTGAGCCAGCTTGTGCCAGGATGGGCAGCAGCATTGCTAAAACAACTCCACGCATCCTTACCTAGGAATCAACACACAACAAGCAGATCAACTAATGGCAGCCCGTCAATGTATTAAGCTCTTTAAAATAATCAGGTATAAAAAATATATTTGCCGTTGATCTACAGTTGCTGTGTCATAGTGATTAATACAGGTCATATGGACCAAGGTAACAAGTGAATATACTTTTAAAATATTTATTTCTAAATGGTTCTTGGCTTGGCCATTTTTGGCTTGGCCATTGCCAAATCTTTTTTATTTCACTAGTAATAAATAATTATTGGACCCCACTGTACATGCATTTTGTTTTTGCCACAAAGCCATTTGTTGTTGCCTTGGATTTCCAAAAAAAATATTTAAGGGAAATCTTAAGTTAGAGTTATTTTGAAGCATTTCTGTTAGTCCCTTTGTCATGATATGGCAGAGTGTAAACAGTGGCTGGGCAGTGCTGATAATATACAGTATGCAAAAAAATATGCAATATATACAAAAGTTTGGGTGCCCCCAAATTCAATTTCTGTTAAGATTTTTCGTTGCTTTATTTACAAAAATGGCTCTTCTACCTTTAGTTTTAAAAGTGAAATTGTTAGAGCTACACTCCTGTGCAAAACATGGCCAAACTCAAAATGTAGTTTTATATATCGTCGCTGTTTGAAGAGAAACATGGCTTGTTTGTTAATTATGATTTTTTTGTATGATTGTAACACTACAGCTGCTCCTCTGATGGTTTCATGATGAATGGATCAATAGAAATCCAAAATCACATAGAAAAAACTTAAAAACTAAAAAAACATTAAAATTAAAAGTGTATTTAGTCTCATATTTTTCAGCTTTTTGAAGCCATCAGTGATAAGTGAAACAATACTGACTGTCTGCGAACTTACCAACACGACTTCAACATTTAACAAAATCAAAGAAGAAAAGCTTCTGTCCCATAACTAAGTTACTTTTTGTATTTGTCTGAAGTTTGATACTTTACTGACTCATTGTTTGTTGTTAAGACCGTTTTGGACTTGGTCCCTTTTTATGGAAGTGTATATGCTTCTATCGTAACTGTAGATTTCTAAAACAGAAAATACACACTGTCTAGCACAGAAAATGAGACTAGCTAGCTGGAGCTGAGGTTAGCCTTACCTGCTCGAGATCCCTTTCGTCCTATTCTATCTGTCTCTGTTAGCCTTCATACTTATACTCCTCTGTCAGACCAAACACCCACCTTAGGGAAAGAGGGGCTTCTGACTTATCTTTCTGTCATATTTCCACAGAGCGAGCTCTCCTTTTGTGGAGGTGGACCCTAATCCCCAAAGCCCTGTAGCCTTGGCATTCAGCGCCTGGTCTGACAGAGGTTTAATCTGAGCCTGAAGGCCATTCCTCCTACAGGCTTTTTCACCTTTGCTACTGATGTAACTCCAGGATCCGTTGTCACATTCTTTAATCTGTGGAACATGGACAGTGTAATTATCAAGAGGGATGCACAAGACCAGCTAATGTTAAAGACTTGTATATCATCAGATAAGTAGTTAATTCCTAATGCTTCCTTTGGTTGGACCAGTTTTGAAGGTTGACTCAGTCTTAAATAGGTCAGACATTGAAGGTTTTAATAGCATACTGCGGGTTAGTATGTTCTCAGCATTAATTTCCCAGAAAGTGGCTTTTTTTGAGACATGGTGAATTGAGTAACCACAAACTGAACTTCCAACAATCAAACCCTTATTCCAAGTCTGGGATGGTAGTCTATAACTGAATGGTCTCCAGGTAATTGCACTGGTCTCTTTGCAGAAGTTAACCTGGATTGCAATCAGGAGTTTAACCCTTAGGAAATTCTGGTACCAATGTACTGCATTGGGCAGTGTTCATAAGGCTATGTAAAATGTACATAAGCTCGACATCATAATTAACTTAAATCTTTATGAACGTTTATAAAGTGTTATTCTAAGTGGTGTTATCTGTCTATAAGGCTGCGTTTGTCAATCAGTGTTGGCAAATGCAACCTTTATGACAAATTGTGTTTATTGGAATAAGATTTATGTTTTGTAAAATAAGAACATCTCCCTACTATAAAGTGTTTCAGAACAATTAGTTAAACATTAAGGAATTTCCTTGCACTTTTCTTGTACTTGTTGCTTCAGGCCCAGATTAAAGGCACAGCTGACCCTGTTTTATTGCTCGTTCATGAAACTTCACCCCCAAATTCATGGACACGCATTGCCAAATTCTTGAACAGTAGTTTAGCAAAATTGATTTTCCTTTGTTCATCCTTGTTTGTTCCTCAGATCTTATCTTTGGCTTTTCCTCAGCCATCGCTCCTTCTTGACAATGTGTGGAGTTCAGCACACAGCCCCTTCTCTTAGGTACAGACACAAACGCCCCTGTTGCCTATTGGCTGGAATAATGTAGTGTGTGTGTTTATTTCCAATTTACAGAGCCAGGGTCGTGTATGAGCACCAGATCATTTTTAGTCCACACACAGCATGAACAGCTAGCAAACTGTGAGTTTATATTCGCTGAATTTGACAAAAAAGTGTGATGAATTAACATTGCCTACTGTCCCATAAAAGGCGTTCTCTGACTTTAAACCAAAGTCTTCTTGATTGGACCATTTTCAATTTTCTTCAATTTAAAAAAAAATAAATAAATAAATAAATAAAAATCATATACAACTACTTTTCCTTCATAGAAAAACACCTTGGCTGTGCAAAGAACATTTAAATTGTTCTTTCAACATGAATGGTTCTATATATTGCCATTGCATTTATTAAAGCTCCACTTTTGAAATAGTTCCACATTATACAATGGTGTTTATTGGTAAATAATGTTTGCATTATGTGGTATCTTTTTGCTAGTTTAAAATGTTCTCCAGTGGTATTTAAACCAGTCTGGGACTTCCCGATGGTCTATACTGTTGCTTTGTGTGTTCAGAAATGGAATTGAGATTCTGGAGGTTCCTGAAGGGAACCCATTGAAACCCATTGAAAGGTTATTTATATATATATATATATATATATATATATATATATATATATATATATATATATATATATATATATATATATATATATAACAGATTCTGTAAATGAGTGTTCCTGGTTCTATTTAGAATCCTTGTCTTTACTGAAAATGTCAAGCTTGTAACAACAGAAGAATCCTTTTCAACAGCAAAGCATGTTGTAATGTATGTGTTCTATACACCAGTCAGCCATCACAGAACTACTTCATTCGTCCTACTCGTCATAGTTTCACAAACTGTAAAAACTGTCTGTTTCTCTGTATACTTTGTAAGCCTCTTTTCAGCCTGTTGTTCAGTGGTCAGGACCACAACAAGACCACCACAGGCATTATCTTGGTGGTGGACCATTCTCAGAACTGCTGTGACACTGGTATGTTGTACTGGTATGAGTGGATTAGACAGCAGTTCTGCTGTCATTTTTAAACACAGTGTCCACTCACTGTCCACGCTTTTAGACATTCCTACCTTGCGGGTCCACTTTGAAGATGTAAAGTCAGAGACGATAGCTCATCTGCTGCTGCACAGATTGTGTTTGTCATCCTGTAGTCCTTCATCAAAGGTCACAGGACACTGTTAGCTGAATAGTTTTGGTTGGTGGACTATTCTCAGTCCAGCAGGGACACTGAGGTGTTTAAAAGCTCCATCAGCACTGCTGTGCCTAATCCACTCACACCAGCACGTAAGTGTCACTGGAGTGCTGAGAATGATCTATTAACCATATAATACCTTATGGTCATGTGGTCATCTGGGGGTCCTGACCATTTGTGAACAGGGTAAAAAAGGAGCTAATACAGTATACAGAGCAACAGATGGACTACAGTCTGTAAGTATAGAACTACAAATTGCTCCTGTATGGCAAATGGAACAGATTAAATGAACAATGAGTGTAAATACAAGGAGGTGGTTTTAATGTTGTGGCTGATCCGTGTATAGAATTTATGGTTCTAAAGAGAAATGTGTAGGTAATCAAAAGCTGGCATTTTTAAAAGTGGATTTGCTATTAATTTACCTAATAATTTACTTTTTCAGTATCAGACCTTGTAGACAAACAGTTAAACTACTCGATGGCCTGCACAAGTCACCAAAATTGCATTTGAGCTAATCTACATAAGACATTGGCAGCAGAGACACTGCTGTGTGGTCCATGCTTTCGCGATGCAAAGCCTCAAACTGTATATATGCCAGCAAGATCCGTGCTTCATCCTAATGTCCCCATTAGCCCACCTCAGCATGTGTGGGACAGGGAGTGATGAGAATGGGATGAGCCTGTGTTGTCTCCTTGGCAGCTAAAAGGCTGGCGAGAGAAATACTGCTCTGGGTTTTAGGAGATATGAGGTGAGGTGACATATATTAAGAGAAACTCTTCAAGAATAAGAATGAGGTTACTTTATATAGAACCTAATAAATGACTCCGAATTAATGGGTTACAATTGAGCGCAAATCTCGATAAGAAGCATGTGTTGTGAGACCACCCTTTGTTTTATCAGCGCTATGTTATTAATTTCAGTACCTCAGAGTGCTCATGAGAAATAGCCTCCTGAGAATTGCAGTCTCTAAACGATTTAATTGTCGGTACAAAGCTAATAAGTGGTTTGCTCTGTATTTTTTTTTTTACCATCAAAATCCTGTACATTATTATCTGCTCCTGTCACAACTATAGAAAGCACTAGCCATTTTTCATTTATGGCTTGTCGTACTGATTTATTGATGCTGCAGTGAAACGAACTGCAGTCACAGTTGGTGGGACGGGCACATATACTTGTTTTCAGATTATTTGGGGAACATCCCAGTGAACTGCCACAAACCTTTGTTTAAATGGTAATGTGCCCATCTGGCCTTGGCCACTTCCTCAGTCATTAGGCTGTAAATGTCAGCTGGTGAAATACTGCCACCTGTGTTTCACTCGGCATACTGCATGGCTTATGACCACAGCAGGCCTGTAACGGCCAAAAGCAGTAGAAAGAAACCCCTCAGCCAACGCCAAAAAACAAGGCATTATATTTAGCTAATGTCACTTTGGAGAGACGAATGTCTTACTTATGTAATGTTGCTAGCTGCACAAAAGACAGTGGGAAAAATGTGTTGAACATAATGAAACTCTCACATGGTGCTTTAGAATCGCTGGAATACTTTCAGAATTGCACCTCCATAAATAATGAATGGAGCATGGATTTTGTTCCCTGTTTTGAAGAAGATTACTGCTATATGCATAGAGCTGTCCTAGCTGTAGATAGGACACATTTTATTGGTTTATCCGCTCAGAGCACGTCTCATTCACCTCAGCTAATTAACCTAAGCTTTATTTCAGTCTGTTACAAGCCAATTTCCCTCATTTTTAAACATTTATAAATGAATGGAAGTGGCGAACCATGATTGTTAGAGCTAGGTCTTGGGTTCGGACCATACATTTCAAAACATGAGGAAATGAAAATGGATTATAAAAAGGATTATAGCTATATTTTGTGATCTCTTAAGATTTGAAACTGTGTTTTATGGATGTATGAAACAGGCATATTAGCATGTTTATATTGTGTAGCAGTTGCACTGGGACTTTCTATAAATTCCTGCTATAGAACCACTGTTTTCCATTTCTAGCAACTCAGTGATTAGGCTGCCACTCATATTCACAGTCAGTGATGTATGTAGGGACGTTGTGCTTAGTTGATTTCTTTGTCTCTTGGTAATTATACAGATAGTTCATCTAAAGCATTAGGCCCGACCAATAGCAAAGCATTGCTATATTTACTGAGATACCACAAAGAAAATTAAATTCCCATAAGCCAGTTTTGCATTGGATGTTTCAAGACACCCAATTTACATTTACAACATTTAGCAATGGCTCTCATCCAGGGCGACTTACATAAGTGCTTAGGTTTAATTCCAAACTACTCTTGCACTCAAACACTGCCATAAACAAGGGCCAGTGCTGATACCTAGAAAGAAGACAACGGAATATAAGATTAGACAATGTATGAGTGCAATACCTAGCAAGACAGGAATACCTACAGAGAAGAGAATAAATACAAGACTACATACAGTACAAGTACAATACCTAGCCAGTGTTCCTAGAAGATAAGCAGTTATGCAGCTGCGCTTAAGTGCAATTATGATTCATACCAATACCATTTTTATTCCATCTTCTACTTAACAACAGGCCTCATTCACTAACCATTCTAAAGCATTCTAAAGGTGCAAACAGTTCTGCGGTTCAGGAACATGTCATGGATCTAATATAAACATTTTCTTTAACTCTTTTCAGGAACAAGTCTAAGCATACACTTGAGAAGAAAGTGGTGAATGAGGCCCAATGATATCGGCACTGTAACCCTCGCAGAGTCTACATAAAAGCGTCATTCTACTGAATACAAATACACATGTAATCTTTAGTTTCCCCAAACCTTTAGTTTCACAGTGGTGAGATAGGAAGCCTCTTAAAGCTACCTTAAAAAGGTTATTACACTAAATGGTTATGAGTTATTATTTTTGTTCTAAGAAGGTTTTGGACAAAAATTTATTCATTAAAATCTAGTTACTAGTATGCAAGTCTTTGTGGGACAAAACAGTCCGAAAAGAAAACTTTCTAGATCACTACTTTAGCGTTGATAGTGATAGTCATTGTTGATAATGATTCAAATGTTTCCTATAGCCACCACGGTAAAGACATCATTGATGGAATTATGTAAAATTTCCCTTTAAAAAAGGGAGACCCTAAAGAAAGTGTCATGCAGAAGAACTAAGATTGTGAACCACTTCAGTACTTGATTGTGTAGTTTGCAGAGTTGGCTATGAGTAGCATGCTAGCATTCGCTAAAATATTTGTGAATGTTGTGTAGCTTAAACGTTGGTGTTGACGTGAGTTTCATCATCCTCTCCCATGTGGAGCCAAGGCTGAAAGAGGGCATAGCAGGATAAGCCGTTTGGAGTCCTCGCCTTGCGCTTGATCCAGAGATCATTTAAAGTCTAGGCAACTCTGCATATGTTAACTCAAAGCACTGCTTCCAAGTGACGTATTGCAAAATTGACTAAGCGTACCGATTGTAAAACTGCTGAAATCCAGCTCAAAATAGTGCATTCCTCAAGATCTTTCTTGGGGATTTGCATCACATCGACTCAACACAGGCCTTTTATGTCATTCTCATTATCCATGGCACTTGTATTGTGGTGAGGACCGCATAGTCAGGAACTCATTTCATCAGTATAGAATTCAGATATACCATAGGCTCCTATGCAGCAGTGGACCACACCACATTAGTGCCCTGGACTTCAATACAGGCCCTTATATTTCACCAATATTCAAATAATTCTGCATAATGAAATTGTTACTGATTCACGATGGTTTAATGCTCCATTCTAGAAAAACTTACCATGTGAGAATTGTTCAAGGCAGTGAGCATAGGATTCAGACATCTGAAGTTTTTAGTAACCCTAACAACAATTAAATGACTCAGACATTGCAATGTAATTTTGTCCCAAACATTAATATATTTTACATGTTTGTAGTAGACATAATGGACATATTTAATACATGCATTCAAGTTATGCATCATAAATCCAAATATTCAATGAAAAGATTATAAAGAATGCAATATTTCTCACTGATCAAGCAGACAGTGCTTTTATTCCAGGTGTCATTGGACAAATTCCCACACAGCACTGTACTTTTAGGTCAGAACTCAGTGGCCATCCCTTAAACAGGTGGGGCTTCATGGGTTCTGTAGTAAAGACAATGGATATAAAGAACCATGCACATGCACAAATGGTTCTGTTTAGAACCGTGAAAACCGGTTCTGCATATGTAAATGGTCTATCGTATGGTGAAATGCTCCTTCATATTGATTTGGAATGTGTTGTACTTGTCACAAGTTTGACATTGAAACTATAGAAAAACATGTTTGTAAAAAGTGTTGAGGGTAAAAAATCTTACCTGTAACCACATTTATGTTGAACCAACAAAACACTCATTACAATCAAACAGGCTCTATATTGAAGCATATCCTTGCAGTCTGAAGTAAAACAAGTATCTCCAAAATGATAGCTTAACAAGAGAAGGCAACAACTTTACTTTTAATGTAAGTCAATGAAACCAGGTTTTGGAGCAGTTCTATTGCTCCTTTCATCATGAAAATTTTCTACAACATAAACAGCAGCTGTTGTGTTTAAATCATGCAGAAACGTTCATATATACGTATACAACGTGCGTGAGCGGGTGTTGGCCATGCGATGGATTGGCGAACTGTCCATGGTGTACCCCGCCTTCACCCGATGACTCTGGGATTGGATAATGGATGGATGGATGGATGGATGGATATACTACGTATTTTCCATCAATTTAATTTAACAATTAAATTAACAATTTAAACATGCAAATAATTCTACATAGATTCTAAACAGAACCTTTCCCTAGATTCTATAGAGACTTTAAAGAATCATCTGTTGAAGAGTGTGGGTAACCAGCTTTTCTTAGTTCTACATATATAGTGCTGAAGGTAGAGAGCAGCCTTCATTCTTTACATTTTCAGGCGACATGACCGTTAGATATATACTAGTCATTTTTAGTGTCAGAAACAAACTGAAACCGTATATGTATATGAAAATGACAAACCCTGAACAGCTAGAGCTACAATCATTTGTTCAGTGTTTAGTGTGTTACAGTATTTATCCTTTTCAGAAGATTTGCTTTCAGTTTATCAAAAAGATCTACATCAATTATTCCACATGTGAAGTTTAGTCTTTGAAGTTGACAGAAACACTTGTGAAATATTTTCTAAGCTAGACTGGAGCTTGATTTTCTCCTCTCTCTCTAAGACGACAGCTTTAAGTGGTGTTTATCTGATGGTGACTGTTTTAATTGTCTACCAGCTCTGACACAGTTAGGATTCTCATTTCCTTGTTGTACTCCAGTTTTGAAGACTTGTGTTTTTTCTGTTCTTTACCTTTGATTTTTCGATTATAACTAGATCATTAGAAACATCTCTTGTACTTGTACTTAAAGGCAATTTAGCCTGGAAACAAATAAATGAAGATAGTAGAATATTGTTTAAATTTACTCCTGTTAAAAGAGAAATGAAGCCCATACCAAATAATATCACACTGCTGTGGGTTTTAATACTTTACTCTTTTACTGATGCTTCTGTGTAACTGAGTGAAACAGAGGTAATTGTGTTGTTTCAATGAAAGGCAGTGACTAGTCAGATGTACTTAATGGATGTTTGTTTAATCTTTTGTAGAATACAGCTCTCTTCTCTTTGGCTCCTGCCACTGTCTGTTTGCAGATAAGGCATGTCTGTTGCCCTTGTTTCACTTTCCCTCAGTGTTGTCCTTCCTCTTGGTCTTCTAAACTTCTCTTGTGTATGTGTTGCCCTTTGGTTCTTTGGTTAACTACTGAGCCTCACTGGCTGTAAATAGAGTATCATGTTCTCTGCTGTTCTCTGAGTTTTATCCTCTCAGCCACAGAAAAGATGCTATGTTGTGGTTACATATCTCAATAGCCATGTAGCTAGCTCACTAATATTAGCTTTTAGCTGGTTGTCCCCCTCATGTGTCATATCTATTGTTTAAGTTATCCGTCCTCTCCATTGTAATGAGGACTTCAAAGACATTTACTGTAGTAAGATATTAGGCTTTCTAGGAGTGTGATTAAACATCTGGCTTCCTTCTACAGTTGCCAGGTCGCAGAATAAAAAAACATTTCTTTTGGCCATAAAATCAAGGGGATTGTTGGAGAACCCTCCCCCACACACCCACCCCGTGCTCCTGTAACAGCCGTTAGGAATACTTTAGACTAAGTGTTGGAACTTTGCTGTTAGGATTTGACTGCTTTCAGCCACAAGAGCATTAGTGAGATCATGTGCTGATGTTAGATGACTACAAGTGCCACTCCAACTTATCCCAAAGGAACTGAGAATGCAGTTTCCTTGTTCAAATCCCAGTACTAGGGTCTTGTTTATGGACAAGGTGGCATTCGAACCATGTTTAACTGTTGATCTTCATCTATCTATCCATCTATGTTTTTCTGTAGAGTTGATAGTGTTTACGTTTGAATGGCTTTTTCAGTCATATACTTTTGATAGATATAGATATATTGCTATATATCTTAGCAATGCGTGTATTTTTCTTGGTAATAATAATAATAATATATTAATATATTAATAATAATATATATGGAAATAAAAATTATCTTTCTAATTATTTGCCTTTAATCAGATCATTTTTGGTGTGATTTATTTAACTGTGTACAGTACTTAGTCTGGAGCTGTTTAACATGTGAAATAAATCACTAGCTGCACAGATCCTACTGCATATATGTGGGACTGTATTGTTTTAATAGAAATTGGGTTGTTTTAATTGAAATAATAGAAAGACAACATATTGCCATGCTCCTCAGGCCCTCGCGTAGCGCTGCATTAAAAACAGACACAGCCCTGTAGTGTAAATCACAGCATCTCCCAAACAGTTCCTAAAGCCAGTGTCTGTGAACACAGTTTGCTGCTGCTCCATACATGCAAGTTAAAAGCCCATGCAAAGAAGATACTGTATATCAACAGATCCAGAAACACCGCCAACTTCTCTGGGCTGGAGCTAATTTAAGATGGACTGAGGTGAAATGGAAAAATGTCATGTGGTTCGACAAATAAACATTTTAATTCTTGTTGGAAATCATCAGGCACAGTGTTCTCCAGGTTACAGAGGAGAGGGACCATCTTGCTTGTTATCAGTGTGCAGTTTGAAAGACAGCATCTTGAACATCTGTGAAAACACCATTCATGCTGAACGATATATATACGGGTTTTGGAGCAACAAATGCAGCCATCCAGACAACGTCTTTTTCAGAGAGGACAAACAACATTCTGCACAGATTCCAACAACCTGACTCTTTCACTTGACTTCATAGTAAAAGAGTCCGGGGACTAAATCACCCTGTCTGCAATCCAGACCAGTCACTTACTGAAAACATATGACAGAGGAGTCCCTGATCTGTCGAGCAGCTGAAATCCTCTATGAAGGAAGAATAGTAAAACATTTCACTTGCAAAATAGCCCATAATTTTTCTTTGACATCATCGCTGTCCAATGAAAAACAAGTATCACCAAAATGGGAACTTTACAAGAGAGGCCAAAAACTTTACTTTCAATATAAGTCAATGCTACCAGATTTACAAAACACTCACTTTTAATGTAAGTCTATGGAACTATAATTTTTCCAAGTGATTCTCTATTGGTCTATTCATCATGAAATATTCACCCAATGTAAAATGGCAGCTCAAACGATGTTCAAATGCTAATAAAAAATGGAAATTCGTGTTTTTCTTTGCACAGTGATGATATATAAAGTAAATACATAAAACACAAACTCCAAAAAAGTAGCAGATATATTTACTACATTCACTTTTGTTTCAGGTTCAGATTTATTTCTTTTTAGCAGCTACAGTTAACTAACCCCCGGTGTGTGGAAAAGAGTATTCAAACAGAACATGTTTTCTGAGAATGTTACATACCCAGTAAAGCAACTTCACTGTTAACTAGCCAGTCGTACACTGTGGAGATTTAATGCCAAATGGGATAAAATAACCTTAATAACAATATTAGTCCTTAAATTAGTACTTTTTGGGGCTGATAGATCTCGTGCAACTCAAGCTGGATGTTGCTAGTTTACTTTTACGTCTGGCTGATTCATTACTAGTATACACTTACCTTGCACTGAAATAAATATTGATTAAATTTAGCTAAATAGTTAAACCCTAAATTCACCGTATCTATGACTCGGTGGTCTATTTAACTAAAACAGGACCAGTACTTGTATTGGTATTAATGGTTTTAGGCTCCTCTACCCTCAGAGACTGTGGGATGTCAACAGATGCCCGCTCGACTCGCGAGACTGCAGAGGGCGCGAGCTGCAGTGTCCTGCAGCAGCCACCGGGGGGGGACCGAGGTCCTCAGAAACGCACACACACACACACACACAGGCACGCACACATAAGACACAGCGAGGCGCGCGCGCGGCGGACAGATGCGCGGCGCGTCGCCGTTTACCTCCGGCTGTGTCTGTGTCGCGCGCGCCATCGGTAAACTTTCAGTCGTCGCGAATCGCGGCTCGCGCCTCTCCTTTGATTTGTCCGAACCTGCACCTGCTACTGTATTTTCGGGAGGCGAGAGTGTGACGGAGCTCTCCTGCAGCGGTGCATGCTTTTTTTTTGGAAGGGTGGAGGAGAGAGAGAGATCTAGAGAGAGAGAGAGAGAGAGAGAGAGAGAGAGAGAGAGAGAGAGAGAGATGTGCAGGTGATGATGATGATGAGAGATCCTGTTGAACGGAGACGCCGCGCGCAGAGGCAGCAGAGAAAGTGGCAGCAGCATCATCATCCCTCGAAGGCGCGAGCACAGTCTGAAGGGTGAGATGTTCTGCGGGGGGCGCGGCTGCTTTCCCGGGGATTTCGGGCGCGAGGGCTTCACGACCCCCCCCATCTCCCGAGAATTGGGCTGGAGGTGGAAGCCGAGGAGCCTTTCCTTTTCCGCGCGCTCCTCATGTAAGTGGGCAGACAGGGGGTGGAAGGTGGGGTGGGTGCGCGAGACGCGGGGGCTTTTGTGATGTGGAAAATTTCCGAACAACATAATCACTAATATCACGGATTGTCTCCTGTTGCCGTGCTGGCCTGGTACTGTTATAGCACATGCTGTTATGATAACATCGTCGTTGTTATTATTATTATCATTATTATTATTATTATTATCATTTTTATTATTAGTGTTCATGTTGTTGTTGTTGCTGCTTTTGCTGTTGTTGTTATTATAACACGTCGCGTTTGGATCGTTAGTGTTGGGAGCCCTATCGTTATTTTCCTTATTATTATTAATATTACTATGACGTGCATTTCCTCGCGCGTGCTGAGCCACGCGTGATTATCTAATGCCACTTTACACGCAGATCAGTCTTTTCTTTTCTTCTGTGTGTTTCTGAATGCAGTGCAGTCTGTAACCTGTTTTGTTTTCATGCCCTTTGCAGCTGTTGCTGGCGTCTAAAGAAACCAGTGATTCATTCAGAGCCACTGGAGGGGCAGAGGAGAGCACAGAAACACACACACACACACACACACACACACACACACACACACACACACACACACGCACACACACACACACACACATACACACACATATACACACACACACACCCACCTCCCTCAGCCCAAAGATGGCAACCACAGATCTCTAACGGGGCTGGAACTCTCGCCCTCCTGCACGTGATCTCAGGTGACTGTGAGGGACATTTGCCGCGAGGACATTCGCTGATCTTATGGAGGACTGTGAGGACGGCGTGCGCCTTTGGACACTTGCTGACCCCCTCGTTGACTCCGGAGGCGCAGAGCTGAGTTTATTGCGCGGAAAGACCTTGAAAGTGAAAGTGCGCGCGCGCCCCTCTCTGCGCGCGGTGTGACTCCACGTCTCAGCGTGGCTTTCGGGAGCTTCCAAAAACAACAACACAAGCGCGCTTTGATGGACGCTGATTGATGACCAGAGCGACTTTTAAAACTCTCCGTTTTCGTCCCGCAGAAGTGCGCTGAATAAGCCAGCGCGTGACGGTGGAGCGAGATGGAGTTCGCCATGGTGGGCGCAGATAGCGGCGGCTGCAACCCGCACGTGCCGTACGCCTACGCGCAGGCTCGCGCCAGGGAGCGGGAGCGCGAGAGGGAGAGGCATTCTCGCGCAGCGGCGGCTGCCGCGGCTGCGGCCGCTGCGGCGGCAGCGGAGAGCGGCGGCGGCGGCGGTGGCGGCCCGGCCGGCGAGGGAGGCGGGACCTGCGGCCACGGCCAGCAGCCTCAGGTTCGCGCCGCCTCCTCGGCGATGGCGAGCGGCAACGGCGCCTCGCGCCCCTCCTCCTCGTCGTCCTCCTCCTCCTGTTGCTGCTCCTCCTCTTCTCAGCAGCAACTGCAACAACCGCCACAGCAGCAGCAACAGCAACAGCTCCAGCAGCAGCAGCAGGCGCAGCGCGAGGCGCAGCCGCAAGTTCTCCGCGAGCGGAAAAAGGCGCGCGGCGTCGCGCGCTGGAGACGCACGCGCGCTCCACTGGGCGGCGAGCTGCGCCACTCGGAGCTGGCGCTATTAGGGTCCGAGGAGGACGTGATGATTGAGGAAGAGGAGGCGACGGGCGAGGAGGAGGAAGAGGAGGGCGCTCGCGCGCGCTGCGGCCCGGCGTACGATACGGACGAGCACGTGGTGGACGACGTGGATGACACCACCCTGGACGACGACGACGACGATGATGACGAGACGGCCTCGCTGACGGGAGGGCGGCCGCGCGCGGGCTACGGGCGAGGTGCGCGAGGTACGCGTGGCCCGCTTGGCGAGCGCGGTGGCTGCTGCGAGCGCGTGGTCATCAACGTGTCGGGCCTGCGCTTCGAGACGCGGCTGCAGACGCTCGCGCAGTTCCCAGACACGCTGCTGGGGGACCCGGCCAAGCGCATGCGCTACTTCGACCCCCTGCGTAACGAGTACTTCTTCGACCGCAACCGGCCGAGTTTCGACGCCATCCTCTACTTCTACCAGTCGGGTGGGCGCCTCAAACGGCCCGCCAACGTGCCGCTAGACGTCTTCTCCGAGGAGGTGAAGTTCTATGAGCTGGGCGAGGAGGCCATGCTCAAGTTCCGCGAGGACGAGGGCTTCGTGAAGGACGAGGAGAAACCGCTGCCTGAGGATGAGTTTAAGCGCCAAGTGTGGCTCCTCTTTGAGTACCCGGAGAGCTCGAGCCCAGCGCGCGGCATCGCCGTCGTCTCCGTGCTCGTCATCGTCATCTCCATCGTGATCTTCTGCCTCGAGACGTTGCCCGAGTTCCGCGACGAGCGTGACGCGCCCGGCGCCGCTGGCGCGCACGTGCCCACGCACGGGGTCAACGGCACGCGCGCCCCCGGAGCTACGGCCGCAGAAGCCGCGGCCTTCACGCCCTTCAATGACCCGTTCTTCGTTGTAGAAACTGTGTGCATCGTGTGGTTCTCTTTCGAGATCGCCGTGCGCTTCTTTGCCAGCCCCAGCAAGGCAGCCTTCTTCAAGAACATCATGAACTCCATCGACATTGTGTCCATCCTGCCTTACTTCATCACACTGGGCACGGACCTGGCGCAGCAGCACCCACAGCAAGCGCAGCAGGGCAACGGGCAGCACGCCATGAGCTTCGCCATCCTGCGGATCATCCGCCTGGTGCGCGTCTTCCGCATCTTCAAGCTGTCGCGCCACTCCAAGGGCCTGCAGATCCTGGGCCACACGTTGCGCGCCAGCATGCGCGAGCTGGCGCTGCTCATCTTTTTCCTGGTGATTGGTGTGGTGCTCTTCTCCAGCGCCGTGTACTTCGCGGAGGCCGACGAGCCGGCGTCGCAGTTCACGAGCATACCGGATGCCTTCTGGTGGGCTGTGGTCACCATGACCACGGTGGGCTACGGCGACATGAAACCCATCACGGTGGGTGGCAAGATAGTGGGCTCGCTGTGCGCCATCGCCGGCGTGCTGACCATCGCGCTGCCGGTGCCCGTCATCGTATCCAACTTCAACTACTTCTACCACCGCGAGACGGACAACGACGACCAGACGCCGGCTGTGGAGTATCCGCCCCCCGGGTGCCCCTACTTTCCGGACTTCTTGAGGAAGTTCAAGGGCTCGCCGTCGGGATCCTCGCTGGGGGACAAGGCGGCCGAGTACATGGAGATGGAGGAAGGGGTCACGGAGTCCTTGTGCGGAGTGGACAAACGCAGCCCCAGCAGGGGCAACGGCACGGACGCGGGCAGGAAAAACAGCACCAATTCCAGAAGCTTACAGACAGACGTATGATTACGAATGGCAAAGCTGTTGGTGAGCTTGTGAAGGCTTTGGAGGTGTGAAGAAGATTGATTGCACAACTTATTATTGATCAGCAGCACACATGCACGCGATGCGCGTTCTCCGGACACAGACACATACGCACACACATACGCGCGCGCCCATGCATGCACGCATACAAACACAAACACACACGCCACACACGTGCTCACACCCATGCACGCACGCAACACACAGAAGGGCACATGCACGCATGCGCACACGCGTACGCCCCCCCTTACATGCACACACGCACCCTAACGGACGCCCCACACACACACACTCACGAAGCCAAGCGCACGCATCATTTCTTACGGACCTGAGCTGAAACATTTTTGCAACGTGGCTACTTTTTTGTAGAGAAACACAACCCTGTAATCAGACGACAGGCAACGCAAAAATCACCAGCTTTACGTGACGCGGAGGTGTGAGTGCGGGCCCACCTGTAGACTGTAGACAGAATCGAACAACACACCCGGTTCAAGGAGCGCAAAACAAGTATTTTTGCATAGGCACTTTATGAGTTACATTCGTCAGTAATTGTAGGAAGAGGAAGCGAGCTGTTATCGTAATGCTATTATGCAATAACGTTGAAATCATTTGCACTATCATCAGAATATGTTCTAGTCTCCCAGTTTCAACCAGAGAGCCAAACACGGACCTTAGAGTTAAAGAAAGAGAGAGAGAGAGAGAGATAGAGAGAGAGAGAGAGAGGAATTCAATAACTACTTAGTAACTCTGCTTTGACTTAATACATAGTTGTAATAGAAGTGAGTGAGCAGTTTGTCATGTCCTGCTACCTTCTGTCTTGTCACCTTCGAGTTCATTAGACAGCAACATGTTGCTCTTCTGAAGGCTCCCACACTGAGAGCACTGAAATGTCAGCATGCCAGTTCAAAGACCAACGGCAAACCTCAGTTCAGCCCCCAAGGTGAAAGAGTCAGCATCAGAGTTATTCAGTTCTCTAACGAGCGTTAAACAAATCAGTCATGCCGTTGTTCTAACATCACCGACGCCACCATTTCCCTTTGTCCTCCATTCAAACCGACTGGGGTTAACACGTCAGACCACCCGTTCTGGCGTTTGTTTCCAAAGCGTAGATGCCCACCCTGCCCCTTCCCGCAAACCACCCCCTCCCTCTTTTTTTTTAAGCCCCAAGAGAGCCAGGCCACAATAGCAGTTCTGCATTGGATCACAAAACGTCACCACGCCACGGCTAAACGGACTGTCCTGCCTCGAGTGGAGTATCTGCTGTTTTTGAAGGGAATGCTTCAGTGCTTCGTCCCTTTAACCACAATGACAATGCATCCCTTTACAAGGACGGGGGACCCGCATCAAAGCAAGAAAAAAAAAAGAACTGGCTCGCCAACTGGTCCTGTGGTGGACTTTTATGCACAAAACCAACAAAAAAAACGACCCCCCCACACACACCCTCCCTCCACATGCTGCTCCAGAGGGGCAGCCGGCCTTCAAGGAGCATGCAAGGACCACGTCTAGCCAGGGCAGATCACTGTGCGAGGTAAGCATGTAAGCTTTTGTATTTGTTTCTCTCTGATGTGTGTTCTCCAGAAAAAGAGTGAGGCGATAACACTCTTGAAGGTTCCTGCATGGTTCCAGGAGAAAAATCCTGGTTTGGTATGGATCTGCAAATCACACAAAGACTATTCACCCAGCATAAAGGGATTCTTTTAAAAGATGCAGTAAAAGAACCTGTTTGGGTTCCTTAAGGAACTTTTTAATCTGTGACACTAAAATTTTTGTAAATGGGGTGTGTGAGCATGAAAGATGTAAAGTCTTCCTAACAATGAAAGAAGAACCTCAAAGAACCATTCAGGAACCTTGTTTTCTATGTCTGTAGAGCACAGGCCCTTTCTGAGCGGTGCGGTTAGAAAGCATGTGCTTGAAGTTGAATGGCTGCATCTTGTTGACACGTGTTTAGAGATGCTGGTGTCAGCTCTTTGGACTGGCTGATGTTGTATGCGTGAGATGATATGGTACACAACAAAGCTGTGTCACTCATATACCTTTGTGTGCCTAGCGTTTGAGTAAAGCGTTTGAATAAATTATATGCATACTCAGAGGTGGGTAGAGAATCATTAAACCATACTGAGCATTGTTATTGTACTGAACTACCAACTCAGGTAGAAGTAAAAGTACCAGAGACGACATGAATATATGTAAAGTACAAGTAGCAGCTTGACCTGCACAAGTACTGACTTATCCTACTCTTGTAGAACTGCAGATGACACTTCTTAGAACATCCAGCAGCTAAAATTTGCTTAGGTGTAGTTCCTTGTGTTAACGTAACATGCTGCACTGCAAAGCTGTTCATCTCAAAGGAATCAGCTGAACTGAGGAAAAACTAGATACAAGTTCTTGTAAATACACTCAAGTAGAAGTAACAGTGTCTGAAAAAGCTCAAATAAAGTGCATGATTATAGTTAAATGGGAATTTTACTGATTTTCCAACATTTCTGCCTAATTGCATGGTCTAGATGTAAACATGGTCATTCCGAGTGGTTCGGTGTAGAATGTTCCATTCTAAATAAGCCCACCCCATTCATAATAATGGTGATCAGGAACCAGACGTCTGGAGCGACCACCCAGAAAGTTATTTCAAGAAATGCTTATGTGTATGCTGTCTGATGCCTCAGACTTTCCTTAGCAATAGTTTATGAGAGCATTTAGGGCTCGAATGCATTTTAAAACTGTGGAAAGACAGAGTGGGGCAAGACAAGGAGTGATGGCTGAGTACTGAATACGCTGGCCTTAATGTATTCAGTAATGTATCCAGTTGCAATGCATCAAATAGTTGCATTTAGAATACAAAGACACGGAGCGCAAATAAATTAGAGTGCAAAACTGCTGTCCTTTTTAAATAATTCCTCATCTAATATGAAACGTTAAATTAGTCAAATGAATGAAAAACGTTTTACACAAAGGTATCAACGTTATTTTGGCTCTTGTGGCCTTCCTTAGTTTGTTACTGCTCCTGTAATCCCACTGACTTTTTATGACCTAAGCCTTCAATTTGCCATATCCCAATAACAAAATTCTGCGAGTTTGACTCTAAAGTGGGTGATTTTCAGTTAGTAACGTGTATGTGTCACGAAATGCATGCATTAGTCGAGTACAACACTACTGTTCACTACTGTTCACTACTGTTCATGACTGAGAAAACTGTTTGGTTATGTCATTACTTCAAAAAAAGTCAAATGCTCAGATTAATAACTGCCTTATCCCAGTGATTTATCAGTCCACTCAGGCATTAGAAGGAACTTCAGTGTTTGTAAATTAGAGTATTTAGTTTTAGTTCTTCTTTAGAGTATGTGTGTAGACACTAGACTGGTTTTAAAAAAGTTAACAAACAAGCATGAGGATTGTTTCATTGAAAAATTGTATATATTTTTAAAACTTTAGCAAATATTCTGAAAGTATTCTCCTAGAATTGTGTTCCAAATACTGCATTTACAAAATGTAACTTGCACTGAATACAGACACATAATGTATATTATCTACATCCCAACCCTGTGAAAAGATGCATGCAAGCAAAATCGGATCCAAAGATTTTTAGATTTTTCACCATTTTACCATGATTAACATTACATGTCCATGTGTAAGCTATTGGTCTTTTTGGATTGTAAACAAAATGGATATTTTGCATCTTAGACAACATGACCTCTGGTTCCTATCACCACCACTGTAAAGAAAACTGAGTCAATAATGTGAAGAATTGTCATTTCTTATCATACCACTCTCAAAAACTTTGTTTACATCTGAACACCTGAATTGTGCAGAAGCTTTGAGGGGAAGAAATGATTTCCCTTTAAACACATGTAACCCAGTGAATGTAACTAGTTCCTCTCCACTTCTGTGCACTTAAACACCCGTTTTACACCTTTTGCCAACAAGGCTCTCAGCTTAGCGCTAAAGTTTCAAGATGAAGTAAGGACTGGTCTGTTATCGTCGCTGTGGACGGTGTCCTTGCTCGGTTACCATGACAACAGAAACCTTCCCGCCTCATTAAATGCCCCGCTCTTCCTGTTTAGACGGTCCGGTCTGGCTCTTACGGTGTGGTAGCAGGATAATTACTCTTTAATCTGAAGTAAACCTATATTCGGTCATCAATAAGGCATGCGGATAATTCCACCCTCCATTGTGCTCATCTGCTGCTTTTTCTCACCGCTCAATCTCCCAATCGGGAACTCCTAAGGGACGTGCTAGGCTTGTGTAAAAACACACTGTCTAATGAGCATTATTAAAGTCCTGCATCTCTGAGCAAAAGCCAAAACGTCTCTGGATGGCTGTGGTCAAAGTTGATTAATAATTCATGGTTATGATAATTAACAGGCATTTCCCAACATGCTCAAGTGTTTAACCCCGAACCTGAAGCAAAAACCACAAGGGCCTTTAGCATACATGGACAGCTGCCTTTCCGCAGTACAAGTACAGTGTCAGGTTACAGGAGATATCCACTTACGCATTTGGTTGATCCACTGGTGATAGGAATTATATAATGTAATCAGATCACAGAGGTAATGTCCTCTTCTTGTTAATCCAGAGGCTTTACTTGAAAGAAGATAGTGTTTCCTTTATAACCAGTGTTTAACGGCAATAGCTCAATACTCTGAAAGAGCAGCTCATTACCAGGAACCTCACATGCTCACAGTAAGACTATAAAATAAATGTAGCTGTCATACTTGATATAGTTTGCTATATTTATCATGTCTTCACTTTAGCAGAAAATCATAAACCTTTATTGTCTTTGTCATATTGAAAGCATGACATTAGTCTGTGTTGTAGTGTTACCTCTATTGCTTTAAAGTATAATATTACATTATTATGAAGACATCTCCACATATGTGTACTGCTAGTGTAGTTGAGTATTAGTCATTACTGACAGAAAGAAATAATGCTGATAAAGAGTAATATAAATTAATTTAAAGAGCACTTTCAGACATTTATTTAAATATTTTGCCAGATATAATACCCATTTATAGGCATGGAATGGTATACTGGGGACAGGGTGGTCATGTCCATTCAAATGATATGATTGGAGATCCTTTCATCATTAGCATTATTTTGTAAATTATTGTTATTATTTTTATTATATTGTTGTTTATTAGTAATAGTTAAAATCCATTGGTATTTATATAGCATGTCTTTCATCCTCACACACTTATGATGCATGAGCCTTCAATGCAGTGCAGTCCATTGTGTGTATATAGAAAATATCGACAAATGCAAAATTATGTTTTAAGCTACTTTATTGAGTCTCTAAAAACTGGGTACGTTTTTAAATTATAATAGTATATATTCAAAGATTTATGGCTGATAGTGCTTTATTTTGTGTTGGGTTCAAAGACCCGACCGCTAGACAGCAGTGTTCAGACCATATCTATCATATTGCCAGATAACATCATTCAGTTTACTTTAGTGTATCAGACTATTTTCACTTTTCCCATTTTCGGGAATGACAAGGATGTTAAAAGCTAAGATAATTGCCGACAACACTGGCAGGTTACTGCTGGAATCTTAGTTAATCTTAATCTCAGTTAAGGCTGAAGCAGATATTCTGGATCAATATGATCAAATATTATGTTGTCCCTGTAACTCCATTATCACATAAACTAGGAGACTGTTGACTCTCTCTCTCTGCGTTTAATGTTGTGACTTTGTGTTGAGCTGCTAGGGAGCAATGAGGTGTGAAAGAGCAGGAGTGAAATTCCCTGCAGCTCACACTCTTCTATAAAGACAGCTGTGTAAAGATAAAACAGACAGCACGACGGCAGCTTTTCTTACATACTGAACTGCCATGAAAACAAAACAATAAAAACACTTGCCCACCTACAAAGGTGACTCCAGCTGGCTTGAGATGTTGTAAATGATTTGCGTCTAAATATGTTTGATTAACATTATTAGATAAATGAAAAATGCATAGCACAAAAACTGCAGGGCTGCCAGCAACATGTGGGAATTGCGTTTTATAGCTACTGTAAAAAGTGACTAATTCATAATTATAATAAACAAGTGATATATAATTAGTGTATCAGTACATTACTCTCAAATGTTTTGGGTTACTGGTTTCAATCATATAAAATCAAAATATGTGTATAAAATTATTCTACAATGAAATTAAGCTCCAAGTGATTGATCATGAAAGTGATTTATGATAATTGAGAAATCTGTACAGCATTGAGAATGAGCGTGTATATAAATCCCCAATTGCTCATATTTAAAAACTGATCATCAAATCTCACTTATTAAGCAGCTATTTATATTATTTTTGTGACAACAGGGTATTTATAAATAAACTATAGTTTATTATTTAATTACACTTCAATATTTTATCATGACCTAACCTTTTTTTTTCAAAATACAGTAGAATGTGAACTTTTGGTGAAGTTTTGGTGTCTAGTTGATAGCATTTCAATCTACACTACATGAGTTGTCACTAAAAAACAATTTGTATTTTGGCAAATGAGCCCAAACCTTTGAATAGAAGAGTATATATAATCCATAGCTTTAATATTTAGATAAAAACAGTTGAAAGGCTTTAGGTTATACCTTCTTCAGCACTGAATTTGGAAGTCTTTAAGAAGCTGTGGATGGTTTGGCATTGTTCTGTTAAGTCTATTTTTACTGTTGGACCTTTGATCATTTAATCTCTGATTACATTTGATTACCTCTCAGTTTGTCCAACTAACCAACAGGTTACTAATATAATCAGTAATAACAGTCCTAATTGCAGACAAAGTATAAGGTTATACCTAACCATTTCTGAACAACTTACCCAGGGCATATCACGGTATCCAGATACTCGGTGCAGCATCACCTTATATAATTCTGTTTGACAGGAGCCTTCTAGCAAGGAGCGTTCCACTAGAGTGGTCTTTATTCCCAAAGATGTTGTTCCAGAGCTGCCATAGGCCATAATGACAAATGTTGTTTGGATCAATTTGTGTTTATGAGGGGTGAAATGACAGCATAATGGCAGAGCAGGTTAAGCGCTCGCATCATTCTCGCTGAGGTTATGACGCTTGCCTTTAATCTTCTTTAGGCTACCGGGGGCTAGGCCGCCGCTGCAAGTCGATGACCTGCTGTAGCTTTCGGCTCATCAGGTTTTAGTATTGATCGCAGGTATTGTGTAAAATCGGGACTTTGCTTGGTAGAATGAAGGCAAGCAGGGCCTATTTAAATGGATCGGCAAAATGGCTGCCAGAATAACGGAAAATCATGGCTCCTGCTTCTTCTTGTTTCTCTCTCTCTCTCTCTCTCTCTCTCTCTCTTTCCCTCTTTCTCTCTCGGGCTGTTTTAATGTGCAGTGAGTAAGGCGAGTTCTCCAGGGCTCGGGTGTATCCATCCATCTGTGAGCAGCCTGCCTCGGCTCTGTGCGAGGCCGTGACTCATACATCAGCTCGCTGGACTACAAAGACCATGAGGCCCCACATATGCGCTCAAAATGAGTCCAAACAGGAGTTAATGTGATGGCTGGACTGCACACGTGTCCAGAGTCGGGCAGGAAAGAGTTACCCTGACTGAGCTGCATGCACTCAAGTATAATTTTGATGGATTGGTAGTTCTCAGAGTATTTCCTAATGCTAATACTTTTACACATACTCAAAGTAATCTACTTTCTCCTCACCTCCACCTAAGCCATTCGTACTGAGATCCTAAATCCGTTTTGGGGGGTTTAATTCCATTCTGCTCTGTTGGTTCAGCACCTGGATGGCTTTGCTGATGCTTGTATCTTTCACTTTGGAGCTTTATCATTTTATTTTGGACCAAAAGAAGGTGAAGAGCACCCGAAAACTCCTCACCCTAGGCTGATAAATACTGGTAGATGGATGTTCTAGTAAGTTCTATGGGGACCTGTTCAGGACCTGTTAAATCTTCTCTGTTGTTTTTATTTTGCCTACTTTTCTTATTTATTTATGTTATTATTTCATTGAATAATTCATATTTTCACTTACACTTGGCCTCCCTGGTGGTTGAAGCTTGGCCTGATGTGAATGAATTCTGTGCCAAGGTGTCCAAAATAAGAGAAGTGCAACGTCTTTAAAATTTAATCAGCAATCTTCAAATGCAGGTATTACGTTGTCTTCCTTGGCCTCTTGAACTGGTCTGTTGAGCTTGCAGGAGAAGTTTTTTCTCTCTCTCGCACACTCGCTCTCTTGCTGACAGCACAGGCTCTTAATTAGATAGATCCAGGCTCAGTATCTTATTTCACTTCACACGCAGATTCACTATAACTCCTAATTTAGAGTTGAGTCATGAATGCAGTACACTAAATCAGTGCTGATAATCTCGCTGAAGCCTATGGATCTATCATTGCATTGAAGGCTCTTTACCAGATTACTGCTGGCCCTGATTTGTTTAACCCTCAGAAGTCACACTTATCTCCAGTGATAACAAAAGCATGGTGCAATTTGATATAAACTATTCTTGCCATTTCCTGGCATTAGTGTCAGTAATGCAAACACGAACCAGTCAATGCACAATATAAATAAGTGTAAAAGGGGTCTTCTGTTTTTTTCACAAACATGACATTTTAGCCATAGTAGAACCCATTAGATGAAATATAGAGAACCATTTTCAAACTTTTCCGCATAGAACTATATATAACACATTCACCTTGCAAAGAACCCATTAAGCAAGAAATGGTCCTGTATAAAGTCATGCTCAAAGGTGCTATAAACTTTTTATTCATTATTGTAAATTGTTCATTGATGTCTACATCAAAGGCATTTGACTTGAGTGAAAAATGCTTAGATTTGGTCCTAGGATAGATAGATAGATAGATAGATAGATAGATAGATAGATAGATAGATAGATAGATAGATAGATAGATAGATAGATAGATAGATAGATAGATAGATAGATAGATAGATAGATAGATAGATAGATAGATAGATAGATAGATAGATAGGCTGATTGGCTGGTTAACAGTAAGACAACATGCTGAAGGACATAAAGGAAAATAAAAAGCTGTACTTGCCTTTGATCTCAACATCACCACAAAGTCAATTAAAGTCTTTACTTACTATTAACCTTTCATGATCATTAAAGATGATCAGCTTCAACTGACAGTGATAAAATCTCACAGCACGGGTTGCTGATGGAGTTGTGAGAACGTTTAAGAAAGTGTACAGAACAAATTAAGAGGTTTGAATGAAAGTTCTCCAAGATCTTGCTAAAGATGTGGGAGCTAAAGTTGACTTACTGTTTGCCAGCATATTTTCTGCGCCGCTTTAAATGGTGTCAGAGTTACATTCTTCAAGGTGCAGCACTTAAGCTTGAACGGAACATTTGATTAGGAAGCTGGTGAATAGGTAGTCAACTGCAGTCTCATTTAAAGATGAACTTAAACCATACCTGTTGACAGTTCCTATTAAAATGCATGAAAAATATGACAGCCTGGACATGTAGTCGGCCATTCCTGTTGCTTAGTTGTGGTTGTTTCAGTGGGTTGGAACATGAACTGGTAGATGTAAATTTTTGGGGGCATTATTTTGGGGGAAGTCAAGACTGTTAGGTAATCTGTAGTCTGACAGTTTTAGTGCCCGCTGTCGTGAATGTGGGATTTGTATTTGAAGAAGGAGACAACAGTGTCTGATGTTCACAGTATCTTAGTTCTGCGCATCAGATTTTTCTTATTTAACTATACTTGCATAAATAAAGCATTTCATTCTATGACACCTTTAGGAATATTTGAAGAACTATATTTTCTAAGATTGCACTTCATCATGCTGATGGTTTCTCGATATGAGCAAAAGTAGAAATGTTGTTAAGTATTCACCTAAAGTTCTTTTTTTCTGTATAAAGTTTAGAAGCTCCATGAAAGATTAAACAGGTAATGGGGCCGCTGGCTTGCAGAGTCTGCCTCTGCTGATGCTAACACAAGCTAAATGTGCTGTGATGAAATGTATGAGCCCGTGTGGTTACACTTACCCATGCTCCGTTTCCCCAAAAGCAGAGTTTAAATCATCTTAACTATTAACAAGCGTGTTTAGAATGTCACACACTCTCACATTTTACATCAATGTGTGTGTTAATATGCTACTTGGAAGCTCAGTGCTATTTGGTGTAGTATTTTTTGCTTTATAGGGATAATTAGAATATAAAACAATATCTTTCCTTTCAGTTGCTGGGAATCAGTTGAGCTTTTGAAAGAACCATCCACTGACATGTTCTTTAGGGAGCCAAAAGTGTTTTTTCTATGGCTTTGCTCCAAGAAACCCTACTATCACATGCCAGAAGAACCAGCTTAGCTACAGCATTCATACAGCTTGTTATGGGGACACAGTAAGGATGTTGACTTACAGGGGAATTTCAACAGTTTTACAAAATATCTACATAATGCAGTTGTTGCAGTATGTACAATGACTGCATTATGACTAAATCACTCTAAATGAATGCATAATTTAGAGTGAATTGATATGCAATTTTAATTATTAGCACTTAGATATAAGCCCTAATCGTATATCAAAACTGTTGTCAAACTATGAGTGCATTCATGCACTTAATAATCCTGTCATAATCAGATTTTTATGCTTATGTAATTATTTAAGTGGCAATGTAAACATCATACTCTGATTTCTTAATTAGGATTAAGGCTCTATGAAATGTAGCGGGATTGTAGCTTAATAATCAGGTTTCTTAGCACATGTGGACTCTTGCTCTGATTTCTTTCAGATTTTTAGTCTACATGTGTGCACCAACAAGTTCTAGTTTTAAGTTTATTTGTCATTTGCACATCATGTCAGGACATACAAGCATTGAAATGCTTGTGGTGAGGCTCAGATAATCACTCTAGAGCAGAGCAGCATTATATGCACTAAAAACAGTGCAAACATAACAACACTAAATAAACAAAATAATATAAAGTAAAATAAAAGTATATACATATAGTAAATAAATGAAATATAATAACATAAAGGAATATACAGAAGACATACACAAAATGTACAGGAGGTACGTATGTAGAAACTCTGTATGGTGAAAATTGTGGATAGGCAGGTTAGTCTAAGAAGATATTTATAATATATATTTAAAGTGATATTGTCCATAGCAGCGATATATAAATAAATAATATTGCAAAGTGGCCAAGTGAAATGGTATTTTGGTCTTTCAGCTTAACTATAGACAGCAATATGGGAAATAATCAAAAAAGCAAATAGCCAAGAAAGCCAATTATGTGCTTGATTAAAGATAGATGCTAATTTTCTTTATGATTTAAATTCTAGATGGATTTTGTTCATATTTTTGGGTAAAGTGATTCGATATTAAAAAATAAAAGCTATTTTAAAAACCCTATGTTACATTCACATCGTGTCTTATTCTGTGAGGTTATTTCTTGACTGACTCCTGTAGACCTGAAGTTTCCTCATTGTGTGATTACTGAAGTTTAAGTAAAGCACTTATTGGATTTTTCAGTGCATGTAAATGTATTCAGTGGATTAGGCACCAAGTGATGTATTTGTATGCATTTCATGTAATAACTTTCTGTGGTGTAGCGTTTAAAACACTCCAGACATCTGATTCCTATTCTGACTCGACAAATTTCTCTGGAGCATCTCACATCAAACCACTCTGAATGGCTTTGTTTACAACTTAACAACTTAATTGTGCAGAAAAATTGGTGGAACTTCCCTGTAACGTTTGCTCGAAAATGTTATGAGGTTGATTAACAGAACGCAAATCGAAAAATCTTACATGCGGCTCCTGTAAGATCCTTAAGGCAGCCTTTGCTCTTTAAGCAAGTCGTGTAAAGCGCTGATAGCAATAGCAATGCTGTAAAACAACCATTCCATCCTGGTGCTCATACAAACAAGGCATGCCGCATCACAACTGAGCAAGTGCTTGTAGATCAGTGCAAAAAATGCCATGTTTTTAGAGTGATAGATCCACATGATGATGATGGGTCTCGTGTGCGTGTATCTGGGTTAGCGGTTGTGAGCCAACGTAATTTGGCGCTTTTCCAACAGAAAGCAATCATCATTGCTCTTTTCAGAGCATTAATTGGTTGATATGCGTGCTGTCTACTGGGGCAGTATGATATACCAGCGTAGCTGCAGTGCTTAAGGCCCTATTAAATTATCACTTTACCCGCACAGACATCTAGCTCATCTGCTAATAGGGAAATAAACAACCAAATGGATCACGTATTTGTTTTTATGGCATCTGTGTATCTTATAGCTTAGTTTTTGCTGACTTATGCAGCTTACCCTGTCTGTGCAAAAACCACTACACTGCAAATCATGTCAATGGTTGAACTCTGACAATAAGTAGCTGAGACAAGCCAACTTTAATACAAAAATCATTGTGGTTATGCACCATTGTAGTCCTGATGGTCCATATATTGTAAGTAGAATTAGAAATTATTTAATCTCCGTAAAGAAATCCTACAAACCGGAGGTGATATGTAATAGATTACAGCGCCTCTAATTACAGTGCCTGAGTGCTTTGTTTCCTCCTGTAGGGGTGCTAATTAAAACATAATGACGTTACTGCTGCTTAAGTTTATTTCTAATAAAATATGCATTTCACATGTTTATTGCGCAGTAAACACCTCTTCACTCAGCTTCCAATTCGAGGAAGCAGTTGAACAGATCAAGCTGAACTGTGAAGTAGATACATTTGCTTACAGAGTGCTATCTAGCAAGTGTGCTCACCTCTGTCTAGATGTATTAGCTAGTCAATAGCTTTGCTAACACAACAAAAGTTCAAGCATGTGCAACAACACCTGACAAGTAAGACAGCTACTTACTTCTTACTTGCTAGTCCACAAAGGCGTAGGTTTGGTGGCAACATTGCTAGGGACACAGGTGTCTGTATGAGAGCTGTATCGTATCATTTTACAGAGAATACTGCAACAATGGGAGCGCTAACTAAAAGCATGTCTTGCGTGACACTGAACATGAAGGTATAACTCCTTAATATGATTCTTTCCAAAGATAATGCAAACAAGTTTGCTCAAATTTTGGTAGGGACAATTCTATCCTCCCAAGAACCTGGTCAGGACATGTCCCTACTGTCCATATGCAAACCTACGCTCACGCTAGTCCAACAAGAAAAAGGCCGGCTAGGTCTTTTTTCTATAGTTAACTGAAGACCCATAAGAGTGTGATAAAGTGTAATAAATTATTACACAGTTCTTGTGAGGGGTCTCAAAGTGACATGGCACTGTAGCAGTCATTCTAGGCCCACAGTGGTCCATAAGAATGTAAAAATGTACCATAAAAAGGATTAATTTAAGTTAAAATTGTTGTTTTAATATGGCATACATTCATATTGTTAGAAGTGCCATTTTTGAGGCGGGGGAGGGGGGGTCCTGCCAATTCCAATGTATATGTCTTAACTGAGGGGTTTAACAGGGTTTACACTATGTTAATGTTAATATAGAAGATGCTGTCATAGATATAAGATTTTATCAAAAGTAAACCTGAGCAGATATTTTGGGTGGGGCAGTAGTGTGGTACCAGATTCTGTCCTCATGTCTTCTAAATGTTATGGTTGTTACCAGGCAGCTGAACAGGCATAACAGTAACTAGGGCAAGGTTTTTTGGTTGTATTATTGAGAAATGGTAATACTATTGGCTGTTAATTTAAACCAAACCTGTTGCTTGTTTGGTCCATTGCTAGCCAAAGGGAGCACATTTTCAAGGCCAGCTGAAGTGTTGGCTTAGGTAACCAGTACCCCTCAAACTGGACCTTCTTTAATTGGTCAAGTAGCTTTTAATAAACAACCTAATCACTCTTACTTTTATTATGCTACAGTAGTAGTACTATTGCTAAAGTGTAACACTTGCTGTTTAAAACCTCCTTTCTTGTGAGATTTATGTAGTCTGGACTGACTGCACATGGCCTTTGGAAAAAGACTTATCTGCTGTCGTTCCAGTTCCACGGCAATAAACATCTGTGTCCAAGCAAAAAGCTGTGAAATACGGGTAAACAAATTGGTTCGAAGGATCACCGGCTTTGCTGTTACCATTAGACATCTGTTAAACCTAGACAAATGTTGGTGTGTGAATGCGGTGGCTGCAGCTGAGGATTCGTGCAGGGTCAGTGTGTTTGATTTGGATGGAGCCCAGTGGTTTTGCTCGGGCAGCCCTGCATTTTTTGGCGGAAATAGGCAGGAAATGACAAAGTTCAGGGAGAGACATTTTTCAGTGACTGATTTAGGACTGATTTTACAGTAGGTTCTTTCAGCCTCTGGCCAAGCTGCCAAATTTTACTCACTCATATTTTCCTGGTGTACAGTCTGAGCCATTTTACAGCTGGAGTTCAGTAAAAACACTACAGAGAGGCCATAAGTCAGCTTGTTGTTAAGAGTCCTGACTATATGTGTGACAGCAGCCTTTTCAACAAGACAACAAAACTCCAAAGACAATAGTGGATCTGTCAACTTTTTATTCGCTGTCATGTCTAATACAGACTACATGTCTCATTACACTGCTTCAGGGCTGTACTATATAGAAAAATATGCAATATGCTCTACCCTGCGATTGCAATGGGCCTTTGCAAGATCTTGCAAATGCTTTGTTTCGTCACCACTAAACATTAATCGTACAGACATAGATGTGTGATGTGTGAGAAAGCCTGTTTATACATGGCAACCCTCTGCCGTGCTGATATTGCGAAGTAATGCTATAATTATTACTGGATAGCGTCAAACTGCATGTAATCTGGGTTACGTAATCTGATTACAAAAATCACATACTTGTAATCAGAGTAGGATATCTTTGAAAATCGGTGCAATCAGATTACACATATCTGACTGTAATCGGATTACTGTTTTATGCTGTAGAACATGAGAGGGAGTTTGTTATGGCGAATACTTCTATGGCTGTGATTTGGTAGCACACTAACGCGATTGTTCATTGACATGACATGCATTGTGTGTCCTCCATAAATGTTGATTAAGTAAAAAACAATCCAAATGTTTGCTATATTAAATTGATAAATAAGAAAATTTGAAATTATATTATGTTTGAAAGATTTAAAATAATATGTGGCAAAATACGGCATCTTTAAAAGTTTATTTTGACAAGGTTCAACAAAAGAGAGAGCCGCATATTGCATTATAATAAAGATTTCAAGTGACTTTCATGATGCAATGCCAATGTCAGTCGACCCTATGGAATTTTTTTTGTCATTTCAGTGGTACGACTTCAGGAGAACCATAAACAATGTATAATTATTGTAATAATCTTTATTTATTTAAAAAAGTATAAAATAAAGTTCTGTTTTTTCTACCTGTCAAAGCACATGGTTGTTTAATTGGTACTTAGTCTGGAAAGTTAAGTGGCACAACCAGTAAATAAAATGCTGTGACCAGACCAGTTCAGTAACTCAAACAGCCAATTAAAAGCTTTGATAAAACTAAATATCTCAACAAAATCTTGTGTCATTTTTTCTTTGCTTTGTATTCTTTTTTGCATAACTTGAAAACTCCAGTGAGGGAGACGGAAGAGGCAGATACAAGTGCCAGTGTCCTTTAATGAAGTCCACGGTGACAAAACAGAAATAAAACAGACAAACTAACAGAATTACAACCAACACTTTAACAAAGTAACAGGATAACAAACCTCACACTACAAAACACACAATGCAAGACAAGGGCAGGGAGCAAACGGAGGGTATAAGGAGAACACAGGAAACAGGGAACACCTGGGAACAGGTGATGGGCGTGACTCAAGGGGAGCCAATGAGTGGCACAGAAACCAAAACAAAAACATGAACTCATGGCTAGGACCAGGGTATTAAACAAAGATGGAGGTAGACAGGAGAAGGACACAGGACAGACTGTGAGGTAGTTGCCCTTCATGTCATGTAAAAGATTAGACTAGATTAGATAAATATTTTATTGATCCTAGAGGGAAATTCAATATCTCTGCATTTAACTCATCCGTGCAGTGAAACACTTACATATGCACACACACTAGTGAACAGACACACCGGAGCGGTGGGCAGCCTTATCACAGCGCCCGGGGAGCAATCAGGGGTAAGGTGACTTCAGTCATGTCCTGTCGGTTCATGAGATTGATGGCGACCTTCTGGTCACAAGGCTGGTTCCTTAACCTCCAGCCCACAACTACCCCAAAAATATTTATAATAAACGTACCAACAAAGATTCCATTAACTTCCATTAAATGTTAATAATGTTTTTCCCCTCGCCTGTAAAGCATTTGCACCGAAAAAAATCCACATATACAAAATTATACAAAAATTCCACATAGAATGAAGTCACCACTGGTGTCAGCAGAATGATACAGATATGATTAACGCAACTTAGGGTTATCAGATATACGGACAGATGAAAATGAAAAAAGAAACATGAATAAATGAGTGGAGAAACATAATGAGTGCAGATGCTTCCAGACAGGCATGCTGCATGATACAATTAAGCAATGAATATCCAACCATGCTTCTGGGCATCTATAAAAATGCTGAGCAGGCCCAGTTGACCTCAAATTTGGATCAAGATGGCAAGAGGAAAAGATGTAAGTCACTTTTAAGTCATTTCTTGGGGCCTTAATGCTTGACCCCTACTGTGAGGAGGTCTGGTGGTGCTGTTATGCTGTTTAGGGCATTTTGCTGGCCACTTGAGCCCTTAGGAGAATGGGTCACCGCAAATCAATACATGAGTTTTTCTAAACGTTCCATTTATCCTACGATGAAATGTCACTGTCCTGGTGGGTGGGGTCTCTTCTAGGATGACAGCACCAATCCACAGAGCATAACACGTCACTGAACGGATTGATGAATATGAAAATTAAGAAGCAAATTACAGGCCTTCACAGTCAGCAGATTAAAATCAGTAGATTAAAACCTTTTAGTTTCTCACAACATACAGTGCATCCCTTTGATGCTGCTAGTGCAGACGGATACAAATAAACCCTGCACTCTTAAACAATGTAGCCTTTTACAGAGGCAGCAAATACAAAACTTAGTTCCACTTTGATTTTGTTTATTTGTCGCCCGTCAGTATAGAAGCATGAACAATAGTGGGTTTAGTGGGGTGTCGTGATTGGTTAGTGGAGCCTTCCCCACTAAATGACACAGTGACTCACCAATAACTGGTTAACAACTCAGCCTCAGATTTAACACATGCAATTTTAGCCTGAGCAAGAGCATACACGCTCTCTGGGTGGGTAGGATGGTGTTCCTCTTCCTCATCACCCAGTGTGATGCTAGCCTGTGTAGGCGTCATTTAGCTGGTATAACAGATCTAGCAGTTAGTGCTCTCCTCCAAGCGCCAGTGACATTGCATTTATTGGACATGTCTCTGCCTTTAACTGCAAATTGAGAACATTGTTTTGTGCTTGTTTTGGCCGACAGAGGAGGCTGCTGCTGCTATCTTCCTAGCTCCTCGCCATTTTCTCATCTAAGTTTAGAGAATACTGCTGTGGAAAGCTTGACCAGAAGCTAGCAAGTGTCGAGTGAGTCCATAACATCACCATAAATGCCTTTTCAAGACACGAGGTAACCCAGAGATTAAAGCAGGAGTAGGATTATTTAGATCCTACTTTGAAGTGATAGGTAGATCTGTTTTGTACAGGCATACAATCTACTTGAATGTAGCTGCCATGTCATCTACAAATAGTGCATCATTTATTAAACTGTGTTTTTTA
The DNA here is from genome assembly GCA_021613375.1 of Megaleporinus macrocephalus. Lineage (NCBI taxonomy): Eukaryota > Metazoa > Chordata > Actinopteri > Characiformes > Anostomidae > Megaleporinus > Megaleporinus macrocephalus. The sequence continues at coordinate 20,787,439 of CM038728.1, read as the reverse complement.
GCCATCCATATGTGACATATGTCACATGTTGGTAGCACCCATATCTGACTCTCCAGAACTGAAGCTAGCTCAGGAAGGTGTTTTGGGTCTGGCTAATGGTCTATAGCAGAGGTCACTAATAAGTGGACACAAAGCGATAAAGTATTGAAAAGGATTTAATTTCGATTTATTTTAAGCGGCGGATGTTTTCTAGTCTTTACGGTATACAGGCTTTGCGACACAGTAAACTCACAGACCAATCGCATGCATTGTAAGATCACCAAAAGTGCTCCTCAGCCAGGGAGTGCAGCGAGCACGTAGGGCGAGGAACGAAGCGAGTAGCCGCAGTCGGAGAATAAAGCGAGTCAGAACTGTAAACAGTGAAAACTGACTGTTCAACCAGGAATGGACCGAAACTTGCTCACTTAGTTTTGGAGAATACTGCTATCTTAAACCAACCTGTCAATCTGTGAGTTAACAAAACGATGCATGTTTTATTTACTGTTTCTATAAATAAACACTTTAATATGCACTTTTTCAAAAGCATTCTGTTTTTTTTTAATGTAGCTCTTGTTTTTACTTAAAGCGAGTTAAAACCATTTATTGGAAGTTTATAAATAATTCATTCAGTTCAGCATTTAAACAGTAAATATACTGAAATAAACTGAGCAGTGTTTGTAATTTGTTTGTCTTTCAGTTGTTGATGGTATAAGATGATACTAGACTACTTCAGTATACAGGATATGAAACTGAATCATAACACAAGTTAGAAATGATGACAGTCCGGGCCCTGGCCTGAGGAAATTTCCTATAACCGGACCTTACTGGCTTCTAATTAAATACCCCTGGTCTACAGCAACAGGTCTTTTTTTATAGATATTGGTCTATTTTACTGCCAAAATATTTTATATGAACTGTAGGCTCATACACTCAATCTTTTGTGGTAAACAGATCCCTTTTGACTTTTTAGGTCTAGTAAACATTGCAATCTGGTCACATTAGTCAAGACTGCATTACTACTGCCATTACTTCAGCCTGCTTGACAGAATGATATGCTGTTTGCAGTAAATCTCTTGTTTAAAGGAAAGAGACTGCCAGACATCTTGAAATGGTTAGCTAACATGTGGTTTGAACGGCAAACTTTTGAAAAAATCAACTAGATGAGCTAGCATATTTGTCATACAAACTATAGACTAAGCAGCCTTTTCAAGTTGTTCCCGTATTTTCTAGAATGAACAGCTTGTTGTTTGAACTCATGTTATACCTAAGAGCTGTTTAGTCAGAGTTTACTTTTGTACAATGTCATGGCTGCAACTAACAACAAGACTAAACTGAAATTTCATGACTCTACCTCACACAAAACAATTTGTGTAGGTCCACTAGTTGATCAATAGCACACACTGTGACAGCTGCATGTTGCTGCAAACACACTCTACGGGCTGAATGAATACCACTGCTTATTACACTCTACTGCATGCCAAAACGCGAAATTGCTCTCAAAACCAAAGCCAATGCATCACTCTGGAGCAAAATCTGTGCTTCGTGGGTCTTAAGAATTTAGTGATAGCTATATTTGGCTTTCCTGTTTTGCAGTATGAGCACGTACTTGCTGTCATGTCTCAGATCTTATTGTGTTCCATTTATTGTCGTGTCCTTCTGGTGGGTGTGATGTTTGGTGAGGACTTGTCACACACGCACGTACACACAAATACACACTCCTTCAGTGTCTCCTAGCACACCCTCAGGCCAAGCCAGGCTAGAGGAGGTCAGGGTGATGCTGAGCAGTAGCGTCTTGTTGCTTTGTGTGCTTGTATGTGACGTGTAATGGCCGCAGGCAGGGGCAGTTGTTTCTGGCTCTGGTGGCCCTGACCCCTCTGATGAGAGCTCTGACCCTGGCCACACCACGGTGGGATGCTCCTTCAAACCATGCCACCCTGCTGGAGGGTCAGCGCATCACGGCTGGCTGTCTGGTCAGCGCGCGTCAAACACGATGAAGGGCAGGAGACGTGTGGCTGCGTTTGCGCTTTCCCCTCGGCCTGCGGGGGAAAACGGACCTAGCGCTCACTAACAGCTTCCCAAATGAGCAACACAAGCTCCTGGAGCTGTATGTGTAACCCGTCCTTACATATGTCCTTACACACGTTCTCACGCACGTCCTTGCACCGGATGAGAAGTGGATTTCTGTGTCGTTACCATCCTGTTTAAAAGTTTGGAGACACCCATCATATTGATCTCGCCTGAATTACATTAACTGGTTTAATGTTTATCACAAGCGACTCATTGACATATTTCTGCCTATCACAGTGTAGCCCTGCCTTTTCAATGCTGAAGTTATAAGTAGTGTTTCAGTCTTAACTGCTTTTTGAATTTTTTTTTATGTTTGCACTGTAAGGGATGAAGAGAGCTTGGAAAATAATAATGTAAGAACTGCTTATGACTGTTTTTGGTAAACAAACATTACATTATAACTAGTGTTGCACCGATACAGATACCGTATCAGTATCAGCACCGATACTAGCACTTACACACAGTATCGGTATCGGCAATAGAGAGCGCCGATACCATGAAGCTTACTGACATGTCCGCGGTGTGGGAGTACTTTTCGGTTGAGATGGGCAGCAGCAAAAATGTCCGCTTCAAAATTTGTAATGCCAGCATTTTGAGCGGTGACACGACCAGCAAAGACTTCAATACATCAAATTTAATTAAGCATATAAAGCGAAACCAAGTCAAAGAACACAGCGACTTCATCCAAGCAAGCACAAAGAAGCTAGCTAGCACAAAATACAACATCTAAAAAGTGGAACACTATAAATTTCAGGATTTATAGCCATATATCGAGCGTTTAAGTCAGAGTTGGTATCGGTCCTCGGTATCGGCAGATACCTGAAAAGCTGGTATTGGTATTGGTAAGGAAAAAGTGGTATCGGTGCATCCCTAATTATAACAGAACCTCAGAGAAAACCTCCCAGTCTGTATGCTCCAAATATGGAAAGGAGTCTGCAAAACCAGAACATTTTGAATTGATTGTTTTTGAGATGTTATTAAACTCATAGATTTAAAGTCCATGGGAACCAGAATCTGTCTTCTTTCAGTTTATCATGGCACACAATTTACTTGTACACATCTCCTGCGAATAACTTTCCAGTGTCTACCTAAGTGGTTAGTGTATTTTGCTAAACGTATTTTGAATCTTTTTTTGGATGTAAACCATGCCAGTCTAATCTTGGCTACCACAAATACTTTTAACCAATCTCTAGGCTGATGTGGCTTCACTCCACACAGCTTTAATACAACTGTGTTTTCTCTTACAGTCTCCCTCTGTTTGAGTCAGAAAAACTGACCAAGCAATAGGTCCTTTTCACACTTCGATGCTGTTAGGAAGAAATAGTGACACAGCAGGAAAAAACACATCAGTTAGCCTGCTAGTCTTTTCCAAGCATGGAAGACGCTTGACAACTTCTCTTGAGACCTTCTTCTTATCTCAGACAGTGATGATGACAATCTAAAGTATTCAGAATATACACACCCAATAATAATAGAATAAGAATAATATCAGAAGCCAGCATACTTACCCAACTTAGCGAGCTAACAGCTAACCTGACTGAAAATTGTTGGCTTGTTTTAGTATTTATTAGATGTGAATGTAGTAGTATATGTAGTTTTAAATATTATGAATGAGGAAGTGACAGTGAGCGTGATAGTGACTATATGGGAAGCGCGACAAACCTCACAAAGTACAGGTCTAAAACAGTGGCAGGTAGCAATAAAGAGAGAGCTGCTGTTGCAGCGTTATTGTTGAGTTGGCTAATCAAAGATGTCAGGTGCTAGCATTAACTAGGAGGTGAGTTTAAAACTGCGCCCGCAGCACTTTGTTAGATCAGGCTTTTTTTACAATATTGGTTAATTTGCTAGAGTTTGAACTTGAGTTTTTTTTTTTTTTTAAATATCCGATTCCACCTTAAGTTGTGCTGCAGTTACATTCTGGCAATTGCCTCCTTATCCTGGTGGTTAATAGTAGATAGATGGATGGATGGATGGATGGGTGGGTGGATGGATGGGTGGATGGATGGATGGATGGATACTTTATTGATCCCGAAGGAAACTTAGCAGCCAGTAGCAGTTACACAGTACAAAACAAAGTACAAAACACTGTACAAAAAACAATAAGGTATATAACACAGTATAAATAAAGAAGAATAAAGAACTCCAATACTCAAGAAGAATATATACAACAATATATGAATACAAATTATACAACCTGACCGTAGGTAAAAAGGTAGTGCAGTAATAAATTAGGTAATGTACAATGGGTATCAGTAGATATATGACAGTACTGGGATATTTATTAAAAAATAAATAAATGTGCAAAGATTGTATTTAAGTAAATGTTAAAAAGTGTTAAATACTGTCCAGGAGTGCAGATGTGCAAGATTTACAGCAAAGTGTCAAATAGTGAACAGGTCCTCGAATCTTATGCTTTTAAAAGGTATTCCAAAAGAAACGACAGGGTACAGCATCAATTCTGAGTATGACCTGAAGGAATCTTATAAACGCACCCGGCAAAGTGATAGTTGCAGACCTGAACGCCAGCATTAACCCTAAAACTGGGACCCACTACCCTTCAGATTGTCTGTTCTTATTTAAAGCTGTGGCACTGATGAACCCAGTAAAATGCCTTAAAGCTGTACTGTGGCTTTCATTTTAGTTTGACTGGAAACGCAATTATTTGCTAACCCAAAAATGTGAAAAGGACCTATAGCTAACAGTCGAGCGCAGTTAACGATAGTTAACAATCTATCGAAAGCCAGCCCAGCAAGCCTATTTGATCTAACTTGTTTGTTAATTTCTTCATCTGTTCATCTGTTCATTCATTGATCCATTCGGTTGTTCAGCGGGACACAACAGCATTCCTTCGATGCACATCTATCAGGAAAGCAAATAAGAACCTTAACACTTTTTAAGACATGTCACTTTATTAAACCTAATGAATGCTACTGGTGAGTGATGGACGCAGTGAGGCAGTCCACAACACTGCCTGCACATGTAAAGCCTGTTCACTCATTTCTCTCCACTCGCGCTGTTGTGTTATGTTTTAGTGATGTAGCAGTTTAGGAGTATACACGAAAGGATGACAATCACACATGCTTATAAAAATATATAATACAATATAAGACAGTTAGAAGAGAGCATGTTTTCATGTATCAGTCTTCATGGCACCGTGACAGCGTGTTCAGTTCTAAGAGTTAAAGAGAGACATTGGAAAATGTGGGCAAGTACTAGAATATGGCCCCTTTAAAAACTCTGTTATTATAGTATGTAATAATATCCTTATTAGGCACACGTGCCTTGTATTTACATTTATGGTCCATTTTATCAGCAGCTCAGTCATTTAGGTGCACTTTGTAATTCTATAATTACAGACTGTAGCCCATCTGTTACTCTGTATAATTTGTTAACACCTGTTTTACAATGGTCAGGACCCCCCACAGGACCAGCACAAAGCAGGTATTATTTGGGTGGTGGATCATTCTCAGCACTGCAGTGACACCGACATGGTGGTGGTGTGTTAGTGTGTGTTGTGCTGACATGAGTGGATCAGACACCTCAGTGTTACTGCCACCAACCAGAAAGATGCAGCCAGCAATATTCTGTGAACAGCGTCCTGTGACCACTGATAAAAGATTAGAGGATGACCAACACAAACAGATGGGCTACTGTCTCTGACTTTACATCTACAAGACCAACAGCTATTTCTGATCCACACATATCAGCAGTACACACGCTAACGCTCCACCAGCATCCATGTCTCCGTGCAGTGCTGAGAAAGATCCACCACCCCATTAGTACCAGCTCTGTGGTGGTCATGTGGGGGTCTTAACCACTGATGAGTAGTTAAAGGTGAAATTATAGTTTATGCAACAAAAAGATGGACTGCAGTCTGTAATTGTAGACCAACAAAGTGTTCCTTTGTGGTTAGTGAAGCTGACTGAATGGGCAATAAATGTAGACACAAGGTAGGTGTATCTAAAAAAGAGCAAGTGAAGGTTCAAATAATAACTAGATACCAAAATATATTTTTATTAATAGTCCAGTTATTTTATGACCAACAAGAGGTCATTATGACACATGATTCGCTGATTCAACATGTTTAAAAATGATTAATTTATCTAAAAGGTCTTTATTAACTATTTGAAACCAGTGCAGATGCACAGGATAAGTGACATATTGTAATTAATTATATAAATGTGTCTGCAACTGTGTCTGTTTCATGTGAATGAAATCATAAATTCCAAACTTCTGAAACAACTTCTGAATCTGAACGATCAGTCCAAACTTTTGAATGGTTGTGTGTATCATACATCACGCCAGCCTCCAGCAACTGACCTGCCACAGTGCTTAAAATGATGTATTACACGTTATGGTGCAGCAAAACAACTCGTGGCTAGGCCACTGGTTATTTGCGCTGAAGCCTCTTGCGTTGGCTGGCTAACATGTCGCACCATGCCACAGAGAGCTGGGCCTGGCCTCGAGTGTGTTTATTCAATCTAATTGAATTCGGAGTGGATGTAAAACCATTCTCTGACTGTTCTCAGTGAAAATGATTGATGCCCCCGGACTGTTGAGCATGCTAAAGAGCTACGTTGCGGATGAGATTAGAATATTGCTGGGTGTCAGGGCTCTGTCAAATACCAATTTGCTTGTCAGTTTTGAATAAGGACACAAAAAGGATGTTTCGGGATAATATTTCAAACCCCCAGACCGGCCATATATGGAAGCAATCTAACAGCGTGTGCAGTGAGTCCGTAGTGCATGGAACTATGTGTTGTAACTGCTGTCATTGGAAATTGGTTGGATTTAAATCTCCCTACTTGACGGTTGAGTATTAAAAATCACATACATTTTAAGTAATGGTAAAATTAATTATTGATTTCTTTATTTTTTATTGATTATCTTTCTGTGTCCAACTTACAATTTCTAATTTAATCACAGAGCAGTAAATGTTTTAAAGTGTCTGGTTTGTTGCAACCATAGAAGCTAGAAATGTACATATAACTGTACACCTTTGTATAGTTACAGCTATAGTCAGAGCTTAATAGAAATTTGTGCAGTACTGTGCGAAAGTCAGAGAACAACGTTGGTTTATTTCCAGTCAAAACAAACATTATTATTCAGTTATTCATTTGACAGGAGATGTTTTAGAAATTAGATATAAATTTAAGACTAGGTAGACCACCAAAACGTCACAGCAGCAAAATAACAATGCAGCAAGTTATATACTCCTCCTGAGTTTTATTTAACCAAGCTACTGTAAACAATCTTCCAAAATCGATAACCTCACAACTGAGTGTGGTTAATTTTTCATATTTGACTTTTCACCAGTCACACCTGTAACTTTTGGTGTAATGAAAAAAAATTCTCTGTATAAATATATTTTACTGAACATACAAAAACACAAACCAGCTTACAGTTCTAACATCAGTTCATTCTCTACCTGCTCGAGAGACAGTAATCATTAAATTCACCGTTATTAATGACTTAATAGTCTAAAGCATCTAGGCTTAAGTAGCTAGCAAGCTAATTTACTTGCCATTTAGGTTAATGGCTGCAGTGAAATGCTGCTCTGTACTGCACAAACATCTACATTTACACTGAATCATGTGGAGAATCAAACACAGCTTAATTTAGTTTTTTCTATTGAATGTTATATAAGCAAAAACATGTAATTTGTAAAATGTAATTTCTTGAGTTCCATCTACATGTCAATGGAATTTTGCTAAGTTGCTGGAAGATAGAAATAATACCATGAAACAACAGTATTTAGTAGTGGCGTTGTAACAACCTTGTTCAGAGAACGTAAAAAGCACTACCCTTTAACAATTTAACAAAAATTGTATAGAAAGTAGACAACATTGTGTCTATGCTGGGACTTTACCGAATTTCACCTTACATCCCCAAACACAATGTAGTTTTACTGTAATTGACAATGTTTCATCTGAATTTATAGCAAACTGTGACACATATTAAGCTCCTATTCTGACTGGGTTCTGACTGGGCTAACTGATTTACCCACCGAATAATCTTGAAATCCTTTGTTTACAAACATGAATTTGTTCAAAGAAGCAGCTGGTGGACTGTCCACCCCAGAGTCCAGACGTCCACAGACTAAACGTGTTTGATTATTGGCCATTATATAATGAGCAGTGGTCTCAGACTTTTGCTTAACAATGTAGTAAGTGTTACATGGCTTAGGATTTAGGAAGTTGACACTGAAAAACGTTTGTAATATTTTATTTAGATGATCAGTTGAGGAATAGCTGTGTGTGGTCTTGTTCTGCTGGAGCAAACGCTATTCTTTACATTTGTATCAGTTTTTCACATCATAACACATACAAATGACAAATCAAACGTAAATACCATTCATTGCATAACTCGCTGTGTAATTTATTGTGTTATTAGGTCATTTGCCAGCATAACTAAGCAGTAGTAACAGTACTGTAAGACTGGGACACTGTAATGTCCAGAGAGAGTTCCAGTGACCTTCCCATGTATCTGAGTCTTTCAGACAGCTCTGAACACTGTGAGTCTACACACAATCTCTCTCTCTCTCTCTCTGTCTCCCTCTCTCTCACACACACACTTTCATCAGGAAAAATGAATTGCAAGCGGGACTGGAAATGCCCAGATGTAATTCCTGCTCTGTTTGGTGTTTAAACGCAGACACAGAATTGAGAGTGGGAGTCAATGACCTTCCTACACGTCCACACACACTCACTGCCCAAAAACTGCTGAGCTGTAAAGCCAGCATGTTGCTGCACATACAGCTTCTTGCCATTAATTCTCTTAACAAGGGACAGCGTGCGTTTCCACGTCTCCTGTTTTACATAGCCTTCCTGCCAGCCACGGCTAATTAATGCTAGTGTGATAGAGTGAGAAGAGGGAAATGGGGAATAGTGTGAAAAAGCCCTGTAACTTTAAAGCCTCACGTCCTGGGATTGATGAATGCGGTAAAATGCCTCTTTCTCTCTCTTGCGAGAGGGGATGTCTTTATTACGCCAATGATTTTTCTGCTCCGATTGTTTACCTTGGTGGGTTTCCGCCACTTTAATTGGCTCGTTGTGCTGCCCCCAGAGAGCGGGCTGAGATACTGCATGTTTAGGAGGCTGGAAATAGCCTGCACTTCCTGTCTGTCTTCAGGGATAACCCTGCTAGTACAGCTAGCAGCAGTTTACCCGTTCACAACGTTCCTGAACACCAAGACTTTCACACAACACAGCAACCCTGTATGTAAACACCTCACAACTTTTACTATATTAGAAAAGACCAGCTGCCTTTCACATTTTAGTAACATTTCGTAATGAATGGACGATTTGAAAAGTTTTGTGATTTTCTTATGACAGCAACAATCTGCTCTTTCATATTTCATGACGCTGTAATATAAGAAAAGGAATTCATAAGAAAAGAAATTGTAACTCTTTACAGCATGGTGTTGCCATATGGCAACAAATACAACAACTTGTTTTGTTTGCTTTTGAGAAACTAAAGACTTTTTAGAAAACATGGTATACAATTTCAGCTGTGTTTCAAGTCAGTGCTATGTAAAAGATCAAATTTGGGCCCAAATTAGCATTTGTACTTGTAGACGTTTAATAAATGTGGGCCACTGATTACTTTCCCAGTCACACTTGGGAATAGATTGTTATGGCTTCTAAAAATCCAAGTCACCAGACTGTTTATTGGAAACTCACATGGCGTTTATTTAACTCCTACGAAATGATGCCATATACGCCTAGCTACTTTTCCTAACTGTAATTTATCTTCTCAGGAGGTACCAGGGACCTCCCAGCATTATTTTAGGCAGTGGCCAACACATTCAGCTATTTGGAGGCAGCTTACTATCGATGTTTGAATCTTAACAGAAAAGAATACATAATTAACTCCAGATTATTAAAAAAAATTATAACTTTTTCTTTAAAATAAAAATATATTGCTAGCTGCTATTTTTTATTAGTAAAAAAAATCTCACAGGTTCACTGCATAGACACACTTGGGCCCTAATCTTAATGGGGATTATTTCATTAGAGCTCTTATCAGTGTGTGTACATGAGACCCAGACTAGTAAAAGGCTGGAACAGTGCCGCTGCAACTTTTGCCTCCTCCTATTGAATTTTCATCAGTCATATATTTGCATTTATTATTCTTGATTACTTACTAATCATTTTTCCAGCACCATTACCCTATTCAGTGTCATTCCCTGATCAATGTTATTTAACTGCCACTTAAGTCTAGCAGGGTGGGTTTTATTTATTTATTTGATTTTTATTTATTTATTTATTCATTTTGCTGTGTTAATTATTTTGTATGCATGATCATTTTTCGAACAACCTACTAAAACAATTTTTCACAAAAAATGTAACCACTGTCTGTGGAAAGATACACCATATTCATTCATTTTCATTAATTAAACCAGTTTAACTTTATGGGCTTTGAGTAAAATGACTAAATGGCAACAGCATGCAAAAATGGAACTTCAATCCACAGAGGTGGGAGTACATTAATATACTGTCATTGGACACCCTGGACACTGCTGTTTAACTAATATTATTATTTCATACTTTAAACATTTCTGTATATCTATGCTTGTTTTGTGTGTCTGGATGATGAACAGAGCTCCCTCCTCGTTCAGTGTATTAGTTTCCTTGGTGTAATATGCATTGCATATTAGAATTGCATTGTTGCATAGTGTTCCCATATAGCAACAAACTGTTAAAAACATAGATTTTTGTAAGTTTCTCATTGTAAGTGGTTCTGTTTGGTACAGCATTGGATATTATAATAGCCCCTGTACATGGCCAATACGCAGTGATTGAACTGTGCTACTGACCACAATTGTTTTCATATGCTTATAAAAGTATAAGCACAGATAAAAACCTCTTTATTTCATTATTTATTTTTGGTTTTATTTTTTTGTTGTTGAATTCTTTACATTTTATAAAAATGTCATGTTCCAATATATAGCTGCTGTCAGAACAAAACCTCAAATCTCCAAAATGATCACTTTACAGGTGAAGGAAAAACAGACTGTATTTTTAATATAAGTTAACAAAATCAGTGTTTTATTCCAAGTAATTAATTTCATTTATCAAGAACACATTGGGACAACAAGGGACAACAGACATTTCCAAATTCCATCAAGGACTGAAAAAACTGCAAAAAACCAAATGGAGGTGCGAGGTTTTGTTTAGACAGCAGCAATATATAAAAATAAATTTGAATCTTATTACATAACTTACATTTAAGATAAAGAGTGCTTGTTTGGATGTGGCTGCTTTGGAGATAAAAGAGGTCAGCGATAAATAAATGATATGATTTTCCTGGACAAATCAAGGCCGACCTCTGTACAGGCTGTGCAGATCAAAGTCGTGAAGATGAAAAATATCATAAAGTATTCAGAACAGTTCACAAAAATCTAGTCGCACTGACTAAAGCTTATTCAGCTCCGAACACAGTCTGTTCCAACAGGCCGTCCTTGAAAAAAGCACATTTCTACAATACGGGCTATGCAGTGATTCTGCTGGCTCGAGAATAATAAGCATGACATTACATTGATTTAAAATGTGGCTCATACCTTGTCATAGTCTTACTCTCTTTCTCTCTCTCTCACCCTTCTCTCTCTCTCTCACAGACTCAGGCAGACCTGCAGGAATGCAGGAAGCTGATCAATCTCTCCTTTATTCTCTTTCCAGGGACAGGGATAAAGTTAGATTCTCTCTCTCTCTCTCTCTCTCTCTCTCTCTCTCTCTCTCTCTTTCTCTCAGTCTCCTTTCTTTTTTATACTCTCTCTCTCTCTCTTTCTCTCTCTCTCTCTCTCTCGCCCCTCTTTCTCTCCCTGGCCTGCGGCGTGCATCAGCTGTGAGAGAGAGAGAGAAAGAACACAAATGTTTGTGATAAATGTTATCGTTGCCATGGAAACCTGAGCTGAAATCTCTGATAAGGTATACTTGTTTTTAGCTGCTCTCTGAGTGTGTGTGTGTGTGTGTGTGTGTACGTGTGCGCAGCGCGGAGAAACAGAAGTGTTGGAGCGGCGAGGGTGTGGATGAGAGTGTGAGGGAGTGAGAGAGTCGAGTGTTGCATAATTAGAACAATTTTTTGCACATTTTTACTCTCGATTCGGAAAATATGTGTCAGTGTTGCAGAGGGCACAGTTTCCCCCCAAACACAGAGAAACAACAGACGCTTCTCTCTCTCCTCCTCTCCCCCTTCTCTCCTCTCCTGCTTTCCTGTCTTTCATTTTCACACCACCTATTCTCTCTCCCGTCTCTCATGCTCTCTCTTAATTTTTTGCCTCTCTCTTACTGTCTTCTGCTTTTTTGTCTCTTCTCTCGCCCCCTCTTTCTCTCCTCTTTGCTCTTTGTCTTTCTCTTTTGTCTCTTCGCAATCTGTCCCTCTTCCTCTCTCTTCCTCTCTCTCTCTCTCACACACACACTCCTTATGATTTTCACTTTCTTTCTCTATCCTCCATCATCCCATCCTTTTTCTTCTCCTCTTTCTCTTTTCCTCTCCTCCATCTATTAACCCCTTTTCTTTCTCTGTCTCTCATGATCTATTTCTTTCTTTATCTCACTCTTTATCTCTCTCTTTCCTTCTGTCTTCCCAACCTCTCTCCAATCTCTTTCTTCCTTTTTTTTCTCCTCCCATTCTTTCCTTCCTCTCTTCTTCTACTTTTCTTTGCCTGCTTCTCTTTCTCTCTCCTCACTACTGCCTTCTCCATCACTCATTCCTTACACTCTCTCTCTCTCACTTTCTCACCACCCTCTTTCTCTGTTATGTCTCTTCTCACTCTCACTCTGACGCTGATCTGATCTTTTTATCGGTTTCTTTCATTCCTTTTCTCTCAATGCCATTATTTCTCCCCATTTCTCTTTTCCTATTGTTCTCTCCATCCTTTCTCTATTCTCTTCTCATCTCTCCTTCCAATCTCTCAGTCTTTCTCTCTCTCGCTCCTTCTCTCTCTCTCTCTCTCTCTCTCTCTCTCTCTCTCTCTCTCTCTCTCTCCCTCCCTCTCTCTCTCTCTGTTGGGTACCTGCATTGTTTCAGTGCTTACATATTCATTGCGGTGCTGCAGACACCCCGAGGCAGCTCATGATATCGCTGCCTGTCCCCGAGGCTTTGCTGCATGCTACATGGTGAGCGCTTAAGTGCTTTGCAGTCACACACACTGCTCTGCACGTCTCAGTCACACACCCCTCTGCCCTTTATTCCGCATGGATTTGGACAAGTCTCTCTCGCTGTCACTTAAATAATGCACAGCGCCTTTCTGCCACTTAGCACCGCTAACCGCAGCAGCATGGTCTGCAGTTAGACTTGCATACGTGTATGCGTGCTATCACAGTGCAGTAATCCATGGCCTGGCTGTGTCTTGGATGCTTTTTTCTGCCAGTGTGGTCAGCGCTGCCTTTGAGTTGATTCCTCTCTTTGTCGGCTGTGTGTCTTTCATCTACCACCTGGCGGTCCGCAGCTTGGATTACGTTCTGGGGAAGTTTTGAAAAATGGCTGCGAAAGGGTCTTACTGAGAGCTGGTCATTAGAGGCTGGTTGCGAGATCACTGCCCCTGTAATGACACAGGGCTTGGTCTGTAGAAATATGTGCTTCTGTTCACAATCGTTACATTCAGGGGTGCAGCACTTTTTATATTTCTTCATCTTGGTCTTTCAGATATTTTAAATGGCTGTGAAACGCTTAATCACTCCCTTCTGACAACAGTTGCTTCCAAGCAGAGTAAAAAACATTATGAACAATGATAAATGTTGTAATTATGAGAAAGTATCTTATTATTAGAAAATATGTTTTTAAAATTGGTGGCATGGTGGTGTAGGGGTCAGCACTGTCGCCTTACAGCAAGACAATCCAGGTTTGATTCCTGGTCCAGGCCGTTCTGTGTTGAGTGTTCATGTTCTCCTCGTGCTTGAGTGGGTTTCCTCCGGGTACTCTGGTTTCCTCCCACATTCCAAACACATGCATGTTAGGTTGATTAGTCACTCTGAATTGCCTGTAGGTGTGTGACACCCTTAAAGTGTGGCCACATTAAAGTAATTATTTATTTTACAAATATTTTATATATACATTCTTTTGGGTTTTTGTATGGATTATTGTACTGTACTGTGATTCCTCCAGTCCGGTAGAGGGAGCTGTGCCAGGGGGCGGGCACTAGACTGTGGCTTAGGTGGGCAACAGGAGAATGTTCTCAGATGAATCTAAGAGCTCAAACTGAACACACTGTCTCATCGTGTCTTCTGTATCCTGTTATCCAGATTTTATCTAGGACCTGCTAAACCCAGGGTCGCACAAGTGGATAGATAGATAGATAGATAGATAGATAGATAGATAGATAGATAGATAGATAGATAGATAGATAGATAGATAGATAGACAGATAGATAGACAGATAGATAGATAGATAGATAGATAGATAGATAGACAGACAGACAGACAGACAGACAGACAGACAGATAGATAGATAGATAGATAGATAGATAGATAGATAGATAGATAGAACACGTGTGTATTGACCATGCGATGGACTGATGTACACCGCCTTTACCTGATGATGCTGAAATTGTCTTCCCTCCCCCCCGTAACCCCGACTAGCGGGACAAAGTGGCAGGTGATGGATGGATGGATGGAAGTATCTTGTTATTGTGAGAAAGGATGTTGTAGAAATGACAAATTGGGTCGTAATTATGAGAAAGTATCTCACTGTGAGAAAATATGTTGTAACTGACATGGAATATGAGATAATGTTTAATAATATATCATTGTTATGAAAAAGTACCTTATTATTAGGAGACAATAGGTTGTAAAACTTGCATGTCATATTTACAAGAAAGTATCTTGTTATTAGAAGAAAATATTTTTCTTGACTTAAATCACAATGAAATCTTAGTGTTACTGAGGAACATTGCTGTTAATGTAATTGGTATTTGAACTCTGCAAAGAATTCTGTAAAGAAATCTTTAATTACACTGATGTAAAAATCAGTCAAACCCTTTCTAGACATTGACTTATTACAACATCTGAAATGTCTAAGCTGTGAGAGACACTTTTTAAAAAGTTTTAGATGCACAGGGAGTCAAGCTAATGCCTTTGACAGACTGTACTGGCATCCCAGTCCTGACTTCACATGGACTCATATGATGAACCGCAAGCCTAATTCAAAATGAGGAGTTGGAATAACACAGTGTATTTTTCTTTGGTGCATGCTGCGAATGTGAAAGGCTACATTAGGAGTCTATTGCTTGTGGTAAGGGGAAGTAGGCTTGGTGTGAAATGAGCTAAAGATTTCACTGTAATCTGAGCATATCGCAAAATTTGATCTTTGACATCTCGTAATGACAAGATATGTATATCATTGTTACAGCATATTTATAACATAAGTTTCTCTAGTATCTGAAAACTATCACAATAGCTAAACAGCCAATTCAACCACATTAGGTATGTATAGTTGCATAAAAAGTAACTAAGAAATTGGGCTATAATTCAAATGTAATTGCATCATCATCTGCTTTATTTACGAATAAATTTTTTTTTTTCATGATCAAGGACACTTTACAGTCAGACGTTTTACCAAAGTAACAAAGCAGTTAACCATCAGTAAATAAAACAACACAACCTCGAAGGCCAGAAAACGCTCTTAGCTGCATAGGGGTAGTGTTTTCATACAGCTGAACATCACCAGTCCAGGCAGTCTTGTAGTCACAATGCAGCATCACCCAAAAGTCTGGCCCAGGTAGCCATGCAAGCGTCTACCTCTTAGCTCCAGTGTAGTGTTGCTCATGAATTCAACAAACACCGCCAGTCCAGGCAGCACCACAACTGCAGTGCAGTGAATCCAAGCAGTCAGCCCAAGCAGCCATATAACTGTGATGTAGCATCAAATTGGTGCCCAGTCCAGGCTCCCTCAAAGCCGTGATACTCTGTCAGCCAAGCAGCAGGTCCAGGCGTTGCCTGAACGACCGACAAAGCCACAGGTGAAAAACTCTCAGTCGCAGAGAAACATCAAAACATCAACTCAAATAATACAAAACAAATGTAAATACAGCAGCAGGGTACTTATGACAGAACCCAAATGTCAATTACAGAATTTCAGATTTCAATTGCATTCAATTTGCATACTGTATTAATGACTTATATGATTTTTTAGTGTCAAGAGAGGACAAAGATGAGCTAAAAGTGCAACAGCTGTTATTTTGATTGATACAGCAAATTCAAATAATGTGTAATTTAAAAAAACTCTTCCTCAGAGACAGGCTGGCTATTGGGAGGGCTAGGATTTGCTAAGGGCCACTGAGAGAGTAAGAAAGAGATAAAGGTATGATTGTTTCTATTGTTGTACTATATTAAATTAAGGTGCTGGCTGAACACTGAAGTATATATATCAAGACACGTTAGTGGCCCACTGCATTCTCAGTGTGTGGCCGGCAGCCAGTTATCCAAACGTCGCCACCCACAGAACAAAGCATAATGATAGCAACCAGGAAAGTTAAGTTGTTAAGGCTATCTAGAGATAGACAGCATTCTAGAAAACCTCTGGGTTACTTATAAAATAATAATAAAATATGAAAGTACATGCCTTGTTAGGATGCCAGAGTGAGGAATCACATGATCTAGATAACTAGCAGCCACTCCAGTTTTTGACGTGTGCTCATTCATGTACTGCAAAAAGATAAAACATGTATATTGTTGTTGAAAAATGTTTTTAGGGGTTGTGGCGAGTACTTTATCCTTGCGCTGGATAAAAGCAGCCACTCGAATTTCACTGGCAGTAAATTGGAATTCCAAAGTGTTTTGACAATTTAATAGTCTAACGTAAGATTTATAGCTATTAGGAGCTCAAATCCTGAGGACAGTCAGGCAAACAATCATGTCATGTTGTTTCCCGATCAATGATTGGTGTCATTATATAAAAAAAGAAAGAAGTACAGGTTGATGAGTGTCCTTTCATTCTACCCCCTCTATTAAAGTGAGTGAACAACCGTTCTCAGTGGCCGACGGTGTCGTATACTGACATACAATTAAATACATCATTAACTTACTCGTGATTTTGCCTCAGACGTGCATGTATTGACTGAGCGGGTTCTGCAGTTTACCATTTTCTTCTTTTCTGAGGATAGCCTGACGTCACAGATCTCTCCTTTTCTGTTGTCTTTTTTTATTGTTAGACTTTCAAATACAGTGCAGCAGCTTTTAGTTGTGGTGCCATTAGTACGTCTAATATGGGGCCAGTCCAGTCGGGCACAATATAATACAATATAATATGAAAGCTTTGAATTTTTACTGCAATTCAGAAATGATTCAAAGCAAATTATCCATGCATTTGTTGTTGAAGTTCAATAGCACAGACTTCTAAGGCTTTATGAATAGCTTTTCTTTTTATTATAATGAGTCATGGTAATGCTGGTTAATATCTTAAAGTATACATTCGCTGCATGTTAGCAGAAGTCATTTCATGACCAATGTTAAGTGAGTGGGTGGAGTCCTCGTGCTCATTAACGGAAGATTAGCTGTATGTCATGCATGAAGTATATCTTGTTCTGAAGCAGTAATTGCTCTGAAATGTAGTCAGGGCTGAGGTGGGGCTTAATATGAGACTCATAAGTGCTCATGACATTGAATGGGTACACATTGCATTAAAGTCTGCTCTTCATCTTAAATCATGTGATGATGTGATGCTAAGTGTTTTGCTTTATGTTCAGGGCAGCCAAAACCTTTTAGAATTTAGTTTGGTATCATAAAATTCCTCTCTAAACACATAAATGGGGAAAAGTTTGTAGACACATGCTCGTGCACATGTTCTATGCTATGGCTATGATAGCAACCTCAGCTCAAAATATCTAGAACATAAGTTATTTTATTTGCCATCCAAGCACCCAGTGAAGATACAATTAGTTTAAATATTCAATTTTAAAAAAGGTCAAATGGTAATTCAGGAAAAAAAGCTTTCTTGGCCATGCATGTGCATTTTCACCAACATTTTAGGAAATATTAGACTGATAATTAATAGCATTGTATGTCTAGACTTTAAAGGCACTAAACTCTTCAGATGTCTGGTTTCTATTATCATCACTGCTAGCAATTCTGCTATAGTAAGTTTCTATAGTAATATTTTAATGATTTAATTATGATTTTATATATATATATATATATATATATATATATATATATATATATATATATATATATATATATATATATATATACGTAATGGACTGTCTTCTATTTACATGTCAGACATGTTTCAGCTCCACCTGCTGTTGAGATCTCTACAATTTTGCAATCAATATCTTCTAAGCATCCCTAATCACAGAAAAAGGTAAAGGCTGAATGGCCTCTCTCAGTCGAGGCTTTCGCTTTTTAAAATGTATTTTTCTCCCCGTCCACGTGTTGTGCATCTTCTTTCCTGTCCTGTAAGTCACTATTCAAAAAGCTGTATTGCATGGCTTTCAGAGATAAAGCAGAAGGCATTAGGCGTGATGTTCTGTGGATTTACTCTATTTTTATCCATTGCTTTTCTTGTTTGCTACTTCCATTTAATTTTATTGTAAATATGTCTGTATAATGCATTTTGGTGCAATGTCAGTGGTTTTAAATCTACTACAAAAATAAATCTTACTTACTCACTCGTGCATGCTCTAGAGTGTCCAATGTTATATACCTTATCATATATATTGGATATGTCTTTCTGTGGAGATTCTATAATCTATTTATGTATCAGTAGCATAACTAAGTAATTAGGATAACTAAGTAATTAGGATGGGTGTTTGGATAGCTTTTGGACATATAGTGCACTTCACACCATTTATTGTTACTCTGATTAAACAAATCCAAAATAAGCCCTAAGTGATCTGAATTCTGTTCTGTATGCATGTGCATGCTTGCTCAGAGGCTATTGAAGTGCATCCAACAATAAAAGCGGCATCATTATTCTTGAAGGCTATATAGTAGGGATGCACTATCCATTTATTTACAGCCAGACTGGCAGATGGCTGATGTTTTTTAACTCAAAGCGCACACTGTGTGGGCTAAAGAAGCACACCAGCATGTTTCCAGTGCTACCTAAAAGCCAATGTTGCAGTATGAATAATCTAATATTTTTAAAGTCAGGGTGGACAATGTGATGTATTGTATTGGTATTGAAATAACTTCACAGCATGCTTTTCTGGGCACATTGTGGAATGTGTGAGTACTTAAATAATATACCAAAAAGCAGGTTTTATGATACATAGAGCATAATTACTTTATCTGGATGTCATTGTATTATAGTTTCTGATTTCTGACATATGTGCCGTCTAGACCTTTTTTGTCTGTTCCAATCTTTTCAAGCTTCAGATATACAAAAAATAATGATACATAATAAATATTGTGAAAATATCTTTATTTGCCAGTATGTTTTGGAGCAAAATAGCATCATTGAAAATATTAGTGAGTTGCTGTCTTGGTGTTTTTTAACTAGCTAGGAATTTAGCACTGTGGCGCTGTGGCAAGCTGTTCATCCTCTTGGTCCTTTATAGCCAACCCACTGTAAAAAGACCCTGAGAAAACATTTGTAAATCTAAAACACACCCAGTGTCCCAAGAGACAGATGGAAATATGAGAAAGACGACATTACTAAGGTAGGAAATAGCTTTTCTAGAAGAAGAATTGTAAAATATTTTGCTGCCATGGAAGCAACATGGGTGCCATTATGGTGAAGAAGTTAGCAGCTAGACACAACACTGGAGTGGCCAACCAACATGTGACCCCCTGAATCCCAGGGGGTATTCACATCTTGAATCGGCAGAGAAACAGTATAGATCTTTAAGAGAGAGAAGAGAAAATTCAGTCCAGACATTCATATCATTGAACGTACAAAATGCGAACAAGTCCCATAACCAAAATATCCTGTAGATTTCTTAAACTGGAAAAACTGAAAACAACTCTATAAGAACGATGGACGCTGTAGTAAGGACCACAGTATAAACTGACAAATGTCATGCTAGGTGTAGTTGTTGAGGCTTCTGTGTAATTTTCTGTTAAATATATCTTTCCTGATGCAGAAAAATGAATAACTCATACTTAATGGTCATTTTGATTGCACATTACATAAGTGAACTGTAGGTGTAGCAAAGCTTTCAAGAGCTAAATGAGTTCATAGACCTGCTTCATGATATTTACACCTCAAACTGCAATAAATGAGCAGATTCAGATCACATATCCCTTCAATACAGTAATAGTAAACGAGCTAACACACAGAAAGCTCTCATCTGGCTTATCCTGATCCATTTGTGCCTAACATGGACATGCACACTAAACTACTCGGGGACAGATTTGATTGTGACCTAGAGAACAATGTCTCTGAATGTGTCGCCAGCAACATGTCAGTCGTTGACAATGGGTCTCCCTCCACACAGTCCACCATCAGTAGTCTTCCCATGTTACAAACGAGTACAACAGGGGATTTTAGACATTAATGTCTCTAAACTATTTTTGTGCTCTACATAACATTAAATGGGCTATGCATAATGGATGCTGTCACTAGGTCTAGGGACGCGCTTTTTTATATTCGTTTTTATTAGCATGTCAGCTAATATGAGCGGCAGCTTAGGCCCTGAGAGTATTCATTCATCCGTTGCAGCAAGCCAACATGAAATGCATCAAGGCACGCCTCAGCGCATATGACAGAACTAACTATGCTCACTACAGATAGTGCCACAGATAGTGTCAGGTAAAGCATTACTGGTTTATGTATGTGTCTGTGTGTACGTGTATGTGGTTGGTGTGGGCAGGGAGAGGATTTTAAGCCTGGTACGGATAAGGTTGAGACACTGACAGTTGAGTCACGGGCTGCTTTGGCTGTGGGAGAAGGAGAAAAAAAATCAATGGCTTTTAAATTCACTTTGTGAGAGAATATCAAAGGCAGGGTGTGTTGAATCACAGTTAAGAGCATGGCTGATTGGAGGAGCTGTGCAGGGGCAGGCCATGGTGAGCGAGGTGACATGTAAAGGTTGCTCTCAGTATGCACTGAGGCTGCAGCACGACTAAGATGACCGTCAGTGATAAGCCTCAAGACCATAGCTCTTACATTCACAGCAACAACCACTGGACTGCACTTAAAGGGCAATGCAAAGTGTTCAAATCTGCTCCATTTCTGTGATGATGTTCGGAGTGAGGGAACTGTTCTTGTCGGCGTTCATGCACTCTCAAAATCTCTGCATTAACTTTAAGTTCACATGCATAAAAACATAATTTCACATTTCGGGGTTAAAAACCTAGTGAGCTGCCTACATAGACAGCCTTTTACTTCATAGTATGCGCTCCCGACATGTAGGCTGTGCCAATTTTTACATACCTTAAACATGTTGTCTACTGAGGCACCTTATTTTGGCCCAATTTTAAGAAAGCAGTCCCATGACGCAACGCAGGCAGAACTTTTTCACAACATGGTGGACAAAAGTGGGGCTACTAGCGGAGAAGTCATCTTCAAATGCAAGATATTCATATTTTCTCTGGTGTTTTAATGTGTTTCTTGTCGCACAACCACAGAAAAAAGCCTTTTATTTGCAATTTTGCCATGACTCGTTGACCGTTTGTCAGTCTCGAGCCATTAGCGGATTTTTGAGCCTCGGGCTATTGTTTTGGATAGCCAGCCGGTAGCTTAGCAACTAGCTACTGCAGTGGGCAGTAACAAGCCGTGACGCAGCTACTCTCTAACTATCCATCCATCCATTATCTGCCGCTTAATCCCGCTAGTCAGGGTCACAGGGGGGGCTGAAGCCAATCCCAGCATCATTGGGCGAAGGCGGGGTACACCATGGACAGTTCGCCAGTCCATCGCATGGCCAACACTCACTCACACACTCACACCTACAAGCAATTTAGAGTGACCAATCAACCTATCTTGCATGTCTTTGGAGATGTGAGAGGAAACCGGAGTACCCGGAGGAAACCCACTCAAGCAAGGGGAGAACATGCACATTCCACACAGAACGACCCGGACAGGGAATCCAACCCAGATCGTCTTGCTGTGAGGCAACAGTGCTAACCACTACACCACCGTGCTGCCCATGCTCTCTAACTAGAGCGTCTTAATAATCAGTCTTACGAGGAGAGATATCAGACAGAATGATGCCAACTTAAACAGCTGCCTACGTAGTCAGTACCTACTTAGACACTGACTAGGTTTTGAGACAGACCCTTCGTTTGAAAACATAAGCTGTCAGGATTTCAGAATGTGTGGACCAATTATTTCAAGATATATGGAAAAATAGAAATGCTCTAAAATTACATATAAGCATACATTCTAGTTACATTCATTTCCATTTAAAGTCTTTTCCTTCTTCTCCATTTGTTTCAACAGCAGCTTTTCAAATTCATGATGCTTCCTACTTCATTCAGGGCCGTTGTTATATTTAAAGCTTTTTGAATAGGAGACCCGTCCAGAACCCACAGTCTCTAATTATGCAACCATGCTGCTGTAACATGTGCAGTGTTGTCAAAAGCATGGGTGACTCTGAAAAAGGTATCATATGTTCCTCCGAAATGTGTTCAATGTTAATAGTGCTTTCACAGATGTGCAGGTCCCCCCACTCCCCACCATGCAGCACAATATACACGTAGACAAAAATGTTGGTACCCTTTCGTTAAAGAAAGAAAAAGCCTCAATGGTCACAGACAAAAGCTTGAAACTGACAAAAGTAATAATATATAAAACCTTGCCAAAATCAACTAACGAAAATTAGACATTGCTTTTGAATTGTGGTTCAACAAAATAATTAAAAAGTAATTAAAATTATAAAACAAAGCCTGGACAAAAACGATGGAAATAGGCCATAGGGATGTGTTAAACTAAGGTGTGTACTGTAATAAGCATCATGGGTGTCTTCAAACTTGTAATCAGTCAGTCTGCCTATTTAAATGAAAATGAAAAGTAGTGACTGTGCTGTTTGGTATCATGGTGTGTACCACACTGAACATGGACCACAGAAAGCTAAGGAGAGAGTCGTGTCAGGAGATTAGGAAGAAAATTCTAGACAGACATGTACAAGGTAAATGCTAAAGGTAAAGAGCCAAGCATTGGACTATTCTGAAGTGGCCTTCCATGAGCCCTGATTTAAATCATATTGAGCATCTATGGAAGGAGTTGAAACATGTGGTCTGGAGAAGCATCCTTCAAACCTGAGAGAGCTGGTGCTGCTTGCTCATGAGGAGTGGGCCAAAATACGTGTAGACCAGGTCCAGAAGACTCACTAAGAGATACTGAAAACGCTTGATTGCAGTGATGGTCTGAAAAGATTGTGCAACAACATGTTAAGTTAAGGGTATCATCATTTTACCAGAAGGGTACAAACAAATGTATCCAGGTGTGTATATTTTTGCATAAATTATTTGAAAGATGGACTCATCCATCCACAAAACACATATCCACTGTTCAGATAAGCCATACGTCCAGAGAATATAGCAACATTTCTGGATGCTGTTGGCATATCACTTCTGCTGTGCATAGTACTTAACTTTGTGAATGCAGCAATGATGTTTATTGGCAACATATTGTCCAAGTATTCCTGGGGCCATGTAGTGATACCATCACAAAAATATGCCATTTTTTATGTAGCACTATTATTGGGACAGAAAATCACAGACATTCGTTTTTAGTTTTGAGAGATTTCTCCAGATTCCCGTAAAAATCTTTTCATGAAATGGTGCCCTGTAGAGGATGAAATACTTAAAATCCTTTCAGGTTCTAGTGTTAAATTGCTCCTGTCCCCACTTTTTTGGAAAGTGTTACAGACATCAATTTTAGAATAAGTGTATGTGTAAATAACACTATGAATTTGATAGATTACAGCACTGCATATCTTGTCCTTGTACTTTCTTGTAATCAAAAACAGGTCAAAATATATACGTTATGCAGCATATTTTGCAAAAAAGCACATATATAAAATGCCATTCTTTACTTTTAATATGAGTTCCTAATCATATTTTATGATTAGGGACTAATAATTTTAATATGAGGTTTTGAACTGAAATAGACAACATAATGTATATTTTACATATTTTATTTACATATTTTAATGTTTTATTCAAAGAGTTATGGAAACAACATATACCTTTTTCATATTTACAATGCATTTTCTCTGTTTTATCTTAGGTGCTATATTACTTCTTTCATTTTGCAATGTTTTACTGCAAATTCAGAGCTTTCTAGCTTCTTACTACTCATCTAGTAACCCTGTTAGAATAATTTTAGAACTTTTTATATAAACATTTGTTTTAAACATTGATTCTACACTTCTACAAACAGTAGTGAATATGTAATAAGTGCTGTGTGGTTTATGCTTAAAGCATCAAGAACATCTTTGGGAGGCAATTTTCCTATGAATTTCCCACAAGACAGCCATAAGACAACTTGCTCTGCAGTCACTCCTCTCCCACTGCTTGTTTTCATTAATGATGAAGAAGTTTTGCAAGCAATTATCACGGGTCTTGCATCAATGCAGTTGAGAGCCCTGCCTGTCTCCCCTAAGCTTCTTCCCCAGTGGATAAACGGAATTGTCAAATCTGCGTATTTTAAGTTGTACTTTGGAGCCACATGCTGTGAAGTGTACTGTTCAAATCGGTCACTTTTTTAATACGTTTGGTGGGCAGAGTGCCTTTTTCAGACACCATAAAATGAGATTTTGGAAGAGTTCAGGAAGAGAATACTTCTTACAGCATGCACAGGGAAATTGCCAGGCTAGTTTTAAAGGTCTAGCATAAACATACCAAACTACTTGTGAACTATATAAGTAATGGTTAGCTTTTAAACATGCTGTGGTCAGTGGAGACAGGGTGGACTCAAATGAACATGAGAAAAAATATTTGTTTTCTTCAGGTTAAAGTCTCAGCTAAGTTTTCATTACTACAGAAATTATATATTATTTTATAGTAGTTACTGAATAATTTATAGTAGTTCCTGAATAATAAGCCTCAAGGGGCTCTACATTGTTATCGTTCTTTGTTTTCCCCCTGAATTCCACTCCAGGCTGTCTATATGGTTTTAAATATTAAAAACATTCATTATTCATTTATAAACTCACATTTATAGCATTTGGCAGACACTCATATCCAGAGCCATGTACAGTTTTTATATTAACACATATAGGCGACAGTAGTGTTAGAATCTTGGTATAGTGTAGGGTGGGAATCAAACCCCAGCCTACAGCTTAGAGGTCAGAGGTGTAACCCACCACACTACATCTCTTTACCCTTTCAAATGAAACCATGGTCTTTTTTTGTTACTGTGCCTTTAAGACTGATTTATGTAAACGAGCAATGTTTTAATTGGCTGCCCTGTATTGTGCTTTGTTCAAAAAGAGCTGAAGCATTTCCTGTAACTACACTGTTAATAGGCAGGGCCAAACTGTTGTAGGCGAAATAGGAGGATGTATGTTGATGGGCTGCCTTTTGTGACATCAGAAAATCAATGGATTCAACATGAATTTCCTTTTATGGACTTTGTGGACTATGGAGTGAACAGAACGTTTGGAAACATGTATCAGCTTTTTCAGGCTTCAGCATTTCCGCCCACTCAGATTGAAGTTATCAGCAGTATTTTAACCTAAACTGCTGTTTGGATGAAGCGTGATGCAGAGCAGCCAAATAAAATAGACATTATTTACATATATCAGTTTTGAAGGCACATTAACAAAAACATCAGGTTTAGAGAATAAACAGTGGCTGGAAATTTATAAAACAAAGAATTATGTCTGTTTTTTGTACATAAATCCACACTCATGTTGTAAATGGACCAATAAGACAAATGAATTACAAGAAAATGTAGAGGGGCTTTTAAACTATGAAGAATACTGT
Organism: Megaleporinus macrocephalus; assembly: GCA_021613375.1. NCBI lineage: Eukaryota > Metazoa > Chordata > Actinopteri > Characiformes > Anostomidae > Megaleporinus > Megaleporinus macrocephalus. Next base: position 20,761,577 of record CM038728.1, on the reverse strand, counting down.
AGATTTGTGGATACAATTATTACTAATGTTCTACCGTCTTGTTCTTGCTGTATTTACTTTTGCAGAAATTTGATATATGGCTAGCTCTGCTTGCCAGTTCAGAGCCTATTGTTTGAGCCTGCGTTTATGAAGAATAGAAATCAATGTGTTGCTTAGAATCTTGAGATTACTGGGTAAAACTGGTGCATATTACATACAGATTTGTCTCATCACTTACCATATTGACACAAAGCTGGGAAGAAGATTGGGAATGGACTTTGTAGATGAATTATGGATTCAAATTCTGCATACAATCGATTTCTCTGTTTGTTTCAGACAGAATAGTGGCTAAATAAGGCTGAATACTGCATTTACTTTAGTGAATGAATGACACAAAATCTTCTCAGATGCAAACAGGCAGCTGCTACCGCAATATGTTTTGGTCATACTATGCTATATCTCCCTTCTTACTATCTGTTCTGATCACTAGTCAGATATTATAAGTACTTCTGAACTGAACTCACTTTGTTTGGCATGTTGCCCCAAACTATGACCCTATGCAAATGTCACTCTGCCAGTATAGCTTTTTATTCTGCTCTAGAAAGGCATTTAATTCCATTGAATTGGAAGAACTAATGATGTCCCATCGCCCTAATCCATGCTAGTATCTCATCCTAGCTCTATGGAGCTCAGCCACACAATCCCAAACTACTTTCCAGTCTTTCCTCACTTTATTCAAATTTTTCCCTTTTCTGGCAGATTCTGGGCTCTTCCAGAGAGATTTAATGCATAATGAAATATCAAACCACATGCTGTACACTGGAAGCTGTCTTCTTCATAACAACCACTCGGTATCTACCACTGTAAAGCCAGCTGTAGTGTGTTCCCTCTCAGTAGTTTAACATTAATATTCCTGAACCCATACTCAAGTAAAAGTATTGATATTCCAATAAAATAATGACTCAAGTACATCTCAGAGTAGCCCAGTAAAAAAAAAAAAAAGAAGAAGCTGAACAACTCAGAAAACTGCTTAAGTGCAGAGATCCATACAGAACTGCCCTGGATCTTAATAGTACATACAGCATTTATCAGCATATGAACTGAAGTTTCTATTCTATCACCTTATGAACTGAAGGTGCTATTCTTCTCTCTTTGACATCCTTTTTTAGTCCTGGCCTAAAGTCAAAGGCAGAAGCTCAAAAGCTAAAGCACAAAACAAGTGTGAACAACAGTAAAACAGTGCAGTCGGTGGACCAGCAGAAGAGAATGAAACTGACCTCATCACCCAATAAAAATTCAATGTGTTAACATGGTGTTCCCTGTAACTCACTTATCAGTTTAACTAGGATACTGTTGGCTCTGTATACGAAATGATGAACTGCTATTGAGCAATGTGGGGTGAAAAGAAAGGCATGAAACCTCTCAGTAGTGAAAACTTCAGAGAAGACAATGTTGAAATTTTTAATTTTTTAAATTAATTTATTTATTTTTTAATTTAATATTGTTGTGTTTAAACTAAGCAAGTGTTGTACTGTTGTTATAATGTTGTGTTTGTTATAAAGTTTTGATTGGAAGGAAAAGGATATCTTGGTAGATGCACCTTTCGCCGGTTAGCTTTCAGGAGCGAAATTAGCCTAATTATATAAAAAATATTTCATCAATGTTTATGTAAATCTATTTTTTTTACTATTTGAGATTAGACCATTTTAAGAAGCAGCTAAAGACATATTTTAACTTTAAACCTTTAAAAATGTGTAGTTTTTTTATTGTTTTCACTACTTTTTCTTATGATGGCTGATTTGACCTTTATTACTGTTATTTCTGTTACTTTTAACATGTTATTATTGTTATTTCTTCTGGTTCTTTCGTGTTACTTCAGCATGTTTTCACGGAGTTAAAGTTTTTGTGTAATTGTATAGTTGGGCTGCATTACAAGTATGGAATGGGCTATACAAATCAAGCTTATTACTGTTAATACTTTTAATTAATTATTATTATATTATCATCAGATGATAACATATACTATAAATCAGATGTTTGTCACAGTGCAATCAACCAATAATATTTTGATTTACAATAGGAGAGACTACCATTCTTAGTGGTTCCCAGCACCTAGCGCCCCCTGTTTTTCCTGCTCTCATGGCACCTGATCCAACAAAGCAGTTAATTTTTTAAGCCCTTCCTGGTGTTTTTAGAAAAAAAAAATTACTGACACAAAAAATGACTTTCTGGAAGTCCTAAATACATCACTGATATATTACTGAGTCGTAGCCTGAAGAGTAAGTTTCAGTCAGATGTTAAAAATGGAAAGCAGCAGCAGCAGCAGCTCTATGCCATTAATCTTTATTGAATGAGTCGCAAATAAAACATGTGTTTTAGTCTAGAACAGAGCGCCAAAATAAATAGCGCTAACATACTTCTAGAATTAGGTGCCCATAGCATTTTGGGTGGAGGTGTTCTTGTTCTAGGGAGAAATTTGACATTTATTTGCTAAACTAAATGTCTAACTAGTTAGTTCACACCCAAAAACATGACTCTCTGCTCTATTAGTTACTGCTACCCTCTTAGTAACCAGTTCTAAACCTTTACTAGAGTATAGAGTATTAGATGTAAAGATAGGTTATTATGTGGCTCTGCTCTTTGTCTTGCATGGTGCAAGGCCAGCACCGTTTCTCATGGCTGTTGGGGAGGACGTAATTGGCATTAGCTGCGGACCGTCTGGCACATTAGAGCTGCTCCAGTCTGATTGGGATGAAGGTCATCAACAGCATAAAAACCAGCTCGGGAAGAGAGATGGCAACGGGCACAGAGATGACTGCTGAGATCAGTCGCGTAGCAAATGCGTCCGTGTGATCGATGAGGCCAAACGCATGCCATAAATCTCCGCCATGGCGAAATGAAGTGCCGAGCACGACTGACACACTTACTACTCCGCTTTAGCTGCCTGACAGGCCGCCGCCATCCCCAATCACATATTGGCATTTGGCTAAATCACAAGCAGTTTGGCAGGAGCTCAGATTCAGACATGTTGGCATTTAAGGCTAGTTTGATTGCACTCACTGGGGAATATCTCGCTAGACTCATGATCATGGCCATTCGGTAGACTTATGGATGGTCTACTGAAGAGAGGAGGTGTGATATAACCAAGTCATAGATCAAGCAGGATTGATCCCTTGCATTGATCTGTCTTGCAGACATGCAGTAAACATTCATAGAGGCTATAATCGCAGACATGAATGTCTATAAAGAGTGAGGACACACATGTCTGTTCACAGCACTCTGAAAGTGCCTTTAAAATGATGCTTCTAGCCATAGATACCATAGATCTGTATAGTGTCCTTGGTAGCTACACTGTTTTTTGAAAAATGGATATCACCTCGAGACAGAAAACACATTGAAAAAGGATTTTATATAAAACAGTGTATTTGTAATTTACTGTATATTATTATAGTATGATGCAGTAATATTATACAGTATATTATTTATATTGGATACAGCATTTTAAGATGCCGCCTGGTGTCTGGCTTATAGTTTCTATAGTTTCTTATAGATGCTATTGAATAAAACAGCAGCAATTAGTAATAATAAGTGAATAAGTGATTTCCTACTTTTGAATAGAAGTGTACATGTTGTCTGTGTCATATCAAACTAAGTGTTACTAATTAATTACTCATTCATTTCAGATAATTAGAAAACACAAGCTGCTGTTTACATTGTGAACATTTCATGATGAATGGTTCACATCTAAGTGACTAAACAAAGTCTTCTTACATTCGTGTACTTAAAAAATTCTGAAAACGTTTTTTTTTCATTCTTCCTATAAAATCATCACAATTTAATAAAAACATAGATTTTATGTTTTTTAATTAAAAAAAACATTAGTATTGTAAGTTCACAGACCACCAGCTGTGTCATATATTCTGTTAAAGCAACACTGTGTAGGATATGGGGATTTGGAGACCTCTCTGGTGGAAATGTGCAATGGCATGCAATATGTGGATGAACTTTTGCAACGGCAATTGCACTTCAGACCCCCCACAAGCGGTTGAATCTGGCTTTTGTGAGCATGTTGGAAGCATATTTAAAGAAAGAACTAAACCAAGAATCGGTGTTCATATTTTCATATCACATTTTTATCAGTATAATGTAGATTTTGGACGTTTCTTTTTAGGCCTGTACATGTGAGGTTAATATTCATCAGACCGCAGCACTTGATTGCAGCATGCCACTGGTTTAGCATGTCAGTGTTGTGTTGCATACTTCATGCAATGAGATTAGTTAAAGGTATCTTCTGTTGACCCTTCCATGTAGATGATTGTCCAACAAAACATAACACTAACACTGCCACAAGTTGCTAGACATGTTAGTAACTTGATCGCAATATGTGATCACAACTGCATTTCCTATCTTTCTGCCCAGTCGTCCAACTGGACTTACTCTAATGGATATGTAAGTTATACACAGTCAAGTCATATTATTATGACCACTTCCCACTACTGATGGCACCATGTAGGTGATAGGGTTATGGTCTAGGGAATGTTTTTGTGGCATTTTCTTTGCCCATTCATCCATGTGGAAGGCACTTTCGCCCGATTTGGGTGTGAATCCATCCTTGCATATCACGTACATCATTGCATACTGATTGTCCTCCCTGGAGCGAATAGGATCTTCCAGCAAAGACTTCCAAGTACTACCATGGACCTCCCCAGACTTCAATCAATTAATCAATTAAACTTTATTTATATATCACCTTTCAGACAAAGAAGATAAAAAAATTCAAGGTACTTCACAGGTGATTGAAGAAAATATAAAAGTGAGCATCTGTGGGACTACCTCAATCATCGTGTTCACTCTATGGCCCCTTTTCCTTGAACCCTCTAGCAGCTGTGGGATGCACTACAGTCAGCATGGCTGTGACAACCTACCAGAATGTTATGGAGTGACTCCCAGCTCATCTACCTGCTGTCTATGCTGTTACTGGTGGTTACTCTGGATATCAGCTGTGACTCAACTGTGTATGTACATTTGGACACAATGCATGTGATTTGTTAGGACTTGAGAATAAGCATTCTTAGACTGGCAGTGGTATTGGTCCAAGGACCCTCACAAGTAGTCTGGACTAAATAAACTGAAAGAAAAACATTATGACAGTAAAAGTCTAAAAAAAGTCACTTTGAAGGAAAAAGTCTCAAAGTATCGGGTGTAGAACAATTAATAACTGAAGCGGCCAGTGATACCCTTATATGGAACTATCTAGCCTCACGCGTTGCTGTACATTCCTTTCTCATGTTGTGAGCTTGGCATGGTGGAGAAGCTTGTGCGTCATAAACATCTGATGAAAGCTTTGCTGCAATGGAACGTGGTAGATTCAACCACACTGGATTAGTTTCACCCAAGAGTCAAAATTGATCCTACAGGTTTCTCTGCTCTTAGCCTATAAAGAGCAGCTGATAGTTTCAAACAGATGAGATTTTGATATGACAGCAATGATCTAAAGATGAGCTGGCGTTCCTGCCCCCAGTTTGCGAACACTCTTTCTTGGCAAGGACCCTTCCATATTGTGCCTTGAAGGATAGCCTGAAATTAAACCAGTCACACCTCTTGCCTTTTATTTCTTGCCCTTAATTTAAAGTCATTAAAGCTCCTTGGAGCAATGCCACTAACAAGGGTTTTTAATGTCATTTTTAAATGCTGACCTTTGGGTCACCTTACTGCCACAAGAACGTGTTTGAGAATTCCGCCTTAAGCATTTGGCTAAAAATGGAGTTTAATCACCTCGTAAAAACCAGATGCACATTTAAACGTCCAAGCCTTCAGCCAAACTTTGGGCTCTGAAACATAAACTAATGTGTTTTCCTTTTTACTTGAAATATGATCAAATCATGATAGCAGCAGCAGAAAATCAGTTCAACTGTGTTTACATTCACAGTGCCTGTAAAAGTTGGGCGCACTAATGTTTGATTTTCACTATTGCTTTTTAATTTAATTAATTTAATTTAATTAAGTAAGAAACAGCCTGTAAATGTTTTGTTAGCATGAATCACCTGTTTATAAATACTTTATGAAGTCCTTTAAAGGGGACCTATTGTGCTTTTCTGTTTCCTCCCTCTTCTTTACTGTGTTATATAGCTTTTGTGCACCTAAACATCAAGATAGTCAACGGTCAGTTGGCTTAGTAAGGTTGGCACCCTGCTGACTGATTGCCACTGCTGGTCTACCCTCGGACCATCCAGATTACTGTCCTGTGGACAAGATGCAACTAGTTTTAATTTGTTTCAAACAGATTTTAAATACACAGAGACTTTTAGGAAGAATACTAAGACAAATACTACAAACAACTCAAAATTGAAAATGTTTGACAATATTTAATAAATAGTTGTTGTTGTTGATACTGTGTTAGATAAAATAAACTAAATGAACTAACAGATAACATAAGAAAGATACATGAATAAATTGGACCCTGAGTGCAAGAGTGGTATTTTGTTTTATACTCTTAACTCTTAAACTTAATACGACTTAACCACCGATAGGTCGCCCATAAATTGCTGGGGAAAACACAAAATGCCAGACGACCAGCTTTGCCTTCAGTAGGCCAACGGTGGACCACAATCGTCTTGCTGTCAGGGCTGTCTGTAAAGTCATAAAAGGTACAAGGTACCAGGGTTATTATCGTCTACTAACTAAATAACGAAAACTACAATTGAGAAAACTTTTTCGTTAACTGAAATAAATAAAAACGGTAATTAAATGAAAAAAACTGTATCACTGTACCTAACTAAAACGTACTGAAATTATAGATAGAATACCATTTGTTTTCATGTTTGTCAATTTATTCATAAGCCTTGTGGACGGATATGAAAGAGATTTTTTTCCACTTAAGCAGGTTTATGTTAGCTGCCAGCTCCGTACAGCACCCTGATGCCACTTCTTGTTTACAGTCTGTTCTGCTCTCCACACTAGCCTGCAAAATGGTGACAGCAAAAGTTGGGAGAAAGCGTCAGAGTCTCAATCTCAAAGTCCATTTGACTTGGTGTCCTTCAAAAAGTTTAGCATTTTACTCGAACCAGAATTCAGTTCACCCAGTGCTGTAAGAGGTAATGACCTTTGTTGAGATTTTATGACACAATATTTATTCTGACCTTTTTAAAAAATAGCACAAAGTGTAAAAAAAACTGAAACTAATACTAGAACTAATGAAAACTAAACTAAAACTAAGCAGTAATAAAAAATATAATAACTAATAAAAACTAGCAAACGAAACAAAATAAAACTATAGTTAAAAATGGACCTGATGTTCAACCTGACTATAAGGATTTGTCTCTGGCTCAAACTGATACAAGTCAAGTCAAGTCAAGTGGGTTTTATTGTCATTTTAACTACATACAGAGTACACAGTGAAACGAAACAACGTTTCTCCAGGACCATGGTGCAACATAGACAGTGCATACAAGACACAAGTGCAACACAAACAAACAAGTGCGGACAGACAACACAATAGAGTACAGACAGAGAATAATAAATAATTGCTGGTAGTGTGCAAATTGTGCAATGTGTAATAAATAGAGTCCAGTGAGGTAGTAAGGTTATTAGTGCAATGCTTTGTGCAAAAATGCTTCCCTTTTTTATCTGGGGTAAATGGTTGGAGAAAGATATCAGTTCAGACGTTGAGTTGTGTTGAGAAGTCTGATGGCTTGGGGGAAGAAGCTGTTGCAGAGTCTGGTCGTGTTGGACCGGACGTTGCGGTACCTTCTTCCTGATGGCAGGAGGGAGAACAGTCTGTGTGAAGGGTGGGTGGGGTCATCCACAATGCTGGTTGCTTTGCGGATGCAGCGAGTGGTGTAAATGTCCAAGACGGAGGGGAGAGAGACTCCGATGATCCTCTCAGCTGTCCTCACAATGCGTTGGAGGGACTTGCGGTCAGAGGCTGTGCCAAACCAGGCAGTGATGCAGCTGCTTAGGATGCTCTCTATGGTTCTCCTATAGAAGAGGGTGAGGATGGGTGGAGGGAGACGGGCCTTTCTCAGCTTCCGGAGGAAGTAGAGACGCTGCTGGGCTTTCTTGGCTGTAGAGCTGGTGTTCAGGGACCAGGTGAGGTTCTCCGCTAGGTGGACACCAAGGAACTTGGTGCTCTTAACGATCTCCACAGAGGAGCCATTGATGTTAAGCGGAGAGTGGTCCGGTCTTGATTTCCTGAAGTCAACAACCTTCACTGGAATGTAGAGAAGACCAAGGAAATGGTTGTTGACTTCAGGAAATCAAGACCGGACCACTCTCCGCTTAACATCAAGTGGCAGATTGCCACTCTGGCAGTTGACCAGTCATTATAGAGTGTGTAAACTGATTTCCCAGAACACACCAGTGCTATCTGGAGACGGAAATTAAAGACACAGGAGCTCAAACTGAGTGTTTTAGACAAGAGAATCCAGATGTACAGTATAAGTAAAACATTATGTTTTGTTGAAAATTGAAGCATGTAAATCTTTTCTACTAGAGCCCAAAAATAAAATTAAGAACATTGAAAATGGGCAGAAATGGTCCACTTTAAACGGGTGCCAGAAAGAAGTCTTTGAAGCCATTTCAGTCAGTGGTTACTAAAACCCTCTTCAACTACATCCAGCTAACAGTCTTTATATGCTCCATTTAAGATTTCTTCCTCTTCTTCTTTGCAGAACGCTTCTAGTTTTGAAATATTCATTGTTTGTCTTAAATTCAGATCATGTTTGAGGTCTTCCCACAGATTTTCAATCTTTTTAGTGTGCAAATACCCTTTTCGTTCTCAGTCTGTTCACTGACTGTGAGATATTAGCTTCCAGTATTGGCTGATATTTAGTACAATCCTTTCTTCGCTCTGTCCCTGATCAATTTCTGTACCACTGATTGCCATCAGAGCATGTGAGTAGCTCGGAGTGGGAGCGGAGAGATGTGATTTTGGTCAGACTCTGAAACTGCTCCAGTATTGCTCCATCCTGCGAGCCAGTCCTTTTTTTCATCACTAACTACTTCTGCGTGACAAGAATGAAGCAGAAGCGACTGCTACAGCTCACCCATGACGGCCATTCATACCGCACATCATATCTGCACTGCCGAGCTGTTCAGCAGACCTACACACTGGAAATTTTCACAAACCACAACAAAGCTCTACAGACATTACACAGAGTCAGTCTCTCAGTCATTATCACTGCGATAATGATGAAGAAAAACGTGTTAAAAGCACATGCTTTTGTTTACCCTCTGCAGGTTCTAGCCTGTGAGTGGGCTAGAAAAGCTTAAACCTTCTGAAAAAGGCTGTGTAGCACAGAATATTTAGTTTATTTTTCATATAATATGTGAAGTGGACACGGAGAGGTTTCTTTGGCGTGTGAGCAAAGTGCAGGAAATAGAAAACACAGAGCGGAGTGATTACAGAAACGCTTTGAACAAGGAGCGGAAATGGCCGCTCCACTCACATGCTGTAGTTGGCATACAAGCCCAAAGCATAATGCATCCGCCTCATGCTTAAGAGTTGGCAAGGTGTTCTTTTCATCGAATGCTACGTCTGTTTTTTGTCACGCATGCCTTCAGTGAATGTAGACATAGAGATACATTGTTGTTTCATCAGACCACAGCACTTGCTCCTGGCTTATCAGAGTGTTGTATAATTCTGATGCTGAGACCACAGTTAAGGTTACCTTTGCGTTGTTACATCAGCTTTGCTGTCAGCAGCAATTTTCTATCAAACTAAATCCAACGTCCTTGGCTTGCAGGACCACTTTGGGCAGGACTGCCATAGAGGTACCATTTTAGGCTCTCTAAAGAAGCAGTTAGTGTATGATTATTTAATGTTGTTGTAAATGAGATAAGCCACTGTGAAGCATCAATTTGATGTTTAAAGAGCTTCCATATGTGTGATGGTTCTTTAGCGTGAACCAAGTGTCCTGAAACTGTGCATCTTTCTTGATATTGATTATTAGATTATTTGGCCTGTATAAACATTTTTGGTAACACTTTATATGAACTCCTTTATTCACAATGCATTATAAATGCAGTTATAATGTGTTATGCAGCATGAATAATACCTTATGATGTCTGGCATACACCTATATATTTGCCTATAAGTAGTTATAAGTACATGTATAACACTTTATAAAGCAGGAGTATATGACTTTCTAATGTTAGGCATCATAAAGCATTAAAATATTCACTCATTAGAATGCTGTATACTTGAATATGGTTATGCACTATAAAATGGTTTTAGTATGTTTCCTAGAACCCAGCCTTACCACAACTGTGGCTACCAAATTACCAAATTAAGCTAAAATGAATCAGCACTTCAGCATTTTGTAATAGTGTGAGCAATCATAGCTAACTGAACAGATATAATGCAATATGGAACCTGATCATATAATAAAAAGTCACATACTCCTGCTTTATAAAGTGTTATGCATGTGATTGTAACTACTTAAGAGCAATTATGCATGCTTATGCGTTGTATTATGAAGTGATGTGTACCTCAAATGACGCCTTACAAATGCTCAAATGCTAAAGCATAATGAATACAGGATTCATAAGTAGTGTTACCATATTTTTCTTTTCCAAGCTATTGGTATTTGGTATTATTCCCAAGATAGTACCTTTGTTAGTTGTTCATTTTAGTTTGTTTTAATTGGCAAGATCTCAACATTTATTTTAAATCACCACAGAAAACATACACAGTTCCAAATGTAAATTCAAAGTGTAACCGTCCACAAGCTTTTGACAGGCAGTGCCAGTTTGTTGCTAATATCCATTACACGCTGTGAATATGCATGCAATGCCGTTTCAGTGTAGTTATTTTTGAGGTTGGGGGTTAAATATTCTCTGAATATTTCAGCTATGATTTCTCATGTGATTTCTTAGTAATGTTAGCTAAATTGTTAATGCTCCTCAATTAATTTCCATCTGCTGCTGTGCCATCAGATGCCTGCCGCAGATGTTTTTCACTCTCAGTACACTCAGTAAGGTTTTCTCTGTGATGTCTGACATAAAAAATAAAGAAGAGTGGCATCTTTAATCCAAACATACTAGGTTAGAAAAAGAGGGCCGAAATTATTTTAATAGTGCCCAGTGGAAACTCAGATGATGCTCAGATGATTAACAACCTGTGATGATCTGTAGTCTACGCCTAAACTTGGAGTTTAATTAACTCTACATCTTTTTTGGCTACATCTGTGTTTTTGACTTATTAAAACTTCTTCTGATGACAACCTTCTGCAAAGCACTTTGAGCTGCCAATGGTATGAAAAGTACCCTGTAAATAAAGATTTCCATTATTGTAAATGCAAAGTGTGCCTGAAGTGAACATTTTAAGGACTATAAAATCTACATAATTTACATAATGTATAGGTTCTTTACTAACTCTAACACTAGAACTCAATGTCCAAACTCCCAGAAACCTAAACATTGACTTTGTGTATGTTATTTTTGGTATAATAGTGTAATTTCACGTTTTTATATGTGCAACATTTACAAATACTGCTGTAGTTTGGAGTGTAAACAGCATAGCTATGCAGTTGGTGACCATTAATCAAAACAAAGCTAAAATAGAGTACTGTAAATCAGTGTTTCACAACCCTGGTCTTAAGGCCCACTACCCCGAATGGTTTAGTGTTTTCCTTGCTCCCAACACACCTCATACAAGTAGTCAGCCCATTAACAACCCATTATTGAGTCAAAGTCGCTGTGTTTAAGCAGGAAAAGCACTAAAATGTGCAATGCAGTGAGTCTCTAGGAACAGGCCTGAGAAACGCTGCTTTAATTGTGAAAATCTTTCAGCAGAGGGTCTCTGAGGGCAAGAAGTGCAGGACAAGGGAACGGTCAAGGTAGTCATTAATATTTAATAGCTGTAATGAAGGCGGAATTCTAGTTAAACATCTCAAAATGATCTGCAATGGATTATTCAAATAAAACCTAACCGGCAAATGAAGACCAGTCCCCCAACAAGAACTCCAGTGCCTCCACTGTATGGTGGTCTGTATCATATCAATAAAATTGACACTGCTGTCAAACTCTGAGAGACTGCAACAAAAGCACATGTGGTTACATGGCTCCCGTGATCTGTCAGATTCTCAAATGTCATTGTTGTTGGCTAAAGCCTGCTGAGAAATCCAGTCTTGTCTGTATTGTGATATGGGACTCCACTCAGGGATTCAGATAAATATAGTAAGAGTATTATTTATAATTGCAAACAGCTCACTGTCAAAGACATAGCTCTCAGAGGAGACAATGAGTGTGTTATATGCAGGATATCAATAATTGTTTCACTGAGCATGGCAGTTCAAGTTGCATTCTTCATTGTCTCTCAGAGACCTGTGGTGAACCACTGGCTTCATCTGCTATCGATCTGCTCTTCAGGGTTTCCACAGTGCAGGAAAACCTGGAAAAGTCAGTGAATTTTCAGATCACATTTCTAGCCCAGGATGCATCATTAATTACAGTAAAATGAATTACATTTTAAAAACATAGTGACATTTTATTTTTTCATCTCTGGTGAGACATTTTGTATTGTAAAGGTTTTGTAGCGTTTAAGATCTGAATTATCAAAAACGCCAGTCAGTAATGCCACAGTCAGTAATGCCACAGTGATCTGCGGCAGCTAGTTCAAGACTACGATGACGGGCTGAAGTGGCACAAATGCAGTATTATGCCTTAATATGAAACAGATCTGACTTTTTCTGCCCCCGTCACTCAGCCTGATGGTAGCTAACATGGGCATCTGTTAGCTGACATAATAGAACTGGCATTTAGTATTCTCTTCCAACAGTGTCGAGCTTTCCAATGATGTTGCTTTAATGGTAGTCTAAAAATATGTGCTGGCTGGCTTCATGTTTCTTCAAGTAAGCACATAAACCTTAGCAGCATGTGTTTCAGGAAGACCTAACAAGAGGGTGAGAATTGGCTTTATATATATCATTAGAACAGAGTATATATATATATATATATATATATATATATATATATATATATATATATATATATATATATATATATATATATATATGAATATCTTGAATATCTTGTTTTAGGGACGAAGATTATTTTCAGATTTCTCCTAGACGCCCCAGACATTGCATACATTTATTAGATTCTTTCAGTAGCAATCTGGATTTAGCTTAATGAAACACTAAGTAGTCAAAGCAGGTATTAGATGATAATTGCAAATAATACTATTCTAAAAATAAAGTGTATTTCTGAGCCAATTAAAAAAGTTTTGCACATTATATATTTATTTATATATTGTAAGTAAGACGGGCACGATGGTGTAGTGGTTAGCACTGTCGCGTCACAGCAAGACGGACCGGGTTTGATTACCGGTCCAGGACGTTCTGTGTGGAGTTTGCATGTTCTCCCCGTGCTTGAGTGGGTTTCCTCCAGTTTCCTCCCACATGTCCAAAGACATGCATGTTAGGTTAATTGATCACTCTAAATTTCCCGTAGGTGTAAGTACGTGAGTGAGTGTTGGCCATGCGATGGCCTGGCAAACTGTCCATGATGTACCCCGCCTTCGCCCGATGATGCTGGGACTGGCTCCAGCCCCCCTGTGACCCCGACTAGCGGGATTAAGCGGCAGATAATGGATGGATGTAACTATGACAGAATAAAGTTTTTAAAAAGTATTTAATCTTTAAAGAAGTCTTTAAGGAACCGAAAGTGAACAAGAGAACCAAAGAACCCTGAGTAGGAAATACATTTTCCTTATATACTTTTGATAGATTTCAAAGTGAAGCACTGTATCACGGAAAATCTCTAAGCAATCTAAGCTATTAATATAATTGGTTAATTTTTTTCCTGCCTGCTTTTTTATTTTAAAATATTTTAAAAATAGGGTTGTTTCTGTATTCTATAATAACACTGTTGGTAGAGTCCAAAGCAACATAAGGAGCCAGTTGCAATCCTTTCAGTCTTAATGGAAGTTGTGAACAGTGGTCATAGCAGTAGGAACAGGGGTCTTGTTTTGTCTTTGTAAAGATGCGGAAACCCTGCCCTCATCTTTGGGCACATTCCAAGACACTCAGTACAGTAGGAACGAGTCTGTAGAGATGCTGTACTCTCAGCCAGGATGTGTTTGCATCTCGCTGTCGGGTGGAAGAGGGCGTCTTGGCTTTAATGATGTTCCGCTGCCCAGGCTCGAGCGAAGCGGGATGCAGCTAATCGGCGCTGACGGTCCGCCGGGGAGTCAGATGACTCAGGGGCACGTTGGGCACGCGCCTCTGGAGCGCATCCTCCTCTGTGCCTGTCCCAATCAGGAACACGGCTGAGGATTCTGCCGCACCTCTCAGCTGCCAAATATTTACTCCATGTCCGTCGCCATAAGGCCTGGAGACAGAGAATCTGAGAGAGAGAGAGAGAGAGAGAGAGAGAGAAAAGGAGGGAGAGAGAGAGAGAGAGAGAGAGAGAGAAGGAGGGAGAGAGAGAGAAAGGCATGATGGCAGCCGTGTGGGCAGTCAAGCGTGTCTGAGAAGGATGCATCACCGAGAATTCGGAATAGATCAACAATGATAAATGATGTGGGTATTTGTGGTGGACATTTTGGAATTGCCATGTCTGAGTGTGTGTGTGTGTGTGTGTGTGTGCAGAGGAGTTCTGGTTAATGTTCTGTCTGAAGTGTTGATGGAAGAGAAAAGAAAATCTAAAAATGATCTATATGTGCATGTTAGTGTAACAGAAACAGAGTTGCATTCTAAAAAGATTGAGATGATCATTAGCTAAATATACACAAAATCATATTTGATGGGGTACTTTCTATTGTGAGGTTTCTGTCTGGTGATTTCATAACCCCTTATTGTCAGCTCATGTAAATAACACATTTATAACACATTTTTTAAAAATATTTACCTTTAATAGATTTAAGAAACTAGTAATAACATTTTATAGTCAGTTCTTATGCAAACATGCAGAAGTGATGCTCAAACAGGTCTAATGTTCAAATTATCCAGTTCATGTTAATATTTGTGCACAAGCTGTAGTAGTTATAATAGATTCATTGAGCAATTTATTTAATGTTTTTATTTACTGAATGAAAATATGTGACTTTAGTTGGGCTGAAAATCGTCCAGATGTGGTTTTACGCTCCCTTTTACAACCCTATCATTTGGCCCTAGAATAAAACAAGCTGTTTTGCCTTTGTGACCTCATGAATAACTTGATGAGCTCTTCTCTGATTTGCTGGTTTACAGCAAGGCATGAACATGATGATCACACAAAGCAATATGTCAAGACATGAAAATAAAATAAACCTTTGTGTAAATGAAGTAAATAACAACTCGTCATACTGTGTAGTTAGTTATACTAACATTAGTAACTTGAGGCGATATCTATACTTTGGGTGTCGTCGACGACACAAAGTAAATTCAAGTTGTTACTCACTGTCAAACCTTCAATATAACATGACTAGAGTTTCAACCATCAAAAAGTGTTTCATATCTTAGAGCATGGCTGCTATTTATAGGTTGTTGTTAGCGTTGTGATGCTAAAAAGGTAGAACCGCTCCTCTCTTTTCCTCTCTTTATTGAACAAAGCCTACTTGATACTGTCCAAGTTTAAAAGTAGAGTGAAATGTCCAGAGCAAACTGTCAACTTTGAACTAGTTGTCTAGGGTCTTGGGCAGGATCTTGTTAAACGAGTGGGAGCTGAAGTTGGCTCGCTATATGTCAGCGTGTTTTGCTAACTTTTCGTTTCATCTTAAATGGTGCTGCAGTTACAGTCTGGCTCCTGTATAAGCTGCAGCTTTTAAATGGAACTGAATATTTGATTAAGAAGCTGGTGACTAGGTAGCCTAGTTTAAAGATGAAAACCAACCATGGCCGGTTTTGTTTCTTGGAATGTGAATGAAAAGTGCAATCATTTCCTTCACAGCCTGGGACGCTGGATTTCTCCACAGAGACCTCCATTTTCATTCCTGTTGTTAGGCTGTTGCTGGTATATGTATTTATTTATTTATTTATTTATTTATTTATTTATTTTGGTGGGGGGTTGGGTTTGTAAATATTAAGGCAGGGGGCGGGGTTTGTAAACAGGTAAGGAATTTGGAATTGGGCTGTACTACTTTTGAGGAAAGTGATAACATTGTTTTGAGGGTCATGATATGCTCTCTATATTCAGTTATGCCAATAAAAATCTTCTTTTCCGTCATTTGGCACCTTTAATAGTCATGCAAGCAAGATGTGATCCCACCACACACAATACACATCTACTTGCTTAATTGGAATTTTTTTAGGGTACTTTTAACCAGGCACACTTGCATAGAATCCATGGGCCAACTTGTTACTGTCTTGGTGTACATCAGAGCGTGATGTCAAACGCCCACTTTACTTTTAGTTCCTCATTCACGAGGTGATTAAGAATGTCACTTTTAAAATTTCACATCCAGCTTGTTCCCACCCTAAGTCTATGCTCTCACATACATATAGCCCCAAACGTGTAAGGGGTTGTCCCTAAACTTTCCAATTATGATATAGTGTTAATCATTGCTTTGTAATTTGCAAACTTCTTTAAAGACTGTATTCATCACATTTTTCATTCAGTGCGTTATCAGCAAAGGTGTCAAAAGTATTCACATTCATTACTCAGGTAGAAGTATAGATACTAGAGTTAAAAATACATCTGTAGAAGTTGAAGTATCAACTCAAGCTTTTTACTCCAGTAAAAGTGTAAAAGTACTGCTTTCAAAACTACTTAAAGTATAAAAGTAAAAGTAATGTAAGGAAAAAATGCCATTAAGGGCAAAAGCTTAGGCTGCACCACAGGGGTCTATAGTGCACTAGCCCACCTCCCTAAAAACCACATTCTTCTAAAAGCCATAATGTCTGTAATGTTATATTAAAATGTTAATGTTAAAAATTCTGGGATACACTAGGCTTCCTGTTCCAGTCGCATATACGCCCAATAAAACAAATGTAGTTTAGTACAATGTAAATATGTTAAAGAAGCATATCTGTGTACTACTGAGCATTAACATGTGTTTTATGGAGCAGAGGATATGATGACTAGTTGTCTATTTGTATTGTAATGGTGCAAAAAGTCTTCAAAAGCATGTTATTAATAATCTTTACTGGAATGTAAATGTACATGAATAAAAAAAAAGCTGAAATGAAATAGGAGTAATGAGGCTATGTTTAAAATTTAAGGAGTAGAAACTACAGATAATGGAGTGTAAATGTAAGGAGTAGAAAGTACTGATAATGGAGTGTAAATGTAAGGAGTAGAAAGTACTGGTAATGGAGTGTAAATGTAAGGAGTAGAAAGTACTGGTAATGGAGTGTAAATGTAAGGAGTAGAAAGTACAGATAATGGAGTGTAAATGTAAGTAGTAGAAAGTACTGGTAATGGAGTGTAAATGTAAGGAGTAGAAAGTACTGGTAATGGAGTGTAAATGTAAGGAGTAGAAAGTACTGATAATGGAGTGTAAATGTAAGGAGTAGAAAGTACTGATAATGGAGTGTAAATGTAAGGAGTAGAAAGCACTGATAATGGAGTGTAAATGTAAGGAGTAGAAAGTACAGATAAAGGAGTGTAAATGTAAGGAGTAGAAAGTACTGATAATGGAGTGTAAATGTAAGGAGTAGAAAGTACTGATAATGGAGTGTAAATGTAAGGAGTAGAAAGTACAGATAATGGAGTGTAAATGTAAGGAGTAGAAAGTACTGATAATGGAGTGTAAATGTAAGGAGTAGAAAGTACAGATAATGGAGTGTAAATGTAAGGAGTAGAAAGTACATATAATGGAGTGTAAATGTAAGGAGTAGAAAGTACTGATAATGGAGTGTAAATGTAAGGAGTAGAAAGTACAGATAATGGAGTGTAAATGTAAGGAGTAGAAAGTACTGATAATGGAGTGTAAATGTAAGGAGTAGAAAGTACAGATAATGGAGTGTAAATGTAAGGAGTAGAAAGTACAGATAATGGAGTGTAAATGTAAGGAGTAGAAAGTACTGATAATGGAGTGTAAATGTAAAGAGTAGAAGTAAAAAGTCAGCTAAAAAATAATTACTCCAGTAAAGTAGAAATACCCCAAATTTCTACTTAACTATGGTAACGAAGTATTTGTACTTTGTTAATTGACACCTCTGGTTATCAAGTTATGAGACCTATTTGCAGTGCTTTGTTGGCTCTGTATGTTCAGTTCATTCACTGTGCTGATCCGCAGTCTTTGTTTCAAAAGACGACCTCTACCTGTATCGGTGTTGTGACAGCTAGGATGAATGTGTCCCATAATCCAGGGTTTTTCTGTTCTTAAAGACATCAAACTTAGCCTAACACTGTAATATCAAATGCGCAAATGCTTTTCTCAAACAAAAGGAACACAGTTACTCAGAACACAAGAGATCTTTCTTCTGTTATTCTTTTTCACTCAGTCCCACCCTCAGGTTTTGGCAAAGTGCTGAACTCCCATGAGAAGTGTGCCTCGATCCCTCTCCCTTTCTCTCTCTCTCTCTCTCTCTCTTTTTATCACATTTATCAGCTGCCACCTTATCGCACATGTCTTTTGGCTTTTATCCTTTAAACTGGTGTGGTGGACATAGATTTTTTTTTTTATTCACGACTCCGTCAACCTCTGCTGTCTTGGGCTTGCTGTTAACAGCTCATACACAGGGCCCGAGTGCTAGTGAGCTAAAATTAGCCTCAAAATGAGACAGCTCAGAAAAACAAAAATTGGCTGCAATTACCGCAGAAATCCTTATTGGGTCATGTTTTGACTCACCCTGTGCCAGGAAAATATGAATATCGTTTAGAGCGAGTGAGCAAGGGGGGAAAGGCAGCGAGAGAGCTGGTGAGTGAAGAATGGTAAACGGGAAGGAAAGCGCGAGAGAACGTGAGAGCCGGAGAGAAGGACATTTTATTTTCTTTCAGCACATCCATTGTGCTAAAGCAGAGAGTGCTAGAAGGCTGTTTGCAGTGAAGCTGCTAAGTAACAAGCTGACTCATTATATTCGGACTTGATGGGCCAATATGCTCGCTGCTTTTATAAGTTCACGTTTTCAGCATATTAAAACATCTAATGCCTTCGCCGTGTTTGCTGGGACGCTCGCCGTTTCCTTATTGTTTGTTTTCTGGTGCCAAATGATCCAACCACTTGGGCACTCGGCAACATGAGGGCAATAAAGCCAAGATGTTCTGCTGTATATTAGTTTCATGAGCAATATGCTTGAAATTGGACAGTGAGATTCACCCCTGTAGGGCTTGCAAGAATGTAACTGCAACATCACTTTGAATTCAGACTGATGCCGTATGTTTCAGTTGTAAATAACTTACTGTCTTTTTAGTCAGAGTGATGCATCTGGGTTTCAGACACTAAACTTTAAACTGATAAAGCTTTTTGCTGCAGTTGCATGCTGGGATGGCTCCACACGGATTGTTATTTATGGTGTTGATATGCTTCCATACTGCTGCTTGTGGTCTGTGCCTTAAAAGCTGCCCCAAATCTTGCTGTAGAAACAAAACATCTACTAGATCTATAATTCACACGACAGCTGCTGCGATCGATTAATCAACAGAGTTGGCCAAAGGAAGCAATCGAAGTTATAAATTACGCAGTCCCTGCCGTCAAACAATGTATGAATGTAAAGCTAACTGAGCTGTTTTGGAATGGAAGTCTATGTAAAGGTGTTTAGGGATCTTTAGCCATTGGTTTTATGGTCCAACTGTATGCCGCTTACTGTGCTAAAGCTGAGCTACTACCAATAACAGTCATGTGCACATTATGGAAAAGGATAGTTACGAATAATCTATATAGAGGAAATTTATGTTGTACTTATCCAGAAAAACTACAAAACTGTTTTCCCATTAGCTGTGAAAGTGTTAGGGGTAGAAAATGGCGAAATATCAAATATTGTGAAATTATGTTTTGGACACTATATCAATTCTTAACAACACAGGATTGATTTTTAATTAATAATTTATATGCAAAGATTTGTGCCAGACAGTGGACCATAATGGGTGTGTCTCAAAACCTAGTGAGCTGTCTAAGTAGGCAGTGACTATGTAGGCAGCTGTTTAAGTAGGCAATGTTCTGTCTGACGTAAAACAGATTACTGGGACGCTCTAGTTAGAGAGCAACCGTGTCACAGCTTGTTCCCGCCCACTGCAGCACGCGACCGGTGGTTTAGCTGGTTGCTAAGTTACCAGCTGGCATCCAAAACAATAGCCAGAGGCCAAAAAATCCGCTAGCATAAATGCTAAAGGCTCGAGTATAAAACTGCAAAATGGTCAATGACTCGTTGAAAAGTTTGGAATAAAATACTGTTTTGTGTGATTATATGACAAGAAACACATTAAAACACCAGACAGAATCAAAATAACTCACATTTTAAAACAACTTCACTGCTCGTAGATTTGCCTGCGTTGCATCATGGGATTGCCTTAGCGGCTGAGGAAGCGTTCGATGCTTCCTTAAAATCAGGTCTAAATAAGGTGCCTCAGTAGACAGGGTGTTTAAGGTATCTAAGAATTGGGACAGTCTACATGTGAGCGCATACTATGACGTAAAATGCTGCCTATGTAGGCAGCTCACTAGGTTTTGAGACACACCCATTGTGTTGCGTTTAAACCCTGGACCACTAGATGGCAGTGTGATCTATTTTCAGCTCTTTTTTCAGACTCGTTATTCCAATGTAAAGAAGTAGTATAAGGGTGCACTGCTAACATTAGCATTAGCAAAACTAAGCATATGGTGGTGTGTTTTTGTACTATGATAAAAAACACACTCAGAATCAGAATATATCGCAATGT
The DNA here is from genome assembly GCA_021613375.1 of Megaleporinus macrocephalus. Lineage (NCBI taxonomy): Eukaryota > Metazoa > Chordata > Actinopteri > Characiformes > Anostomidae > Megaleporinus > Megaleporinus macrocephalus. The sequence continues at coordinate 20,740,856 of CM038728.1, read as the reverse complement.
ATTGAACTGTAACCCCTGTATCATGACACATATTGTATCACCAAGTTCTTGCGAACAGAAGACAGCCCTAGAAACGTCCTTGCATCCTTTTATCTCTTTTAGCTCTCACCAACCAGTAAAGCTAGTCGGGTCTCTTACTTAGTCAGCCTCTCATTTCTGTTCCTCACTTCCTCTGATAGCGTCTTCTTCCTTTTCTATACCGCCACTGCCATGATGTCCATGCTGGGAACACCAAGCTAGCTGCTGTGGTGGTGGCCGGCAGGGGGTCGGTTTCGTCTTTGTCACTTACTTGGGTCATTTGCTGTCGTTAGAAGTATTTGGAAAGTTTGTTACATGTAATAAAGTTGTGGCTGCTACTTGTTTAACAGGTGGTTGTCTACGTTGCCACATTGGAAGCATATTGTTTAAACTGTAGCATTAGCATAACCCTTCATTGGAACTAAGAAACTAAGCCCAATCTCTGGAAAACAGCCCCAGAACCAGTATCTATTCTCCAGCTTTACTGCAGAAAATCTGATTTTGTCAGTAATCCAGGTAATGTCTATATATGCACTAGATTAATCAGACAATAAAGAAACACCACATCTATATCTGTAGCTGGATTTCTGTTTTGCAACTGATCACTTTACTCTAAAACATACGTCATCAAGAACAAGAAGAATATTTACACACTTCATTTTTATCAGGAGTGCAGTTGGTTTCTGCGTCACTCCAGCAGTGTTTTGTTGCTGTTTCGTGATTGCTGTTTTGAGCACTGCCTGCTTATTTCTGGTTACATGCTCTGTTTTTGCAGAGCAGACATAAATCTAGAAGAAATCAGAGTAATGGTATACATGTACAGAGGAACTGGATTACTGAGCTAAGAGAGCTTACTCAGCTATTGCTATTAGATTTCATAATGGGATTTCTAGGCCTTACCCCAATATCAGAGTATGTTGTTTACATGACCATTTGCATAATCAGATAACTGCAGATTTATAACATTGTGTGACACGTTTACAGCATAGTAATAATAATATACTTTATTCCTATATAGAGCTTTTCTAAAATTAAAATAAAGTTAAAATAAAGTTAGTTAAAATAAAGTTAGTTTAAAATATTGATTGATAAAGATTGATATGTTGTGAAAAAAGTGCAATTGTGTAATCTCTACAAAGCATTTACAGCCTATCAGATAAAAATAAAAACCAAAAAAGAGCAAAAAAATACCTAATGGGTTTTGTTATGTTTTTAACAAATGTCTGTCTGTCTCTATCAGGTATGGGCCTCATTTGCGTGGTGTAGACAGTGTTCCATAGGTATACTGGTATGGTGTGGTCTCCAGTGGCTGATGAGACAGTTACATTTCTGGCACTGCACTCCACTCCAGATGGGCTACTGTCAGTCGTTACATTGATTTGGTATGCCTCACATATCCTGGGCTCAGAGTCTTAAGGAAAACATAAGAGAAGCAATAATAAAGTGTGGATCTAGAGGGAAGTGATTGCGCTCTGGGTGTGTGTGGGTGTGTGTTTTGCAGTTCATTTGAGGATTAAGCATATAGGACGTCCCATTTGCATCTTGCTGTGTGGAATCCTAACAAGCTGTGCTGCTCTCACTTAACTTTCTCTTAGAAGTTTTTTAGCCTGTGGATGTATTTGATCTAATTGCCGTGTGACAAAAATCTTTAATGGTTGTAACAACTAGACCGACAAACTTGACTTTCACAAAGTGTTAAGATTGTGTTAAGAATTATTTATGCACTTAAAGATCAAGCTTTGTAGAAGATATGTTGTAATGTTCTAAGTGTGTTATCATCAGGACAAGACCAGGGTCTAGAGCAGGGGTATTTAATTAGAGTTCAGTAAGGTCCAGTTTCCTCAGGCCAAGGTCCGGGCCGTCATCATTTTTAACTTGTATGATGATTCAGTGCCATATCCTGTATAATGAAGTAGAGTAGTATCAGCATCTTATACCATCAGCCACTGAAAGACAAAAAAATTACACATACCATTCAGTTTATTTCAGTATATTTACTGTTTAAATGCTGAAGTGAATGAATTATTGATAAAGCTCCAAATAAATGGTTTTTGCTCACTTCAAGTAAGAACAAGGGCTACATTAAAAAAAACTGAATGCTTTTTAAAAAAGTGCATCTTAAAGTGTTTATTTATAGAGAAGGTAAATAAAACGTGTGCTTTCTTGTTAACTCAGCTTCACAGATTGACATGTTGGTTTTACAGAGCGGTATTCTCCAAAACTAGACGAGTCCATTCCATAACTGTTCCTGTTAAACAGTCAGTTTTCACTGTGAACTTTTCTGTTTTTAGAGCTCGTTATTCTTTCTAACTCGCTTTAGTCTCCGGCTGCTGCTTTTTGCTTCGTACCTCGCCTGTGTGTGCGCTCACCACACGTCCCAATGTGCACAGATCTGATTGGCTGAGGAGCCTTTGGTGATTTTACAGCGCATGCGATTAATCTCTGAGTTTACTGCGCCGTAAAGCCTGTATACCGTAAAGACAAGAAAAGTCAAAATTAAATAAACACAGACAAAATCAAATCATTCTCAATAGTTTATTGGTTTGGGTCCGCATTGGACATCGTCTGGGTCTGGATCCGGACCGCGGTCCGCCTATTAGTGACCCCTGATCTATAGCATTTATGTCAGTGAGATAAATACATGCAGGATATAGAACCAGGGTCTTACCAAAAATATCAGATTTTTTTTTTTTTACATTTTTTTTTACCTCTTCTGAGGACAGCAGCTGCACCGAAAATCCCGAAACTTCCCCCCAAATGTGTTACATTCGACAAATAAACGGTACTTGTGCAAATTGTGTTTCTTGCACTACTAAGCGAATCAAAACATTACCATATTATACAGATATTCGCAATGGGTCCTAACAGTGTGACCTTTCCACAAATACAAATTATATATTTGTAATTAGTGCCACACTCTAAATGTCTGTATTTTAGCAAATAATTCAATACAAATACTCTGTGTGTGTGTGGGTGGTGTTTTGCAGTTCATTCGAGGATTAAGCATATAGGACGTCCCATTTGCATCTTGCTGTGTGGAATCCTAACAAGCTGCGCTGCTCTCACTTAACTTTCTCTCAGAAGTTTTTTATAGCCTGTGGATGTATTTGATCTAATTGGTCTGTGCCAAAAATCTTTAATGGTTGCAACAGTTGGACCTACAAACGTGTCTTTCACAAAGTGTTAAGAATAATTAATGCACTTTTTTAAAGATCAAGCTTTGTAGAAGATATGTTGTAATGTTGTAGGTGTGTTATTATCAGGACAAGATCAGGGTCTATAGCGTTTTTGTCAGTGAGATAAACACATGCAGGATGTAGAACCAGGCTCTTACAAAAAATATCAGCATATTTCTATTTTACTTCTTCTGAGGGTGGCAGCTGCCCTAAAAGCCCTTTGAAAACTTTTTTATGAATGGACCACCGGAAATGCTTAAAAATGACAAAAAAATAAATCTTTTACATTAACTTACATTAACAGTAAAGAACATTTTGCCTTCTCCTGTAAAGCTGTACATTTCTGAGGTTCCTGTTTTCTACAAGTTTATGTCATGTTTCATTTGGCCTTTAGATGTATTTGATCTAAAAGCTTTAATGGTTAAAACAGTTGGACCTGCAAACTTGACTTTCACAAAGTGTTAAGATTATGTTAAGAATGATTAATGCACTATTTTAAGATCAAGCTTTATAGATCTGTCGTCTATAGCATTTTTGTCATTAAGGTTTAACACATGTAGGATGTAGAAACAGAAACAGTCTACAACAGAAATTCTCCAAAATTACAAAAAAATATGAGTAAAATCGTTTTACAATAACTTACATTAACAGTAAAGAAAGAAAAGAGGTTCCTGTGTTCTACAACTTTAGAATTTTTTTATTGTGTTTCTTGCACTAGCGAATCAAAACACTGGGTCCTAACAGTGTGACCTTTCCTACAAATACAAATTATATATTTGCATTTAATGCCACACTCTATTTGGCCAAAAAAAATAATACAAATAATTTTTTATTAGCTTGAATTTAGCTAATGTTTAAAGTTAGTTTAAATGTTTAAAGCCATGTTGTCAGCCAGCTACGAATGACCCCCAACGTCAGGGATCTATGAATGCACCTGTACTCGGTTAACTTGCATTTTCCTGTTTTGCTTTCACAGCTCTGCGTGTGTTGATCGCGAGAGACTGACCCATCAGTGAATGGATCTCCAAAGCAAAGGACCCGTTACAGCTACCAGTCGGCGTCGGCTTAAAAGAGTGGACACAGCTCCAAGGAACCAAAAGACCTGATGATGTCCTCCCAGAGTGACCAGTGCTGGACAGCAAAGGAGAGTGTGGACACTGCTTGCTCTCCCACCACCAGTAAGACAGGAAGTCCACCTTCAAGCCAGGCATCAATCACTTCTTATGTCCCGCCCCCTTATGAATGCCTTAAAGACACAGTACACTACATCTCTGCGCAGAGGGATACAGAGTAGGAGACTTCTTTAAAAAATAAAAAATAAAAAAGCTTGACTTTTTTTTTACCTTTATTTTATTTTCTTTACGTGTGAACCTGTGTCTTGTATGAAACAGATGTGAATATTTTAATATAATAGAGAAATATTTGTTTGGTTGTAATATGGACACTTGATTCCGTTGGGTGGGCTTGGTGAGAGATTCGCGAAGCGGGTATAAGGCCGTGCTCTCTGTCTGCAGTGTCTAGTTTTTTTTTATCTCCTCCTTCTGTTTCCACCCAAACCGCGGGCTGGAAGGACGAGAGCTGGCAAGCAGGCTGCCTGATGTCAGCTTGGAGCCGTCCCAGGGCCTTTCATTAGCGGCGTATTCATGCAGGATCAAAACCCATACCACTCCCCTCGCCACCGGACTCAGTATCATCCCACTGCTGTCAGAGGAAGCGCTAACATCTCGCCAACTACAGAATTCTTAGGCGGTTATATGAACTCTTGTGCTGGTCCAATTATGAAAGTTGTTTAGAGTTCGAGTATCTCACATCAGTATGTATCGCTAGTGTCGCTAGCTGCCAATTCATGTTACAAGCAAGCAAACAAAACGACAAGGAGCTACAGGGTTTCCTCAGGAAGACCGGGACGGGTCACGGGTTAGAGGATGAAGGACTGTGCTGCCAGGTGCCATGGACATTTAATTGGGCTTTACGTGTGTGCATTCTTGGACCTGTGCCGAATGTTGTGTATACGTCATAAATGTCTCTTTTGTATCATCATATGCAAACACAGTCCGTTCTGCGTAGCCCCACTTTTAAACAACGCTAATCCAGTTAGCATAATCAGCAGGGATATGAACCATTGGCCTGGCGACAATTACCATTCACAGTGCAATATAGTAATCAGTACCACTTGGTATTATATGATGTGATGGATGACCCAGCTGTCTAGTGGGGCGCTTTGTCCATTACTCTGCATTTAGTAAACATGCATACAGACAAGGTCACAATAGGTAAGCAAACCTAGCAGCTTAGATAAAAAGGGAATGTAATAATTCCACTGGTAAATATCACAGCACTGGCAAATTGAAGCCTTGAAACCTGATGCAACAGCACAAGCTAATAGTTCAACTTCTTAGTATTGGAAAAATGCATTGTATTTACTTGAGCTTGAGTTTTTTTTTTTACATTAACACAAGTTCTTCTTTCAGTTTGCCCACTTTTAGCAATATTTATATTAAAAAAATATATGATATCCACATTTGAATCAAGTAAATTTAGTGCATTTTTTCAGAGAGCACTCCTCAAAATAAAGGTTCCTTAATGGGTCTTGGCTTGGCTATAAAACAATTGGAAAAGAAAAAAATGTATTAAGCGGGTCTCTTGATAAACGTGACCAATGTGGATCTCGGCTGTTATGCCAAATAGCAGGCTTGTGATCATTTTGTATGTCAGTGAAATTTCCTTTTCCTGCAGCAGTCGGCAGTTCTTAGCCACGTGGCGAAAGGTACCATAGTCTTCATAGAGAGTCTGGCCAGGCAAGACTAGTGCATGACTGATGTAAACAGTGGGCACTGGCTCACCAAAAGTTAACCCCTCAAATGTAATATATATATATATATATATATATATATATATATATATATATATATATATATATATATAATGTGTTTTCTAATATTTTTGATAACAGAATTGGATAAAAGCTTAACATAGGACAAACACTTTTTCCAAGACCATCACTGCTGCATATGGACTGGAAGCATATAAACATGATTTATTCAAAGCACAAAAGTAACCAAACAGACCTTATGACATTACATTAATGCAAATCTAAAGGCATTATTAACAGAATAATAGAGAAAAATCTTAAAAAGATTACAATTATGCTGGAACTTAATACTTCTTTGCGCAAAATATATTTTTCTTCGCTGTTTTGAGGCCAACACCTCGTAGTTATGGTTACGTTACTACTACGTTGTTGTAACAATTGCCCTCCGAAGTGAAATCCAAGGCCTGTGTGGGGTGAACGAATGTTTTGTAGCAGTGTGTCTTGGGTGAGGGTTTTACTGCACATAAATGGGCCTGGACCTCAAATACGAGTGTTCAGATAAATTCAACATACATGTAGATCTTTGGCTGTGCTAAAAAGAAAGACTCAGATGCAGTGATGAAGTCTTTATTCATTAATGCGCCATCCATCAGTGTGCAGTAGCCCACTGTGACAACCGTTCCAGCATACAGGCTTTTATACTGTATATATTTCCCCTGCAGCCTTTGGTACATCTGTTAGTCAGGAAGCACATACAGAAGACATCTTGTTGTATGCCAAGAAACACATGACCAGCCATGTGTTAGAGGCTCAATCAGATGTCATCAGTCACTGGTGAGATCTGTTATTTAAAAAAAAAGGAAAAGTATAAAGAAATAACTAAAATAGTGTACGAAAATAAAGCAAACCACACAACAAAGTTGGGAAAATTGAACTCTTGATGGAGTATTCTGTTGACTGCTGCTCTATGCTGTCTCTAATTCATTGAAACAACATAAAATACCCAGTTTGCCAGCATTAGTGACTCAAAGAACTTTCCAATCAAACTCTTTTTGGAGCCTTTATTTTGAAGAGTGTAGTACTATTGAAGATTTGAGCTTTAACTTATCTTTGCTTGGTTATTGCCATGTCCAAACAGGTGCACAGGCGGCTACGGAGCGAAATTGCTTGTAAGCGATCAGGTCAGCCACTGTTCTTGGTTAGTGTTTAGCATTGTTACTTCTTACTGTCATTGCTGACTGAGCTGCCTGCTTAATTTGTCAAGCTACTCAGTCTGTAAAAAAAAAAAAAAAAAAGAGTTGATTCTGGGCGTAGAAGGCTGAGGAATCAAGGCCAATGCTTCAGCATCCATGAGCGCTTCCGAACAGTTTAGGCTCAAATTTAATCTGCGCTTTTATAACCCCATGCTGCAAACGGTGCCCTCGCAGCCACGGCAGCAAATTACAGTATCACATAGTGACAGCGCAACAATAATCCCCCCCTTCTCGCCCGCCACCCCTCCAACCACCAACACCACCACCAGCACCCCCCGAGTCACACAAACAGCGGCCGCAAAATCGCATCCTCACTTCACAAACCCTTTCTGTACGGAGGAGAGAGGCAAAGCTGCTTGTGAATAACACAAACCACCCTCTGAAACTTCCACAGTACTCTCTCTCTCTCTCTGTCTTCCTTTGCTTATCTAACAACCATGCATGCAGGCATGAGCGCAAGCAATCTTGCATTCACTCTTTCTCTCCCACCCTCGCTCTCTTCTCCTTACTCTCTTCCTCCTTCTCTCTCTCCCTCTCTCTCTCTCCCTCTCCGCCACAACTGCACCTGCCGGAATCAGCTCAGAATAGAGATAAGCCTGTCAGAGACGTTACGTAAAAGGATGCTGTGGAGTTTTCTTAAGTGAAATATTTGAAATTATAGCTTATATCTAAAAGGATGAAGCAGCTGCTTTGTTTGTCATGAAAAAAAAATGCATTCAATTCATCTGTATGCAAAGTACTACGGAGGTGTATTATCTATTTTTTTAAATCTAGCCTTGACTCTTATATAACCAAAGTTGAATTGAAATTCCGTTCTATGTTGGGGACTCTCTCACCCTCTATCTCTGTCTCTCTCTTTCCTTTTCATTTGGAGATATAGATCTAGTGAGGGTAGAAGCACATTAAACATATGTACATAAAGCAGATGTCTATTTTAATGTGTCCTGTTAAAGGAAATCACATGCGTCACTTGAGGAAGTGTTCTACTCTTTTTTGACTGTTAGGCATCTCAAGCCCCGCCCCCAGCCCCCCCAAGGCCCCACATTCTGTGTCTTCAGGCTCTGTGATCCCTCCATCCGTCTGGCAGTGAATGCTAGTGCTAGTTCTACCCACCAAGAACTCTCTCTGTCGCTCTCCCCCTCTCTCTCTTTCTGTCTCTGTCTATATCTCCCTCTCTCTCTCTCTCTGTCATGCTTTCTTCCTCCCCTGTTTTATTTTATTTATTTTATTTATTTATTTTTGTTAATTTCTTAGCTGGCCAGGCTCTCTAGCAAAGAGGCCCAGAAGAACTTTCCATCTACCTGATGTAAAAGTGCGGGTGGATCGGTGCTGGTGAGCTTGGACGCAGGGCAACGTGTCACGTCACATGTCGTAGACGCGCATGTGACACAAACATGTAAATACGTGCTAGCAAGATAATGATGTCACCATGGCACGTTGCTCTGGGCTCCCCTGCAGCGGACTGGGACAGTTTCACGCGGAAAAGCTCCTCACCAACCCACAATGCAATGCGCATGACTCTCGTTGTACATCCAGTCAAGAGCCAAGAATTCTCATCCAACCACAAAAGGGGAGGGAGGTGAGTCTGCATTACCATGGACACTTGACCAGCGCTGATTGGTCGGCTATTTTTTTATTTTTGGTTTTTATTGTTTTGGTATTTTTTATTTTTTTTAAGGAAGAGGAAGAGTTGCTCGGAGAACGGAGGAGAGTTACTTGATGGGGCAAAATCAATGCTGGTCACATACGGCGCATTTTCTGATTGATTTAATCAGTCGATAGCTTTGTTCAGATACAGCTTCCCTCGTTCAGCTGATGTATGGGCCTGTTTCTTCTGCTAAATGATTCTGTCCAATAAACAAGACAGAGGTAAACCAAATGAAGAGTCCTGTAGAGGCTTGAAGAAGATGATACAACACGCAATACCACCAACAAGAGAGTTAACATCCCAGCTTGTTATCGGTGTCTTTCCCAACTGTGATCCAGTACGTAATACAAGTAAACTTGATTACAAAGGAGCGGTGAATGAGAACATGGGCTGTGACTGAAATGGGTTTGCATTTTAAGGCATTATTTCACACATCTACCATTTTTCTCCCAGGGTCCAAATAGTAGAATGGAATTCTGGAGTGACTTTGAGGGCATTGCAATCATCCACAGCACGTTTATAATTTCAGTGGAGCGCCGTAGATTACTATGGCTAAATGTATACCCAATGTGCATTGGGACTCTCTTGTTACTAAGCAACGGGCAGACAAAAACAGATCCGTAATATCCAGAGTGGAGCTTGATTTCTCCTATATCTCAAAGATGAAAACAATTTTGGTGACCTACCAGACTTGCATCATCATTACAAGCTTCATTTACTCTTAGTCTTTTGTTTTTGAACTCTAGATTAGATTTTATATTGAAAGGGGCCCAAATCATGGAAAACAGAATTCCCCTCCCTTTTTTAAAAACAAAGGAGTCGGGATTAATGTAAACAATGTTCATCGTTCGCCCTGGTCCATATAGAAGCAGCCTGTTTTGAATTCATTATTCCTGTGATTCATCCAGCTATTCAGCCTACAGCAGTCTGACATTGTCTGATCATGTTGAAGTTCTAAGGAGTGTTTCAAATCTGACTGCTTTTCTGAATGAGGTGCAAGACATGACAGTCAATCAGAACAGACCACATTTTTCTTAGATCAGTCTTAAAGGCACAGTAACAAACACAGCAGGTTCCATTCTAAGGCTGTGTTCTTTTGAGATGACTGTCCACCGAGGTCAGAGGCTCCAGACTAAGACATATCTGTAAAAATCAGATCAGAATCAGATTTCAAATCCCTTCCAAATTTTTGCAAATCTGATTTCATGTGATTATTTTTCTGTCCAGACTATCCAAAAGCAATCTGAATACAGTGCGAATGTGCAAAAAGCTGATTTGAGGCCAAAGGGTTAAAGTGTGGTTGTGTATGGTCATGTAAAATGAATTGTGGCCAGAATTGGTACATATGAACCACATTTAAAAATAAAGTCCAGAAAAATATAGAACATTGGGCATTTAAAGCCTTTGGTGTAAATTTTCCGACACATTATTTTTTTCAAATTGTGACATAAAATCTGATTGAACAGCCAGAATGCCCAGATGCAGCTCTAAAAATCTGGTGGTTTGAATCCAATTAGCAAAAAAACCCAGAATTCATGTGTTTATTTTTTGTTTTGTTTTTTCTTCTCTTTTTTTTGGTCCAGACTGTCAGAAATCAATCGAGATGTGCCAAAAAATACGATTTGGGCTTTTTACCCCATCTAACTCTTCACCCCATATAACTGCTGTGCTAAATAAAACTAACAAGGGAGTAGGTTTCCATTTCGGTCACAGCTGTGGTTTCTACACTAAAGGTTTATAAATGCACTCTTCCAAATAGGTGCTGCAGAGGGTTCCTCGATGCCACGAAACCACTTTTGCCTCTCTTTAAAAACATGTGAGTGTGTAGAAACATTACTATGTGCGCATAACATGAAGGTTCAATACCAGTCTAAGGATTCATGCTAGAACAATATGATGTGGGTATTTTAGAAAACGTTCTTTACTCTGACACTGATTTCCATCAATTGGTTCTCCTAAGAACAATATTTTTTTAGCTGGCAATGAAACTGCTCATTATTCATATTATATCATTCTGGCTCATTATTAGTAAGAATATAGTTCTTGGCTTACATGCATGGTACTAGGACCTACATTGTGTAGCTCTAAACAGGTTCCCCACACATATATCTCATTTACAAAATAAGCTTCTTTTAAAAGAGAGTCCCTCTTCAGGGAGCCATAAATGGTTCCTCTATGGCACTGAACCTTTTTTTGGCAGCTTGGTTTTAAAGAGTGTGGATCTTGGCTTAAATGCGCAAGGTTATTGGAGTTTTATGGAGGTTATTTATATCTGCAACAGGTTTTCTATCAATTAAAAGGTTCTATAGGCAAGAAGAAGTATTCTTTTCTCTATTGCATCATGCAAACGAACCCTTTTCAGCACCTTCATTTTTAAGAGTAAATTCATGATGCCTCCGGAGTGCAGCATCATTTCTATAGCACTGTAGCATATACCTGCGTGACTATGTTATGTGAGCTACATGGTGCATGGATGAGGCAGTGATGAAGCATTTTCCACGACTCTTAGGAGGCATTCCAATGGGACAGAGTAATCCGCAGGAGATGGTAATGCTTGGCTACTTCCTGGGCCATCTCTCCATGGTAACAGAGGCCAGGCCTATAAAGCTGCACACTGGAAAAGATCTCTTTCAATCGCCTGATCATTTTACCCCCTTCCATCATATCATATTCATCATCGCTGGCCCTTGCATGAACAATCGCAGCTGGAACTCGAGGCAGTTCAGTCATTCTCCTCACAAGCGAAGCAAGACTGTCTCAACAGATTAAAACAACCGATGCAGGTCATATTTGATTGTCGACGTGGACCTCCATTGACATCCTATGCGCAACTCTCTTGGCTGATGTTGTGTGTTGTGTCATCTCTAGAGCCCCGTCACTAACACAGAGTCTGGAAGAGGCTAAGATGCACCTGGTGTGCTGAACCACCAGGCAGTGTATAATATCGTTTACCAGACGTTTCTTCGTGTGGGTTTAGGACAGCCTTGCCTTTTCTTTATGCATGATGCTTTGTTTTTTGGAAACGTGCATCCCAATTAAAGATACGTGTTTGTGTTACCCTTTGTTTATTTTTAGGTGCTGCTCTGGTATTTTTGGGACCCTCAGATCTTCTTTTCCACTTGTTTCGAGTTTTGTTTGCCTTTTGTTTTTTCTTTGTTTTGTTTTGGTAAACCTCATCAACCGATCAATCGATATTCTGAGTTTTTCTACATTCTTATCATTTTGTAGGCAGCAATATGAGATGTGATGGAAAATGGAATTATGTGCAATGTTTAAATAAAAAAAAACATAATATATTAAATAAAAAAGCAAAGAAGGTGCATTTGTCTTTCTTCAGTAAGATGTGTATTCTTTTCATAGGCTTTAGGACCACATCATCGCCTGTCCAGATCATCATCCACCCACATTGACGACCACTCCCATCATCATCCACTCACATCAGCATCCACCATATCCAGATCTCTTACTTTCTATAAGCTGTACAAGCAGTTGCTTATTATTGGTTAGCATTATTCATGTCAGTTATGATATTCTAGGGACCCCCACATGTTAAAAAATGTTTTATTTTTTTAAAGCAAATTTATATTATTTTGCTCTCAATTCACACACAGTCTATCAACCAAGAAATGTTTGGTGGCCATGTTTTTTGGTGACTATAGATCTGATGTTTGTTAACAATGTTAAGCCTTTTAGCTTCAGCACTAAACTACAGAAGGAAAATTTGGTTGGCAAAAATGTCTTGACTGATCAAGAGCTAAGTGTAATATTATGTAAAATATATATCTTTCCAATTGTAACAATTGTATCTGATTATTCAGGTGGCCATGCAGATCAGATTGAGGCCTAGAAATAGTGTTAAAAATGTGGTCAGTTTAAAAAAAGAGTTTTATCACTACATGCATACTCTTACTCTGATTTCTTTCTGATTTCTCAGCCTTTGCATGTGTAATAACAGAAGACAGTACTAGAAAGTATGCTACCATTGTTAAACACAGCAACTGCATCAAAACAGTTGGAGCGATACTAAAGCCAAGTACATGAAATGAAGGATTGAAATATTCTTCATTTTCTAGGTGATGTACGGTCATGTTTTCAGGTAAAGTAACTCATTCCTGGGCCATGAATTTGGAGAGAGAACATCTTTATCTGTCAGTTTATTGACCCATTGCAAAGTAGAAATCCAATCACTGCCTGAAGTATGTAGACCAGGAGTTTTCCCATTATCTGACTCCTCAGATTCAAATGCATTCATCGGAATACTGACAAGACTGATAAGATCATTAGTGCATGTAAATAATCTCACTTTTTATCATCAGAACAATTATTGACTTCATTGTATGTTTACATTTCACTGTTTGAGCACATCAGCTGTCCTCTACACTGTGGAACATAAGGAATTTGGAAATGTTGGAATGTTGAAAACACCTTATATTAATGGAATTGAATATAGCTTTGGGTAACTAGGAGATGTTCTGTCAGTGATGTTAATATATTGGATTCATCAACATTTTCAATGCTGTATTGTGGTTTGTGTGGAGGTCTCAGTTCAGACAGAGCTTGGCCTAAGAGGGGTGGGTGGTGAGGTGGTGGGTGCATGTGTGTGTGGTGGCACATTGCTGTGTGCTTAGAACAAAGAACCCCCATGATGGGACATTTTGTCCAGCAGGTCTTACTTTTGACACCTGATTCACCAGTTACTCACATAAGATCGAGATTAAATATTTAAAGGGGACGCTGCATGCGGCAATTACTGGACCCTTGGACGTATTCCAGATGCTGCAGCCAACTCCCACTGAACACCAATATACTCTCTCTCTCTCTCTCTTTCTTTCACATCTTTCTCTCTCTATATATTCTTCTCTTATCGGTTCTATCATTCTTTCTTTCTTGCTACTCTCTTGCCTGCTTTCTTTCCTCACTTCTATTTCTCTCCCCCTTTCCCTTTCTCTATCTTTTGCTTTTTTCCTGCTCCCTTTTTTTCCTTTTCTTTTTTTCTATACAGCTCCTTCTTTTACTTACTTGTTTCTCTCCTTCTCTCTTTTCTCACTTTCACTTTCTCCTTCTCTCTCTTTTTTTCTTATCTTATCTCTCTCTCCTCATCTTTCTCTCTCCTAATCTTTCCTCTTTTTCTTGCTTTCACTCCTCAATCATTTCCTTTCTTCCATATCTCTTTATCAGTCTCTCCCTCCTTGCTTTCTCTCTCTCTCTCTCTCTCTCTCTCTCTCTCTCTCTCTCTCTCTCTCTCTCTCTCTCTCTGCTATAAACAGATTAATACACCTGCATGAAAACACTCCTGCATGCTGATGGCGTCCTCTCTCCACACCCACCTTCCCTGCTGCAGCTCTGCGCACCAAAATAAAGAAACATTAATTAAGGCCAGTCTCATCTTCTCACATTGTTTGACTTTAGCGGAGAAGACACCGGCGGCTGGAGGACGTGAGTCAACAGGTAACGAGGCACAGGTGACCTTTTTTCTTTTAATTATGGATCTCCCTTCTCCCTCCAGGATCCTTTATTTACTGTAAACTGCTGAAGTTGGCATGAAAAGAGACAGACTTGTCTTTGTGTGTTTGCGCTCCACCTTGAAGGTCAGTGCCTCTGGACTCTGCGAACAGTCCACAGGGTGTAAATCAGCGTCAGGTGCTGCTATTTATATGCCAGCGCCCATCAGAGCTGTCTGTAAAAGTGGGTGAACTTGCCAAAGGACCCGGAATACTCTGCGAGATTTCCGTCCTCGTGCTCACGCTGGGCACCGGGCAGCACCACTTCAGGTCACTTTATACAGAGGTTAAAAAAACAGAGGCGTGTCAACATACTTACAGACACTGACCTCAGAACAGCTTAGGAATCCAGTTTGCCCGAATTAAACATCTTTTCCTGACACTAATACGTTATTTATTTATTTATTTGCTTATTTATTTATTTATTGTACAATAATTGCTAACCTCTGCTATCTTATCATCCTCTCCCTGGGTCTCTTCTCTTGCTCTTCAGTTACCTCCTCCTTTTCTGCACGTCTTCTTTCTAAGTCTCTCCTCTCCCCTTCCAGATCTCTCTCCTCTCCCCTTCTCTCTAGTCATCTCTTCTCTCCTTACCAGTCCTCGGCTCTCCTCTACTTTTTAGGTCTCTCTCTCTCGAGTCATCTCCTTGTTTCCTCTGCTTTCCTCTTCTTCTATGACTCTCTTTTTCCTTGTTCCCCAGTCATCTCCTCCTTTCCACTGCTCTCTTCTCCTCTCTGTGTCCCTCCTCGTCCCTGTTCGCCGGTTATCTCCTCCTTTACACAACTGTCCTCTTCTCTCTAGGTCTCTCCTTCGCCCTTCTCTCTAGTCATCTCTTCTTTCCTTTCCAGTCCTTGGCTCTCCTCTCCTTTTTCAGTCTCTCTCTCTCCTCCCCTCGAGTCATCTCCTTGTTTCCTTTGCTTTCCTCTTCTTCTATGACTCTCTTTTTCCTTGTTCCCCAGTCATCTCCTCCTTTCCACTGCTCTCTCCTCCTTTCTGTGTCCCTCCTCATCCCTGTTCTCTGATTATCTCCTGCTTTACACAACTGTCCTCTTCTCTCTAGGTCTCTTCTCTCGCCTGCTCTCCAGTCATATCTCTCCTCTCTCTCTCTCTCCTGCTTTCCTTTCCGTTTCTTGGCCGTCCCCTCCTCTCCCTTGCTTTCCAGTCATCTGCTGCTTTTCTTGGTTCTCCTGTCTTCTGTAGGTTTCTTCTTTCACCTGCTCTCCAGTCCCCTCCCTTCTAGGTCTCTCCTCTCCCCTGCTTTCCAGTCATCTCCTCCTTTCCTTGGCTTTGCCTCTCCTCTCTAGGTCTCTCCTCCCCCCTGCTGTCCAGTCATCTCCTCCTCTACTTTCCTAACATCATGCAAAACTAGTGAGTGAAATATTTAAATGTTTTTTTTTACATCAGTATATTAAAAGTGTAACATTTATTTTAGGTAGCCGTTTTTTCTGATGCTGGGTTGTGTAATGAGGTTAAATGTTGAAGCACATTATATCAAGTCAAGGCCAAAAACATACACTGTGGTTATGGCCCTGATTTGATACAACATTCTATATTTTTTTACCCACCAAAGTGTCTTTACACAATCCAGCTTCACCTGAAATAAAGGTTTCCTTTTTATAGGGAAACCAATTACAATGCTTTTCTTGGGTTAAAGATATGTAACTTTGGTCTGAGTGAAAAATGACCAGGTGTGGTTTTGCATGCCCATTAACACCCTTTAATCTAGCCGTCCAATGAAACAAGCTGTTTTCCCGTTTTGTTAAACTCATTAATAATTTATTGAGCTCGGCTCCGATTTGCTGGTTTACAGTGAGACATCGTGAGGCAACAGATGCAACATAATAAACACAGACAGGAAAATGAAACGAATATCTGTGTAAATACGTTAAGTCATCACACTATTTAGTTCGCTATGGTTTGGTTTGAGCAAAACACAGATATATTGAGAGATTTGGAACACTGACCTACATTAAAGTCTTACCTAATTCTCTTTTCATTTTATAATACAGCCCTTTGACACATTACAGAAATTCTCTACAGTTACTGGGAATTAATGAATATTTTATATTGAAAGAAGTGGATCATATCTTGAGCTTCAGTTTGAAGAATAAAGCTTAGTTCTAGATTTCTCCTGGACGCCCCAGACATTGTATGAATGTATTTAGTTCCTTCAGCAGCAATCTTGATTTAGCTTAATGAAGTACTGAGCAGTCAAATCATGTATAAGATGAGAACTGTAAATAATACTGGGTTGTTTCCACAAGGAGAAGCTTGGAAAGGGTTAAATAAACACACTGATTTATGTAGAACCACTGATTACTGTATTAATGCTATTTGAATATTTTAACTCTTGCTGAGCAAAGCTTTCTATGTGTTTAATTTTAAACCATTCCCAAAGTGTCTGAAACATTTGCACAGAGCTGTAATTTCTCAGTTGAGATTTTATATAAAACCATTTTATTCAAATAACATTCAAATGCATTGTCTTGTAACTACCGAAACCGAAATATAGTCCATAGGTGGAGCCTTATTTTAGCCACATGGCAGTATTTCACAGCTAGAAGTGAGAAAAAAGATCTGCCATTACTGAAACACTGTAAAAGATTCTGCAATTTAAACTCTTTTAATGGAAATGTAATGTGCGCAGGTGTTGAAACCTGTGTTTGCTAATTATGTACTGTTTATTGAAACATTTGGTTAAAACAAGTTCTGGTAGTGTTATGGTTTTTCTGGAAAGGACAAAATAGATAGATCTTTTGTGCATAAGTCCAAGTCCAGCTCTATTTTTAGATCAATTTTGGTACAATGATCAATATTTATATTCATTTGTATTGAATGTACTTAAAGGGTTCACTGTGTGGCTGGATTATCTTCAAAAACCACAAACACCTATATATCTTACTAAGAGGGTCCCAGCCATGTCCGGGCCTGTGTGGAAATACATTTCCTTGCCATATTTAGTCTCCAAGTGTGTGTATCCATATTAAACACTTCCCGTATCACATAACAGTAGATATTTTAAAAGAGTCTTATTTGGTGTGGGTGGTAGACCTTCACTCTCTATCCTCTCTACACTGGGAGAACATTAGCTCAATTCATTAAAAGCAAAATTATACTGACTATACCTGTCCCTGGCAGCTACAGGTTTTTTTTACATGTGGTGACATGTGATACAAACATGCAGGTTTTTAGAAAATACAACAAACTTTGTTTTAGTGCCATCTGGATGCAAGGGGTTTTTACACTGAGGAGATATGAAAACATGTCTTCTTGATCAACTATCCCATCTAAAGAGGGATTTTGTCACCTAAAGGATTTTGATTGAGTAAATTATGTTAATTAATCAACTGCATTAAGGAATTATTTCTTTAAATATTATGTATTTGCTTGGGGACATGGATTAAGTTTAGACTTGTTGGCATTTCACCAATAAATATCTCATTTATTAGGCTGTTTTAGATTTTGGAAATCTAGCTCTAATGTTTTTTTCCTTCTATGATGAAGTTACTCTTTCTGAGGTGCAGCACGAACGTTGTGTAATAAGCACAACCTGGTATGTCAGCTGTCATATTCAAAGTGGCTCAGACTGTTTGGTGACTTTGTCTGCTGGACCAACATATCTGGTGGTCACTTTCGTGACTTTGCCCATTTGTTTACGTGCGCTGGCTGTCCGTCTGGCAAGCCGCACTCACCTCTCACACTGCCGCGCAATGTCATTCCAACGTAAGCTCACATAACTTGCCATGAAAGGTAATAACACGTATTAGGCAGTATAGTGAAGTATTATGAGTATTATGTAAGCTCTGCATTATGGCGATAGACAGCCTAGCTGGCAGAGTATGAGCCCCTGGATGTCTTCCAGGAATAGGCCACATCACTCAAAGGTGTAACATTAAACCTGACAGAACAATAGCCAAGCACATGGTGGGCATTCTGTAGGCTTCACACTGCCAGGAAACGTGGGCCTGGGCAGTTAGCCTCAGCCCAGATCTAGTATTGGAAACATAACACCCTGTCTGCTACTGTCCCCCGAAACTCGACACCCTCCAACACCCCAACACGTCCTTTTTATGCTCCCGCCCTGCACACTGCTGGGCCCCTCTCTTCCCTCAACTAATCCCCAATCACTTCTCACTCCTCATCTTTCCAAAATGCCTCCGCGCTCTGTTTACTATTCCGTCCTGTCTGCCCGCTTTGGCTTCAGACACCAATTCCCTCTTCCATTATTATGGAGTGTCTGCAGCTTATTTGATCTAAATAAGCAGTAACACACATTCAATTAAACTGATCAACTTTCCATCAAGCCTTTGATTAGCTGAGGCAGGGTTGTCAGTGTTTGGCCAGAGCAGAATTCGCAATTAAGCGCTTCCCCAAGTGCAACCGGACAGCAGACAATGCCCTTTTTCATGTTACCAGTTAGAAATATAACATTGTGTATATAGTTTTAGTAACAGTGGAATGGCTCACATAAATCAAAGCAGAAATCGTTCAAATAAATAAATAAATAAAATAACTAGTAAAATCAAAGGTGGACCGGCCTTTAAACCAGGCCTGCGGCATATACATTTTATGCGGGGCCTGCTTTCAGACCAGAAGTTATATGATGCCAACCTTAAACTCTAACTGTGTATTTTCCAGCTATACAAACACAGCACTGCATTTACATCTTCTTTTCTTTTATCTATTATCTTCGTTTCTTTTATTTATTAGTTCTGAGATTGATCCACCACCTTAATAATGCCTGCTCTGTGGTGGTCCTGTGGGCGTCCATGAATGGGGAAAAAGTTGGATAACAAAGAATACACAGAAACAGATGGACTGCAGACAGTAACTGTAGAACTACAAAGCGCTCCTCTATGGTAGATGGAGCTAGTAAACTCGACAATGAGTTTAGAGACAAGGCAGGTGTACCTAATAAAGGGCTGAGTGAGTGTATGTCTAATAAATAGCTATTTAGGACACGTGTATAATTCCGTACTGCACGAATAGTGTAGAGGTCAGAACTTGCACAGCACGCTAGGAAGCATGCTGGATTTAATGGCATTTAAGTCAATACATAAACAAGTGAGACAATTTACACTGAAGCATTATCGTCACTGCTCAAAGAAAAATAAATGTCTTTGAATTTGTAGCTTTTCTGGCCAAAAACATTACTTTCAATGTAGGTCAATGTAAAGAGGTTTTACTTTAAGCAGTTCTGATCACTTCATCATAATACTTCTACACAATGTAAAAGACATATGTTGTACTCAAATGATGTAGAAAAGTCAAAATTGGAAAAAATGGAGATTTATGTTTTGCTTTGGACAGTGAAGATATGTTAGGTACTTAAGTACTTAAAGCTTGTGACATTAATGGAGGAGTTGTTTAGCCTGTTAGCTGTCTTAGCTGGTTAGCCAGCTGATCAACTTAGTTGTAGCTAAGAAAACTACTTGTTATCCAGTAGTTGGTAATTGTTAGCCAGGTTCTTAAATCATCAGTTAACTCATGCAAACAATATGACAGTCAAAGGGCATTCCATTAACAGCTCAAGAGTTGTTACAGAACAATTGCCGTAAGGCAGTGATGGTTGTGCCTTGGCTACTTTATAATGGCTTTAAACCTGACTCCTAATTAATCAGATCACAAAAAAAAGGAATTTACAGAATATTTCATTACAGTTGTTATTGCACCTGAAGGGAAATGTAGGATGTCTGATCATTTGTCTTGTACATTGCCTAAAATCAAGGCCAAGTTTCTGGTTTTAGCAGAGAGTGCATACATTTACTATCAAACTCAGTTCCCTTGATTATGGTCAGAGGACTTCACTCTATACAGCTATAATAAATATGAACATAATCATTACACTCTTGATGCTGATAGAGACCATGATGAATGTGATGCTGACATTAAAGATATTTAAAAACGACTCCGAGTGCTTGAGAGCTGAAGGTTGGGTCATCGTCCCAGCATGCTGTCACTGCCCAAAGGCTCATCAACACAGTTGTCCATCAGTCAGTGTCACAACTGGGATACAGTACAGTTATGGCCTCAGGATGTTACCACAAAGCTAGAGATCAGAGATCAAGGAGGGATGTATCAGTGACATACTGAGATCCGTCCATGTTGAAGCCATTGAAGGTGCAAAAAACATGCATTTTTTTATATCTAGTCACACCTACCCACTCTCAAGTGTGTGTTTCTTCCGCCTTTGTGTTAGCTAACCAAAATGAATATACAGTGGTGTGAAAAAGTGTTTGCCCCCTTCCTGATTTCCTGATTTTTTTGCATGTTTGTCATGTTTGTCATACTAAATGTTTTGGAACATTAAACCAATTTAAATATTACTCAAAGACAACACAGGTAAACACAAAATGCTATTTATAAATGGTGTTTATTATTAAGGGAGAAAAAAAACCTAAAATCCAAACCTATAACCCTGTGTAGAAATGTGATTGCCCCCTAAACCTAATAGCTGGTCGGGCCACCCTTAGCAGCAACAACTGCAGCCAAGCGTTTGCGATAACTTGCAATGAGTCTTTTACAGCGTTGTGGAGGAATTTTGGTCCACTTATCTTTGCAGAATTGCTGTACTTCAGCCACATTGGAGGGTTTTCGAGCATGAATGGCCTTTTTAAGGTCATGCCACACCATCTCAATCGGATTCAGGTCAAGACTTTGACTAGGCCACTCCAAAGTCTTCATTTTGTTTTTCTTCAGCCATGCAGATGTGGACTTGCTGGTGTGTTTTGGCTCATTGTCCTGCTGCAGAACCCAAGTTCGTTTCAGCTTGAGGTCACGAAAAGATGGTTGGACATTCTCCTTCAGGATCTTTTGGTAGACAGCAGAATTCATAGTTCCATTTATCACAGCAAGTCTTCCAGGCCCTGATGCAGCAAAACAGCCCCAGACCATCACACTACCACCACCATATTTTACTGTTGGTATAATGTTCTTTGTCTGGAATGCAGTGTTTCTTTTACGCCATATGTACTGGGACACACACTTCCAAAGAGTTCAACTTTTTGTCTCCTCAGAATGTTTTCCCAAAAGTCTTGGGGATCATCAAGATGTGTTCTGGAAAAATTGAGACGAGCTTTAATGTTTTTTCTTGCTCAGCAGTGGTTTTCGTCTTGGAACACATGGCAGTAGACCATTTTTGCCCAGTCTCTTTCTGATGGTGAAGGCATGAACACTGACCTTAACTGAGGCAAGTGAGGCCTGCAGTTCTTTGGATGTTGTTGTGGGGTCTTTTGTGACCTCTTGGATGAGTCGTCGCTGCGCTCTTGCGGTAATTTTGGCGGCCGGCCACTCCTGAGAAGGTTCACCACTGTTCCATGTCTTCGCCATTTGTGGACAATGGCTCTCACGGTGGTTCGCTGGATTCCCAAAGCTTTGGAAATGGCTTTATAACCCTTTCCAGACTGAATGAATTACCTTCTTTCTCAATTTTTCTTTGGATCTCAGCATGAGGTGTAGACCAGAAAGGCAATAAGAAGTTTGAATGGTACAACACTCTTCCGAGGTTAATAACACAGTGGGTAGATGATATAAAAAGGTGGCTTGATGTTACTTTTAGCGACATTTTTAATTATTTTGTACTCTCGGAAGGTGTAGACGGTTCGGCAATGAAAAACTATACAAGTACTGAAGCGTATCAGTACCTGCACAGTGGGATGGTCGGCCGTGTACTCCTACATAAAGACGGTGAGTTTATATTTCTGAAAGCCGGTGTAAGTCAAGTCAAGCCAGCTACCCGAGCCACTCTGCAGGGGTGTTCGTTACAGCCCAAATAGCGATTTACACTAACCATAAAACAGTTACTTAACTGATGGCCTCACAAGCTATCAGTTTTAAATTTAGCGCCTTTAGCCATAGACGCAGATCCTCTTCTTTGGAAGGCGGCTTTACAACACTCTATGTGCTGTGCTCGTAGCCAACACTGTTGTTCAAGCCAAGTTTTCCTCTTCTTCCAATTATTGTGACTCCCTCTAACTGAACATATTTTGCTAGTCATTTTATATGTTTGTTGTTGTTTTGATTGTAATCAGTAGCAACGTGTCGCGGTCGCAGCAGAAGTTCTAACACAAAGTAAACAAAGATGGCCCACCAGTGTTTTCATGGAATGTAGCATGAATGAGCAGTATGTAACTCTAGAGGAGTGGTTATAAGACCACTCCTGGAAACTGCGTAACGCTTTATGACATCACATCACACTCCAACCCAACCTAAGTATGGGTCTTTAGCTGGATATAAGAGTCATACTATTTCCAGCAAGGACATCATGACAGAGGCTGAGAAGAGACAGAATAACACTCTGTCAAACGTGACCAAGCAAGAGACTGGACAAAAGAAAATCTCAGATTGGCTTTTAACCCATTAGGCAAAAAGGTCTGACAGCTAACAAGAAAAGCAATAAGGAAATCTGATGGTAATGTTATTAATGGAAGATTGTGATGTAGGCTGTAACTTTATCTGTGTCTTCTATGTCTTACAAAGTTTTATACTTTTCTAGCTGCCAAAATCATTTGACCTCAGTCCCATTTCAGGTTAGCATACAAAGAAATAAATTCATCTCACACCAATCTTTGTTAATCCTGCAACAGAAAAGACAAGAAAGTCTGTAATAAAATTCTGTATTAATATATTACCTCATAAGTCCAAACGGTTCTTTCTTATCTGATGTTGTCTTCGTGTGGATGTGTATCATATATTTAGATGCTAAATCACAAGTGCAATCTGTAGCACCCAAATGCCTACATGACACAGCGAAGGGGCATCAGACTCTGTATCTGTCAGATCAACAACTAAAATCAGATGCCGACTCCGATATTTAGTTTTAGAAACTAAAAACAATTTGTATTTAATGACTAGGAACAAAACAACTAAAGGTTGGTGAGCGACTTTTGCACAGTACTGTAGCTCCAGGATCGCTTTATCAAGGCCTAACCTTTAAGTCCACAGCTTCTGTCTGCCCTGGAAGCCACGAATGCAAGCTGCAGCAGTCCGGGAGGCACTGTAGTGCCGCGTGAATGAAACAAAGGGAGCGAGATAAGGGAGGACAGGAATGAGTGGAGAAAGGACTAAAATAAGCGAGTTAGACAGCGGCTGACAGAGGAGAAGAATAAACAAGAGAGCGAACCTGTGGATGAGAGAGGGAGCTAAAACAGCGAAACAATGCATGTGAGGGACTGCACGCATAGAACAAAGAACATAGGAGAATGAATGAGAGTAGGCAGCAGAGATCGCAGATGCTGAAGGAGATGGCTGTGAGAACGAGCAGCCATATTCACTCTTTCATAAAGCCTTCACTCTTCATTAACACTTTATATAACGATTCTTCATTTTAAAACTTATTACTACTGTGACTTATTTAGGAATTATTATCAAAGTAATATGTATGTAGGGATGAACCTTTGTAGTTGGTGTCATGACCGCATTGCAAATTCTGTGTCTAAGCAGATTTTCTCTATGAGAAAAGTGAATAGCATTTCTGGAAGCTGTCTCTGTCGTTCCCTGTTGTGAACCCCCCCCCTCCCCACGCCACCCCCACCCCCCCCCACACACACACACCAACCCACCTTTGTTTCACTGTACCTCTACATTACAAGAAGTTTAATATGGATATCCTTTTAAAAAAAAAACATTTATATTGCATGATGAAATAAACTGCAACATTAGTGACTTCTATTGCCAAAGCAACCTAACCTTTACCTTTAACAAAGCTTCATGAGGCTTTTCTGTGGAATGTTTAGGGGAAGTTGAGTCTTATGATTAAATAAATTCAATGCGCATCAGCATTAACTTGCTTGTAGCGGTATTCAGAGAACCCTGTAGTGTTCATAGAAAAATATATATAGAACAAAACGTATCCAGTCTGGAACATCCATGCTCACCAAAATTGCCCATCACTTAACAGTGATTTACAAAACCACCGTTACTTCTTCTCACAGTTCCTAATGCTGGCACAGACTGCAGACACTTTAGAGGTCTACTGAAATTTGGTTCCATATACAGAGCCTTGCAGTTTAAGAGGTTCAAAATGTATGTTTATATGTCTGATGTTTGCATGTCTGATGTTTGCATGTTTAGCTTTGTATTGAGGCTAATTTGCAGTCTAACAAATAGTAACCTATAGTTAGATAATAATCAAATAATGGAAGCTTATAAGCACCAATTACCATCATTCAAACTGCATGTCTAAAGCATTGTACTTCAAAACATGTCGCATTTTAAAATAATCAGTTTATTGGGGCAGTCGTGGGCTGAAGGTTAGGGATACGTTCTTGTGACCGGAAGGTTGCCGCTTCGAACCCCTGGACCAACAGCACATGACTGAAGTGCCTTTAAGCGAGGCACCTAACTCCTAACAGCTCCTCAGGTGCCATAGAAAGGACTGCCCACCGCTCGGGGCAAGTGTGCTCACTGCCCCCTAGTGTGTGCGTATATGTGGGTGTTGCACCGCACAGATGGGGTAAATACAAAGGATCGAATTCCACTGTGTGCAAACATAAGTGGCAAATAGTTTTAATTTCTTACTTATAAAAAAATAATACTAAGTAAACTGACTTTTTATGACATATCATTATTAGATAGGACGAACATATGGAATAGAAGGCATCAGTTCATAAACCACATAAGCGAGTTTACCTGTATGTAATAATTAGTGTTTTATGATCTTCCAATACTTTTAATTCATTATTGATATTCTTTGTTATGTAAATCTGGGGTTGTACAACAGAAACATTTTGACATTGAAATCTGTTTAATCACTATAATAAATGTCAGTTAGGGCTGAATTTAGGACAAAAGGTGCTACAGACCAACAGTTCTTAAGTAATCATATACAGATAATGAAATATCCTAGCCAGACAAAAATTGCTAAACACTGTCCTAACTTTAGGACAACCCTAAAGGTATCCTGCCTTCTGGTTGAACCATTCGTTCTGTTATATTCAGCATAGTTTGCTATAGCTAGTTAAATGCATCTGCATAACAAAACATTAATGTTCATTATTTGGGACTGGGAACTGAAACTGGGAAGCACTGATGCTTTGATAAACAGCACAGGACACCTCTTGGTATCCATAACTCCTAGTTTATCACTCTTTAGTTTCAGTTTTGAACTTTTTTATATTGGTAATTGTAGCTGTCTTTCTAACTTAACCCTTTTACATTATTTTAAGAACATGTTTGCATTTCAGCTGTGCATTTATGGTTGGTTGCCTAAGTAGGCTAAGACTTTGTAATTTAATAGAACAAACTGTGTATCTGTCTGCATCAGTTCAGCTCACTCATTCACACTGAAATTGTAAAAGAACTGTTTCAGTACAAACTAGCCAAAAAAGCTCATTTACATATATAAGTCTTAAAGGCACAATAACAGGTAAAACAATTTAACTTTCACTTTCATTTCCATGTGAAGGGATAGAGAGAGGTTAGAAATGGTCATGTAAATGAACGTTTTGACACTTGAACCCACTAATATGTCATATGTGGACCACAGAGAAAACAATAAAATACCTTATAAACACCCAACAAATGTCTTTTTATAAGACTTACACTACTTTACACCACTTTTTGACATATTATGTACAATGTTAAGCTGCAATCGGCAAATACTATGTTCAGCCCAGTAGATATGTGTGATGTTTATGGTAGGTACATTTTTTCACATTGAGTGTTACTACAACTGGTTTCAGTATCATAACACTGATATTGTGACAACCTATGTAATGATTTTGGTTATTACTTCTTGGCTACATTAGTCTCACCACTCCAGTGCAAAACTAAAGAATAACCATCAGGCACTAGACATTTATTTACAGATAAGGCCTTTGAAGGGAGTATGGATTTTTCATGGCATCTCAAACAGCTCATGATATCGAACCAGCCTACAAAACACGATGGGAGTGGCACAATGTACAGCTCTTACAGCTACATTACGTAATTCCTGGGCCCTAGGCATCAAGGAAGATAAGTGTCAAAGGGGCCCTGATCCAGTAGGAGGAAAGAGTCTGGGAAAATGCGATTTGAGAAGGGGGAGGGAGGGGGGGTGCACTGAGAAGATTGCTGTGGGAAAAGATTGACAGGGTAGGAGCATTGACAAGGTAGGAGCAGGCACATGTTGAGGGGGTTTCTAGCTTTGTGCTGCTGGCAGCGAGATGCGCTCACATGAGGTGTGCAGGGAAATTTCTATTTGTTGTCATGGAAACTGCCAGTGAGGGAGAGGAGCCGAGAGGAGAGGAGAAGAAAAGGAAGTGAGGAGAAGAACAGAGATGAGGAGGGGTCTGATGCCTGTTTTTAATGAGGGGGCTCCCGTTCCTCTATTTCAGACTTGAAGGTCGTTTAATCGATCGAAACCAAGAGCACCTACAGGCAAAAACGCCCTGTTGCTTTCCAGTATTAACTTTGCTTAATTGAAAGGGTGATTTGTCTCAAAGCAGGTTTGCAAAAAGCATTCAGTGAATGACTAGAAGCGTGTCATTAAAGATTACTCAGATTAACCCCTTAACTGGCACATCAGTAAAATAAGCAACACAGGATCATTTGATATTCTTTTAAATGAATACATCAAAAGTGACATTCTATTCAACCTAAAGAGGAATTGTAGCCCGGAATTATTCTCACCAAACACTATAAAGTTGTTATGTAACATTGAGCTTCCATTTTTAAAATGCTGCCTCACTGTGATAGATTGTGGTGATGAAGTTAATTACAACTAGCCAGGTTGGAAGCAGCACTGGCAAAGAATTGGTCACCTCAATTACAGGACAGTAAAATACTTCTTGCAAGACTATTACTTTTTTAAAAAACACAAAATCATTCAATTAATGCATCCTATACAAACACTTTGAAAAAATTTGTTTAGCTTGAAGAGAATTTTTTTCTCTTCAAGCTAAACTGGATTTGTAACATTTTGTGACGCTTGTCTATTTTGGCAAGGGTTGCTATAAAAGCATATATTTTTAAGGTAATTGACCTTAGATAACACTTTCAAAGAAAATAATTAATATCCATATCTCATATAAATCCATATCTCATTAATACTAAAAATGTCAAATGCTCATGTTCTTTAAGCTTAACTTAGGGCTCAGCTTAGAAATCATGACTTTTTAAACTCCACCCATGTGTGTTTCTATTGCTTCATTTTATCAAAACAATAAAACAACCAAATTGAAATCCAATTTTTATCTGTTATTTTTAATCATTCAGCAGCATTATATTCATTATGAGAGCACAATATCATCACATGTGCCTACAAGTTCCAACCAATATGTATATATATAAATCTATATATTTGTAGATGCAGTCAATGGTTTGAATTCCTACACAATGCGAATCCTTGTGAATCAGAGAACCACTGCCGTAAGTGGGCATTGGACCCATGACTTTTTAGAGTACTAGGACAACAACCCACCATTTCTGCACAGAGCACTGGTCAATAGACATAAAAACAGAAAGACTTCCCAATATGAAAGAAAGAAAATCCCAATATGAGCTAGGGTGTGGGACATTTCCCACACAGTAAAGCCTACAGGAGTTTGTGTTCAGTAAAAGGACCAGTAATTGATCCAGTAAAACATTTTACACTGACACACACTGGGTCACAGTAGAATTTAGACTTAATCTCAGCTTTAATGTTAATATGCATATGCACTGTCACACCTACCTTGTTTGGTCTATTTTGACATGTTAGCGCACCACCTGCATTCAGGTCCGCACCAAACATCTAAACCTGCAAGAGAACTCAAACCAGAGGCTACTGTCTAAGAGCAGCTCAACATTGTACTGTCCACATGATCAGCCTTTTCATTATTATTTGTTTTATTTTAAATAACAATTTTTACCACTTTTTGTGGTGTAACCATGCCTGCTTAGAGTTCTTGTTACAGTGAAGACTTTTAAGGGGAGCTGACACTTTTCAATTTCTTTTGTGACTTTGCTGCCTGTTGATTTATCTATATGTCTTCTGCAAGTTCAGTCCAGTATAGTATCACCAGTTGTGATCTAATTATAAATAAGCTTAACACAGCAGTAGCTGGAAATAACTATTATCAAGTAAGCCATCAGTAGAACTTGGCAACGCTGTATTTGATCAAGACAGCTATAGTTGTGGAGTCATGGCAAAACATGCAAGTGGCTGAGTCTGTACTACTGCACAGTACTGAAGGAAAATCTATTATCCATGTTAAGCATTTGACTGCAAAATAACAATAACATTTATTTATTTTTATATATACATATATAATATATGTATAATAATATATATAATTATATATATATATATATACACACATTTCATATATAGTTCAAGTTGAAACATTTAAATCTATCTTATATTTAATGAATTTGCAGAAGATTTAATATTTAGACCTATACACACACACACACACACACACACACACACACACACACACACATACGTGGACTACCTCAGAGGTATGTGACTGTGCACATATATCCCATGAGGCTTTGGGAGAGTGATATATTCGAGTGTCAGGCCATGTCAATCATCTGCAGTAGATCTTTCCATTCGCTGGCTCGCCCTTTGGACTGTACAATGCACCGGACCCTTTTGGAAAGGCCTCCGTTTCACACACACACACTCTTACAAAGGCCTCTGCCAGTCATACAGGCCCAGGGCTGAAGCTGAGCAGCAGGAGCCAGCCTGATATTTTCAGCCTTGACATCACTGACCTGCCAGTGCCCTCATCAGACTTGGCCTCGGTGGGAGCAGAGTGTGTGTGTGTCGCGTGTAATGCAAAGGGCTAGGGGATCAGATTAAGTTACGGAAATAAAGAATAAAGGCTGATGATAAATGTATGCTTCTGTCTCTGCTATAAAGTGCTTAATTTCCTGGAACAAATGCACTCCATGTACAGTACACGTCTCTTCCTGGGGTGCCAATGGCGTTAATGGCTAATTGCCTTAGTTTGTACAACTCAACCACTGCACTTTAAAAAATATGTTGTCAGCTCAACCTAAATAGCTTTCAGTTTAAATGGTTTTATTACAGAAAAACAAAGCAAAGAACGCAGTTTGTATAAACAAAATCAGTATATTTTATTAATTTACATTAATTTACACTTTAAATGGACTGTCTGTTTTTATGTACCATATCAAGAATTTATCATCTTTCAGACGTGAAGAACAAATATAATGGCAGATACTAAAAATTGCAAATAAACAATATTATTGTTCACTACATTTTTAAAATATGTAAAAAAAAAAACTTTTGTAATGTTTAAATCTACATTTAGCAGATTATTATTGTACAAATCCCATTTCAACAAAACGTTAAAAATACATCTCTTGATGTATTTTATATGAACATGCTCCTCTAACATCTCTATTTTTAGAAAGTTTGCAAAGAAGATGGGTCAGAGGAATATATACATCATCTTTCCTTTTAATTACACTTTTTAATAGTTTAGGAGCTGAGGATATGTTGACGCAGTTTTGCAAATTGAATTTTTGCCCATTCTTGATTGATACAGATGCTCAACCATCTGTGATCATCGTGGCCTGATTCTCTTTTTTATAATGCGCCATACATTTTTCACAGGAGACAGACCTGAACAGCAGACAGGCCAACGCTAACCCTTACCCTAACCTTTTGTGTACAGCAGCCAAGTCAGAACATATGCTGGCACTGTCTTACTGAAATAGCCATTGACTTCCTGAGAACAGACATCATCTTGATGGTAGCATATTTCTCTTAAAAAATGGACGCACTTGTCGTTCAGACCAGAGTTAAGCTAGGGTCCAGAGAACTCGGTGGTGCTGTATGGCTTTCTTCTTCTATTCTAGACTTTTAAGAAGCAGTGGCTCCCTAGGCTATTAGGCCATATTGAACACATATTGAGTACATACAGACGGTTTCTCATGCAATTGCATTTGAAGGCTCAAAGGACATGTACTTTCAACAGATTTCTCCAGATCCCCAGACTCTTTTCACAGTATTATGTATAGTAGATGGTGAAACACATACATTTTTACAAACATTGACCCTGTAACCAGTTCACCTTTCATATTGTGGACTCTTTTAAAACAGTAAAATGTTCTGGAAACTCTACTCTTTTACCTTCTGACTCAACTTTCCCTCTACTTAGTTAGTTCTCTTTTTTAACAAGACATTTAGCTCTTAAACTGGTTTACAAAGTTGTCTTTACCTGTTCTACCTGTTCTCAAGCAACACTGACTAGTGACTCACTAAATTTACTGGACCAAAATTATTAAAATGATATCTTTCATCCATACAGTATATTAGAATATTACATTTATGACATTTGTATTTAAACACATTATATGAATACAACTACAACAATTGTTTACAACTGGTTGGTTTTACATGAAAACAAGTTAAAGCTTCTTCTACAGAGAACACACTTCTGCACATTCTAATAGACAACTATTCTGTTTGCAGAATTTAACATAGAGGGGGGATAAAATGGGGCTTATGGAACATTACATTTTTGTGTTGCTTTATTTCTGATGTGTACAGAAAATGTACACATGCAAGCTTGTTCCCTGTAGAGAATGCATTATCTTCTTTTCACATAGAAAACCAACTAGACATGTTCAAACTAAGGTATGCGTAGTAATATACACTCTGTATGAATATTTTATTCATGTGAAAGTGATGTGCTCATCACTGTAAACTTAGCACATTTAGGTTTTTTTCAGTATACAGTGCTGCGCTGGATTATTTTTAAATGTGTAGTGTTAAAGTGTCACTTCTGTTCAGGTGGTCTTTTCAGTTTAGCGTAAATCAGTGTGATGCTGTATGTGTGAGCATGTCGCTGTGTGTGTGTAGACCTGTGTGATGTTAAACCGCAATGCACTGTGTTAAACTGTGCCCTCTTATTCTAAGCTATGCTGAAGGACCTGTCAACTCATCTCTCTCTCTCTCTCTCTTTTTCTCCTTCTCTCTCTCTCTCTCTCTGTGTGGCTGAACACCTCACAGCCATGCGTCACATCACTCAGCCTTAGTGAAAGAGAGAGAGAGTGGGGGGGTATGGGGAGAGAGCAAGAGACTAACGGTTTCCTATGGGATCTGAAGCACTCCTTTTTAGCCTCACACTGCTGGAATACCAATTCATTCATCAAAGGCTCCACGAACACACACACATACACACACACATATATACTTTCTCTTTCACTCTCTCGAGTACAAAGATATCTCTCACGGACACAGTATAGACTCATCCTTCTGTTCTCTCTGTTCTCACTCTTCCTCTGCCACTCTCTCTCTCTCGCTGATTCAAGTGAATAACTCACTTTTCCCTTGCATGTGTGGTTTGTAATACCCATGCACAACGGTAAAGTGATTGAAGCCTGTTTTGATTGACTGTGTGAGTATGAAACGGAAGCATGCTCATGTCTTCCTCCCCTTCAGCTGAGAAACCCCTTCTAAAAATATCCTGACCTTTTTATTTTTTATGCCATGTGTGTTTTTCCTCTTCCCCATTGACAGAAATAGAATATATCGGTTCGCAGGGGGTGGGGGGGAAACAAAAGGCATCCTCCGGTTGGAGAAAGACTTTGCCTGCAAGCCTGGGCTTTGCATAAAACGAGCACTGATAAATTTAGCACTTACGTAACCACTTCCTCGGTCGGAATCATACTGATGAGGCAGAAAAGGATATTTATTTCATTCCGCAGAGCTCCCATGCTAATGAATTGTGCTAGTGCCTCGGAAGTGTCACACACGGCTAGCTAAGTGACAGGCGGGAGAGGAGTTGGAATTGGGCTCAGGCTTAAGCCCGGATCCCTCATGCTGCCTTTCTGATGAGCAGGGTCGCCTGCTGAGGGATTGCTTGGCTAAGGAAGACTCTGGAGGAAGGAGGGAAAAAAAACCAAAACAAACACCAAGAGGAGGAACCCATGAAAACAAAAAGCCCTTTCATGCTGGGTTTTGGAATCAGCAATCATTGTTCGCTGTGCAGTAGCACATTCTGTTTTTACACCACAGTAATTTGTTGGGTACTTGATTCCACCAGGAGGAACTGAGCAGGAGTGCGATTCAGTGGTGTATCAGGGAGTGACCCGTATTCTCCACCACATGATTCTCCACACCACAAACACGGCTTGAGCCAAAACACTTCTCTCCAAATACTTCTGTTCGCAGTATTGGAGCCAAGAGCTCTAAACGTATAGCACCTACTGGAGCCTACTGGCTTGAGACTAGTAAAACATTTTCACTACTCAACAGTCAGGATGAACCGCACAGCTACACTTGCGTGTGCCCAAGCGTGCTGGCAGGTTGGAGAGCTTTTATCTTGTGATAAAAAAAAATATTACAGCTGGCGCCACGCCAATCTGCCACATAGGAGGGAATATATCACATCCTTGTTTACAACAGGTACATCATCTGCGTCTTGGCGCTGTTATCTCATGTGTCTCCTGCCTCCTCTAATCCACAGATATCCCGCCAAACTGTCTCTTAACTGCTCCCAGCACTCCTACGATATCTCCACCGAGCCGATGTGCATGCCGCGTGTGGGCATAATCCACGTCCGCTCTCGAAGAGTAATATATTTTAAGAATCATTAACAAAGTTACAGAGCTTCTCATCTAATCTTAATGCTTTCCCTCACCTGCATTCCTGCATACTGCATCATACCTGCAATATTCATGAAAATAAGAGCAGTTGATTTGTGATGATAAAGTGAGTTTGTGCCATTGGGCCTTTTAAGAAGGCAGGCAAGAGAAAGAGAGTTCAAAGTCAATAAGGTATAACAGGGTCAGTGTAATCAAATAAAAACGTCTAGCCGACAGAATAATGTATTACTCAGAAAGTTCCACTTTCATGCTTAGTCACTGGAAGGATTCGAAACTTCTAAGCTACTTTGTCAAGCTTAGATTTGGCAACTTCGTTTGCTTGAATGAATTTGAGTTATGCAATAACTGAAAGATCAATTGCTGGGAATTCCTAAATCCTACCAAACTTTAAATACACAAAGACAGAAGACTTGTACACTGATCAATCTAGCATCATTTATCATAATACACTATATATATATATATATATATATATATATATATATATATATATATATATATATATATATATATATATATATATGCAGATAGATAGATAGATAGATAGATAGATAGATAGATAGATAGATAGATAGATAGATAGATAGATAGATAGATAGATAGAAATCAAGAGTATTAATAGGGAGTTTGCTCCCATTTTCCTCTGCTAAAACTTCATTAGATTTTGGGACATTGCTGTAAGACTTTGTTTGTATTCACCCTGTGCACTGAAATTGGACCCATCCCATGGTGCTCCATAGAGAGCCACATAAGCAACATAGCCCAAGGTGCTTCAAAGTTTTACTAGTCTCAAGATAGTAAGCTCGAGTAGGTGATATACTCTTGGCTATAATACTGCTGCACTGGGGTGCTATAAATCCCTTCAGCCAAAGGCATTGGGCATAGTGACCTTAGGCTCATATGTGTACACTCCAGAGTGATTATACAAGCTGTGCGTGTGCGCAACTGAATGCCTGTGCGAGTACGGCCTTAGAATTCTCTAATAAGAAGTGGTCAGCATTTTTAGACATACAGTATATTTTACATGATCGGAATAAAATATTCTGCCTGTCCAAGTGAAAGAATGTTGCACTTTAATATTTTGTTAGAGCTCATTTAGCTTTGTTTATGACATGCATTTGGAGTGGCATTGTTTTAACAACCACAACATTTATTTCAATCCAGAGTTGCATTAATGTTTGGCCAAGAGTAGGCACTATGCATGACGGGTGCATCGCTTCAGGTGGGGTCTAGTTAATGATGCAATCAAATACTATGAATTGGCCCATCCATCATGGAATTTTCATACACTATAAATGACAGTTGGCATAATTTAATGGTGGAAAGAAACGAAAGATCAATTTGATACAAAGTATTGATACAACAACAACGATTCTAGCACAACTGCATAGCAAATTGGCTGTAGTGCTTTCCAACATGTTCCACACTATTTTACAATTTTCTTACTGAAATCCTCCACTTTTCATCATTACAAGTGTTCCACTCAGTCATAACCTTCAACCACATGTGAAATTAGTGGAGGGCTGGATATATGCAATCAAAATTGGAAAACTAAGTGCAATTATTTCCCATTCTGTAGTATTTTCAATCACGAAGCTCTTCAAAGTGCCTTGCAGCAGCGAGCTCAGCTGTGCAGAAATTATAAATTATTATGTGATATAATTATTATGTGATTCTGAACTATGAAGAAAACTCAAGGTTAAGTTAATTCAGCCAACATTCCTCCTGTGGACTGTAACTAAGCGAAATAAAAGAGAAGCCATAGCCATTTGTGATGTTTCACACCATTTGGAAAATACTGATGCTATTTATATTGTCTGAACATTTACAGATGATTGAACCAACAGAAACAGTTCTAATGCATTAAAAATCTCACATAAAACCTCATTACATTAACATACAGTATTTAGCAAAATTCAGAGACTACCTGTATTTATTTCATGTAGTGTCATGTGCATATAGTGCTACTATATAACCACTAGACTTTAGTCAGTCTGTTTCTTTGTATACTTTGTATACTGGACTGAGAATACTCCACCATCCAACTCTATCCAGCCAACAATGTCCTGTGGGCAGTGTCTTGTTATCACTGATGAAGGACTAGAGGATGACCCACACAAACTGTGTAGCACAGCACTACTGTGGGGGTCCCAATGAAGTATGTACAGAAACGGATGTACTATAGTCAGTAACTGCGTCTATATGGTTAGTGAAGCTGACAAAATGGTCAATAAATGTACATACAAGGTACCTAATAAAATGCCAGGTGAGTGTATAGATAAAAAATAAATAAATATAATATATAACATCAGAGCTTCCACTATTTTCAGGTTACTGTTTTTAGTTAAGGCCATGATATTTTTCTACACCTCCAAAGTGAAGTCGGTTGCATTTACTTTTTCTAATGATCCAAATAACAATAGTTACAAATGTTGACTCGTGCTGTGCAAGTAAAATGTGCGCCGAGCCCAGCGCCGGTAATACATTGTATTAGACGTTACGCATGCATTTCAAATCAGCGCATATCATTATACAATTAAACTACAAATAAGGCTGTGGTAGTCCTACAGATGTCCCAAGAACACCGAAAGAGATGCTTAAAGGACTTTCCATAGATATCGCCTCATAGTCCCCTGGATGTTTCTTAGTAGTCCTTCAAACGTCCTATAAAAACGTCCCCTGTAACATTTTGGCAACCCTACAAAATAACATGCAGGGGACATCCGCAGTGTTGGTTTGGGGGACGTCCTGGGGACCTTTTTTTGTTAGCTGAGACTAAAGTGTTGGAGGAACCAGTGACAGACATACAGTAAAGAATTACTGGACCTGGTCTACACTGGACTCTACACTGTACTTGTCCATTTGATTCTCAAAGACTATGGAGTCAGGTAGAGGCATAATTTCATATTCTATTACTTAGAACACAGTTAGCAGTGCTATATAGTAGTTTGTAAAACTGAATTATGCTATGCACAACAATGCAGTGCACAGTGTATGTAGGTTGTATATGTGATTATAGTTTATATATTGGGGAGTCAGTTAGCTGAGGTGGGTATTGTAGCCTAAACCCATTCTTAAGAACAAGTATAACAACAGAATAATGACTCAAGCAGGATTAAAAATAGCCGCAAATACAATTTCAGTAGAAATACAAAAGCAGTACAAAAAAAAAGTCAAAAAACAATTTCAATTTACCCCAGATACAGTTTGGAGTCCTTCTTTAGTTTAGAACTGGAGCTACAAGATTATGCTGCTAACACAAACAAATTCTTAAATAAATAAAGTCTTAAATAATTCCCTGGTCTCCTTTAATTTTGTGGATGTGGTTTAGAGCACAGCGCATGTACTGTGAACTATAGAAATCAACAAAACTTCATTACTTCAGGCAGTCAGAGAACCCCAGGACTGGTAGTCCCAAAGCAGAACTGATCTTGGATCTGACTCTTCCATATTTATAATGGTCATTGTCTTAACCCTGATTCTAGGTCAGCACTCCTACTCCTGTGGTGGTTTGGGAATACAGGCCCTGTTGTCTAAAGTTGCTACCTGCATTTCATTCATTTTTATAGCTCACAGTAAGTCATACTGGGTTCAAAACCACAGCAGCAAGTCTGCACAACCCTAATGAAGACCTGGGTGTGGTTTAAGCAGAAGTTTTGGAAATGTATTTTTACAGAAATTATTTGGGCTATTTGGGTGACCATTGAGCTCTAGTGTGTGTCAGCAATGTTTGCCTCAGTGCTACAGCTCTAAACTAAAGCCACAAAATTTGAACTCCGAACTAATCTTGGCTTGTCAACTACATCTGGGGTAAATGTAAAACTGTGTAATTTAGATATTTTGCCAAATCGTTCCTTTAAATTTTAGTAATTTATAGTTACTGCAGTGGAACGTCTTAGTACTTCCAGCATCAGCAAGTTTGTTGCTCCCTACTCTTCTCTTATCAGATCATTTTTGTCTAAAATAAAATAATAAAGTTCAAAAAACAATGAAGTAATAGGTAATTGAGTAAAGAGAGCTAGATACTCACCTCTGCCAGCAACTAATAAATACTATTTTCATGATACATTTTCATGAGTCATTCAACACTATATCTGTTTCAGATACAAATGATTTTTACATTTAGAAGCTGACAAGCATGCATGGTAATTAGTTAATTATTTATTATAAGAATTATCATCATAATTATTTATTATTATTATTATTATTATTATTATTATTATTATTATTATTATTATTATTATTATTAATAATAATAATAGTCAGTTAATTATTTAATATATATAATTACTGTTGTAACAAAAATATTTAACCATAAGTAGGCAGGTTTGGTGGGACACAAATCACACCAAATTATGATTCAGTCTCCTGGACAAACATATAAAATTTGTTGTATTTGTTGTTTTATTATTTGGCATCTGTCATGACTTCTAAAAACATGTGTTTTCACTGTGTTTATTACTTTAAAAGTATTTAAAGTTTCCTAGTTATTAGAGATCTGCACAAACTTTAAGCTTCTGAAGTTTTAAACTGTAGCAGAGTGCTTGGTTCGCTAGATGGTTAAATTATGAATTCTAGAGAAATCTAGAGTTTGGCTGTTGATATGACTGATTATTAGCTCAGCAAAATAGGTATCAGCAACATAAGCATCAAAATAAGATAAGAAAGTAAAGAAGACATTCAAGTATAGCACACAATAAAATAAGCAGGCCAATAGTGTTCTTGGTATGATGCCATAGAAGAAGAAGGAATGTTCTTATAAGAACCATTTTTGTGCATGGGCTGTGTGAGCGTAAAGAACGTGCACACAGCCTGATATCAAGGTTTTAGAAAGAACCTCTAAAATATATAAAACAAAATACATAAAGCACTCATTTTTCATACATGGTTCTTTAAGAATGTTGTTCTTCTATGTTCCTCTCACAAAAGTCCTTTGGTGCATCATTTGTTTGTTTGTTTTAAGGTGTAATTTAATTTCTTTTGTGAGTTCATTAGGGTCTGCTCAATATGAACAGTCTGTGGTTCATTTTTTTACAGTGTAGGTGTGGTGCCTAAGGCTTGAGTAAAATTTGACATGCTACCTTGTACCTTGACCATGTGTTCGAGTGTGACCCTAGAAAAAGATTACTTTAATCAGATCTCCTCAGATAACTAGGTCTCAGATGTTTCTCTGTAGAGAGGAAGTGCCTGAGACTGAGCCTCAGCAGGAGTCTTCAGTGAATCTCTCTCTCTCTCTCTCTCTCTCTCTGACCGGGTAGTGCCGCATGTGAAAGGCAGAGAGAAAGACTGCGAGCCTTGGCACAGGAGGCAGATGGCGAGCCGTCTCATACCCAGTGCTCTCCCCTCAGGCAGCTGCCAGAAAGGCTAACAGAGATGCCAACTGTTCCACCACGTACACCGCAACGGAGCTTTCTCAATCACACACACATACACGTACATGCAGAAAGGGAATCATGACAGCTGTGAAATTCACATTCTATTGGTCTATCTGGGATTTAATGTAAAGCGGTTTGTTACAGGAACAAATATTTGACTTTCAGTCATATGGAGTGACCAACTGGATAGCACCACAGACATACATTCTAGAGATATAGGTACCTCACAGACTCTACCCAATACCATACAGACCATGTACTCAATGGACTTATTTTTCTTTAAGTTATGTAACAGTATATATATATATATATATATATATATATAATGCACATAGATTGGTAAGGCATGCAAAGCAGAACCCCCACATGACTGCTAAAAAGCTATAGGAAAAAGCTACAAGCTATTTGGCTGGTAGGGGATCATTAATACCACAGTCTAGTGTTGTTGAACAAACATCATCTACATGGAGGAATCATGGAGGAATGTCTTGTGGTGGTTTTATTATTATATTTTTTCTGTGAGATGCTGAAATTACATGACAGAACATTTTATGTTAAGGTTAAAGTTCTAGTATTACCAGACTGAGACAAGACTAAAGGCTGTTACATACTAAACATGATACGAAAATTGAAACAAAAACCTTATTTGGATGTGGGGGTTTTTTGCCATTAAAACCATGCACATCAGACGCAATGCTGTTTTGTTTGGCACTTCACCAAAACTGTTCATGCTGTGAAAAGAAGCAGGACAGAACATCTATGAGAATATTCCTTACTTCTCATCGAGAAAGGAGAACTATGCGAGAGCTTTCATTCACAGCTGGGAGCCCAGCTGTTTTTGAGCTGATTTTGAAGATGCAGCTTCACTAAACAAAGCACAGAACAAACGGGCTGAATGCCTTTAAGTGCAAATAAGATACAATTCTTTGCTCCCAGACGGACAAAACAGACGAATGGCGAAACTGGGCCACTGTCCATTGTGAACAGTGAAAGTGGTGTGAAGAGCTTCATCACTTCATTCAGAAGCTGAAACTCTGTGTGCCTCTACACAGGCTGTAATTTGTTGTAATCTGGTTTGAGCTGCTTTTGGAGATTCTCATCCTTTGAGTGTTTGAGAAAATGTTCTATTTTCTGGAACACAGCTGTTCTGTCATCTTGTCAAGCGAGCCGTAACAAAGGCTAAAAGAAGGCCCAGCAACACACAACATAGCCTGAAATGTGACGGTTGTTTGATTTGCCCGCCCCCCCAGCAATCACCAACCGCCCCCAGCAATCACCCACTGCCCTCAGCACCCCCAACACCCCCGGCAGTACAATTTTGGGGAGGAACAAATGCAAACATTTCCAATATTCCCCTGATTCCTATAACAATGTCAGAAGGTAACATTAACTGTGACCTCATCACAGAAGTCAACATCTGATGTCTGCAACACAACACCTGGATAAAGAATTTAAAATTCAGCGCTGTGGACAGATGTGTGGTTATAATTACCAAAGAGAAACCAAACATAAAAATTAAGCTAAATTAATAAATAAAAGAAAACATTGCCAACTGTTAAACATGTGAATATTACAGAAAGACAATGCCATAAAAAGAAAAAAAGATAAAACATCAATTAATCTTTACAAGAAAGAAAAGATAAAGGTTTAAGAATAGCTTTTTCCATTCCCAGTTTTGAATGCTATTGTTGTGCATGCAAGATTACCTATAATTATTTTGAACTAGAAGCATTCTGTGAGGAAAAGCGAAGGAAAAAAACAATAATACAAAGATAGTTTGTTGAAAAAAAGAAACATTTGGAGGCTGTGATTTCAGTAATTCAGTTTTCCCACCAATGTATTACATTTGGCAACTGAATAAGAATTTTGTAATAAAATAAATGAATTTTGTGTTTTAAAGTTTCTTTTATGTGGAGGCTGTGTTAACTTCTTTTCATTTAGGGAAAACCAGCTTGTTGTTACTATATTATTAAGCAAGAACTCAGCTTAATAATAAAATACACAGCTTTCTGGAGCACATGTAATGTTCTTATGAGGCATTATTATTATTAGATGAACAGACTTGCAGATGGACGGATAAAGCAACAATTGAGGAGACAGACAGAGAGACAAACAAATAGACTGATGAAGCAACACAGTAGTGAAGGGATGGACACATGTACATGGACACATGTAGATAAATAAATAAAGGGCTACAGGCATGTGGTGTAGCTTGGTTTATTCTTGGTTATGCTGGGTTTTGAGAGGGTGGGGCAAAAGACATCAGCATTGTGATTGGTTCGGAAATGTTTGAGAAAGTGTGGCCCAAGACTAGGATCATCCACTTTATATCGAGAGGAGAGAAATATGATAAAATATAGCAGACTGCTAAGATATAGGACATACATTGTACAAGATTAACTTAATTAGAAGGGAATTACAGGAAATTTGGATTCCCTGAGGCTTCAAAGCTTACTAAGCACACTGTAAGTGCATTATAATACTCTCTTTACTGGAGTGTTAACAACGAAAAGTCTTACTATTTACACTCATTATCTACTGTGGCCTATAGTTGCTTTTGATGCTTATAAGCTTATAAAGAGTGTGCAAAAACATTTTCATCTGCACTGTTTTGTGACTCCATAGGCAAATGATTAATTCTTTTACAATGGCATGATGTAGCACCAACACATATGCTTGCATCATAAGGAATAATAAAACATCATCAGCCTTCTAGGTCTGTGATATGTACGTATATATCTAGGTGCAGCACCTATGGTTCAGACGTACCTTGGCCCTAGAACAGCATCCAATAGATGATGCAAGTGCAGCTTAAATATAGAGCGAGCATGATGCTGTAACAAACCATGTGGCTCAGTTTCGCTTGCAATGCTCAGCGTGGCGGTGACATATGTTGTTACACAATGTACC
The DNA here is from genome assembly GCA_021613375.1 of Megaleporinus macrocephalus. Lineage (NCBI taxonomy): Eukaryota > Metazoa > Chordata > Actinopteri > Characiformes > Anostomidae > Megaleporinus > Megaleporinus macrocephalus. Next base: position 20,699,617 of record CM038728.1, on the reverse strand, counting down.
ATCACTTCTGACAAGACGTCCCCTAAGAGCATACAAATGTACAACAACACTTCTTTTCGAGCTGCTGAATTTGCAGGGACAAAGACAGAGACTTGCAAAAGACCTTGCAGGAAGTAAGTTGCATTCGATACTGAGGAATCTGCTCAAATAACTCAAGCGCTTTTCACTTTTCTTTGAATTCTAATTATTGCCTACTTAGCTAATTCTTGTGTGATCAGCATGGCAACATTTCTCGCCGGCTTCCAAACACAGTGGCTTATTTGAGTTTGACTAGTCTTACCAGAGGAGGTGCTGAAATCCATCATTTTTATCCAGTACAAACTTTTAGTATGAATCATTCCAGTATGAATTAACCTCCAGGATTTGCCAAGCCAGAACTCAATCAGTAATAAACTGACCTCATGCTAATGTAATATCAAAGATTCTGAAAGGCAATGCCCTGTGCTGTGCTGTTATTATTATTGAGTGCCTGATGCTACCACCCTATAGCTTTTCAGTCAATGCCTGGATGTACATTACAAAACAGATACGACAATACATTTTAGCTTAGATTAAGATAAATTGCACAGACACTTCATCCTGGACAGTCAAATCCCTTACAGATTACATTGCAGAGCCTCCTCTGGTACAACTGTTCCAACTGGTGCAGTGCTAATGTCAAATTAGCTCTATGTTGAGTTTGCTGTGGGATAAAGCCACACATGCCGCAAACAGATGGCACATTTGTCCTTAAAGACACTTTCTCCACTCTTGTCATTAACCTGAATTAATGATATCCGGCCTAAACAACTACCCATCCCTGTCTCGTCCGAGATGTTCCTTTCTCTGTCTTCCTCTCTTTCCCTCTCTGTATTCTAGAGAGTCCTGCTCTCTAGTCCAAGCAGATGCTTCTTCTAAATGGTGGCACAAAGTCATTGACTGACATCTGGACTGGACCTCCTTTGGTCCGCCTGTCGCGGTTTATGACGAAAGTGTGGGTGATTGTGAGATTATATAACTATCAGTGAGAGACACAGAGAGGCCACTGTGCTGAAGAGAGGGGAAAGAAACTCCAGTGGCAGTCTGTTGTGCTCTCAGGCCAAAAGTTGGGATTTTATTGCCAATTTGGCACAAACAAGATGCAGTGGGGAAGAAAATTACACAAATTACTACAAATCATTGTCCAGCTTAAAACGCCATTTTCCAAATTTGTTTTTGGCCACTCAGGATTTGGAAATTGAAAGCTGTCCATCTGCAAACTTTCATATAGACAAATTTCAACAATCTCTTCAGACTTGAACAATTCTAACCCATTTAGGCTGCAGACATCAAAAGCAACAGTAAAAGCATGCTGTGGATTTACGCATTTCTCATGTGGCCTATGCAAAAGTTATGGTACCATATATGCCATAACTTTTTACACTGCTGCTGAAAAGTTTGGGATCATGTGTCCTAATAAATAATGTAGATTGAAGTGCTATAAACTAAACACCTAACAGTGAAACCAAACCAAAGATTTTTTGACAGTATACAATATTTTAGGAACAACAAGACCAAGAAAAGATAGAAGCACTATTAAATAATATGTTTGTGTTTACTGGGATTTTGTTGTCACAAAATGTTTAATTAGTGAAACTTGGTTTTCGAATATGAGTCACTGTGAATGTCTCTTTATTATGAATGCTTTACAGATTTTTCAATTATCGCTTACAGCTCCCTTTAGCATCAGATCCATGTTCAGATTGCTACAAATTGATTGAAATGTGTAAGAAAATAGTTTCTCTGTAGAATGATTTTATATGTAATTTTTATATAAATGGCTTTATATAAATTAAATGTCCCCCAACTATGGAGTAACAGCATAATATATTTTTTCCAATATGTTAAACTCAACAAACAAATAGAAATGTACTAAATTTACAGAAAAATGGCATATTGAAGTCAATTCCCTGTACAGCACAATATTATCACTGCAACAGTTTGGCCGAAGGAGCTCAAACTTTTGCATATGACTGTAGCTATAACCCCTTATGTAATTGACTATGTACTTAATAATGCAATTACACTTAAACAGGGTACCAAATCTAGACTGCTAAGGGTTAAGGGAAGCATCTGCTCATTCCTGCAGACACATTATCGCTGGTAAAATCAAACACCTCCTTTGACAGCTTGCCAGACAGTCCATCCTTCGTTAATAATCCCTGGCAACAGAGCTCTCCATCAGCCTTGTTTTTGAGCTTCTCGTGTAGGTGACTCTGCCGGTCAGCCTGACCATGTCACCCTCTGATGGAGATCAATATTCTGGGACAACGGACTCAAAGCTAATGAAGTTCTTATCAAATCACTCAGTGCACATTATATTTTCCCGAACCTTCTCTGTATGAGGGTCTCCTGGCCTGCTGGACTTTGTCTATATAGATTTTTATAGGACTTTTGGCACAGTAGGAACCCTAGAACCACAAATCCTTTACTTCTCTTAGCCACCTGCCCAAGCAGATGAGCACCCCTGCAACAGTTTCGTAACTACACACTCATCGCTCGACTGCGGAGGGGGGTTTGTAGGCGATGGGCTCTTCGGCTGGTCCTGAGTAATCAGCCAGCCAACAGCAGAGGTGTGCTCTGACCTTCTGCCGCACCGCTGAATAGTGATAAATGCACTTGCTACAGGATGATTTATGAACCGAGCACCATATATAATTGATTCAAGTGAAGTAATTAGCATTTTTGAAAGCCCGTTGCAGAGGATCATATCTCTTGGCGTGCTTTTAAGCTGACAGTACCCTCGAGCCAGGAGTTAGTGTTTACGCTCTCACTTATATAAATTTAGAACTTCCTTATAAATGCAGTCCAGACGATCTTCTCACAACACAGCAGTAATAGTGTTAACAATGTTTTCTACACCTTTTTCTATAGGAAGTCCCATCGCCTCTGAACGAGTTACGCAACTCATTGAAAGTCATGGATAATTCATTGAAGGAAGTTGCATAGATTAGTCAACTAATATATCCACTAGCTGGTGCTGTGGGCAGCTGTCAGCTACTCAGGGACGGCCTGTGCCTGATTTCACTAATGAAATATGATGCAATGTAAAAAAATAAAGCCAATTTAAAATGACAATGCATTTCTGGCTAGTAGTTGCAGCATCATAACAGTAAATTCTTGCATCATATTGACCGTGTATAACTGTAAAAAAATGATGCTGAGACTTTGCAATTATCTTAACCACAACATTACTATGATGTAGAGTAAGAGTTAAGGTTGAGGTTAGGGTGAGGGCTAAGGTTAAGGTTAAGGTTAGGGTCAAGGTTATGGTTAGGTTTTAAGGTTTAGGGCTAAGGGTTAGGGTTAAGGTTAGAGTTGAGGTTAGAGTTAGGGTTAGAGTTAAAGTTAGAGTTAGAATTAGGGTTAAGGTCAAGGTTAGGGTTAGGGTTAGGATTACAGTTAGAGTTAGGGTCAGGGTTAGGATTAGAGTTATGGGTTAGGGTTATAGTTAGGGTCAGGGTTAGGATTAGGGTTAAGGTAAAGGTTATGGTTAGTGGTTACAGTTAGGGTTAAGGTTAGGGTTAGGGTTAGGGTTAGCGTTAGGGATATAAGCTGCAGTTGATATATAGTAATCTACTGTATTTTTATAATGACTGTAAAATAATATACAGCCTAGTAAGTAGTTTACTGTAAATTTACTCCAGCATAAAAATATCTCAAAATATCTTTAAAACACCAAAATATACAGCCATGGGCAAACGTGGCTATGTTGATTAATAAGCCACATAAACCCTAACTCTAACCCTAATAATAATGATAAAGAAAAATGTGTATTATTAGTTTATCATATTTTGTTAGTTTATATATTTTGTTATATATTTTTGTTTATATATTTTGTTATGTGAATTATGTTTACATATTTTGTTATGTGAATCAACATTTTTGATACTTGTTTTTCAGTACAATTGTAAATTCAGTTTCACGTCAGTATTGTTGTCTCCCGTATGCCATATTTTATTTAACGTATTGATTCACTTTTATTTTTACAATTTTGGCAGCGGCATAAAAAGCAGGAATGTGTTTTTAAATTACAAAACAATTGGTTTTAAAGTTTAAATGCAATAACAATATAATGCAGTTCTATTTCACATACAATATAACTTTGGAACTACAGTATCAGTGGATAATATTAGAAAAGCCTTTTTTCTCATTTTGGCAACAGTGTTTTCTACTTAAATTTTAAATCAACACTCATACCTTATGCCTCACCACGCTGTATACTTTGCATTGACTGAAGATATTTCATTATGTTAAGGCACCTCAAAGGACAGCTGCCGCACGCAATTGACATGGAAAAGTCAATATTGGAAAATAGGAGATACATTTTTTTTTGGCAGCATAATGCATAGCAAGGACGCACTAGACATCCTGCTATACATAACCATCTTAAAAGGAATCCACTGATGGCCACTAGCTGCTACTATTAAGTTGGAAATTGTGGACACAAGCAGAACTATAGTAAATGACTAGTCAACTATTTGACTTCTTCTTAAAATAACTAGTCAGTTTGTAAAAATTTGAGTGTCCAGGTTCCTGTTCTGGTTTACTTCTAACAGCCAGAGCCTCTCTGTACTGTTTCCTCTCAGGCCTTTGTGAAGCCTGGCAGGGTTTAGCCTGCGGCTCCACTTATACAGGGTGAGCTCCACAGTGCAGTGGTCAACACTTCCAGTGCCTCTACAGCGTTTCTCCCGTAGCAGAAGAATTCCAGAGGAGAGACACTACTGAACAGCTTCTGCTTTGACAGCTCATCCACACTGTCTGTACACACTGGGACACACACAAACACACATTCATGCACACACACTAACTCACACTTTGCTGTTGTCTTACAAGCTGTTTGTCAAAAGTTTGGGGACACATAGCACCTAGTGTTTCAAAATAGTTTTAATGTAAATAAATAAAACAGTTTAAATGTAAATCAGAATGTATCCTTGGTTGGTTTTCAGTTAAGTGGATCTGCAGCTCTGGCAGTATTATCACTGCTTTTACATATTTGATTACTTTGACCAACATATGTTCCTTTTACGTCACAGCAAAGTGGATGCTCTAATAAGTCAAGCTAAAAAAAACATTATTTTACTGACAATAAATGAAACTGATTAGACATTAATTAGCATATTATAGAAGTGGGGATTATTGTTCACTTATTACTAGCCACTAAAGTTATTCCTTTAAATATCAGTGCCTTTAAATATCAGTGCCTAAGCCAAAAGGGGTCTTGTGAAGACAAGGTGTTCCTAAACTTTTGATGGGTACTTAATAGCTGTAAAATATGACAAATAATGTTTTTTTTTTTATTCTGTTATTCTGCTACTTGTAATAGCTGATATCTATTGTTGTATGTCGATGTTACTGGGCTCATATCATGCATATCAATCAAATCTAATGCTGTATATAAACATCTCCAGTCCATTCGGTTTAAAGATAGAAACTAAACTGTTTCAGCTGTAGCTGCTTGTTTAAAATAAAGTACAATTCAGGAAAACCAAATGAATCTGTTAATGGCTTTTTTCTCTGAATTGTAGGAATCAATGTCTACCTTACTAGGGGGGCCTGCATGAAGAGACTATTTATTCCTACTTAATGTGGGTCTATTATGCTTTTCCTTTATTTTCCCTTCCTTTAGTGTTTTGTAGCTTTTTGTACATGGCAAGTTAAAAATCCCAAAGTACACGCCAGTTCTCCCACAGAAACCACTTTTCTCAGCTGCCTGGAATGCTTCATTGGCATTCCAACCATTTTCTTTGTTACAGGGTGACATCATCTCATAACACAATCCTAAATGACTGCCCACCAGCAAGCTTGGCAGGCCCTCCACACAATGGCAGGCCCTAAAACAATAAAAACATACCATTTCGAAATATCCTCTTCCAGTCTAGCTTGGTCTTGTTCTTCCTGACTTTCAGGGTCGCACTGGTTTAAACTGATACAGCGAAGCTGATGCCTTAGTCGGAATGCCACAGTAGTGTGTGGGCAGAACATGCAGCAGGATGCCCCTCTGGAACATAGTGGACAAGCTGACCAATCAGAACTCATAAGGAAACAGGGCTTAAAGAAATAGGAGCTCTTCCGAGAGGGAGTAGAGATGTACAGTATGAAAAGAAATGAGGCATGTAAATCTATTCTAGTAGAACCAAATATTAAAATATTGAACATTAATAATAGCACAATAGATCCCCTTTAACTGAAACGACAAAGCTACAAAATTTTAATAGAAGGCCACAAGCCTTTTGACAAACAGTACAACTTTATAGGAGAATACATAATTCTATACATTTCATTTGTAATAAAATACTGACAGTGTAATTGCTAAGTAGTATTTTTAAATGTCATAATTTTAGAAATGTCAAAATAGAGACAGCGGTGAAAATAGAATAAAAACTAAAATGATTAAGCTATCACAACAATGCATTTATATATCAGCCTATTTACCTGTTAGTGGTTTAACTCCACCTATTTACACTGAGGTTGTGAGGGTCAAATGAGAGCAAAGAGTCCAAAGCAATGCTGGCATGGTTGTGGGTGCAGCTTTTGTGATGGGAGGTGTAGATGCTGGGTAAAAACACCCCAGTGTTTATCTCAACTGTCCTTACAATCCGCTGTAGGGTTTTGTGGTCCGAGATGGTGAAGTTCCCATACCGGGCAATGAGACGGCTGGTCAGAACACTGTCTATTGCCCACCCTGTAGAATGTGCTGAGGATTTGTGGGGGAAGAAGGGGTGGGTTGTTATCTTCATACAGGAAGGTGAGATGTGTACACCAAGGAACTTCATATTGATCTATTGTAGAGAGTGACTACCGTGACCACCTCCTCCCTGTATGCTGGTTCCACTGTACCGCTACCACTGTGATATCATGTGCAAACTTGTGCAAGTGTCCCTGAGCTTTTGACAGGCAGTGAATCTGCACACAGAAGTCCTTAATACTGGACAAGGAACATGCTCTCCTAAGCAGTGCGATGTTCTAACAGAATGTCCGTGACAAGATCTTACATATTCCATCCAGCAAGAATGGCTTGATCTTATGTAACAATCACAGACGTTGCCTGGATGTTGGGCGATTGTTTTGGACAACGTTAGAAGAGAGTGCATGCTCTCTGGGATCCCTCCCACGCTGCTGGCTCCTTCACAGCTATGCTACGCCCACCATAACCACCTCGCTCACTTTTTCTTTTTCTATGTACGTGTGTATGTGTGTGTGTTGAAGTGACACCTGTGAAAGCAGCACTATAAACACAGTCTCTCCCAGCCTGAGTCACTGCTCACCAAATGCCAGTCAGTTACTCTGCACACAAATGATCATGACTCAGCTAGCTAAGCTAGGTGGCAAAGTGAAAAAAAAAGATCAGCAGTAAATCAAAGGCAACACTTCTGCTTAAAAGCCGCAACGGCACGACTCATGACTCGAGTCGTTTCGACCAGCAGCTTGTTGACCGAATCATCTCAACAGTTGACGAGCTGTTGATAGTTGAAGCATCTGTTATAAGCGCTGAAGGTGCTACATGTCTCTTATCTAAGACTCTTCATCTCAAGTATGGCTAAAGCAATTATGGATGACTCACAAGCACCACAACAATACGTTAGACAGCTCTGCATTATTTTAATCCACACCAGCATGCTGTGGGAAAAGAAAAAAATAATGATTTAAAGAGGGTTAAAGCTCCCAGAGAGTCCAGAGAGCGTTACAGTCTGCTGTGTTTGAAGCAGTCAAGGGAAAGTATGAAGAATGCAATGGAAAATTGTACGTACCCTAGGGCTAATAAAGATTCCAGAACAATACAATTACACTTGACTGACCATTTGTGCATGGATTAAGCGAATATGAACACTGCATGGCCTAATTAGTTACATTATAGTTACCGCCTGACATAGTGCTGATATACTGTAAAAGCTGTCAGACTAATAAATTAATCCTTTTTGTTCATACTAAAATTATATTTTTGCTGATAAGTGTGTTCTTCTTCTTATAAAATGAAGTGGCTTTATTTTTTGCTAGCTGCAATAGTCGCTATATGTGTACTAGATGTTAAATGAACATAATGCTTGCACATGTTTCTGTGATGATACTACATGAAAGCAACAACAAAGGAAAGGCCTGATTAATTACGTTGTAGTTCTTGCAAAAAAATTTAGTGGTGCTGGTCTATAAACTGCTGCAGTAGTTGGTGTGTGAGACTGAGGTTACTTATTTACGACAGTGCAACTTATTTATTTATTTTTTTTGCATCTACTTGCTCATATCCTGTCTGGGAACAGCAAGAGACACTATGAGCTGAGGTTAGAATAGATTTGCTATTTTTCAGTAAATAATTTGGAACATTTTTTGTACTACTTTTCTTCTATTAAAAAGAAAAAAGTTTTATTAAAAGTTTTGTTTTGGGAGAAATCTGGGCAGCACCAGATATGTATGTGGTAAGCACCAGATACAATAAAATATACACCATGTCTATATATATATGTTTACACTTTCAACTTTGTCTAAATGCTTGGCATGTTTTATTTGAAAGATTGTAAGACATGATTTGGCATGACAGTGTTAACAAGCCCCACCAAATGCAGAACCCAACAATTAATGATTAATCGAGTTTAATGATGAATTAAGGTTTATATTTATTTATTTGTTTATTTGTGTGAAGTGGCAAAAATATGTATTAATATATGTATTATTAAAATGTGTATTAATATATAGTAAAAACTGCTGATGAGTCACAAGTGTACATTATGGGTACTTGTAAAATGAACATAATGCTGGTAATCATACCGGATGCCAAAAGGAAAAGAAAACATACTACCTAAATATGTAGCTAACATTAAGCGTTTGGTAAAAAAAGGCAATGCTGTCAACGCTGCCAACTGGGAATGATCAAATAAGCTTTCAGTCAGCTGGGTAATTTAAACTGCAGCTTAATTGGCAGAATAATTACACAATTATGCAGCAAATGTATATAATTTAAAGATGTACAAATTAAGAAATTAATTGATTGTCAAGCAAGTACAAATATGAAGGCAGATAAACTCCTTTGTAAACATGGGATATCAACTGCATGGCATAGTGCAGAAATCCGCCTCATTTGAGCATATTTAGTAAACTTTTATTTACTAAATATAATAATTTATTTAAAAAAAAGACCTTAAGTAAAACTATCAATTCATTGAGTACACAGGTTTTGTACAAGCTTTAACTCAAATGAAATGGGTTAATGGAAGAGTAAGAGCAGCTTATAGAAAAATTTAGACTGCTTTTGAATGAAGCTCAGTACCAGGTACACCAAGCAGCTTGATCAGAACATATATTATGTCTAGGGCAATAGCTCCCGACCCAGGCCTTGAGGCCCCTTAGACAGCCCACATTTTTGCTCTAAATAATATTTTATAATCAATAGAATAAAATCTATTTCCACGCTCTTCCATTAAAAGTTGTGAATGTTTTTTTCCTGTACAGTTGCTATTTGGGAAATATGTTTTTTGGGGTTTTTTTTGAAAACACCAATATGTCTTTTTAAACAAATATGATGGTGCTATGAGTTTCTGTAAAACAACGTACGCAATAGAGCTCAGCTTTCCGAAGTAAAAGGAGGCGAAGCCAATTTGTGGATGGAGCCATAATGAGATGCAGTCCTTACTGTCAATGCCAAGACAGACTGAGAGAATGAAAGAGATGGGGAGTGTAAATTAGATTGCATGTCACTCAGAAGTTATCTTTATAAGGAGGATCTCGAGTATCTCCAAGAATTCCAAGTTGTTGCAGGCTCGTTTGTCACTGTAGACATTAGTAGATAACTCACAGTGATTGCGGTGACAGCACATACACACACCAGATCCACTTGCATGAATGCATGTGTGTGTAACAGTCCTGTTTTGTATGTGCTCTAGAATGGGTACTCGAGATATGAACACTTGCTGTTGATGAACTATATATCACTGCGTATCACTAAATCTTTACAGCTACTGGCACATTTCCTTGGTGTCCACTTACAATCCCATTTGGCAAGACACAACATCTACTTCTCTACATCTGGCACAGCCTTCATTACTACAATTGTTGGCCTGCCAAGAGAAAACAAGAGTGTTTGGCAAGTCAATCTCATTGTCTCATTAAATATAATTTTTCATGTTTGTATGTGCTACAGCAATCTCTTTTTCATCCAGATGTTTACTGGAAGTTGCAAAGTTGGAGTACTTTGCCCCAAGAAAGCAACCAATAAAAGCATGTATATTGTGTAAAAATATTTGTATTCCCGTAACGACAAAAAGTTGAACCTTTAGTGCCGTATTGCAGAGAAAGGGCCTCCTTCTTTCAAACCTGCCCCCAAAATAATCCAGTCATGCTTTTTTAATATCTACAGTACAAATAATAACAAAAGTAAAAACAACTGTATACTATACTAATATACTATACATGCATTCACACATGGTTGGCCATAGATTTGGCCCTACAAGGCTATTCTTGTTGCATATTTTGATGTGCCTTTCTGCTGGTGTTTAAAAAAAAAGAGCCACAGAAATCTCATATCTTTCTCTATGCCATCTCTACATTGGTGTCAGAAGTGGGATAGTGCCTCTCTGTGGACTGGTGAGGAGGGGGGCTTAGCAGTGGACATGGGCTGTGACGTAAGTGCATCATGGACGGCAGATGGCTCATCATGCTCACCATCACAAGCTCGCCAATATTCTTCACTGTGACCAGGTGTGCTCACCTGCCCATCAAATGGCTGGGGGGCTGAGCCCCCAGCCCCATGTACTAATGATAGCTAATGATAGGCATGTGTCCTCCTAAAAAGAGACCTACATATTGTTAATATAATTGCATGAAAGTTTAAAGGTGCATGTATGTGTTACTATTTGAGTTACCAGTGCACCAGGTAGTGGGGTTATTGTGCAGGTGTTAGGGGTAAGTCACAGTAAGAGAGAGGTGTAAGGCTAATGGCTACCTCCTATAAATTTGTGTGTCTGTGTGTCCCTATCTGCAGGTTATAGTAAATAATTGGTGTGCAGTCCTCACAGCAGAATCATGGCCCCCTGTGTCTTACCCCAACACAACAATATTCCATTAACGAAACACACAAATAATATAATAAAAAAAAAGCCAGAATTAACTTTTTTCCATGATGTGAGAAACATTTGTGAAATTGTATGCTTTAAGATTTATTTAGTTGACTGTGTTGTTGTTACATTTGAATGTACTATGATTATTTGATGTCATCTCTCTTTCCTGAATGTTACAAATCCTTTGTAGGGGCCTTCATAAAACATTCATTCAGCATGTAAGCTCAGCTATGAACCCAGAGCGAGTCATGTTACAGTCTAGGCTGAGGTCTTCAAAGGCTTTTTTACTGAACCTCTTGAAGTATCTTAGGGCTTAACATCCCTTATTACCCAGCAATGAGCAAAACACTCCAGGGCAGTAAGATTAAGACCAGAAAAGGTCTTGTAAAATGAGACTTGATTTTGACATCTTTTGCTTAGAATGCTATATATATCTCTCAGACCCTATAGGTCTACATGATGAATCAATGTTTTACAAGGAATTTGCAGCACTCAGCAAAGAGTTGTGATGTCTTTATGTACACTATTATGACTGCTTATGTCAGTTCCATTCATCTGAACTGCAACATGACTCCACAGGTTGCAGGGAAGCTGCTGACTCACAGTAAAGCACAATACAGCATCAATGTGGTTGGAGACCACAGCTCTAGCCTCATTTAAGCAGCTTCATTCAGAAATCTGCCAAACAGGAAAGACAACATTTCTACATGAGTACCCATTGTGTCTGTGCGAATGGAGGGTTTAAAGCTCAGTCCGCAGTTCTATGCAGCAGATCTCATTGAACACGGCGCAGGGACATTCTCTCAACAAAACATGAATGCTGCAGAAGGCGGAAAATTTGAGATCACTTTAACAGCTGTACTGGGAACTGATCCAGACTGGAAAATCAACTCTGTAATACAGACGCATCAACACACTGTGAGGCAATAAAAGATCAGATCTGGAAAAGCATGTAAATGCTAATGTATTTTTGAGTCCAATCATGCTTTTTTCAGTCTACAACAGCTTACAGAGCTGCTGATCTTTACTCTATATAATCAATGTGTTGTCTGTATGCTACTAGAATTTCAAAGTTTTGCATATATATATGGAATATGTATGGAATCTGAGCCCCCGCGAAAGCAATTCCCACCACACAACAAAAACAGCAGTGCTGAGATAAATGGAACAGCTTTCCTGAAATCAGAAACAAAAATTCACAATGAGGCAAAAGCATTTTACTCCTGTGGTGTAATTGTTTTGGTATGTTGATCATTTACAATTGCAATTATACAGTATTTACCTGAGACACTGAGACAGTCACACACCGTTGCTGGTCAGATATATGCCAATATTTCACCTGTAAATGTAAATTTGTTGTTGTTTATTTGGTAAAAATTATTTATCTGGTAGAAATATCTATAACCTGGGTTCATCTGAAATTCAACCATGGGATGTTTGGCGTTCATGACTCTCAGAAAAATCAACAGTGTATTCCACCCCCAGGGTCAACGGCAGAAGTCGGGAAAACTAACTTTTGATGGACTCTTCTTCACTCCGCTACGGTCTGTAGATCGTTGCAACTTGTGGTTCTTTAATGGTCAGGACCACCAGAGAGCAGGCACTATTTTGGTGGTGGATCATTCTTCACTGCAATGACACTGACATGGTGGTGGTATGTCCAGTGCTACTGGAGTGTTTAAACACCTCACTGTCACTGCTGGACTGAAAATAGTTTACCAACCAGCAACATCCAGCCAACAGTGTCCTGTGGGCAGAGTCCTGTGACCACTAATAAAAGGCTAGAGGATGACCAACCCAACCTGTGTAGCAACAGATGAGCTATTGTCTCTGACTTTACATCAACAAGGTGGACCAGCAAGGTAGGAGTGCCTAATAAGGTGGACAGTAAGTGGACACAGCGTTTAAAACCTCCAGCAGCACTGCTGTTATAGTTTATCTAAACCTGACACTTCCTCGAAGATTACCTTACCACAGAAGCTGAGGCATATTGTGGAGACCGAGATCTGGAGACTGGATCACAGCACCAGCCAGGACATCCTCAGAGAAGCTCCTTTCCAAATAGCTGAGTCATCTTCCACTGCTGAACCGCAGGTCAAGGCAAACCACGGCTCTGGTCTTAAGCCCAGGACTACAGTCTTTACCACCTGCAGGCAGACCTCTCAGCCAGGCCTGAGTGAGGAGGGAACAATGGAAGCTGCTGAGATGCCTCTTGATCACAGCTCTAGCCAGGATGATACTCAGAGAAGTTCCTTCCCAAACTGCTGCTTCGTCGTCCACCACTGAATCCAGCCTGGACTCCATCATGATGTCTGTTCTAGACAAAATTATAAACATGACCCAGACCACCACCACCACCGATATCCCCCTAAACCTTGCCCAGCTGCAGTCCACCCGAGCTGAGTGGATCTCACGCTTCGTCCCTTCAGTAGCTCCACCAGTGCTGGCAGGCTTGAACAGCCTGGTGTCCAGAGCTCTGACATAGCCTTGCTCCAAATGTGGACACAACCCTTGGTGCTCTAAGGACTCAGAGGAAGATGGCCAGGTCTAGTCTCATCACTGACAGTCTTTTCCTAGCTTGTCTCAACACTGTAACTGGAATATTCCAGTTAAAGCCCTATTCCAGCGAGATTTACGAGAGGAGGTCCGCTTATGTAGGAAGTGTGTGATTTGATCACAAGTAAAGGTCATTGCACCAGTGTTGGGTTTGAATGTGTGATTTGTTTATTGATTAGCAGTAATAATGATCCTCAACAACAGGAAACCAGTCAAATACTTACATCAACTAAGTAAAACAGAGAAAATTAATGTGCTGGAGATCATAGATATAGACATAGATTAAACTGTAAATACTACTGGATTGTTTCCATAAGTAAAAAGCTCGGAAAGGGTTAAATAAACACACTAACATAGGTAAAAGCACTACTTACAGTGTTAATAATAGGAATTTACAATGAGCCTTTCAGTGCTTTCAGTCCACAATACGCCTTTCAGTGTTTTAGCTGGACAATCTGTTCCTAACACAAAACTGTGGTCATTCTCCACAATAAGAAGCTGACCTTTCACTGACCAGTGGTGGGGTAGTTACTCAGCATATTGTCGCTGTCCAAAGAAAAGCATGTACAAATTCATACAATGTAAACAAGCAATTCACAAGATAAATACATAACTGTTTTATGAAATTCAAACCTATATTCTTTAAAAACCCAGGTAGCTGACACAGAAGAATTGAATTTTATTTGGTAATGGATGTCTGCTTTTCAATATTCTATACTCAGACAGAACAAAAAAACAACATGGCAGCCATTATCTCACTGGATGCACAAAAAGCATTTGATTAAGTAGAATGGCAATACATGTTTGAGGTACTTAAAAGATTTGGGTTTGGTGACAGTTTTATTACCTGAATTAGAATGCTTTATCTATACCCAACATCGTCTGTCTGTTTTATCCAATGCGGATAGTTCCTTTTTGATTTGGCATTGGAGCCATTGGCAATTGGGATAAGACATCATCCATGTGTATGCAGCAAACATTGAATGCCTGTTGAATTTATATGCAAATGATTTGTTGTTTATTTCAAACCCAGTTGTTTCTGTGCCCAATTGATTAAATCACATTGATTAATTTAGCAAACTTTCAGGATATACAATAAATTGGAGTAAAAGTGAATTCATGTGCTTTACTAAGAATCACAGTCGTAGTTTATTCTTTGCCATTTAAAATAGTGGATAACTATTTTTCATAACTTGGTATTACTGTACCTAGCATTTGTTTGAGCTACATTTTTTGTATATGATTGATAAACTAAAAGTAAATATTGTAAGCTGGAAGCTGTTTTCTTATTGTATGATTGGGCAGGTTAATGCTATCAAAATGATTACCTTGCCACAATTTTGATATCTTTTTCAAAACATCCCTATCTATCTCCCTGACACATTTTTAAATAACTAGATGCAATTGTCTTTGTATTTTATCTGGGCCTACAAAAACACCAGGTATTTTTAAGAAAACACTTACAAAAACCCACCACAGTGGGTGGTTCAGGCCTATCTGGATTTAAGCACTATTATTGGGCAGCCAATGCCAGAACACTTACTTACAGGCAGTGGGGTGTTCTGGGTGAACAACTGCCTGAGACCATTATGGTTAAAAATTAAAATTTTGTTAGTTCTAAAATCTTTTCATGCTTTCCTATTCTCAAAGGCAAAACCTCTTATTAAAATAATTGCCAATGTTTTTTTTGTAAGAAACTCTTTGAAGATTCTAAATTAAATTAAAAGTTTCTTGTCTCTGCAATTGCTTTCCACTTACTCACCAATAGCTTATAATAATTTCTTTGTTCCATCGCAACTAGACAAAATGTTTTCACTATGGTGAGAGTCTGGATTTAAGTGTATGAAGGACCTATATATTGGTAATTAATTTGCATCTTTTGGTCAACCTAAAACAAAATTTGGTTTCTCTCAGGCACATTTTCTTTTAGTATTTGCAACTCAGATACTACACTCAAAACTGATTCTAGGCATTTAGTCTCTCTCTTCATCATAGTTCTTGTAAGTCACCTGTAAGTACCACCCACCTAAGGGAAACATGGGCCACAGATCTGCCTGAAACTTTATCAGAGAAAATGTGGAAAGAGTGCTTTTGTGGAATCCATTGTTGCTTGATAAATTCTAGATATAGGCTTATTCAGTTTAAGTTTCTTCATAGGTTTTATTATTCCAAAACAAAGTTGAACAAAATATATAGGTCAGTTTCTTCACAGTGTGACAGATGCCAAGCTTTTGAAGGGATCTTTATCCCGTCTAATCTGGTTCGGCCCTGTGTTACATGGTTGTTGGTTTGCGGTTTTCAATAGTTTTTCAAATGTGTTTAGGGTGAATCCTAATTCCTAATTTAGATCCTGGATCCTAATTTAGCTATTCTTGTTTATTTGGATGGAACCTTCTTCTTTTGCCTTCCATTCAACTACAGGCCTTGATGGCTGCCAAGGTCGCGGCTAAAAAAGTCATAACTACGACGTGGAAGTCTCCGGTTGCTCTAAGCTTTAAGCTGAATGAGACGCTTTTCATCATATAAACGAACCAGTTACATTGTAGTGAATTGAAGACATGCTTTTGGGACACCTTTTTTAATAACCTAAGAGATGCTTAGATTGACGTTATACCTCTCTGGACATAATATGGGGAAAAAAATGCTACCTGGCCTACATGTCTAACAGCCTTTTTTTGTATAATGTTTGCTTATTTTATTGTTATTTATTTATCTCTTTTGTACTGTCCTTGCTCTATGTTGTGCTTTCAAAAAATGTTGAAAATGAAATCTTTTCTTCCATCCGTTATCTTCTGCCTTATCCCTTATCGCTAGTTGGGGTCCCAGGGGTTGGAGACAATCCCAGTGTCATCGGGCGAGGGCGGGGTACACTATGGACAGGCCGTCAGTCTATTGCATGGCCAACAGGCACTCATTTACACCTACGGATAATTTAGAGTGACCGATCAACCTAACATGCATGTGTTTGGACTGTAGGAGGAAACCGGAGTAACCGGTGTTACCCACTCAAGCATGGGGAGAAGATGTACACTCCACACAGAATAGCCCAGACTAGGAATCAAACCCGGATCGTCTTGCTGTGAGGCAACAGTACTAACCACCGAAAATAAAATATATTGAAAAAAAAAACAAACATTTTTTGTCTATTTTCATTGAACACGATCTGCTATTTAAATGGTGTGAAAGTTGCCAAGGGCCAATAGAAATGCTCCAAAATCACTTGAAGTAAAATTTTTTATATTTACTTACATTAGGACAAGGAGGTTTTTGGCCTCTATGTATAGTTACGCTTCTGGACAGAGAATATATGTTTTACTGTAAATTACCAGGTTTTCTTTTTACCTGTATTAGGATCAGTTTACTTCAACATAATCTCGCAATTTTCATCACTTTCCAGCTGCGTTACTCTCTAAAGCCCAAACTAATCAATACTGATTTTAAACAGGCGATCTCATATCATTTAACAGCCATCTTACCATCTCATAAACAGCAGTATCTCACAAAAGTGAGTTCACCCCTTACATTTAGCAAATATTTTCTTATATCTTTTCATGGAACACCACTATAGATAATGATATAACTTAGGTTAGTCAGTGCTCAGCTTGCTTAGCCATATTGATTTACTGTCTTCTGAAAATAACTCAACACACAGCCATTAATGTCCAAACAGCTGGCAACACAAGTGACAATTGTCTTTACTTTTAATGTAAGTGAGTAGAACCAGATTTTTTTTTCAAGCTATGGAGACACATGTTTTTGTTCTGCTGATCTTGATGTTCCAGCAACTTTATTAGCAGTCAACTCAAGTGAAACCAGTTTAAAGCAGCAATAAGTAAGTTGTAGTTGTTGTAGTTTAAAACCTTTTAATGTGAGTTAAAGATATCTTTATGGTGTGTTTATGGTGTGTTAAAGATATCTGCAGGGATGGACTGACCATCAGAAGTACTGGGACAATTCCCGGTGGGCTGCTTTCTGTATGGAGGGCTAAAAACAGAACCTGATTTAATGTATTCCAATATTGTAATAATATGTGTTCCCTGGACCACAGTATACTTGGTACATGGCCATCAACCAATCACAGCAATGCTATGTTTAGAGTTTAGAGCTTTTACTTCGTTAGCTAGCTCCCTAAGTTAGACAGTTTGTTCAGTCTGCCACTGGAGAGTATCGGCTCTGTCTCAAATAAAGCCTGTTCTGAGCACTAATAAAACAAACATTTCAATTAACAGTTATTAAATAAGGGGTTATCTAAACTATTACTGAATGTTAATCTGTGGATATAAATTAATAATAGCAGGGAGGTTCTGCCTTTTCATGTCCAACACAGTGAACTACTTAGGGTACAGGAAGTCATTTGAGACGGTGCCAGTAGTTTCTGCTGAGAAAAAAATTACTTTACTTTTGGCAACTGTTTGTAAAAAAGAATTAAAAACACAGAGTTTCATTCAGGAGATTAAACCTTAGGAGTGATTTTGTGAATAGAATAGTGCTTATTGTTTAGAAATATATGTCTACAGTAACTCACAGCAGCCTTATTTATTGTAGGCCAAGGTCTAAGCTCTGTATTTACTTCTAAAGGTTTACTGAGACAAGATAGAAAAACCCCAATAGAATTATTTAAGAAAAGCTATTTAATTAATTAAATTAATTAAATTATTTTTTTACATTTATTAATTAATAAATGCAACATGTTTTAATTGTAATATATGGAGAGAACTTTATTAACCCCAAGGGAATAGTGTCTGATTATTCTGAATAACTAACATATTTTTGATATTTTACTCCAGTTCAGTCAAGAAAACACGATTAAAGCTTGAAGACAATGACAGACTGGAGAGGGAGGACAGTTCAGGGTTATTAGTTACTTTGGATGCTTTTGGAGTTTAAGGCTAAAAGAACAAAGCATATCTTACAGATTATGCAGTTAGAACTTACCTTTCCATTGTATACCTGAACACAGCCTGTAATAAATATAATAACAGATCACCTGTGATAAAATCAACACTAAATATCCGTAAAGCCTACAAATGTGTAAATAACAGAATATGATGTATGTTAAAAGGTTTGTTTTGAGTTTGTATAAATATGGATTTTCCCTATTCTAACATTAAGTTATTCTTACAGGGAATGAGGAACTGAAGCCCCAGGCAATGGTTTCCAAGAGGGAGCAAAGGGTCAGAGGAGGCACAAGTCAGGTCAGTGCTGAACTACAAGAACAATTAAACATGGCAGAGATATGACTGTCCCGAGGACATGGACAAACCAGTTCAACTATTACATGCAACAAAACAGACAAGCATGCACAATATAAACTATAATAATGTCTAATAAATCATACAAAATACTTAAACAATGTCTATATATTCATTATATTCATTCATCTAACCATACATGTAAATATACATTAACTATGCTGGGTTCTCATACTATAAACTTTCATATTGTTGGATAGTCATACTATATACTATATAGTATTCAGAATCTAAGAATGCCTATATACTTATAGTATAGAATGGGTATATAGAGAAGAGGCTCCAATAATTGCGATGTTCACAACGATTATGTTATGATTTATAAAGCCCAATGCACTAACTGAGACATTAATATGATATATATATATATATATATATATATATATATATATATATATATATATATATATATATATATATATATATATATAGCAGTTAGATCTCATTCATAATTGTCAATAATGAAACACATTTTTTGCAATTAAGTAAACATTTCTGCAATTTAATGAAAAGCACAACTGTGTACAACTTTCACTTGTTCACTTGTTGTGTATCACCTGTTCTTTCACACTAAACACTAAGATAATAATGCTTATAAATAATAAATATCCAGGAAGAAATAAAATACCAATGTAACCTCTGTAGCCTACCTGTAGCTCATATGCCTTAAAACATTTTATAATTTTTAAATATTTATTACATACTTCATACTGAAATTCTGTCAGAAGTCAAATTTGAATCTTTACCTTAATACCACATCTGTGTTGATAATTAGATGAGGAAATGCATTATCCATTGAGGTCTATGAAAAGTTAGTGTTGTGTACACAATTGTTTTGTATGGGAAAAAAACATATACATGATGTGAAGCATAAAAGCCTTTCTTTAGCTAGTTCAGGCGTTAGAACTGTACTAATTACCAATTTATTAATAAACATTGATGATCTAATCAGCCATACATAACGTGTAATACAGTTCAATTTATTTGCCAACTCAGACTCAATACAAGGCCAGACGTGGATGACGCAAATGAACATTTACAGTGAGTTCCAACCACTCCTTATTATTGTTTCATCCTGTTGGCTTAACTTTGAATCTTGTCTGGTTTCAATAAGGAACAGATGTGCTTCTCTCTCTCTTTTTCCTTCTCTCTCTAACTCTGTAGGCTGTTAATGGAGGATGGTGCCTGCAGAACATTTTAGATAAACTTGGTGAGGAACTGGCTAAAGGTTTCCTGGCACAGTAACAGAGCTGACATCTCTTTATTGGTTCTGCCCCAGTGTTCATGCCAGCCACCATGTACAGTACGCTCCCACAACACAGGGACTGTAAAAGCGCTGATTTAGAATCCCCATCCATGTATTTACATTTATTGCAATGTGGAAAAAAATCCTTGTCCTACATTCCTGCTTGTGAGGACTGATGTATGCAGCCATATGGCAGGGAGGAGTGTGGAAAACTCATGATCGGAAGGCTAAGCAATGTGGCGGGGAGACAAAGCAACTATTTAAAACAAAAAAAAAAGTACATGCGTCATTCTGCCACAAGCCAAGAAAATAACTTTTTTTACTGGGGGCTTTATTGCTTTTTTATTATGGCTAATCAGAGGTAGTAACAGTGCAACATTATTCCTAAAAGACTTATGTGATTAAATTTGTGTTTGGCTGTTATGAACATAAAGTTACTTGTGGTCAAACTCAGTTCGTTTGAAAGGTGTTTCTAATTAAGCTTCAATCAAACTCGGCCTCTGCCTCATAAATTGGAACGGTTGCAGAATGTACTAAAATCTAGCTGCAGCCTTCTTGCGTTTTTTTCAAGTCTCAATTAATTTTTGTATTTATTTTCTGACTAAAGGCTACTTAAGGTGAAATTATTCCACTGAGGAGAGAAAAATATGTATATTCTGAGGCGCCTAAGCTTATCTTGGTTACCTTCACTTGACTTAAGGAAGTGATTCTGACTTGGATGGCTCCTAATTAATCTAATCAGGCCTTAGAATTAAAGCCTGCAATGCATTTAGAAGATAGCAGGCTTGAGATTCAAAGACTTTTTATTGAACTGCAGCTTTAGAAGCTTGGCTAAGTTCATCAGATTGACTCCTCTCTGAAGTCTGCATGGCTTTGCTCACCTCCGTGTAATGGCAGAGAAGAATATTAGCTTCAGATTTTCTACGCTCCTTCATAAAGCCAGGAGTCGTGACTTAGCACACACCCATCGATTGTTTACTGACACCTGCTGGGTCCTTATGTCACCTGTTGGGCAAGAGGATATTGTGTAAGTGTCTTTTAATCATGTTGTGCCCACTCTAGGGTTGTTGGGGTCGGGCTAGGTCCCAAAATAGCCCCAGTCATGTTGAGTTGCTCTTGGTGTACTGAAAAAGAAATATGTGTCCCATACAAATCCTGCCCTCGGGCAATGCTTTCCAAGAGAGAGCAAGGGTCAGAGGAGCCACAAGTCAGGTCAATGCTGATCTGGAAGAACAATTAAACATGGCAGAGATATGACTGTCCCGAGGTCATGGACAAACCAGTTCCTCTCTTACAATATGAAACAAAAGAGACAAGCATATACAATATAAACTATAATAATGTCTGTATACTTACGATATGGACTATAATATTTTCTGTATAGTCATACTATAAACTTTAATAATGCCTGTATAGTCATATTACAGACTATTAATTATGCTACTATGCTAATTATGCCTATACTTATAATATAGACTCTAATAATGTCTGTACACCCATACAGTGAACTATAACAGTGCTTATATACCCATACTTTAGACTCAAACAATGTCTGTATAGTCATACAATAAGACTATACCAATGCTTATATATTCGTACTATAGACTAATGCCTATTATTATATATATTATAGAGGCTAATAGAGGCTAATAATCCCATTTGACTCATACTATAGAATCTAACCATGACTATAGACGTTAATAATTCACATACATTCACGCAATAGACATATATATATATATATACGCTGTAAACATATAAAGTCAGACTATAGACTAATAATTACTGTATACTTATACCATGGCCTCTAGTAATGCTTCTATATGAATACTGCCTATATACTCATTGTATAAATTGTAATCATGTCAATGTACTCGTATTATTGACCATAACAATGCATATATATATATATATATATATATATATATATATATATATATATATATATATATATATATATATATATATATATATATATACTGTAGACTTTAATAATGCCTGTATAGTCATATATAAAGTCTAATAATGCCTATATACTAAGGCTATAGATTCTATAAATACATGTAGACTCATACTATAGATGCTAACTATGCTTCCAAATGCATACTATGGAGTCTAGTAAAGCCTGTATACATGTACTATAGGCACTAACACTGCCTGTGTACTTAAATTATAGACTATACACTGATACTATATATACTAATAATCCCTGTATATTCTTACTATCGAACCTCAACGGTGTAAAAATACCCATACTAGACAAGTCATATGAACTTCAATGTATACATAGTATAGACAACTATAATACTTAAATACCCATACTATAAAGTCTAGTAATCCCTGTATACATAGTGTAGGCTCTAACATTATCTATACACTGCCTGTAAACTCATACTATAGATGCTAATAATGCTTGTATACTCATAGTATATATTCTAAGTATGTCCACAATATAGATTACGCATGTATATCATATCAGAGATTCTTTTTTATATTTTGTTGAATTATTGCTCTTTTTTCTCTTTTCTTTCAGTCTGAAATCCTGTCACAAATACATATTCTAAACTTTTCATCAATACAATATACATTTGTAAGTATAGGCAGAGATCATATGATTCAGAGTGCAGTTTAGATTGATAAGAGCATATTATTTTGTCAGAGTAACAATTAAACTCTTCTGTGGTTAACATCATTCGAACATGTGACCTCAAATTGCTAATCGCTTCATTAATATTGTAGATCTATTAGGTACCAATACAAATATTAATACACATATTTAAATAAATATACAGATATATGATTGGTTTCTTATGAGCTGGTTCAACTGCAAGTGGTGCTCATGGCAGGCTAAATGAATTCAAGAAGATATTTAAATGAATAACTGTGGCACATAGTTCCAAATAATATGACACTATATGCTCAGCCAATTCGTGATTTCACGCAAAGTCATCCTGAAACTGGCAAACACAGAGAGCAGCCCAGGAGGACCAGCAGGACATATGTATAAAAACATTAAAGACATGTTCAGAGTTTAAAGAGACCAAGGAGAAAGAAAGATACTGAGTATAAAGATAGGACAGAGAGAAAAGACTCGGAGGAAGGACTTCTGCATCTGGAATATTCAATGTCAGAAGAAACTAAATTCATCCTGCGGCCTCCGTCTGTGTTCTGATCTCAGTGTCTAAAGAGATGATTGTATTAAACAGCAGCCCTGTTCTGAGTCATGCCCCATACGTTACATGCAGATGATGTCACCCCTGCATTTGGGGGGCTAGCCGTGCCTGTGTGGGTGTTTGACATAATGAGCTTTGACAATGGTGCTCACAAAGTAGTCCATCTTCATCCCTCACTCAGCCCTAAGAGCAACAGCACAGCAACAGCATTAGGCTGAGCAGATGAGCTCAGGTGCGCTTGGATGTTTTTTCAGGGGGCAGTTTAGACATTCACTCCAAAAAATGATAATATTTCAGAATTAGTTTATTTTTTGTAACCCAGACAAGAACTTTTGTTGAGTGCCCATGCATGACATATACTAAATAGACCATATATATATACACATGGCCAACACACACTTACACCTACGAACAATTTAGAATGAGCAATCAACCTACACAGAACGACCCAGACCGGGAATCGAACCCGGATTATCTTGCTGTGAGCCGACAGTGCTAACCACCACATCACACACCACGCTGGTGCTTTTGTAATCTAATATATTTATTAATACAGACTCTATCTATACAAATACAGGCAAAAAATGCATAACATATTTAGTTATTATTAATAAAAAATAGTGATATAATATAGAATTTAAACATTTTTAAAGTCATTTAATAATTACATTGACAGTCCAAAATAAGTACAACTGTATGAAAAGGTATAACAAGATAAAACAATTTCACAGTATTATATTTAAGATGAATTCAGTTGTCAAGACACTTGTTTGAAGTATAATTAATGATGTTACTATAAGCTTTTAATTAAAGCCTAATACATTAATGCTTTTTCAACACTGCGAGAGTTACAAAAAACTTCTAATCTACAACTTAATCCAAAGATACTCAGGTTGTTGTTGTGTGAGTAACCTGGTGTAAAATATATTTACCTCTTTGAATTACAGAATGCAGTTCCATGTATTTCATTGCATCACTGTCGTGTTTATTTTCTTTAGACCATTTTCAGCATTCATAAAAGGCTTTTAAAGTTTTGGAAAATGTTATTTTTAGTCACATTAATCTGCCCTAAAGCAGGATTTGATTTGGTTTTGTGTGCCCCAAGAACAGTGCCAGGAAGCACTGATGCAAAAAGAAAGGTCAAAAGACTGCAGTTGCATTGCTCTCATCAAAGGATATTGCACCCTTGCGCAATGTAAACAGCTTTCATATACCCATAAAACTTTGGATCAGATTGCAGCAATTTAATCTTTAAATGAGTTTAGGAAGCAACAGGCAATCAGCCTTTAAAAGCATGCCTTTGTGCTGAAGCACGACACTGCGTTTCCCTTTCATTTGGATGTGAGTGGGCCTCAGACAAGTAATGCTAGCGGAATCTATTTTTTATACTCTCTCTCTCTCTCTCTCTCTCTCTCTCTCCCCTCTCTCTCTCCTCATCACTCCTAGCTGTCTGTCAGCTTCACAATGATTGTCACAAGGAAAAGGTGACACTGATGCTCTGTGCGCTGTTAAGAATACACAATCACAAAGTGACTAAGCGTTTTAGAAACGATCGTTTTCTCTTTTAGAGTTCTGCATATTAACCCACGTTTGCAGTTACAGCTAACGAGCACAATTTATTATCTGCGAACATAAGACAAGGATAAAAAGAGACAGATAGATAAATAGACAAGAAGACCTGGGGAGAAGGAGAAGGAGAAGTGTGTGTGTGTGTGTGTGAGAGAGAGAGAGAGAGAGAGAGCGAGAGAGTGAGAGAGGAAGAGAGAGGCAGATATACAGGGACAGAAAAAGTGATGTACAACAAAAGAAAAAAAGGAATAAATGTAGGTAGGTAAATATAGTGAAGGGCAGGCAAACAGACAAAGTCAGACAGAATGACAAAATAAGAGAGGGATTGAGAAAGACATGAAAAAGAGAGATACATGAATTTCTGTATTGATTATTAAGGAAACATGGTCTGATTGTTATCTAAGTCACAATTATAGACAGAAATTATAGTCTGACTAAACTAATAACTCAGAAAGAGTCTCACTTTTCATGTCTACTATTGAGCACAATGAGAAACATTCACAGTGCAGGCAAAAGAAAGAAAGTGAACCTCTGTGTAAATGATCTCTACAAGAGCTAATTAGCCAAAGGTGTTTGAATTGAGGAGATGAAATTAAAGTGTGGGTTTGGCGAGTATTTAAATACATTAAGTAAATGCAGCACACAAAGTCTGATTACTGACAAATCTGTTCTTCTCAAGAAAGGTTAGGGTAAACCATGCCATAGCGATGCTAAAATTACTTACCGACACCAAAGAAGACATGTTAAAGAGACACATGAACTGGAAAAGGCTAGAACAGCATTGCTAAAGATATTGGTGGACATCTATCCACTGTTAGACCACTTGTCTACAAATGGAGTAAAAATTCAGGACCGTTGCTACTCTTCCTAGGGGTGAGAATAGTGTTCGAGTTCCCTCAAGACCAGCTAGATGTTTCACAATGCTTCTAGGAAAATCTTCTATGGACAGATAAACCTTTTAGCACAAATGCACAACGCTATGTTTGGGATAAATAAATGATGCAGCACACCAACACTTCTTTCCAGCTGTGAAGCATGGTGGAGAGAGCATTAAGGTTTGGGGCTGCTTTGCTGGGTGTTAGGCAATGTTATTTTCTCTGTGTTATGCAATTTAGTAAGATAATGTGTGTAACCACTGCTTATGTCATTGCTGGGTATGTGCCTGAGAGAGAGAGAGAGAGAGACAGACAGTGTGAGAGTATGTGTTTGCTGTCAGTTGTCTTGAAGGTGAATGATGCAATGGCGCAGAGAGCATGGCAGTGCTAGCAGTGTGTTAGCTTTAGCTCGTCCGCTATTTCATCAGACGTGCTCCTCTGAGACAGCAATACATGTCACACACCCTGTCACAGCAGAACAAACACCAAGGAGTGAAGGAGTGAGCAACGTATATGCTGTATGCACACCGATGAATGCACACCTAAGTCTGTGAATAAGACACATAAAATTACAGCCACAGTGCTTTCTCTCTCTTTCTCTCTCTCTCTCTCTCAGGCACATAGTCAGGGATGACACAAACAGTGGTGACAGACACACACAAACTTACATTCACTTTTTTGAGTCACAAAGGCATACACACACTCCCTCTCTCCCTCTCTCTGTCTTTCATACACACACATATGCATGCAGGCTCACCAAAAAAAACAAGTGCCATAAACTATATATACTATATTTCTGGTAGCACTTTAATCTACTGTAGAACAGTGTTCATAAGGCTATGTGAAGCATACATATGATATTTATGATAGCTGACATAAATGTATAACATTCAAAACACTTATTCCAATAGACCATTTGTCAGAAAGTTGCATTTTCTAAATTTGATGTCAACTGACTTAGCATTTGGTCAGAACTCCCACATGACCAGCACCCACAAAAACACCATAATATCACTACTGGACTAAGAATAGTTCACTAACCAAAAATATCCAGTCAACAGTGTCCTACGGATAGTGTCATGTGACCACTGATGAAGAATTAGAAGACGACCAACACAAACTATCCACATGGCTAACACAAACTAGCAATACATGAGCTATTGTCTCAAACTTCACATCTGCAAGGTGGACCAACAAGCTAGGAGTGCTAGAAGTGCAAGATACAACTGTCTGGCTGTTGGCGTGCATACGTGTGCAATGCGCATTTAAGTTTGGGCAAAAAATGTATCTGGCAGGGTGAAGCATTGCTGATCTAAGCAGCTAGCCTAACAGCTAACTGTACTATATTTTATTTAGTTATTGTGACAACAGCTGTGGAGACCACCACCCAGAACTACTTAACAGTCATACAAGACTCCCTGACTATAGGCACCACTACACCCCTACACCACTAATCAGCCCTGCAACCCAGTACAGAATATCACAAGCAACTTTTACATATCATTAAACCATCAGTCCCACTATTTACAAGTTTTAGTCTCTTTTATCACTGCCACGACACTACCCATGGTGCCCTCGCTGCTGCTCATGGCGACACCTACTACACCACAGTATTTTAATATTGACATATAAAGCATTAAAACCTAGTTTGAGGAACTGCACTGGCATCCAAAGAACCTGATCCCAACCACACTGTACACCTTTAGAATGTATTGGAACACTGATTGCAAGCCAAGCCTTCTCGTTCAACACCTGTGTCTGACCTCAGATACTCTTTTGATGAAATGGTCACAAATTCCCACAGACACACTCCAAAATCTTAACAGAACAAAGCCTTAACAGAACCATGGAAGCTATTATAGTTGCAAAAGAGAGACTAACTCTTAGTTTTGGAACGGAATATCATAAGCCACCATTGAGATGTAATGGTCCACATGTCCACATACTTTTGACCATATAGCGGAATGCTGTATGTTGTGTAGGTATTGCTTTATTACTTTTGTCTCCCCATTTACTTGACAGATAAATTTACACCACTGGACCTTTTGAACACTGCCCTACCACAAATCTAACCCATGTAAGCATACGCATACACACACAAACACACAAACACAAACACACTCTCGTAGGTAATGTCCTGTTACTATGAGAGAGTGCATGTAGTTTGTGAATGGATGTAGTCATTAGTGTAAATGGTCACAGACAGATTCACTCAGTTGAGACACAGCGCATTACTGTCAGCGCAAACACGTGTTCCAAATGAGATCTATTTAGCGTCTCGTCTGAGAAGGGGCTTCAGGGGAGAGCAGACGACATCATCATGATGCAAACACATGCAAGGGTGTAAACGCAGCCTCATTTTTCAGTAAAGGGACATGATTGGATGTGGAATAAGGAGATAAAACTGAATTGAATTCAGAACTGACTTGAGCTGAACTGAACTAAATTGATTGAATCCAACTTTTTCAGCCTAGGACCAGAAACTTGTCTTGATCAGGGCTGCAGGATATGGCAACCATACTAGTGCTGCAATCATAGCACTATATATTTCAACTGCAACATGTCCTGTAATATTTAAAACACATTGGCGAATCAGTGACCCTGTTTACTCTTGGTCACGTCGTGCATCTTGAGCCATAGCATTATATCTGGATAAGGCCGAGCCACATTCAAAACGCAAGCATAAACACACTCAAAACACGTTTCAACAGACACAAATCTTCAGGAGGTGGCCTGAGACGCATTTTAGCCATATGTTACAGCAGTGTAAACACATCCGTCACTCAAAGACACTGTACACCTGAAACTCCTCCCCATGCACCATATCACTGGGTACGTGTCTGTGAGAAAGATAATGATGATATGTGGTTATGAACTGGACGAAGGGAAATGCTTAATAGCGGTATAGATAGACACTACAGTGCAAAGCAATAGAGGCTGAATAGATAAACAATGATAATTGGCTGCAGTGTAATGAGCAGATTTTCATGTTTGTACCACACAGTGATCAGATTTTAGTCTAACTAACAGAAGACACATTTAACCAGCAAGCGTACATGCATGTGCTTCAAATCTTAACAGGACACAATCCAGATACAAGTCACATGAAGTGTAAACAGCAGTCAATGACACAGTTAAATATTGAACTGCACTATTTTCTCAAAAATAATGAGCTTTTGCTTGATTGTTTAATGCATCCCGGGTTCATCAAAACACTTCACTGGAACTGTGATTGGTCAGAATGCTTGCAGTGCAAAGAAATAAACACAGTGACTGGAAATGGGCTGATTTGCATATAGCATCCTTTTGCTTTTTGAGTCAGGGTTCCAAAGGCTCATATCGTAATAACGCTTAACAAACAATATATTGTGCAGCTCTAATCATAATAATATAATAATGAATAAAAGTTATGAAGCAGATACAAAATGAAACAGAATAAAAGATGTCCTGGACGCTGTTCTGTTTGCTAGACGTATCTACTATTATTAATTATTCAGAGCCTTTGTGTATAGAACTGTATTATATCTCACACAGTGTCTTTTGTTGGGACAGATCATGGTCTTATAAGGCCCTTGAGCATAAGTGCTGTTGGATGGCCTTCCTCCATCCACCACTGCCCAATCTTGATCTAATAAAACAAGAATTGATGGTTAAAAAATATGTAAATAAGATACAATGAACAATGGCCTATTACTTACTACACAGCATGTACGCAATTGGCTTTACATACACTATTCAGTCACCTAAACTTTATATATTCACAAGTGCCATAAGCCCCCTGACAGCCAAAAACCTCTGGTCTTACTGGCCTGGTACGTAATCAGTGCCTGTTATCAGGTCTGTATTGGATAGATGATCATTAATAATAGTCTCTCTCCTTCTATGCACAGTTGTCTAATATACTGTGGGTCAGTGTGTGAAATACCCCTTGGTCTTCAGGACGCCCCATGTCGGTTGGCTACTTCAGCTTTAGCTGGCTGCTAATTCACTCGCCATAGTGCTTTCTTTCTAGTTTGGTAATGTGCTCTTCCACAAAACTAAGATTATATACTCCTCTTTTGTCTTCAGTTTTAGAAATGAGCAAGCGTTCACTCTTTCCACCAGTCTCTTGGGAAATTGGACAAGTTTGAGCATTTGTTGTTTTCACTAATGAACAGCAAGTTTTTTTTAGAGACCACCCCACCTAGAATTTTGATTGTGACGCATTGAAGGCATGCAAGATGTTCCCCCAGGACCACCTGAATTTCATACCTTTGCTGTGGATCATATTTTTTATCAATTATTGTCAAATACATGACATTATAAGAGATTTTGTGAACGAATGGTGGATTCTCCAGCGCACACACTTGTGGATGGCAGTAAGACTCACACTCTGGATCAAGTCTAGCATGAATGTTTGATGAATGTGAATATGATCACGTGTGTGAGTGTGTGGATCCATGCGTGTGGAAAAGCTCCTTGTGGCCTTGAGCTGTGTGGTAGTGTGTGAGAGAGTATGAATCTGACTGTTTGTGAACGAGGCTTAGTTTCTCTTCGTGCATTAATATTTCTGTTCTGTTTCAGACGCTGGATGATGGATGTTTCCAAATCAACAAAACTATGGCATTCGCAAATAACATTTTTCAAATAACTCACAAATGGAGAGAGAAACAGGGAGAGAGGGAGGGAGGGAGGGAGACAGAGAGTCTAAGGCAAGCAAATGAATTCTGATTGTTGAGAACTAATTCCGTGGTGCATCTGGCACCGTAATTGCATCACATACTGCTGTATGTGGGGCACCTACTCCAAGCCTTCCAGCAGTGAACCCCCCCAGCACAGAGAAATTGTAAGAGAGAGGGTGAAAAAGGAGAGACGGAGGGAGAGACAGAGAGAAAGGAATGTATGGCAAAAGTCCATCCACATCTGTGCAAGTCGTTCTTGGCCAAGTCCTTCTCAAACAAAGCGAAACAGAGAAACTCTATCTAAACAGTCTAAACAGCAGCTACCCTGCCACAATTCCCAACACTGACTTCATTTGACTGATTTTCCCACCGTCCCAACACCATCCATGTAGGAATCACCATGTAGCATAACTGCTAAGTAATTACCATTTGATCAATCAGGCTCTTTAGAATGGAGTACATTGATTTGAACTTAGTTTCGCGAGTATCCCACTGATATCCCACTGATATTACACTTACAAATCTGTAAGCTAAGATAAAGTAATTTGTAAACAAAGGCAAAGTGTCCTTCAAAACAACCCATGTACATGCTTCAGATAAATGACTTAAAATGTTGATAAAACCTTGAAAACTGGACTGTTTGTTTCTTTCATAATGAATATGATATAAACATATATACACCGGCACCAGCCAAAGAAAAATACATATCTCTAAAATAATAACTTTACAGGAGTGGCCAAAAACCAATAACCAGAAATTTGGAGGAATTTTGGAGTCATTCTATTGGTCCGTTCATCATGAAACTTTCACAGGACATAAAGAGCAGCTGTTAGGTTCAAATAATAGAGAAAAAATGAAAAACTAAAAAATGGAGATACATATTTTCCTTTGGACAGCAACGATACATGAATAGCTATTTTTTCAGACAGCAAGTTTTTATTTGCTCAGCAAAACATATTATTTTTAAAATATTCAAATAGTATTAATACAGTAAGTAGTGCTTTTACATATGTCAGTGTGTTTATTTAACACTTTCCAAGCTTCTCCTTGTGGAAACAACCAAGTATTATTTATAGTTCTCATCTAATACCTGCTTCGACTACTCAGTACTTCATTAAGCTAAATCAAGATTGCAGTGTCTGAGACATCCAGGAGAAATTTGGAACCAAACAGTTCTTCAAACTGGAGCACAAAATATAAGTTATGTATGCTACATTGTATTTTATTTGTGCTTATTTACATCTGTTCTTATGATATACGGCCTTTCATACTGGTAAAAATTACAATTATGAGCATGCGCTTAGGTGACTTTTGCACAGTACATATTCACACACACACACACACATATATATATATATATCTTCAAATAAAACAAATGTAAAAATGCATATCTGTGAAAGCAAACTTGAAAAGAAATGTAATACTGATTAAGTGAATTGGCACTTCAACTCCACACTATTATCCCTAAAGTTTCAAGTTAGATAACGATTAGAACTGGCATTTTTTTACTAGCTCCCATGTGACTATTGTCACGGTTAATGTCCATTTAATGTATTCTTTAAGCCCATAAAAATATTTGTGGAGCTTTTTATAAAAATATGGAATCCTTCCTCCATTTTTTCTGGTCCCAGGCGGCTTTGTATACGATGACCTTCGTTCTCATTCTTTTTCGTACTGCCCTCCGTTGGGTTTCTAAAGTTGGCTCTGAGTGCATTTTTGCATGGTTCTCTTTAACCAAGGGCCATACGATCTTCTGCCAAAGAACAGCGTCTACCTTCTCATCTGTTATCCTGGCTCTCTTAGGCTGGAGAAGCACCTGAAGAGAAAAGCCTCTGCTTTGTATCTATTTTCCAGCCAGTTCTCAAAGTTGTTTTCTCCCCTCAAATGCTCCTGTGTACTAAAGTTGCTTTATGAAATACATTTAAAGTATCAGCTAGGCTAACTAACTTCATTCTAGCAGTGCTTTAAAAACACATGTATGCATTGTGATACAATGGCACAATCAGTGATAACAAATGATTGTAATATTCAATAAAATAAGCATAGAGGCCAAAATAGAATGCTAGGTGTGCTGTTTTTATTGTCCATAATAAATAGTCATGTTTGTGCATTCAGTGATGAATGAACAATAATTCTGAATTGTGGAAAATAATAAAACCAATTAGATTTCATACTGCATTGAATTATTTCCAAAGACTCATCATAAGGTAAAAGATGACTATTTATCACTATCATAGTTTTTCTGTTCTTTCTTACGGTGTCTGTGAAGCAGTTAGTGTCAATAGGAGAGTAGATCAATCATTGCTCTGGGAGCGTAGTGAAATATATGACAGCTTGTAAATGCGTCACTGTAAAGTACAATGCGTTTTTCATTATTTTACTGGTGCAGTAACTAATCAGGATACTTAATTTAGTGAATGTTCTAAAGCTCCTCCTTTCTAATGAGTTGCCATACATCAACTTCATTATTATTTAAACTTCATCACCTTTACTAAGACTCACGGATTCCAGTTTGATTGTCATAATTTATCACCATGAGTTTTGAATGGTAGGATATTAGGTTACTAAGAATATGTGTATGTGTTAATAGGCATAGTGATTAGCTCATGTTTTTAAAGGCAGTATAAAAAAAATAAAGCTGAATAAGCCCAGGTGGTGCCATCATACAGTATAAACACTGAAATAAGTGTGAATGGGCACATACAGATACTTCTCCAGCTCTAAGATAAATCACACAGAACACAACAGATATAGTTAAATCAACAGCAAAGGCAAGGCATTTGGTGTTTCTCCTCTCTCTCTTTCTCTCTCTCTCTCTCTCTCTCTTTCATGCTCTTACATAACTGGAACGTGGGAGACAGCTTGAGGAGGATGCGGTGAGCTCATCATTGTGATGGGGGATTAATGTGGTGTGTGTATGATGTGTTCGGTGCTCATGGAACTCATGGACCAAGAGGAGAGGAGAGAAGAAGAGAGGGGGAAAGAAGACAGGAGAGGACAATAAAGAAAGGAGAAGAGAGGAGAGAAGAGGAGAGAAGACAAGCAATAATGTGAGCAAAGGTGACATAAGGATAGAAGGATAGAACAGATAAGGATAAGACATGAGGGTAGAGGAGAGATGGGAACATATAAGGAAAACATGAGAGAAGAGAGATAAGGAGAGGAGAAGAGAGGAGTAGATAGGAAAGATAAGGAGAGTAGATAAGATCAGAGAAGAAAAAAAGGCAAGGTGATAAAAGCAGAGGACAGATAAAGAGAAATGATGAGAAGAGAAGAGAGGAGAAGATAAGAGGAGAAGAGAGGAGAAGAGAAGAAAGGTGAAATAAAGAGAGGAGAAGAGAGGAAAAATAAGGAGAGAAGATAAAAGAAGAGCAGATAAGTTGTTGGGAGGACAGATAAAGAGAGAAGATAAGAGGAGAAGAGAGGAGAAAATAAGAGGAGAAGAGAGAAGAGAAGAGAGGTAAAATAAACAGAGGAGAAGAGAGAAGAAGAAAGGAAAAATAAGGAGAGAAGATGTGTTGGGAGGTGTTGGGAGGACAGATGAGGAGAGTAGAAAAGAAGATATGAGTGATAAGGAGAGGAGAGAAGAGAAGCAGAGAGAAAAGATGAGAGTAGATAAGAGGAGAGGACAGATCAGGAGAGAGGATAACATGAAAAAATAGATGAGGAGAGGACAAGAGAGGAGCAGAGAGGAAAGATAAGGAGGGGAAACGAGAGGAGGAGACATAAGGAGGGAAGAGAAGGAAAAAGAAAAGGAGATGGGAGGAGTGATAAAGATAGGAGAAGAGGTGGAAGGAGAAGACAGTTATGAAGAGGAGATGGGAGGGAAGGAGAGACAAGTAAAGGAGACAAGAGAAGAAGGGAGGTGAGGAGAGGGAATGAGGGAAGAGGAGATTAGAATGAAAAGGAGACATAAGTGGAGAAAATAAAAAGAGGATGAAAAAGGGAGAAAACAGATGGAGAGAAGAGAAGAGAAGAGAAGAGAAGAGTGAGAGAAAGAAGGCGAGAAGAGAGGAGAGTGGACTTGGCACATTCATGTGGAAAGAAGGATCTGGCCTAGAGGGGCCAGCCTGAGCTTAGCAAACCCCTTACAGCACTGAGAGGGCATTTGCGTGTGTGTGTTTGTGTGTGTGTGTGTGTTACTAGGGGGAGGGTCTACTTAAACGAGAGGCATTCTGATGAGTGTTTAAAGTTAATCATGTGAAAATATATCTGAACGTGCAGTTCTGTGCTGTATGTGTGCTGTGTCCTGTACAGAGACGTCCGTTTGCAGTAGCGTGCGAGGGGTGTGGAGGGGTGTGGAGGTGTGTGTGTGTGTGTGTGTGTGTTGGGGGGGGGGGCGCGTTTCAGGGGGCTGGTGTTGCTATCTCTAGACTTCTCTGTCTCGGACTACTGATTGTTGTGGATAGAGAAAGAGGGTTAGAAAAGCAGACGCATGCTGTTTCAAAACACAGATACACACAAGTAGAAATGCACAAACACACACACACACACCTCGTTCTCTGACAGCGCATCGCCATGACAAATGGGAGCGGACGTGTTCCGCCCTGCCGGCCCTCTATCCGTCCACACCCCCCCATCCCATCCCACCCCAATGACACACAGCAGAGAGAGACAAATAAATATATAATACACACAACTCCAGAGCAAAATGTGAAAAATCTCTTTTTCTCTCTCTGACACACACACACACACACACACACATAGTGTACGCTGCCCATCAAAAGTTTGGGGACTCCTTGAAACCTGGCCATGATCCACTCACAAAATCTCTTTTTGCTGCTGCTGCCGCCGCAAGGACTGTCCAGAAAAGAAGAATCCAGAGGGAAGCCTTTGAAACATTCTAAGCCTCGGATCTAATGATATCTGGAACATAAAAAAAATACAAGTCTGTATGAGCTGATTATTATTATAAATTTTAGATCTCAAAATTTGACACAATGTGATGCAGTTGATTTAATACCAGGGTCGCAAGTCGATAACGCATGAACACCGTGTCATCTTAAACTGAGCTGACAAGTCTGTGGCATTACCTGAGCAAACAATACATGTCCATTTTACTGGATAGACAAACAATAATATTTTAGGATATTTTTAAAAAACAAAATATCTTACACCCATGATTTGTTACACACAGGAGACGGTAGAGCTGCATAATCTAATTTAAAGCCGCTTTAATGTGAACACAAACATGTAAGCAATGCTAGCAATTTCTAGGCAGTAATAGAAAAGAATGCAGTGTTTATGTCTTTATATACAATCAAGTTTTAATTCTTTCAAAGGTGATAAAAAACCCCCTTGAGCAGGTTAAGGTTGTGAACCTACATACATCTCCCCCACTTTATATAGCAGTAGTGGCGAGAAATCCAGCAGGTTTTTAATTGCGGAACTCTTTAAATCTGCATAACATTTATTTAAGCAAATTTGTTTAATGAACAGATAATGTAGATGTTTGTAGTTCATGAAAATAGATCACCATAAATCACTTTCACTTTATGGCTTGTCTGTGTTCACCGTGCAATTGTGTCACAACCAGTGGGAAACAACTCTCATAAAGCGGTTCCTACGGCAATCACATCAGGTGTGAGATGTTGCCATCATGCATCAATGTTTAGGTATCATATCAATGACATGGGACTGTATGCTATTTGAACAATCTATCGATACAGGCTAACATATTGTTACATCCTTTGTAAACAGTTTGCAATCTAAATGCTAAACCGAGCAGGATAAAGCTGTTTCCACAAAGAGAAAAACACTATTTTAACAATGGCATCAGTTCTGCTGTATCAGTTTGGACCATAGTCCAATCCTAAAAGACGGATCCACATTCAGAAGCTAGACAGGAGCAGGACATTTCAGATTAGTAAGCTTCAACTATATTCGCTCTCTGTGTGTTAGGTGATCATGCACCAAGCTCACCAGTAGTTGGGCATTAAGAATTGTGTCATGAGATGACATCACTTTGTAACAAAGAAAAGGGGCTGGAATTCCAACAAAGGTTGGAGAAAAATGGAGAAAAAGAGTTTTTACCTCTGGCGTGAAGCTACATGACACACTAAAGGAGAGGCGGACATTCTGAAAATCGTAATAGCTCTTCTTTAATGCCAAGATAATTAGTAAGTGACAGTGAAATCAACCAATCACAGTTTGATTTACATTGGTTGGCCCAGCTTCATGAGAAAACTCTGGGCCTTCTAGAAGGCACGTTTCAGTCTTGTTAGAAATCTAGAACAGGACACTTTACTACAAACCTATAACATACAAATGTCATACAATGTGTTAAAATCAAAAGCTTTATTTATTTAACATACATTCCATGTTAAATAAATAAAGCTTTTGATTTTAACATCATAAGCATCAAATAACCCCTCACGTTCACCATCATTAGCTTTGTGTCAACCTACTACTAGAAATGTTAATGGGAATTAGGGGAGATGTTTTATTTTCTGTCATTTTGACATTTAAAGCCCACCAAGAAGAAATAGCTGTAAAAGTCAGGGCCAGAAATTTTATTCTAAAGATAAACTGCAGTATACATTATACAGAGAAGTTAGATATCATTAAGTTACTTCACTTCTCAAAAGAATTAAGGGAACACTTATTCATCACAGTGCAACAGCAAGTCAATTGAACTTCAGGGATATCAATCTGCCTAGTTAGGAAAATATGAGTGACTGTGAATCAGTTTCACCTGCTTTAGTGTGAATTAAAATGATAACAGGTGCGCTGGAGAGGCAACAGCAAGGTAACCACCAACAAGGGGATAGTTATGCCGGAGGTGGCAATAGACAAATAATCTTTTTTCATCTTTACTGACTGATTCTTCTCTAGTTTTGCATTTTTCTAGTGTCCTTGTCACTACTAAGGTGGTACCTGCAGCCTATTCAGGTTGTACATGTTGATGCAAGAGGGTTCGCTTTGTCTCCCAGTCTCACAAGTCTCAAGAGCATGGAGCAGATACCACAACATGAGTCGTTACATGAGAGGAGCTGCACGGGGCTGTAGAAGGGCATGAACCTAGTAACAGGACCGAAATCTGCTCCTTTGTGTAAGGAGGACCAGGAGGAGCACAGTCAGAGCCCTATAAAATTGACCTCCAGCAGGTTACTGGTGTACAGGTTTCTGACCAAAGTGTCAAACAACACACTCCATCAGGGTGGCATGAAGGCCTGACATCCTCTAATGGGACCTGTGCTCACAGCCCAGCATCGTGCAGCTCGATTGGCATTTGCCAGAGAACACCAGGTCCACCAATGGCACCCTGTTTCCTCACAGATGAGAGCAGGTTCACACTGAGCACATGTGACAGATTCGCCGCCAATTAGCGCCTCAAACTGTCCAGGAGCTCAATGATTTCCCGATCCAGGTCTGGGAGGAGATCCCCCAGGACACCATCCGCCATCTCATCAAGAGCCCAGATGTTGTCAGGAGTGCATACAGGCATGTGGGCACCATACACACTACTGCATCACATTATGAGTTGCATTGATGAAATTCACTCAAATTGGATCAGCCTGGGAATTACTTTGATTTTCAGTCTGATTTTGAATTCAGTCCACAGTAAGTTGACAATCTTGGTTTCTATTGACTGTTGTTATGTCATTTTATTCTCAACGAGTTTCAACCTCTTTTGTTCATCGAGATCTGATGTGGGATTAAATGTTCCCATAGTTTGTTAAGGCAGTGTAGTTTAATAGGTTACTCTAGTCACTCTATGTAACTGCAGCAAACTATGTAGAACTCAAAACTAGCTAGGTTTAATTCTCCAAAAGCTTATGTTCTTCTAAAGAAAGGTTGGTGTGAACCATGTAGCCTGTTACAGAGGGCGTGTTCTAGAAACAACAAATAAAACAACAAAAAACTACTTGCTGAAGACCTGGGTATACATTAACGCACTGGTAAGAAAAACTGTCCACATATGAAGAAAAATCGTGTGTCCACCGTTAAAAAGCACACACAAAAATGATGTTCATAGAAGAACACCATGAAGAAAGCTGCTGCTAAAGACCTAGATGTTCCACAATGCTTCTAGGAAAACGTTTTAGCACAAATGCACAATACATGGGGAAAAAGGACACTGCACACCAACAGCAAAATCTCATCCCAACTGTGAAGCATGGTGGAGGAAGCTTAATGGTTTAATGCTTTAGTGCCTTTGCACGCTTCGTGATCACTGAGGGAACAATGAATGGCAAAGTCAAAGTCCTGACCCCCACCGGCATATTGTGATATGACCTGAGGAGGGCTGTGCAAGCAAGGCATCCCAGAAATACAGATGAGCTAAAAGACATCTGCAGGGTGGTCCAAAATGTATCCTCAACATTTTGCAGCTAGAGGAAACACCTGTCGGAGTTGACTGCTGCTAAAGGGGATTTACAGGTTACATGGAATCTAAATGAAATCTACTGTTTGCAATACTAGAAACAGTTTTTGTTTAATTATGTTGAATTTGTCTATGTGTGACATAAATATAACAATCAATTAATTACTAAAGCCAAATAATTCCAAGGGGGTCCCTTACTTTTCTTGCAGCTGTACCTCTGAGACAGAGACTTAAAATAGCCTTATTGAGAATGGAGTTCTAGATTCTGTAGGTGCTCTAGTGGTTAAAACAGCTGCAAGATTAAGTGCTGATGAGTGCTGACAACTCAGCATGGGGATAAAATGAGTGGGATATGGCACCATTCCCAACTTGTGGTGGTTCTGACCATTGAACAACCAGGTAAAAGGAGTTATTGTAGGACTACAAAGTGCACCTGAATGGTAAATGGAGCTGTTAATAATGAACTGCTTGGTGAGTGCTTGTTTTTTGTTTTTTTTGTGACATCATAAAAGAAACAAAATTCAAAATGCGTTTGTTTCTCTAGGTGACTTCAAACTTTTGACAGGCAGTGTATAATGTATGTGTGTAGGCAGCAGGATGTTGACTGATGGTGTTTTTCTGCCTTTGTGAGTGGTCAGATGATTGGGAATAGGGGCCGGGCTGGTCAGAAGCTTTGGCTCAGATTCTCCTCTGCAGTGCAACACCGTGTCTCTGAGGGCGTAGAGGGTCAAACCTAAAGCCAGTGCTTCTCTGCCCTTTCCAGAAGCTTCTGTGCTGTTGCTCGTAGCAGAACAGAACCCAGTGACTTTGGAAGTCTGGTCTCAGATTTGTAGTTTAATTTATGCATGACGGCTTGATGTCTGCTGTCCCATCCCAGAGTTAAATGCGCCTGTCTGTGACCAATCAATCAACCACGAGCATTCACAGCCACTAAAACACTACCTTCACAGGTATTAAAGGTCCAATCGAGAACTGCTGAAATGACTCTGTGGCAGCTCAAGGACTAATCCTACTAGTCTACTTACAGACGACGTGATAAATGCAAATGCGGTACCTGTCAAACGTTTGAGCAGATCTGACTAAATGCATGGTTTTCTCGATGACATTTTGATCTAAGGCCTTGGATCTGGCATGCACGGTTGCTTAGGGCCCTACTGGCTCTACTGGTCCTACAGCTTAGCGGGTGTTTGTTTATTCTATATTTTTGCTTTTGTTTGTACAGCAACAGAATGCATCTGGAAAATGGAGAAAGATAGTTGAACAACAAAAAATAGTGACTTTGGGAACTGTCTAACGAAGTAGGTTCAACTTGGATAGACTTTCTACATTTCAGCTTTACAAAACCTAAAAAACACCGATGCTATTAACTACCACTCAACTTTCTGTCTTAATCCAGAGTTAGATACTCAGGTTGTGATTAATACTTATTCGTGTAACACATGATGAACAATCACAATCACATGAGAAGGGGGTCTGTCACCTCTGCCAGCAGGCTGGATCCAAATAAGCTTAAAGTCATTTGAATAAGAAGTGTTGCATAGTGTGAGCGAGAACACTGAGTATAACTAAAACTGCAAGTCAGTAATACACAACTATCTAGTTTATATCATTCATACAGCTTGAGGTAGTCAATGTTATACGTTACTTTCTAATTTTACACCATATCAGCTAGGAAGATAGGGATCCCCCGCCAAAGGGCTCCCAAGAGGCTACTGGCTTATGCTTAATCCATAAAACTGCAGGCTGGTAGTGAATGATTTATTTTTAACGTTGGGTTTACGTTGTTAAACTTTAATTCGGCTTCCATTAAAACTTACATGAAACTAAATTTAGCTTAAGTTATACAATGTAACACCTTCAGGAAATGACTACTAACTCACGTGCAGTCCAGTTTGGAACCACCTTTTGTTGAAACAAGTCTAAGGAAGGAGCCAATCAAAATGCTGATAAAGCACCAAATTATTGATTTCAATTGACTCAATTAAAATAGACGATGGTTTACGAAGTTTAAGCAGACCGTTTCCTTGTTCGCTTTTCCTAATTAGTCTGCTGTTATCATCACCTACATTACTAGATCGTTACAGAAGAGTGACACCAAGATGCGCTCCTCGATGATCAGTAGCTGGACCCTTCCTCACATCATATTCATTCAGCTTTTATGTCAGTTTTCTTTATCTTGTATGTTTAACTATTGCAGTAACAGCTCTTTTCTTGTTTTCTAGTATTGCAATTTTTAACAAATATCAAATATAAATTTCAAATGCCTTATGATTTCTAAATGATATTTATTTTATATATCTCTCAAAAGGTTATACCATTGGGATCTTTTGTTGTCAGAATGTTTGCAAAAAGCATTTTAAACCAGCAGGTCTGTGTTAGGCTGAATTAGACACTTGTTATGGAAGAATGCTTTGGGGGCAAAGTATGGTCTACTGAAGTGTGGACCCACATACAGCACCAAAAGGCTGGAAAAGTGGTACTAAAATAAAACCAGCTTGGATATCCCACCATCTACAGCACACAATATCATCAAAAGATTCTGAGAATCTGGAGAAATCCCTGTGCCCTGCTTGTGATCTTCAGACAGCACTGCATAAGAAACAGAGATTCTGTTCTAGAAATCACTGCACGGGCTCGGGAACCATTCCAGAACTCACTGTCTGTGAACAGTTTTCTGTGCAATCCACAAACAGCAGAAGTTGCTCATTGAAGTTGCTAATTTGGTTTTCTTTATCTACTTTTAGGACTGATGAGGTTTTAAGTCTAATTCATGTAGAAATAAAGAGAATTCTATATTGTATAAAGAATTATTTTCTATAAAGTGTTCACAAACTTTCAATCACCACGGTATATCCTGAGGCTAATCCAATGTCTCTGTGACTTTAACTGTGCCAGTAGTTGCAGTAGTTCCTGACTGTAATGTAAAGGCAAAGTTAAGTGTCCTCACAAACCAAAGAGCTGTTGTTGAGTCCAATCCTGTGACTGACAAAATCTGAATTTAAGCAGCTATGAACAGGCTGGTTATATATACTCAATCTGCTGAACCTTTCCATCAAGGAATGTTTGGTTATTTAAATAACAAATATCTCTCTCTCTCTCTCTCTCTCTCTCTCTCTCTCTCTCTCTCTCTCTCTCTCGCTCGCTCACCCAACCTCAACAGCCATTACAGCAAATCTCATTTTGCCCAGTCTCATCTATGCGAGTGTGCTCTGGGATTAATGTAAATGTAGTTACGCAATCCGGTGAAAAATGTTCAGTCAGCTTTTTACGGCACCCTTGATAACCGAGCAAAAAATACAGTGAACACAATAAGACGAGATGAGCAGACAGTTTAAAATTCTTTGACAGACTGTAGCATTCAAATTGCTGTTTTATTTTTTTCAATTTGGATTTTAAACTTTCTTTGCAATCTCTCTCTTCTCCTAATTATCAGCCCAGTTGCTCTACTCTCTCTCTCTCTCTCTCTCTCTCTCTCTCTCTCTCTCTCTCTCTCTCTCTCTCTCGCCAGGAAGGCTCTTAAGCAGCTTGGAATGGCGGACTGTTGAGACACTACACATTTCATACAGCTTTTAAATACAATTAGGCTTACACTTGCTCAATTATGATAAACAGTAAACTGCACTCAGACTAGTCATAAGCCGCTGCGATTGTCGGTGAATGTGTGCATGTCTGTGTGCCTGTGTGTGTGTGTACCAGGTTTATGCCTCATTGTGGGGACCGAAACCTGTTTACATACTCTTCATAACCTTCTTTATTTTGGGGATGTAAATCATTATGATCAGATTAAGACTGTGTTAGAGCTAGTAGCAGTAAGTCTACAGGAAATAAATTAATGGAATAAAAATGAAATGGATGTAATAGCCCCACAATTCACAGAAAACTGAAAGTGCATGTAAAGTTTTAAGCAGAGAATGTGAGCACTGTTGTGTGTCTAAATGCAAATTCTCCAGTCAGATGGGGTAAAGATGGGCCTTCGTTATTTAAATCTGTATCTGGTTCGAATGCAGGGCACTGTACTGGTGAACATTTGCATTTCTTGCTGTGTGGCAATTGGAGGTGATTAGACTGCAGCCCAACATAGGAACCAGGGTCCTAGGGGTAACCGGTCACATGGCTAGAAATGTCACAAATTGGTTGGAAGAGCATGACCAAGATTTCCAAGTACTACCCTGCACCCCTAATTCCCCACACTTGAACGCAATTGGACCCCCCCCCCCCACGTGCCCTCCAGTACCTGTGGGATGCACTGCAGTCAACATGGCTCCAAAAACCTGTGACACCCTACCAAGAACTTACTGAGTCTCCCAACCCATCTAGCTGGATATTAGCTGGCCAATAATGTGACTCGACTGTGTATATTTTACATATACATCATATGTAAGGAGACCACCCCTGAATTAATTTTAAAATGAAAGTTACAATTTTTAATTTGCCTTACATTTTTTTCAGGAGGCTTGCCATAATAACAAACACAATTTTCCATTTTCTCAGTTAACAGAACGACAGCTACACATCATTCCCTAGTCTTGTTCCAGTGAATGGATGGATAGAAACGCCTGTGGATGTTTTCAAATTTGAAGCAATAGTGGCACTTAATTTATTCCTCTCTCCTAAAGATGAAAGCTCTAAATACTGTTTATCTGATGGGGATGGTGTACCAGGTCTGTTAAGAGTCCTGTCTTTCCTGTGTCTTTTAATAATGTCTTATATGCAAACTTCCATTGGAATAGATTTTTATCTCCTTGTGAAAGAAAAGTATCTTATATTTAACATATATAGCTATAGATCAGAAGTATCTCCTGGAAATTAAAGACGTCTTTGATTGGAAACTAAGTAAATTAAAAAATGGACATATAACTACAACATATAACTGCTGTAGTGAGGGATCATTGTAGTCCTAGTTCAATCTTGGGATTTGAACCCACAGCCTTCTGGCTGCTGGCTCATCTCTCCTGCACTACAGGCCATTTTTTAATATGAAAACACTTCATGTTTACCTTGATAAACAAAAATGATGATGATGTTTAGTTTTGTTTAAAGACACTTTGTTTGCTTTGTCTGCTTATTTGTTGTAGTTTACCTACAAAGACAGAACACACTGTCCTGAAAAAGTACAAAAACAAATATCACATACACACACACGCACACATACTGGCATGGTCACATGGGTTGGATGTCCCTGGACATTCACATGCTTTGGGGGCCAGGGGAGACGCTGCCTGTCACCAGCTCACTACGGATTTCACAACACCCCTGTTTTCCCACACTGTCTCTATGGCAACCACAACAATCCTCGGAGGGCTATAGGGTGAAGTCTGAAACAAACAAGCAAATATGCAAACGCACACACATGCATACAAAACGTGCACCTGGTATCTTCTCAGCTACACATTCATTCACCGTCACATGAAACTGATAAAGACTCATGAACACCAGCGATGGTGAACCACTGTTAAGCCTTTAACCACAGTCAAGGTGCACTTTCAGTACAGTGGCACGACATGGCACGGCATGCACTGTGGCATGGCATGGCAGATATGCTTCCTGGTAAGATGAGCAACAGGAACAGACTGTATGACCCTTAATCTGTCATGGTATCAATGTGGCCCCTGCCATAAAGCCACCTGTTAAGCCGAGAATGTGATCACATGACCAGAGACCAACAGGTGCGAGGTGCAATGACACAGCAACCGCAAAACCCTCATGAAAATGTTACATGTGATGTATATTCAAACATCCCTTTCAAATAACTGGGGTCTTATAGGTCCCAGAATCAAACGGCCACCATACAAAAATAACCTTAAATGAATAAATGGAAATGAAAATGCTGGCATACAAAAGAAAAGAAAAATCTATTATTTTGTTAAGAATCTTTGGACAATTGAAGAATTGGTATTAACCTGTAATAGAAATTTAAATGTAAGTTTTTAAGTATTTTATTAGTCTATTAGTCTTTGATTGAACAAGGCAGCAGTGGAGGCCCCACACTACTGAATAGCCAGGATAGCAGACAAGTGCTTAACAGCC
Organism: Megaleporinus macrocephalus; assembly: GCA_021613375.1. Classification (NCBI taxonomy): domain Eukaryota; kingdom Metazoa; phylum Chordata; class Actinopteri; order Characiformes; family Anostomidae; genus Megaleporinus; species Megaleporinus macrocephalus. Next base: position 20,654,866 of record CM038728.1, on the reverse strand, counting down.
ATACAACTGCCCCTGATGGTAGGCACAAACAATGCACCAGTACTCTGCTAGTACAGCACAACATACCGCCACAAGCACACATATATACAGCTTTAAGCTACCTCTTCCAGCTATTTATGTTTTAAAGTCTTACCACATGTCCGGTGTTTTCTGCTGCACTGACCATTCCTTACTTGGTACTCTTGCCTTTGCCTAAGCACAAGCACACTGGATGCTGAAAAACTAGTAATTTGTACTTCAAGGCAGCTGAGTTGAAAGTAAATAAATAAACTGGTGATCTCTGTGCTGCACATGATTAAGGGTATAAATTTGAGTAAGTAGTGATATAAGGGGTCCAATAAAGACGTTTCAACAGGTCCAGTAAAGACTCTCTAGTGTGGGTTAATGGCAGCGGTATTTTATTAAGTTATCACAGCAACCCCTGAGTCATGGATGTAAAAGTGTGTACATAGTGATATAAGGGCTCCAATAAAAGCGTTACGATCACAGGCCCACCCTGTGCTATGGGCCCCAGTATTACTGCCCTGCCTGCATTGCTGGTAGTTGTGCCCCTGCTGAGCTCCCTTCTACAAACATCCCACACTATCCGCGTTCCCCTTCAAATAAGCCCTCATCTGCAATGCTCGCTCTCGCTCTGCTGGTGCTGTTTCAGCGTGACAGGTTTGAGCAGTGAGCTAGCGAGGGGCTTGCATAAGCAGGATGTGACTGAGCCAAAGCTGAGTCTCACCTCCAGCCCAGAAGCCTCAGGGTGGGGTACCAGGACAGGGAAGAGGGGGCGCGCACGCGAGAGCTTCACCGTGATACGCCTGCCTGTGCAAAACAATCAAGATGGCAGATGTGCCACTGCGAATTAACGTGTAAATGTTAGCTAACGCTAATCTCCAAGCACAGTCATCCTGAGCTCTCCCTTTAGCCCCCCTAATGTCTTCGGATATGAGCCGAGCGTGTTGCTGGAGATAACGCTAACGGCTCCTCGGGCGGATTTAAGCTAACGCTAAGTGCTAAAGGCCAATCACTCAAGGTTGCTCCCTGTACTGCTGAAGGTGTGGAGAGCAGTCAGGCTGAGCTGTAGTTGACATGGGAAGTTACTACAGTATAATGATTCACCTTGAATGAAGCTTTAGTTTAAGACAAGCACAGAATCTGAAAGTAAGCTATACACGAAGGATATCACACACTTCTTCAGTAGTAATAGTGTTGTAGTACTCAAATCCGATCTTAAGACCAGTTATGAGATTGGAAATTAATTATTTTTGTCTTGGTCTCGCTCTAAAGTAGACTCTGAAGCCGCTCTTTAGACCAGCCATGTGTAAAGTATGTTATTTAATAGCAAATATATTATAAAATGTAAAATCATTGACTCAGACTGGACTAGAACACTAGGTAGTACACAGGGATGGAGAGAGTGTTTTGAGTTTATTCTTCTCCTGCTCACTCCTTCTGGGCAAATCTTTGACAAATGAGCTGAGCTCCAACCAATCAGATTGTTGATATGTGGCACAGCAGACGGTAGACTCCGCTTTGACCAGTGCTAGATCAATGTCACCACCATATTGATCCGGGCAACCAAGATGTAAAATACAAGGGGTATACAAGTCTGATACCCCCTAATTAATTTCTTGGACACCCAAACATCACAACTAACTTATTATGGTGTTATGCTGACCCTGTTTAGTTGCTTTACCTACAAGAGTTTGATGATGTAGGTTTATGCCAATAGTATTTTATTAAGTTATCACAGCTACCCAGGAGTCATGGGTGTAAAACTGCATACATAGTGTTATGTGTTATAAGGGGTCCACTAAATATGTTATGCTACGGGTTCCAGTATTACTGCCATGCCTTTTCCAAAGACTTTGATAGTAAAAAGTGAAATCCTACTCAAACCGCAGACAAAAGAGATGATGTCTAAGGTCTCAGGGAATATGTGGAAGAACATATTACCAAAACAATAAAGAGAAGAATTGTTAAACCAAACATTTTATTGCTATTGACAAGTGAGCTAACAATCAGCTAATGCTGGATTAGCGAGCCAAGATTTTGCAAACTGGAAGCAACTTGTCCTAAGTCTCAGAAGACTGGACTGGAAAAAAGCTGCCTTAATTGTGTCCAGCTCAGCCTGTACAGTCCGTCGCACAATCCAAGCCAGATCTCTGGGAATGACCTGAGCATTGTGCTGAGAGCTAACTTGTAGGCCACCAGAGTCAGACTAATGTCAGTAATAATTTTAGCTAGCTACGACAGCCGAGACTGATGAGAAGTCACATCTACTAAAGTGCCCATAACATTTAATCTGCATGTGTTTCTACAAACCCATTTTTATAACAAGTTAATATTAGGACATGCTAATGATCCTGATTATTTATAAGGGCAGCTCTAAGCTAAAAAACTGATAAAATGATAAACATAAACACACTCATACATCATATGATTTCTATCTCTTCATTAAAGTTAGCAAAAAATAAAAGACTTTTTGTACAGCCTGTAAGACGGTGTGTCTTGCTCAGAGTTGTTAGCTTTAGCATTAGTTCACCTGAAGAGAGAGAGCTCAAACCCCCCCCCTCCCCAAAAAACAAAAAACAAAAAAATGCACACACACACACACACTTTGTGCCTCATTCGTAAAGTCCTCAGAGGTGAAACATTCTTTTCAGCTTCAAAATAAATGGACGGAGCTAAACGACTGTATACAGAATAGGTGGATACATGTGAGTTTGTTTTTATGACATCACAGAAACAGGGCTGCTTAGTTTCCTTATACTGACTGTTTACACATCATTGCTTTATTTCCCCCCAAGAAAAGTTCAGTTTTCACAGATGAGGGCCCTTTAAGGAAATGTGAAAGGGTGGAGATTTTGAGTGTTTTTTTTTCTTTTTGTGATTCCGACAGCCCCTAACACCCTAACAACCCAACCCCCTTGCATGCCATCTTTTGCTGAGACACTGCAGTGAGAGAGATTTGTGGTGGACCTGCTCCTCTGGTATTGTGCCTTAAATGACTTTTATGTGCTAATGACTCTATTTAATGAAACCTTGTAAAATTCCACGCGCAGCGCTATGGAGGAAGTCTAAATTAGGGGCTTTAAAGATTTTCTAATCCGGAGAGGGTTGAAACTGTAGCTGTGCCTGCTTTACAGTGTTTCCCCCACCCTCTCCCTACCCCACTCTTAACGCTTCATTTAGACTGCACAGTGTGTTTCCATATAAATCATAGATCTAATAAACAGTGAATGAGCATGATAATTAAAATGCACATAATTACGCTGAGGCTTTTTGGGGTCTGACAAATCAAGGCCGTGGGGTCCAGGCACGCTTCATCCCTTTGTTTTGGGTTTAATTTGTTACGTTTACTGAGGCAGATGAGTCTATGCACTACTAAAGCACAGCGCCATTCATAATGCCTCATTCGTAAGGAATGAAAACTAAAAATAGATAACAGGTGAAGATGGCTTTGTACTTCTTATGAAGCAGGCTTTTGTAGTTCTGTTGTCTTTATGAAGCTGAATCAATATTTAGAAAACAGGGTGGGAACAGGTGGGTTATAGGGCCCACTGTATAGTTGTACAGTCAAATGCTGCTGATTTCTTGACACCCTGACTATTAAAGAGACAGTATCATGAAAATAAAATAAAAAAAATTGAAATAGTATGCAAACATCACACTGTTCACTTCCCAGCCCATATGGTCCATCTATGGCAAATAAACTAAAAAAAAACAGGCATTTTTAAATTCATGAATATGTTTGTGATGTCACAAAGTACAGACACTTTAACATACATGCATCTACACAGCCTACTGCAGTTTGACTCACCCACTGAAGATCAAATAATAAGGAGTCATTCATCCTGGAGTACTTTCTGAAGGAGGTATAATATAGAGCAGCCAATGAGAAGAAAGGTTATTTACATACTATTATTGTTATTAAAGGACACATATCATCCATTTTTCTTGCACCTCTTCTGTTTCCCTGCTGTCACTTGGTGTTTATGACACTTGTGTATTGTTATATACAAACACTGTCATAGTTTCTCATTTACATGAACGTTTTCCTAACTCTCTATCCCTGATGATTTATGTAAATGATCTGTGTTCTAATTGGCTGCCCTGTATTATAGCTGATTAATAAAAAAACTATGTCTTTATAACTATTATGTAAATAAGCAGGACTAAACTGATGTAGGTTGAAGAGTTTGATATATGTAAATGTGCCTTTTGAGACATCACAAGCACGATTTAATGAAAGTACAGAGTTATGGTTGATTCAGTTTAAAGTATTACATAGAGTTCATCTATCCAAGTCCCGATTATCCAAATTTTATCGGAATGCTGTTAATGATTAATGTGATAACTGAAGTCACATGGGTTTTTTTGTCCTTCTTTACATAAATTATGGTCTGAATATTTTAAGATTATGACAAAAGTTTTGGGCACTCATATCAGTAAGAACCCTTTAGTCGCAATATTTGTTTTTTCTACTGATTTACCTGTGCTGGACAGAGCTCAAAAATAGCATTTACATCTCTATTGGCAAGGCGTTGCATGTTATTACTGTGGAAGTCTTCAAAACACCTTCCATTTCAATGTGGCTTCGTGATGTCAGGCATTTTCTTACTATGGAAAAGATAAGATCCACCTTAAAAAGGCAACACTGCAACATTTTATTTTAAATGGAATCCTTTCTTTATATATTTTAATTCACTTCAGTTTATGCCAGCGGGTTGAGGGGATTTTTCTTTTAGAATTATTTTTTTGTTTATTTATTTTGGTAATTAAGGGGGGGGGATTATGTGTTGTTCTGGAATTTGGTTTCATATTTTATGCATTGACTAATAAAAAAAGTTTACAAAAAGTATAGAGTTATAGAGAGTGAATGCAATGTTTTAATACTTTAACAATGTTAAACAGTTAAAAAGTGGTTAAACAGATTCATATATTAGGGTTTCACATGATATGTGCTCTTAAAGGCCCAGTGGCAACACTCGGATACATTAAGGAATAAGTATGTAAGTTAGAAATAAGTGTCTTTGGTACAGAAGCATACAAATACTATATAAAAATAAAGCAGACCCAAAGGAAATGTAGGACATGGGCCCCTCCTTGGGTCTGGAATAGCAACATCAATTGTTCCTTTTAAAAGCCACTTTTCGATCTGATGCTCATACGCTCAGAAATCAATGATCTGCAGCAGAGCAGGTTAGTTCAGGATTACCTCCACCGTGGCAGGCGGATCAGTTTGGATAGGACTTTTTTCTGACAGCACAGCATATTCATCTGCTCAGTGCAGGATGAGAGGGGGGTTATGGGAGGATATACTGTGGGATCAGAGGCACCTCGGCAGCTGGGGAACGTCTACAGCGTTTAGCGTGCATGACTGAGACAGCATGCTGTGGAGGAGAGCGCAGAGGAGCATCACCCGTCTCCACCAGCTGAGCACCGCTGCCACCTAGTGCTGGAGAGGAGGCGCGACATCAAAGAGGTGAGAATCGATTGAAAATCCTCAGCATGGTTTCTCCCTTGTCAGAATCTCTAATTACATGCTGTATTGCTTGTCGTGAGCTCTACATCAAGTCGCACTGATGCTCGCATTAGTCTTAGTAATGAGTCTCTTCCCTGCTAGTGGCGAAGGGCGGCCTGGATGGCATCAGTTTACCCCGGAGAGCATTAGAGGCAACAAGAAACCCTGGCAGCCCCAGCCTGCTTCTTCGCTGCCTAATCAAAGCCATTCGTTCTCCACAGACAGCAAGGTCTACAGCCAGCACCAGGGACTGTTTAGTACGCTTTAGGACGAGAAAGATAAGTCCCCGCTGTCAAAAGGATTCAAGGTTCAAGCACCTAAGTCATCAGAAGTGATGGAAGCGCTTATAAACGCACTAGGCCTACATGACCATCAGATCCAGGGCGCTCCCTTGATTACAAATGAAGGCCCATCCACTGTTCCTCTCCTTCCGTCGTCCACTGCACGTATATGTATATATAAGAGAATCTAATAAACTAGGATTTAACAGCCGTCGTCAGTCATAATGGTGATGAAGCACTTTTTCCTTAGCTTCTGCTTAAGCGATGGGAACAATTACGGCCACCTAGCCGAAGCTTCCCACAGTGAGACGTTCAAGGCAAGCTGCAGGGGGTGCGCTTCAATTTTTTTTCAGCCGTCCCCCCCTCCCGTGTTATGTGTCAGGGGTTTGATAAGGAGAAAATTAGATGTAAGAAAAAAAGGAGGCAAAAAAGTAAATTTCAGGCCTTTATTACAAACCCCTTGGTCTCCTCCAGGCGGTGTCTGGTGTCTCCAAGCTTGCGCGCCTTGCATTTGATTGGCAGCTCTTGCTCTTTCACACAGTCGTGCTCTCGCTGCCGCTCCGGAAAAAGACAACAGTTCCAGCAGGTTGCCTCAGTCGGAGACTAAGGCAATGTTTGGATGCGACGATGCAGAGATGCTCATTTCCAGAGCCAATATTTGGTGCAAACAGTTTTTCCCCACATCTTTACAAATTTAATAATTTGAATAGAATGAACACAGAATGTTTCACTGTTCACTCTCCTTCAATACAGTCCGTATATGAAAACTAAGTGAAAACATCCTGTTTTGAATTTATTGCTCCTTTTTTTAAAGCCACACAGACACCCACACACATACACACACACACACACACACACATAGGTTATCTTGCCCCTTTATACTACAGTTATAAGCAATGTTTGGGCCTGTACAGCTTTAGACAATAAGAGACGATACAGGGCAACCAATCAGAACAGAACTCTTTTACACAGTCTTAAAGGCACAGTAACAGAAACCAATGTGTAAAATATCCCTTGGTATTTGAGGAGTCCTATGTTGGGTAGCTACTCCAGCGTTGCCTCGCTGCTAGAGAGTGAGTTCTATGTTGGGTAGCTACTCCAGCGTTGGCTCGCTGCTGGAGAGTGAGTTCTATGTTGGGTGGCTACTCCGGCGTTGGCTCGCTGCTAGAGAGTGAGTTCTATGTTGGGTAGCTACTACAGCGTTGGCTCGCTGCTAGAGAGTGAGTTCTATGTTGGGTAGCTACTCCAGCGTTGGCTCGCTGCTGGAGAGTGAGTTCTATGTTGGGTAGCTACTCCAGCGTTGGCTCGCTGCTGGAGAGTGAGTTCTATGTTGGGTAGCTACTACAGCGTTGGCTCGCTGCTAGAGAGTGAGTTCTATGTTGGGTGGCTACTCCGGCGTTGGCTCGCTGCTAGAAAGTGAGTTCTATGTTGGGTGGCTACTCCGGCGTTGGCTCGCTGCTAGAGAGTGAGTTCTATGTTGGGTGGCTACTCCGGCGTTGGCTCGCTGCTAGAGAGTGAGTTCTATGTTGGGTGGCTACTCCGGCGTTGGCTCGCTGCTAGAAAGTGAGTCCTATGTTGGGTGGCTACTCCGGCGTTGGCTCGCTGCTAGAGAGTGAGTTCTATGTTGGGTGGCTACTCCGGCGTTGCCTCGCTGCTAGAGAGTGAGTTCTATGTTGGGTAGCTACTCCAGCGTTGGCTCGCTGCTGGAGAGTGAGTTCTATGTTGGGTGGCTACTCCGGCGTTGCCTCGCTGCTAGAGAGTGAGTTCTATGTTGGGTGGCTACTCCGGCGTTGGCTCGCTGCTAGAGAGTGAGTTCTATGTTGGGTAGCTACTCCGGCGTTGCCTCGCTGCTAGAGAGTGAGTTCTATGTTGGGTGGCTACTCCGGCGTTGCCTCGCTGCTAGAGAGTAAGTTCTATGTTGGGTGGCTACTCCAGCGTTGGCTCGCTGCTGGAGAGTGAGTTCTATGTTGGGTGGCTACTCCGGCGTTGCCTCGCTGCTAGAGAGTGAGTTCTATGTTGGGTAGCTACTCCAGCGTTGGCTCGCTGCTGGAGAGTGAGTTCTATGTTGGGTGGCTACTCCGGCGTTGCCTCGCTGCTAGAGAGTGAGTTCTATGTTGGGTAGCTACTACAGCGTTGGCTCGCTGCTAGAGAGTGAGTTCTATGTTGGGTGGCTACTCCGGCATTGGCTCGCTGCTAGAGAGTGAGTTCTATGTTGGGTGGCTACTCCGGCGTTGGCTCGCTGCTAGAGAGTGAGTTCTATGTTGGGTAGCTACTACAGCGTTGGCTCGCTGCTAGAGAGTGAGTTCTATGTTGGGTGGCTACTCCGGCATTGGCTCGCTGCTAGAGAGTGAGTTCTATGTTGGGTGGCTACTCCGGCGTTGGCTCGCTGCTAGAGAGTGAGTTCTATGTTGGGTGGCTACTCCAGCGTTGGCTCGCTGCTAGAGAGTGAGTTCTATGTTGGGTGGCTACTCCGGTGTTGGAACAACATTTATTTAAATGTTTTATAAATAATTAATTCCGTTCAGCATTTCATTAATAAACGTTGTTGAAACGTCTTTCAGTAGCTGATGGTATAAGATGTTGATACTAGGCTACTTTAGTAAACAGGATACCGCACTGAATCATAACACAAGTTAAAAATGATGATGGTCCAGACCTTGGCCGGAGGAAATGTCCTCTGACTGGACTTTACTGAATTCTAGTTAAACGCCCCTGCTCTACGGGATGAAGAGAGGCGGAATCATCTAAAAATAAACTGTAAGGGTTTTGGTATATACAATTATAATGCAAAATGACATGCTCAGGTGACGTGGTCTGTAGAAAATAAGTTAAAAGAACACATACCTGCACATTTTAATACACAATTACTGTTTAATTACCAAATTGAAAGTAGTGGGGAAAAATTTATCAAATACAGCCTGTGCGACATTAAGATTAATTGATAAAGATAAAGAAATTGTTCAGTAACATTCTTAAATTCTGAGTTGCAGCATACTGTAGAACTCTTAACTCTTCAACACTAGCATTTTCTTCTAGCATGTTGCAGTTTCAGAGGTTTTAATGAACATAATTATGTAACTTTACACACCAAAAATAAGTCTAATAAGGAAACAATATTTAAAAAAAAACATGCATTACCAAACTGTCTAACTGTTTCTTAACAATAAAGGTATGTATGCAAAGCTAATGGAATTAGAATTATTAGAAATATTATTTCCTAAACAAACAAAAAATACAAAAATGTACATACTTCTTGGTGAAAATGTTGAAGGGTTAAGAGGTAGCCTGTCCATAGTTACTGTTGTTAGGTGGTGTTTTGCATTTGATTGCATAAAACCACAAAAATGCCATCAAGCGAAAACAAAACTATCTCCTTCCACCTTAAGCATCAACCCATTTTTACATGCAGTAGTATATGACTGGGGACGACTGGAGCGACGCCAATTAACATCTTGCTTAAGGCCCGCAAAATATTCAGAAGCGGTCTTGCTTCCCTCTACCTCATTCAAAAACACTAGCGCACTGCACAGTCAACCAGATTAATAAGCTTGTCAAGTGTTTGACCCTCATTTCATTTTATGTAACTGAAATGAAAAAGTATTTGTGCTCCCCTCTGAAAATTCTATTAGACTTTTATAAATGAACTCATGAACTGTAAAAGAGCTGCTCACCACATCAATTACAAGAGGACAGTGGGATATATGGAAAAGGACTTCTCCAGTTGGTTTCTCCTGCATATTGATGTGTTCATGTCTGCTGAACATCTTGAACATGAGTTCTGCTGCGGAGGCTAAAAGAGATGAAAGCTGATTTGAACCTTTAACCATTAACAGCAGGTAAAATTAAGCTCAGCGAGGCTGGTCTAGTCAGGGGTCTCTATGCACTCTCCAAAAACAAGGTTCCCTAATAATTCTTGGCTTGGGCATACAGTTCTGTGCAGAAGAGTTTGCACATTCTTTTATTTCTTTTCCAGATAAACAGCTATTGAGTACCAGTTACTTTTCAGTACAAGGAAAACAAGCTGAAAATCACACAGACACCTTAACAGCTGAAAATAATTTCAGTTATTTACTGTTTAGTATGTATTCAGTTTAGAACTTGATCTTCTACTATCCCTCATAGAGGAGGGATAGCTTTAAAGGTGCAGTAAGTGCTATTGCGGACTGTCCGGTGTTGGTACACAGCCCTGGCCACATAACACTCTTTCAGCCAATCAGTAGCAGGAGGCATTTGTGCTCATGCACAGGGCAGTGGGAAGAGGAGGGCCTACGTGCTGAAGTCCACTCCCTGTAAAAAAGAAAAGATAGCTGCTGTACCGTTCAAGAAGCTAATAAATAATAAGCTTCTTGGAGAGTTTAAAGGCCTAAAAGGTAACGAGGGGGTTGCTGTGATTCTGCTGGACAGGTGGGCAACATTTACATATTTTTGCAGTTACACAGGACCAATCGGTCAGTACTGTTGCTAATGTTTGTGATGCATCACAGAAGCAACTGTAGTGACAGTTGGTTAACACACATCCTAGCTCACGTCCAGTGCTTAATAAAAAAAACATCAGGTAATGGAACACTAAAGGTGGGGTGATCCAGCAAGTGGCAGTGAGGCAAAAGGTCCTGGAACGCAAAGACACAACAGTGCTTCAAGTGTCCATCTAACATTGTAGCATTCTATACAATACAATAATCTTAGCTTTAATGAATGCAGTAAGGAGCTGCAACCATAAAATCTCAGAGATGCCACTAGATGAATAGTTTTTGGTGTCCTACAAAAAAAAAAAAGACGTCAAAGTGGTGGTGGATCCACATAAATAAGTTCTGGAACATAGGTACCTGAAATATGAGAGGTGCTGGATCTTGTTCCAGCAAGATCCAGCACAAATTAAGCACTGCTCATGTCTATGAAAGAAGAGTTTGGGGGTGGAGCTTCAGAAGGAGCACTGAAGGGAGGGGTGTATTTGTTTTGCAGAACAGGATACTCTTCCTTTAAGTACTGTTTATCTGATGGTGTCTGCTGAGAGTCCTCTTTTCTCTACATCTTTAAATCATTTCTGGACCTAGACATTTTTAAAACCTCCTGTTAAACTGGTTTGCTGCTTTTCTCTTATACTAAAACTTAATAAGCATTTAAACCAGAATTTAAATAAATGAAAATGTCTGTATTGTACTATATAGTTCTAGGCGAAACTTTTATATATGTTGTAGAACCTTGTTCATTAAATAAATATTATTTAAACGTCTTCGAAACTCTTGGAAAAATCTTCTGCAGACTTGCAGATGTATAGAAATGAAATCAAAGGTGCTTTTTCTATAGTATCGCTCCAAAGACCCCTTTCTGGCACTGTTATTTTCCAAAAGTATGTGGACATGTTCACATATCATATATATGTTCATGTATCAATTACACCAAAAGAAGCTGGGATAACATGTGAAAGAAAGAGATTAGGAATTCGAAGAAACTTTAAAGCAATTTAGTTTATATTGTTTGGTTTACAAAAATGACCGCATACCGTACACAATTTCCTCCCACAATTGGTATAAACTAAAAAAACGTGACTTTCATTCAGTGACATTGTACAACTATATGTATTTACAAAGCGAGCAATCATACAGACAACATACGACACAAACAAGCAAACCGTTCTTTCACACTGCACACTACTGGCAGTCGCTACAGTTCCCGAGGTAGCTTCCATGGTTAGACGATGCATCCCATTCTTGATTAGATGTATTCTGTACAAATAATTTACAACACACTGAAACACTCACACAAAACACGTCTTAATAGACGCACAAAGATTTGGAATTTGTCAGTGACGTTACCTCCAAGAAGCGCCGGCTGTGTGAGGAGCTTATTTGACTAACATGAGAACGTTACTAAAATTCAGCTAGAATGCAAATGTGCTTTAAAGGCCTGAAGGAAGGCAGTGCCATTTTGCATCAAAGCAAAAGCAAAGGACACGTGGGAAAGGTTCTCTGTTCTCTGCAACTCCAGAGGTGCAGATGTGGACTCTCGCTATGACAATACATGGGGTTAAGGACAGTTTCATGGAAATGGACTAAGCCTAGTCTGAAACTAAACTGCAATGGCAATATTTTTTCTTCCTCTAAATATCGTCGCTGTCCAATGATAAATAAGTATCTCCAAATATGTAACTTTACAGGAGATACCAAAAACATTCTTTGCTTTCAATGTAAGTCAATGGAACCAGCATTTTTTCCAAGCTATTTTGAAGCCCTTCTATTGGTCCATTCATCATGAAATGTTCACACAATGTAAATGACCACTGGTGTGTGCAAATGATGTAGACAACTCAAAATCATCAAAAATGGAGACATGTTTTTCATTGGACAACGATGATATACTGTTTCGTCTTGGTCTAAGACTGTTACACACTGGATGCAATGCAAATATTTTAGAACTGTGCTTTCTGAACCAAACAAACGGGCAGAATCAAGTGAGAAAGACAAGCTTTGCTCCTCACAAACAGGTCAAGCGATGACATTGGCTGGGCTGCTTTCCACTGTTTGCAAGCGAACGAGCATGGAAAGTTTCGACTTGTCGTTCAGTAGCTGAAACGTTAAGTGCTTTCGCATATGGCTTAGATGTCCGCGACCACTTTTTCAGCTGCTTCTGGAGATGCCACTGCCGTATGTGACGAGTGATAAAATAATCTTATTTGCGTTCGTCAAAAAGTACTGTTTGCTGGAACGCAATGTACTAGCAATCTCAGCTGTCACCACAGCACTGAGTGTGTATACGTGCACTCAATAACAGCACAGATAAATAGGTTTCTGCAGTTAATTGATTACTTAGGGGGTCCTGTAATCAGACTAGAAAAGAGTTTAGGAAATGCATTCAAGCAAGCTAAAAAGACCTTAGGTCAGTCATTGGGTTTCTTAGCATGTGTATGAACCTTATTCTGATTTCTTTTGGATTTCTTGATGGCGACGATGGCACCAGAAATAAGGGAACCATGTTTAACACAGCAACCATGAGATGGCGACAACAAAACATCTGGAGCGATGCTAAAACCAACTACATGCTTGATGAAATGAAGGACTTAAATGTTCATGTTCTAGCTTTTCACTGTTTGTAGGTACTTGTTGAATACTGTGGCCTGAATTTTAAGTTTGTTATGTTTACTCGTTTATGTTTATTGGCCAGTTTGTGAAGTGAAAATCCAATTACTGCCCAACTCATCATAGCCATTATTTGATTACTCAAGTGCATGTAAACGCAGGCGAAATCTGATTTTCTCCACTTACTGGATTATCAGGTGCACTGGTCAAGTCGACTGATGCATTTATTGTGCTCAGTGTGTAAAGGCCTTTAGGGAAGCTGGCCAAAAATGCTAAAATGTTGTAGCGACTTTCCAACTCTACCTCAACTAAATGGCAACTTCTAGATCAGGGTGAAATACGTGATCATTAAAAAAATAATAATAATAAAAATATGAATATACATATACACTCTTTGGACCTGTTCATGCTCCAGAAAATAGGGCTATACATAAAGCAATTACAGCACTTGCACCACTATAAAAGTAATCTAGCTCTTTGGGGATATTATGCGGAAAGGAAATACCATTTGATTTTGGGGTTATAATCTGGAATATCCAAAGTGTCCAGCACATAATTTAAAACTGCCATACTCAACTGGCATATGCTATGATTGAATAAAAAGTACCTTTTCTTGATATCGTTTTATAATCCAAAAATACTGTTTTCCTATACATTTGTGTTACTAATAAAATCAACACACCATTACCAAGGTCAAACCAATCACCGGCTACATTAAGGGAACAGACCTGGAATTCTCGTCCACTCTATTTCAGAACTCTAGCTTCAAACGATTCACTCCCCCTGATGGCATCTTCGGAGGAAGACAAGGGTCCATTTGAATTCATCTGTAAGACAGGCTGGACAGTCTGAAGGAATGGCTGCTGGGCAATGCTAAATATTAGCATCATTTCTAAAGAAGGCGAGGCAGTATCAAAATAGACTCACTCTTTTAAAAGCTTCAGTTCTACATTACATTCTTCTTGACTTAAACTCTTGAACACGTACATGAACGTTGCTACATGGAAGAGGATCCTGTGGTTCTGTCATGCATTGAGGTCAATAGAAGAGGGAATGACAACAGTGAAGAAAAAAAATACATCATCATCATCATCATCGCAAAAACATAAACAGTTTCTCGTCTGAGAGCTGGCACATGTATCCCTGCTGAATAAGAACCACTGTCACAAATTAAAGTCGTGTTTCCTAGAAGAGCGAGAGGCAGGCACTAGCTGTTGGGCTTGTGTGTGTGTTTTGTAAGGAGTGGGCAGTCAGCTTTCTGCAGCCACCAATCTGGCCATGAGGATGAAAAAAGAGGAACGCAAATACAGTCCTGACAACATTTGGCTCAGTGAGTCTTCTGTGTATTGTCAGTTTCCCTTTTTTTTTTTTTTCCTCTCCATACGAGGGGTCAGTGTCTGTTCACACACATACACACACACACACGTGCATATGTGTGCTCTGGGGGGGAAAAAGTGCTTTCTGACTGGCTGTGTGTCCCCGGCTGTTCCATGCATGCTGTGCTTATGTCCACCTTGAGTGAGCGAGCCAGAGTGCACGAGTGAGTGACCGACCGAGTGAATGGTGTAAATGTGTGAGTAGGCATTAGGGCTGCACAATATGAACAAAAGACCTTCTTGATATCATATTGCGACTGTGATTGTGGTTATGCACTGCAATAGGCTAAAAGCACACTGGTGAACCCATTGATGTGATGTCTCCTGCATTCTTCTTCTGTTCGCTGGATCATATAAATGCCCTAATTTATCCAAACACTTGGTCGGGACGCTCACAGCCTACAAGAAAACGGTGGTTGGAGGCTCATATGCATGTTGTGGACTTTGGCGATATCTGTGCTAGGCCGATATCGCGTGAAAGATTAGCAAACGCTGTGCTGTGCAGCCCTGGTGTGTGCAGGCTCAGTCTCTGACACGTGGGATGTTGTAGGAGTAGTGTACTAACGGCAGGCCGCGGCTCTGGCAGAAACAGGCTCGTCCGCATGCTTGGACCTGCTCGGAGCTGTCCGACACGAACGAGTCGCCCTCGTCCGCGTACTCCGACTGCGCCCACAGGGTGCCGCTGTCCGCCCAGCAGCCCTCGCCCCTAGGGCAAGGGGCCTCAGCACCCGCTAACGCCGGGCAGCTGTGCGACTTCACTAAATGTCTGCAGGCGGACGAGGAGGAGGACGAGGAGGCGGACGACGAAGATGTTCTGGCGAGGAGGGCCGCCTCACAGTGCTCGCAAAGCTGAGTGTACATCCCACATTCGTAACCGAGCTCTCCCGTCCCGGATGAGCCCCCACTTTCTCCCGCTCCGGACGAGCCCCCGGATCCAGACCCGACCGCCACGGTTTTACCGTTCCTTCCGTCACAGGCTCCACCCCTGGCCCGGCCCCTCAGGCGGAGCCAGTCGTGTCGGAAGGCCGGGTTGAAGCAGACGTAGAGAACTGGGTTCAAGCAAGCCGACAAAGGGAAGAAAATCAGAGTGACTGATTTGGCCATCTCCGGACCACCTGCTGCACTTCCAGCACCGGCCAGCAAGGGGGCAAAGGAGAAGGCTGCTACGGGGCAGAAGAAGATGCAGTTGGTGAAAATGAGCCAGGCCACATGGCGGACGGAGCCGGCCTGCTCCGGGTCGGCCAGTCGTGCGCGTCCCAGACTGCAGTACAGGCGGGTGTAGACCACTGCGCTCAGCAGGTAGGCCAGAGTGTTCAGTAGGACAAGTGCCACCGTCACCCCCAGGCCTGGCCCTGGACCTCCGGAGAATGGCAGACAAAGTGGAGACCCGCCAGCCGAATCATGATATAAGCTAAGAAAAGCGGCAACCGCAGCCAAAAGACCCAGCAGGGCAGCGGCCAGGCCAAACCTTTTGCGGCCCTCTCTTCGCTCGGCTCCACCTCCCCTCAGAAGTCCTGACTTGCCCATCAGGGCACGAACAGCCAGGCTTCGCTCCACGGCGGCCAGTGGCAACAACAGGACGGCCCACTCGGACGAGAAGACGGCCAGCACGCCCAGTGCCTGACATCCGGCGCCCGTCTCCCACTGAACGCCGTAGGTGGCAAACGAACCCCAGGTGACGACATCTAGGAGGGTCAGGGCGGCCACATACAGGCCTGTCAGCAGGTTGGAGGAGGCCAGCAAAGCCACTAGCAGCCGGGCAGGAGAGAGCGGGGAGGCGCGGGGGGAGAAGCTGGCAGCCAGCACCAAACAGTTGAACAGGAGTGCCACCAGGCAGATGAACCATACGGTCAGTCTGATCATCCAGCTCCCCAGCAGGTGAGCGCACGGTTTGAAGGCCCCTGAAAGGACCACCAAAGCTCTCAGTTAAAGTATTCATATAGTTAAATCGTTAGCATTCAATCACAAAAGAGAATCAGGTGAAGTAAATACCTACAGAAGTTAGTGTCATTGCTTAAGGATTAATCTTTAAATATTTATTACAAGGGCATTTTTAGAAAGGCTGTTGTTATTCCATAAATGCATGGGTGTTTTGCTTCAGGTTGTTATCATCCTGGCACTGATATCCAACAAATCAACTACAAACTGTTTGATTGTGTAAGACGCAGTGTTTATTGGCAATTACATCATAAAATAAACTTAGAGTACTAAGCAAAAGACAAAGACCACTCAAAGAAATCTGTTTTCACCAGCTAGTTGCATTTTTGGCCTCTTGTGATCTAAGCAACCCAATTAAAAATACAAAAAACTCAGTAGAGAAAACATGCCACATCTCAATTGTCCTGCTTTGGTGTTCCATAGTGAATGTTCTTTTCGATCTATCTCCTTTTGTCAGTTCGGGCTGTACATCCTTTTAGACCCATAGCAATGACAGGCATGACAATAAAACCTTGAGCATAGTCACAGATTTCCTACAGTGTGAAGATGGACAGAAATCTCTGGGGATATTTTAGTGTGGTGTAGTGTATTTACCTGGGGAAGGAGAACAGTGCATAACGAGAGGAATCCGTTCTGTCTCCTCGTCACCACCTATAGACACAGAAAAGGAACCACAGTTTTAAATACTGGCGCAGGCGATGGGCATTTTTCAAATGTATTCTGCCTGCTGTCATACAGAAGCATAAACCTGTCCACTGCACATACAAACTAGCACTTAATTGTAAATGTAAATCTTTGTACTGTTAGGAATTCGATTTCTCATAGATTTAAACCTCTCGTACCCAAAGCATTCCTCTTGTCTTCACTTTCGGGGGAACTCGGTGTGTTGTCACAGGCCGTAAAAGCACAGCATTGATAGGCGTAGGGCACTGATATAGACCTAGAAACACAAACACAAAGGGGGTGAATTGGACTAAAAAAACTTCATATTCATTTTTTAACTGGAATACAAGTGTTTGTTTAGGAAAGACTGAATTTAGGTGGAGGAGAAGAATTATGTACTTAAACTACTAGAACTAGGACACAGAAGAGGCCTGAGTGCACTGCAATCATTCTATGCTACTAGGCTTGACTCACCTGAGCTTGGGTAGGCTCTTGGCGGTCAGACTGTTCTTCATTTCCGGATTGCCCGTCAGTTTAAGCTGGCTCAAAGCATTTAGTCCAGCTGTGGGTACGCTGGCTAAAAAGTTCATACTAAGATCCCTGGAGAAATAAAAACAGCTTTAATGTACATATAAAAACACACACATGGCACAATCTTGTATTGGTTTTGCTATACAGCTATGCATTCCATGTGTTACAGAGAAATCTTGTTATCACACAAGATATGACAAGATATGTTCTGTTTGCTTCTTTTTCTATTTCTGCACTGCAGTTTTGAGGCTAGAAAACTAGCAAACTTTACGTATGTCCAATTAGCATAATATCACAGCAAGTACTGTTTTGAGCTGGTTGACATATTTTTGCCATCATCTTAATATAAATTAAGCACTTAATATTACATTGTATATCACTTGCTTGCAATAATCAAATCAGAGACCACCATTTTTCCTTTGTGGTGCATTTAACGACTTATCAAAGCTTCTTTCAGTTGTTGCTTGTTTTAGAGGTTTCTCCCATCAGGCTCCTCTTTAAAAGGTGGAACGCATCTAGTGATGGTGATTTATTTAGTCACTAAAACGTTCCATTTTATTCCCCTGATTAAGTCCTTTGTTGTGTTGGAGGTGTGTTTTGGGTCATCTGCATTATGAAATTCTTATGATTCGATTAGACTTGGTACAAGTTTCCATAACATCTGAATTCATGCTGCTGCTACCATCATGAGTTACATCATCAATATAGATTGGTGAACCTGTCAGAAGTAATCCTGTAAGCCATGACACTACCTCCAGCATGCTTTACCAATGAGTGTATGGTTTGGATGGTGAGCAGATCCCCTTCCTTCAATCTTGGTCTTATCAGGCTCATTTCTGTATTTCCTTGCAAATTCCAATCTGATTTTCTGATTCTAACTGCTAATACGTGGTTTGCGTCTTGTAGTCTTCTTTAAATACTGTCCCATAGAGGTTGTTGGTGATGTAATTGTTGTACAAAGTTTCTGTCATCAACAGCTGTTGTTCTTCTTGGCTGACCTGTTCAGTGTCTGGTTTTTAGTTTACAATTGGTTCCTTTGTACAGGATATTGTACGCTTGTGCAATGCCATATTTTCATCTTTCATCAGCTTCAGAATGTTATGCTTTCTTTCTATAGACATATTTTTGTCTTCATGCTGTTTTAAACTTTTTAACAACAAATATAATCTTCATACAAAACCCAAGGCCCAAAACAAGAGTAGACAATCCGAGACATTAACTGATTGTACAGTGAATCTAACAGGGCGCATTCGGACAACAAAAAACAGCCACCAGTCACTTCCAGTACTTCTAATGTTCCAATATTTTGCTTACTTGAAAAATGGTAGGTTTAAACAAACCTTGTCATGTTCTGAGACGTTTACCACATCTAGATTTTTTTTCTTTTATTATTTGATTGTTTCAATTAGTTTTGTATTATTTTTTATTTTATTTTAATTGTATTTTTTATCTACTCTTTTTATTATTATTAATCTCTTACCCCCTTTTATGTAAATTTCTTACTAATTAAAGCTTTTATTTTTATCTATTTTTATTATTATTATTATTTCAATTTGTATATTCACTGTTAATTTTCTTTTAATATGTATTAGCTACTTTCTTCTCAGTTGTTTTATTTATAATGATTGGTTTTTATGTTCTTTGACATGTCAATCCCTGTTCTTGTAAATGCTAGGCTACATTGAAAATGAGGGTTGCCCGCAATGTACTTCTGAGTTAAAATAAAGATTGATTAATTGATTGATTGATTGATTAAGATGTACATTTCAGAAAAGAAAGACTAAAACTTAGGCTTATCGTCTCATATTAATGCTTTGAACTCAAATTTAATCTACAGCAGGAACAGAATAATCTGCCATGGCACTGAACTATTTTCCAAAAGAAAATGTATCAACATTCAATTTTTGACACTGACTAATCAAAATCACAGTTTAACCAGTAATCATCACTGTGAGGGTTTTGCTGAGCTTTGCTACATTCTAAGCCCCCAAAACTCTAAATCTGTGCACGTCTTACAGATTTATGAGCTGAGAAGTTCATGAATTTATAAGCATGAGTTTATTGAGTACTGCAAAAGCTCTGATTTTGTCTATAACTTGGGGATGAATACGGGGAGAACCGTTCAGATGATTTAGGATTGGAAGCATATGAACACGCCTAGGTTTAAGCACAAAAGAAGCTGGGACACAATCTAGAATTAGATTGACAGACTTGTTACTTAAATCTCACCCTAAACTTAATAACACAAAAAAACATAATGGCATATTAAAATGATACTGGTTATTATTGGCCCTGTGTGGAAAGAAAAAGACACAATGTTTTTTTTCTTGTTACAGATTGTACTATTACTTTGTTCAAATAAAATAATTAGCATTAATAAGTATCATGTGTTCTGGTCAATTAGTACGCTAGAGCAGATTATTAAACAGCACTGTCTGAATGGTGGTTATAGTAAATGTCTCTGTAAGCAGGATTCACATATAGGCTACAGGGGCAAGACTGAAGTACTCCAGTGCTGCAGAGACCTTAACCAAACACCCCAAACCCATGATGTTATTACACTTTTTTATGATTCAAGAAAACAAGATATATAGAACTATAGGTTTCCCATATTCTGCAGTGGCACAATGTCAACAAATAGCGTCATTGCTTGTGTATTTCAAAATCAGCACAGTGTGGGGTCAATGTTCGGGAAATGTTAGTTTTTACTGCTGCAGGGCAGCAAACAATGGCCTTTTTGTCAAAACAGTCCTTTTGTTGACTTTAGAAGATTTATTTTAGGAGTTCAAGCTTATGTTTACCTTCAAGCTGATGGTAATGTCTCGGGGGTGGGTCTGTTTGCGATTCATTATAATTGGGCTTATTACAGTGTCCACTGTGTGGCAAAAAAAAAATTCTAGGAAAGTGTACTGGTGTACCTCCCACCCCCCTCTTCAGGGTACGGGAAGATTCTTCACTAATGCCTTTACTGTGTGATAAGCTACGCATAAACAGTGTCAGCAAAGTTCACTACTCTGTGCTAGCGGACGGACTTACAGGTTGGTCAGAGCACTGAGAGAGAGGAAGGCATCTCGATGGATGAACTTGATCTGATTTCTGCTCAGGTCTCTGGACAGTAGAAAAACATACAGATAAAGAAGTTAAATATACACACTCATAAACAACACAACAGTATCAAACAACTGAGGAGACCATATTATATTTACTGTAGATAAAACATTATTGTTCTTACAGCACTCTGAGGTTGGTCAGGCCCTGAAAGGTGTCTCTGTCTATCTGCTGAATGTGGTTGTGTTGTAGGGTTCTATACAAGATGGGACAGAGGAACAACACAATGTTATGCCAATTAAATAAAAAACGTACAAAAAAATTTAAATGAACAAATATAATAATGAATATTTAAAAAGCACAAAAAAACAATTAAATATGCCACAAAAATGTCATTACACATAATTATAGTGATAATGACAATAAAAAAATAATTAAAACACATGCTGTTAAACAGTGCAAACACCAGTCGATTTCATATTTCCTATGAGAGACATTAAATTTGTAATCACTTCTTAAGACAAATTTTAAGTGGAGGTACAACACCCAAGCCTTCTTTTAATTTTTAATTTTTACCATTATTCTATTACACTTTGCTATCACAATAATATACTTTTCTAAGCATACTTTTCTTAAAGACCACTCATCAACTGCTGCTTTATAGAGAGCAAATTAGTCATGTTTAATTGGCAGATATTGCCAATGCTTAGGGTCAAGTGTGGTGCTACCAGTGTATTTTGTCTGCGTGTCAAACCATTATAATAAATGTCGTCGTATGAAAATGCCATTATATACTACTTTCATCGTCCAACCCTAAGAAAACAGAAGAGAAAGTCCCTGCTGCCTTGCTTACACCATATGTAGCCTCAGCTTTTGAAATGATAAAAAAAACCCACAAAAGACTGTGCTAGGAAATTCACTGTCTTAGACAAACTTTCTCTGCTGTAGAGGGTATTGGGTTTAGCCTATATACTTAAATCATTTTATAGCCTTTATTTAATATTTTCAGTTTTCACTCGACGTGTCCTGAATTTTGGTATGGCTTTGTCCAAGGATTTTCATCTAGCACTGCTAAATGAATATGTCGAGCCTGTGATATCGTGACAGAGAAAAATGGAGATGCTTACACATCCTGGAGCCTCACGCAGCCCTGAAAGGACGGCAGCTCTTCTATCTCATTGTAGGATAGATCTCTGTTGAAACACGCATACACATTTCATTACATTACGTCTAATATTTCACATTCTATATACAAATGTACTTGAATAGACTTTATTGAAACGTTCATTCACAGAAAATAAACTAAGCTTCATGCAACAGAATCACACACAGCTCTATAACAGGTAGTGTGTGTGTGTGTGTGTGTTTGTGTAACTGTGTCTGCCAATCCTCTGGGAGGTCATTAGAGCTGAGTTTAAGCCCCCTCACAGCTCTTGCTCTGCAGTGCCCCTGCTGCAGAGCACACTGCACTTCGGCCCATTAGACAGTGGTGTGTGTGCTTGGGTGTGTGTGTGTGTTGGGGGGGGTTTGAAACCTAAAAGACTGTTCGATTAGAACATTGACGTACAAAACCCTTCAAATGTTTTAGCATACTGATTCCATATTCTTTATTCTTTATTTGAATGCCCATTAGCTTCCACCATGTGCTCGCTAGTCTTGCTGGTGTCCACACAAAAGCAAAATCAATCAAAATAAACAAACAATCAAGCAGCAACACAAATCAAAGAAAAATAAAAAATGAAACTTAAAAATTAATATAAAGGCAGAGAGCACCCTCACATTTATATATGCGCAATCAAATTTTGTCTCAGTTGGTTTTTAAAAGTATATCTACTTTTATATCTGCCTGTTGTTTATAGGAAGACCTATAAAGAACAGTTCTCTTCATTAAATTTGACCTGTGACCTGTGCTCACTTCATTGTTTTATAGCCATGATAAAAGCCTGAAAAAACTCATTTGAGATGCATTTTTCCAAATAATAATGCATGAATAACAAAATTCAGGGATTTCAATTTAGCTTCCACATACTGGTTGTGTTAAAGTTATACACAAGAGTAAAATATTCATTTAAAGGGAAAAAAAATATTGAACATTTATTTTTGGGTGAACATATTAATTTGTGGAACAATAAATACCTCAGTATAAATTTGGCTACACTAATTCACGAGTCCGCACCTTTTTTTTTTACACTACATCCCCTCTGATACTCCTAGGCTGACCTGGCTATTAATTCTAAGACACTGGATTACTACATAATAAAATATAATCAATGACTCAAGAGACATTTTCTTGTGATTTGTAGACTATTTGTGTAGTGAAAGGATGAATAAAGCAGAATAAGATGCTATTATGCATATGTAATCTATAACACTACCTCCACCACGTTTTGCAGAAGAAACAGTATGCTGTAGACTGTCTGAAAGTTCTTTCCTTGTACCTCTGTATTTTCTCCCCTATAAAATTCTTCCCCAAGTTGTAAATAAATGACTTGCACAGATCTTCATGGTGGTTTATGTTTTTGTAATACCAGTTGCAGCCATAAAAGGCAGAAGCTCAAAGATGTCGCTGAGCAGCACCCTAACTACAACACAGTTACAGTGTGGAAACTTACAGAACTGTGTACAGAACTTTACTAGAAAAAGCTGTTCATCTGGCAGCATGTGTCGACAAAAGCATTAATATTATAATAATTACAAATAACATTACTGTAATAAGTAGGGGTGTAACAATACACTCTGCTCACGATTCGATCCGATTCACGATACTATTCGATTTTATCACGATATTTTAAACAAATATTTCTGAAAAATAAACAGTGCTCATTTTCTTGTGTATATTTTTTTAGTCCCCTGAAATTAAAGGTAATTACAAAGAAGAGAGGTTTAAAATTGAAACAAAATGCTCTATTGTAGCTCCACCATCTTAAACAACAAAATAAATAATAAAAGTTAAAACATTACATACATTTTATTTCTGAAGCATCAGTGTAGCTTTTCCTTTATAAAAAATAAAAAATAACACTTAAGAATGAAGAAGGAGCTTGGAATTATGCTATCGCAACACAAAAATACTGCAACAGTGCTGTACTGTAACCTACTAACCTACTTATCGCCATCATAAACTTGGCGATTGTTTCCGTTGGACTGCACGGTGCTCGCTGTTATGAAAGGTTGAAAAGTTTCACAACATCCTCAGCATCACTGACGCTGGAGCTATCTGAAGTATCAATGTGACTGGTACTTCGACACATCTCCGTACTCACAAGTGCTGCTGTTGTGGCTGCTTGTTGATAGTATAGCGCTCAAGCATTTCCAGCGAGCTACTCCATTGTGTATTGACATCCATGACGAGTTTACGCAGTGGCAACCGTAGCAGATCCTGTTTAGCGGCGATGGCACTTTGGTGGAAGAAGGCAGCTATGCGTCTCACTTAACCCGGCGTTTGATTGACACGGTTTACACTTAGGCCAGCTTGGGAAGCAAGCTCATGGCAGCCCAGTACTAACTGCCGTTACCATCTTATTATCATCTAGTTTCGATAATTGTTGTTAATTTAACAAGCCCATGTGATGCAGGGGGTCCAGAAGAAAATGCTTTTTTACAGCATTTATGTTTATCTGTCATAAGGGCATGCTATATTTTTACTGGCAGCAACACACTTACTGGTAAGATAAATGGTTTAGGTGCCGAAGACCTGTGCAGAGATCTGTATATGAAATTGACTTTCATTACTTTAATACAACTCAAGTTCACCTGAAAAGATGTTATTAATGGACAACGAAGCTTGGTGCCTTGTATATGCGGGTGTTTAGGATTTGTTGTGCTTGTGTGTGTAATAAATGACACGTAACCACTTTCTGAGTGTCATGTAATTACATATTGCTTTGGGTCCTGCCTCACATATAATTTATGTGCTCTATGCAGTTTGATTGATGTGTGTTTCCCAGAGTCACGAGTGGCGGGTCAGTGTGTGAGTGGCTCCTTTTGCCTTGTCATTTTATTAGAATGCAGGGATTAACAGAAGCTGTCTGTCCACGTGTGCGACAGCATTGTTCGAGAAACCGTGTTTCTTTATTATTCTGTCCACAGTTCAACACTTAAAGGTGTATACATGTTTTAAATGTTACAGGAAAGTAACTCTAAGTGTGAAGAGTCAGCGTGTGGAGTCAGATGTCTATAAAACAAACACACATTGGTGTAACTCACAGTGTGCGGAGCACGGCCAGGTCCTCACAGAGATCTTCAGGTATGGCTCTGATCTTGGTACCTGTTAGAGTGCTGGAGAACACACAAATTCGATTTCTTGTTAGAATTCTGGAGAACACATGCGCATTAAAATTCACACAATTGCTCAGAAAAGTGTGACATTTATCATCCTAATGACTGGTTTTGTCATTTCTATGAAGATCAGGTGTGTTTTAAATTTTCCTATGGTCTTTCTTATAGGGTGGGAATCTCTAGATACCTCATGATTCAAGGTGGCAGGATTTCCCAATTATTCCTGCATCTCTATTTTTTGTAACCTACGTCACTGTGAGCTGCGAGTCTAACCTATGCTACTGTGAGCTGCAACACAGAGTGGCAAAAGTACTAGTGGGCAATGACAGAATGTTGGTCTGGTGGCGTGAACATGTACTGTCCCTTTGAAATAATAACTTAGAACGTTGGTCAGAAAAAGTTGTGGTGATGTTTTCTTTTAAAACTTTATTTCATCATAGAAAATACTTTGAACAAAGATTTTGATGAAAGCTGTCCCCACATGCCCCTATATATATCGTGCACAAGCAATCAAATTACAAGCAGGGGCATGTAGTATATATATTACTGAGCTATATTTGGACCGGACTGCAGTGTTGTAATCCATTTTCAGCTCCACTCCAACATTAACAAGCAGCACAAGGGCGCAATGCTATTGTAAACATTGACAAACCTGTTCATATAGTGGTGTGTTTTAATAGTAGGATTTGAAAAATCTCAATATATCACTTTGCTTGCAGTATCACAGTATATCGTGATATATTGAATCGCTGTATCACAATACGTATTGTATAGGTTCTTGCCAGTACACAGCCCTAGCCATCACTGAGCTACATTGTTGTGTCGGGGTGATCTGGATACCTCTTCACCTCTAGGATCAGGTACAGAGACGTATGGCAAATGGGTGGTAGGAACTGAGTGCACTATTTGTATTATTTTTTGTATTATTATTTTTTGGAATTGAGCTCTGTATATGTTCACAATATGCTGCACAGCTGGCTTTCACAGTGCTGATGTGCACGCAGGGCCGCAATATGCAAATGACCCTCTGGCCAATCAATCATCTGTGCTGCGAGCAGCCTGGAAAATTCTGGATGTTCTTAAGGTGTTTGTTTAAATTAAAAGGTTAATGTGGCCCCTCTAATGGTAATAACTATGAACAAAATTAATGACAGCCTATTTTTAACCATGTCACACGTTTAAAAAAGTGCAAAGATATACTGCAAGGCGACACTGCAACAAGGTATTTTATTCACATCAGGCAACGATAATAGATTTATATTAGAGCACAAAGATGTCTCGTTTAGCACTCACAGGCTCTCCAAATTCCCTGTTCCAGTCAGGCTGGGAAAGTCCTGCACCAAACTGGCACCACGGAGCATTCTAAACCATACACACAGACAGACACACACACAAATGTATATATTAGATCTATTCAAAAACACACTGTACACAAACATCATGACTAAAACTGCCTCACTGTCTTTACTAAGACAGATTAGGGCTGCAAAATATATAGCTTGTTAACAAATATAGTGCCATTTGTCTTTGCAAGACTGATACTGAAGAGACATATTATATGTAAATATGTCCAACTATGTCCATGTCTAATAATGGTCACATATTTTACATATTACTCCATATTTAATAACTCCATTATTTAAAAAAAGAGAGGAAAATCTGCTTTCCATTATATGGGCCCTTAAAAAAGTACACAACTTTTTACCAAAAAAGTTTCACATCAAAATAAAACACACTATGAGATCATCCACATGTAGTCTTTACTAACAAGAACACATTTTCAAAATACATATTCAAAACCTAAAAACAAAACAAAAAAAAAAAACCTTTAAAGAAAAATTACTCAGAGGATCCAGAAGCACTGTCGTTCTAAACATATACGTATCCAGTCAACATAGTAAAAATGGTCCATCATCTCTACGGCTAGAAAAGGCTCACACAGAAGAGCGTACATACAGAGAGGAAATCTAAATGGAAAAGACAAATCACCATAGTTGTGGCCAGCTTAGATATCAGACTGACCGAGCAGCTATAACTGTGGCTTCCCAGCATCTGGACTTTTTGCGCTACAAAGATTTACGTGCTTAGTGTTGCTTGGACAAAATTGGAAGCTCTAGCAAATACTGCAAGGACTGGCTGAAGGTGGGCCTGGCTCTCAATGTAGGTTTTTTTTTTTGACTGTGTTGTCCTTTTCCATTACGTATAACAGGAGTTCCGCCAGGGTTCTGTAAAGCTTGTCCAATGCTGTAACACTGTTATACTCTGGACCCCTATATCAGTCATCAGACTGCATCATATATATTTATTTCACAGATTTGTATAACTGTATGTTATATATACTATATACTATACTGTTAACTATGTATAATAATGACTGTACTGTTATTACTACACTACTTCTATTATATTATACATCATGTATGTATACAGTCTAAACATATAAATAGTGCTGCTTTTTATTGCATATTTGCACTGCGACTGCAGAACTGCATATTTGCATTAACAAGTCTACACTGTTTACACTGGTTAACTGCACTACTGTCATCACTCTCACATACACACTGTGAGACTTTTTCTATTTCTATTTCGTATATGCTATTTATTTATATATATATTTTATATTTATTTGTATTTTTTGTTGTCTGTCCCCTTACCTTTTGCACTTGTGGAATAGCTACTGGATGCCTTGAATTTCCCTCTGGGATCAATAAAGTATCTCTCTATCTATCAACAGTTGCTACCAGGGAAAACACCTAAAATACTGTAATGTGAATTTTATCTGACGTTGTTTAGCCCTGTGGCACATTATGAGAAGTAAACATATAAACAGAATCAGAATCTTTGGTAAAATGATAAAATACTTTAAATGCTAACTCACAGAGAGTGCAGATCAGACAGATTCTGGAAGGCAGACTTTCCCACGAAGGAGAGTGGGTTGTCATAAAGATGGCTGCAGACACACAAAGACAATGAATAAAAATTTAGTGTGTTGCAAAATATATTATATTTTATTCATATTTGTACCTTTTGTAACTACAGTATTTGTTACGATTCATAATGTACTTACATTGTACGTAGCAGTGGATTTCTATGAAAAGCCCCTTCCGGTATGGTGGCTATATTATTGCTGTGAAAGCCTCTGTAAATAAAAAACAGAGAAAGTCACATTAAAACAGCTACTGAAAAATCACTGGTAATGTCCATGAGGCTCACATAGCTCTTGGAATAACTTCTTATTGATCAATTATCCAAAGATGAGTCATCCGGCAATCCCACTCACAGACACTAGATGGCACTGTGACTCACAATTAGACCTCCAAGATGGAACGAACATAAAGGCCCATGACCTTACTTAAATACTGGCAAAAAGCTATATTTCCTGAAAACTGTTTTAGAATTCACCTAAAAGTAAAGCAGAAATGGCAGAAAGCTGTTTATGTAGATAAGTGAAAACATGATGTGCTGCACCAATGAAATACATGAAATAGATGTTCTGTATTTTACTGTTCATAAGGTTAGGAAATTCTGGCTTAATACAGATAATGGAAAATATGACTGGAATGAAAGACTGGGATTATATTCATATTATGCAGTGAACACGTACAGTGCATAATTAATAATTTGTGAAGTGAATAATTAATAATTTCAGTTTTGTGGATTAGACAAAAAGCTTTCTTATCTCTGTAATGTCTTCAAATCCCATGTGAGATCAGCTGCTATTAGCCTGCACGACCATCGTTTAAGATGGGTAGATCTTATTAAACAGCACCAATTATGCTCTGTTTGTAATGAAAGATGAAGTTGGTCACTGCTCTGGAAGTACAGCTGATATCCACACAATTAATTAAAATTAGGGCTTAACTGATATGCTTTATTACCGATTATCGCAAATCAAGGAAACTAATAACTGATATTTGGGGATGATATTCATTTGCCATAAATGTTATATTTGTAGTGTGAAAATTAGAACATTCTAAAATGAACTGTAGACAGTATATGTTGTAAAACTGAAACATTGTAAAGTTAACTTCATAAACAGGTCATAAACAGGTTGAAAAAATAACAAATAGCTCTCAATGTTTGCAAGAAAAATGAAAAAAATGGATACAAATATATTATATTTGTTATATAAACAAACAAAGTATGAGTCACTGACAGGACATGCATCAACAGCAGATGTGTCTTTTCAGCATATGGGTGCAAGCGAAAACCTAGATACAGACTATAAACTGTATAAAGCCTAGATCTGTAAATGCAGTAAACATCTGAGCAATCGTGCAGTAGAACTGCACAACTTTGGAAAAATAGCAACAATGCTGGGATATGAATATGAATATGTTCATTTAATTATTTTGTTGCCATAATAAGCAGTAGTTAAATGCATCAGGTGTGTTGTGCCCTGCATGATTTATTGGAAAAAGCCCATTTGGTCTAAGAAGAGCAGTAGAGCAGTAGCATTAGTAGTAACAGTGAGCAGTAGCATTTAACAATATTAACTCAATATGGGCAGAAATTGTAACTTATTTATTAAATGTGAAACAATACGGAAGTTGTTTAGAAATAATTAACTGCTTTCTGACTTGTCTGCATAGTTGGTCTTCTGTAGACGTATACACTTAGCAGTAGAAACCTAACACGTGTGGTGTTTCAGGTAGGGCTCAAGCTGCAGGTTCAAGTTACATTTATTAGGATAGATAGAGTAAATTATATGTTTTATGAATTCTTTGCCTACTACATTGTTTGACAGTACTACGTTTAACTTTTTCTGCTTGCTGTGAAAAAACTGGCACTTGATGGTTCTCTCACAAAACCGTAAAGCCTGCTTAATTGGATTTATATGACACGATGAGGGATACAGACACAGGAAGTGGTGGTTAGATTAACTCATGCATCATCCACATTTAAAGCAATCCAGTAATGATATCCAGATAGCAAAGGGAGCTTTTACTGGCATGGAGGCAAGTTCATAAGCCAATTTTCTTAATCAGAAAAGGAAACATCAATGGGCCGATAATCGCTTGATCCCTAATCATAATACAATAAATATTTCATCATATTGCTCACATCTCGTTTGAAGCCACTGGTCTCAGCGATGATGAAGTGCACAAATCTATATATCATGTCAGTCATTAAAACCTTCTAACCTCAGTTGCAGACAATGTGTGCTTTACATGGCTTTATCACATAAATGACTTAACAGAGAAGATTTAAGATTAAAAAAAGAAAAAAAAAGAATTAAAAAAACCATTTCTTTTCTATAAATGCGTATGAGCTATTATTATATTACGACAGTGAGGATGGATTGTATTTTTTGGGCCTGGGCAACACTGTAATTTCCTTCACTCTCTAAATGTTAGAACACAGTGGTACTTTAGTTTCTTTTTCCCCACCTCCATTCTTTCAGTGTGATGGACAGGTTGTGAAGGGGTGGGCGGGTCATATGCACCTGGCATGAGTAAACTCCCACCTGCTTCACACCTACGTTTTGTTTCTTTTGTCTCTTGTCAGAGGGAGGCAAAGAAAATCTGCTTTCTTTTGATCTGTGAGGTAATGCGGTCAACCCCCTTTGCTCGGCAATTTCCTCCGAAATCACAGAAAGAGAGAGAGAGAACAAGAGAGCGAGACAGAGTGAGAGAGAGAGAGAGGGAGGGAGAGAGAGGGAGGGAGAGAGAGAGAGAGAACAAAGGAGGAAAAAGTGCTGCCATTACTTACAGTTCTTTCAGTTTGGGTAACGTCTGGATGGCCTCTGGGAAGCTCTTCAGGTTGTTGAAGTTAAGGTCTCTGAGAAGAGCAGAAGAAGTGTGATTATATGACATTAGCAGGGCCGATGCTGCTGCTGCTGTTAACCTTACCAAGCTCAGCAGCTGTGACTCGAATTCTGAATGTCCATCTGAGATACTGCTTTTAAGGAATTAGCTTTGGTGCCGCAACCTAAAGTTGCATCCCGGTGGCAGAACCTCAAGAACAGCTGCTTCTTTAATGAGCATGCTGAATGTGCCAGTGGCAACGTAATAGATTTTCTGGATTCTGAATGGGTCCCTAAGATTTAAAGATTTAAAGAGTTTTTCAGTGTGAAGAGGCATACCACCCCAGCTTTCAGATGAGACAAAGGGATGAACAGCACCTCGGATCCTTAACCCTCTCCACGTGTACATGGCTTGACCCACTTCCTATATGTTGTGACTTGCTATTGGTGCGTCTCAATTCTTTTTTTGTTTTTTTACATTGGCCTGTTATTTTATTTTTACTAACCCATTAACTGTTAAGTCTTGTCAATTTTCCACCGGTCGTCACCTTATTGTCTCATCGCACGATGCAACAGAGGTAGGAGGGTGAGGTGTAGCACCTTCAGCCAGCCTCTGAATCATCTGCTGCTCATGTAACATTATTGAACAGCTCACTACAATTAGAGGTCAATACTAACAAAAACATGGTCAGCTAAGACACCTGGTGACTGATGGTGATGAGAGGGAGGGGGAGAGTCATGGGAGGAGACAGTATGTACTCCTGGTCACAGATGGCTGGGGCATTGACAAGGATAGGGTCTCTCTCTCACAGATGGCCTTCCCTCTTTCCTCAGCACAGTCCCTTACACGAGCATTTGTTAGCTGATGTACCAGAACGGGCAGATAGCGTTCTCCTCCTGGTATGCTGAGTGTGATGTGGAAGTTTAAAAAGATGCACCGGTTCATTGTGTGCCTCAGAGGAGGCAGTGTGGTAACACTCTATGAAGAAGGAGATCTAGCTAGTGGGTGGGAATTGGCTATTGGAAGAAAAACTGTGTAAGAAGTTATTAAAACAACAATAACTTCTAAAAGTTGGGAACTCTGATGGTGGTTGGAATCAAATTAAATGCAGTTTAGTTTCATTTGAAATACAGCCATGTTTGGCAAGACACACTGGTCACAAACCCCATGTCCCTCTACACATAATGCCAGGTATTCATATCGTAGCCTGTATAGCAATACGTCTGAAGAGACTGTCAGTTCAGCTCCTTGCTGTTTTATTGTTTGTCCTAGCTGCCACTCGATACTCTCTGGCATTTTGCCCCCTTCTCCCGAGTTAATGCCCCCCGTCCCCTGTCTGACTGCCCCCTCAAGGGACAGAGGACGCTGGCGTGTCCTTTTCCTGTCCTAATTGCGGCCAGAGTAAATAAAGCAGAGTCAGTGATGGCTATCTGTCTTCCCCTTCCCCTTCCTCATTTTGCTGAAGGGGACACAGAGAGAGAGAAAGAGAGAGAGAGAGTGAGAAAGAGAGAGAGAGAGAGAGAGAGAGAGAGAGAAAGATGTGGGGGGCTAGGAGGCCCAGCTATGGGTTTTAAGCAGGCTTGCTATGTTTTTCATTAGCACTCTCAACTTTCTATGTTAATAAATACACAGTACCTCAACTTTATGGACAAAAGATTAAATTAAACTTTCTCTTTGACAGACGGACAGGAGGCGTCTTCTATACAGAAGAAGAGGCAGCTACTGCGACACGTTGAGAATTAGATGCCAATGGCGTAACTACATCCAACATAAATGTAAACACTACCGGTGCCTCATATACACAAGACAAGTAGCATGAACGGAAACATATACAAATGACGGTCTGTTGGCTGGTTTGATGTAAACTGAAAGTGTCGGACCAAATGACCATAAATCACAGCTTAAATAGAGGCCAATAAAGGCTTAGCACACTGAAGCGGCTTTTGGGACTGACTGACAGATTGATTCACTGATTGATTGACAGGGACTCTGCTGTCCTTCTTAAGCCTGGCTGTAGAGGGTGCCAGAGCGATAGCGGCAAAGTTACTGTAGACCTTTAATAGCTTATTCACATCAATGTGTTTTTCTGTATTCTCTATAATGTAAAACTGCTATCAGTGTAAAAGAAGGGATTTAATTGGCTCTTAAACATGATGTAGTGAAAAGGACGCGTGTGTGTATTTCTGATAAGAACTCACAGTGTCTCTAAGTTGTCCAGGCCGTTGAAACAGTTCTTCCCAATCTCCTGAATCCTGTTATTGTGCAGGTGCCTGAAAGAGACATAAGCGTCAGTCAGCATTTACACTCACACTGAACTACAACTAAGTTAAGGCTTTTAAAGAAATAGTACTTATTTAAACCTCTATCTGTTGCATCTGCAGCACAGTCAATTATAGCATAGGCATAATCATTTCTAAGCATATCTCTGTACTTCTAATAGAGAATAGAACATCTAACATCATAAATTCTTCTGTGTATTTCATCCCTTCAACTAGTTTTTTGACTAACTGCCTTATTGTGTTAATGTGTTACTGCAAGGACCCCTACACCTCCACACAGTGAGTATTATTTGGGTGATGGATTATTCCCAGCACTGCAGTGACACTGACAAGCTGGTGGTGATGTCATAGTGCGTGTTGTGCTGGTATGAGTGGATTAGGCACAGTTCTGTTGGGACCTCAGTGTCACTGCTGAACTGAGAATAGCCCACCAACCAAAGACAACCAGCGAATTATGTCCTGTGGGTAGCGACCTGTGACCACTAATGAAGGACTAGAGGACAACCAACCAGCACCACTTTGTCTGATTCACTCATACCAGCACAATACACACATCAGTGCAGTGCTTAGAATGATTCACCAGCCAGATAATACCAGCTCTGTGTTGGACCTGGTCAGGGTGAAAGCTGGGATAACAAAGAAACAGATGGACTACAGTCTGTAGTTGTAGAACTGTATGGTACATGCAGCTGGTAGGAAGGTAGATGTGCCCAATAAACTGGTCAGTGAGTTTAAATGAGGCTAGAAAACGCCAGTTGCGTCCTCCAGTTCACATCCAGGCCTGATGGAGATTGTCTAATGCTCGCTGTCCGTAAGTGTGGACTATAACAGACTGACTGGCAAACCAAAAAAGGAATACCTGAAAGAAGCATTCCCGTGTTTCAGACCTGAGTCGTGCAGCAATGCATTAATATACAAATACGCAATTTATCACCTTTGAGATGACAAGAGATGTCTGTTTTCCTGTGATTTTCCAGTCATTAAAAAAGATGCACGGCTCAGCAGAACCCCAACCCAAACAGTGGAGTGCTCGGGCGGTCTCCGAGCGGAGAACTCATCAGCACTCGTGCACGTCTGCCTGTTTGTTCAACCTACTTAACGGATTAATTGGCCTCCACTCCTTAGACAAATATTTTCCAGGAGAAGGAATGTAATTGGTAAATCAGACCCACAGAGAAGCTTCCAGAAGAGAGAGAGAGAGAGAGAAACAGACTTCAGGGCTCTAGTTTCATGCTTGAGGTTGCAAGGCACTTGGGCACATTTTGGATTCTCCCTTTACTCTTTTCCAAAAAGCCTCTGTCAACACAACAGTTTACCTGTGTGTGTGCGTGTCTAACTGTGTGTGTGTGTGTGTGTTTGTGTGTGCGTGCATGTGGGCGTTTTATGAGCGACCTAGGCCTCATGTTTGTGCAGGATGCTGATGGATTTAGCTGACGTGTGATAAAAGACGCAGTTGGGGAATCAGGAACAGGCTGAATAGATTTTCAGAAGGTGTGCTAAAGACCCTGCACACCTACAGCCGTGCTGACTGACACACACTGGAAGATGGCGCTGGCTCACTCAGGTGCAACAGGGCTGGACTAAAAAATAGCCAGAAATTAGAAAGCCTTACAGACTCCATGCACAACTGTATATTTTAAAAGTGTCCAATATTGTGTCTAAACATAAGATGCCAGCAAAATAAATACAGACTCAATTTAAAATAAACAAAGTTTGTTTCTATCACGGGCAGCCAGTGACAATCACTCAGTCACAAAGACAAGAACTTAATGACACTCAAGGATAAGAAAAGTACTATAGCCATTTTAACATTTTTACAGGTGCTTTAATCTTCAATCAAAACTAGAGATGGAAGGATCGATCGGCTATGTCTCAGTATCGGCCGATTTTTATTCAAAATATGAGATCGGTGATTGGCTGATATTTCTCCAATTTAGAGCCGATCCCGAGAGCCGATCGATGGCGTTAAACAAATGAGTCTAATTTCTGTATTTCCAGCTAGCGTTTCATCCAGGAAGAGGAGAACCCCCTCCCTGTAATTCCTATCAGAACCACTAGGTGGAAATACATACCCTTTTCATTTTCGACAGACTGACTGAAGCAGCGACGTCACAGAAAAAAAAATGCGCTGAAAGTAAACATGTCCGTCTGTCAGTTGTTTACCGTACGTGACAGACTCATCCAGGACGTTTTTAAATTTGTAAAATCAGCGTGTCTCGTTGAGGAACCAAGACAAAGACATTTAACTCTACTAATCTGATACAGCACTGCACACGGCTAAATACAGTGAGTATCAGCAAACAGCAGAGGTAGCACGAGCAGCTAGCAAAAAACAAACAACCCAGAACACCATACAGACCAGATCTGACCGGTACAAACAGAACAGCAGCAACAAATCAAGATCTACACTTAATGATTGCAGATTGTTGTTTAAAATAACAGAGTCTGCGTTCAATGACTGCAGTTTTGACTGTATGTATTTAATTAGCTTTTTTAATTTTAAATTTAGGGTCTAAATGTAATGATTACAGTATTGGGGACATTTGTTTGATTTCCTTTTATTTATTTACTGCTAATTTTGTTAAAAATATTATGCTGCTTCACATGAGCTTGTTAAAAATGGTAATAAACCAGTTTAGACCATGTGTCACGCCTTGCTTGCGGTAAAATAACTACATGCAGCCCTGCTGTGGCGTATACTCCGCCCTCGATCGGTATTGTATACTCCGCCCTCGATCGGTATTGTATACTCCGCCCTCGATCGGTATTGTATACGGCCGATTACGCTGAAAGGTGAACGGCAATCAGAATCGGCCTCAAAAATGCTGATCGGTCCATCTTTAATCAAAACATATAAGAGTGTCATGTCACAAGTTTAAAAACTGAAGGGGGATGCCCAACCCTGTAACCAAAGAGCA
This sequence comes from Megaleporinus macrocephalus, assembly GCA_021613375.1. Lineage (NCBI taxonomy): Eukaryota > Metazoa > Chordata > Actinopteri > Characiformes > Anostomidae > Megaleporinus > Megaleporinus macrocephalus. The sequence goes on along the minus strand of CM038728.1, from coordinate 20,619,216 downwards.
CCTAACTGCCTTTCCATGACATACTTGATGCCTTGATATATAGTGATATTGTCGCTGCCCAATGAAAAAGAAGTATTTCCAAAATGGCAACTTTACAGGAGAGGACGAAAACTGTCTTTATTTTCAATGTAAATAAACGGAACCAGAATTTTGCCCAAGCTGTTTTTGGGTGTTTTATTGGTCATCATTACATTTTTCCACAATGTAACAGCAGCTGCTGCAGAAAAATAGAAATTGACAAAATTGGAGATACATGGTTTTCATTGGACAGTGACGATATATTTAGCATATATAAGTCTTTGTATTAGTCTTGATATCTGTGTAAGGCAGTAAATCCAACTCACCAACCCATTACTGCAAAACTGTGCGTTTCAAGACAGAACAGATATTTTAAGAAACTAGGAAAGTGCATTTACTGAAGGAAACACAGAATGACTGTGCATAAACGACAAATAGAGGAGTACCGGTCAGTACGTCTGTGGATTAGATGCTTGGATGTGACCAAAAGTGAACAGATAGGTCAAACCAACACTGCAGTCGTGGTCGGGGGTCTGCCCTGAGTCAGTGTATGCGAAACAGTGTCTGTTGCAGAAGTTCAGACTGGCAAGTAGTTTTCCATCCTATTCATTCTCTATGAGGTAAAAACTTAGTTCTATTCTAGAATCTGTGCATTAGATCAAATAGCTGTAAACAGGTCTAAATCACACAGTCAGACTAGACAATCTGCGGGACGAGTTGCGCGACAAAGATCCGTCATAAATCAAAAAACGAATAACAATATAGGTAACCATAATTAAATAATTTAACACCTGATTACACCTGAGCAATGCCTATGCACATATGTTCCTGCTCTATGTTTATTTGCTATAATCAACTTTAGCTATTTTCGTGCATCAAGTACACAGTTCAAAAGTACTACAATAACTGATTAAAACACTTGGTATTGACACCTTTATGTTATGGTTCCCTAAAAGACATGCCAGGATCAAAAGCATCCATGCTTCCGTTAATTAATTTCACATTCCCAGATTTGATCGAGTAACTGAGGACTGTGTGCAATACAGTACTAGTAAATCAGAGATCATCCTTTATGTATTTAAAAAAATAAGTCATTCACTTTCAGGAGGCATTCCTAAGAAAATCTGATTGTGATGATTTTTATATTAAATATTATATAAGACTCTACAAAGAACACTGAAGAGTGAAGGACTGTAGTTGAATGCTTTATCTGAAGCTGTGTAAAGCGCAGGGTCACTTACAGCACAACCAGACTGGTGAGGTTGGCGAAGGCGTTGTCTGGGATGTGTGTAATGCGGTTGAGGGCCAGCGTGAGGGCCTGCAGGTTGCCCTGGTGCTGCAGTGGTCCCACGGGGACCTCGGTCAAGTTGTTATCGTCCAGCCACAGGTGCCTGAGCTGCTGCAGGCCTTCAAAGCTTTCCTCTGGCACCACCGTGATGTGGTTAGCATCCAAGCGCCTGCAGGAAGGGAGAGAGCGAAAGAGCGGGGCAAATTCAATCAAAATGTGGGGCAGAAATAAAAATTCTTTTCATCCTGTGAAAGCAATCGTGTGTAATATTCAGTGGGCGAGTACAAGCGTGATCTCTACTATGAAATCCTCCAAACAGATTTCCAATAAATTCACACCTAAAGAGTAAGCCTAATATTTGCTAAAGTCAGGATGACTTTATTTTACATCTCTGCTGTGTGTAGGCAAACTGCAGCGATCCAACAGACAGTCAGGAAACACAGCATATCAAACAAACTCAGTACAGGTAAAAGCTAGTGTTTGAAAAGCATGTGAAATAGGGCTGTGACTGATGTTAACTGACAACAAAAAATATGTTCGACCAATGATATCAGTAAGTATGTGTTCATTTTGTTTCCTCCCTAATAAACAACAGTTCCTATTTGAATAGATGGGTTCATCATCAGGTACTTTATTCAGTGTGGCTGTGCAAAATGACAGATGGTGTATGGAGAGGGTTTTTCGAGCTTTACTGAGGTAACCCTGGTCATGACATTGAAGTTGTAGTTCAGGATTTTAACTCAATTTCTTGCCTAATTCAATAAATATCTCCTCACGGTCCGGTAGCTGTCCATTCGGTGTGCACTCTGGAAAAATCCAGTGTTTGCACACAGCCCTGGATCCGTAAGTGTGAAAGAAACCAAACACTCTTCCAGTCAATGAGCTACAGGGTGCATTAGTGCTCATGCGCATGATGGGGGAAGGTGCGGAGAGATAGAGAAGAAACAGCCAAAGACAGCAGATCTGAAGGACATAGATTCTTTGAAGATGAAGCACCATGTTTACATCACTGAGATGATTTAACAGTGAAGGAAGAATGAAAAAAACTTGGATGGTTGTGTTTTGGACTTGTGTGGAAAAAGTATATGTAACCTATGTCACTGTGAGCTGCAGCACAGAGTGCCAAAAGCACTAGTGGGAAATGATAGAATGTTGGTCTGGTGGCGTGAACATGTACTGTCCCTTTAAATAAAAACTTTGGTCAGAAAAAGTCAGTTGGTGCTGTTTTCTTTTTAAAACACTGCTGTTTCTGTATTGAGAGGATATTAGTTAAGGGTTTTTACAAAGATTCTGATATGCAGACATTATAATCTATTTAATCGAAATAAAACAGTCAGGATTATTCTCTCAATTAACTTTACGTGATTTATGTTGAATAGATGTTATGTGTTTTACATGTTTGTTACACTGCCACATGCTATGCAGCTATAATTACAGAAACAATATAACTTAAAAATATAGATTTCCTCCTTAGAACATGTTTTTCTTTATATATAAATACAGCAGTTTTATAAAAATACTTAAGGAGCAAATTGAACATTCAGGTGCTAAATTTTATATATATATATATATATATATATATATATATATATATATATATATATATATATATATATATATATATATTGCTGAGCTCCATTTGAACCAGACTGCCCTACTGCCATCACTGAGCTATGTTGTTGTCTCAGGATCATCGGTTTATTGCAAGAGACCCATCTTCAGCTGCTGGATACCTCTTCTTCTAGGATCAGTGCGAAAGGAAGGTAGAGTGCAATCAAGAGAAGGGAAATTTTATATTATAAAAGTTTTTTTTATTGAGATTTCTTTGTTGTTATTCATTTTATTTATTTTTATTTTTGAGTGTATTATTGAAAAATTTGATATGTGTATAAAGTTAATACACATATACACACAAAATTCATAATTGTTGTCCTTTGTCATGCTTGGGATTTTTTTTAGTTGTTTTTGTTGAATTAACTCATGCAATCTTCCTAAATATCCTAGACTAAAGAGAACAGACTTTAGATTTTTCCCGTGCTCGTACTCATTAAGAGGACATGGCTACTTATAGAAAAAGAACTTGTGAAGGAAGTGTCTTTCAGGAGTGTACTATTATCACCGTATCTTCATCAGTATAATCTTGATCAAGCTGGACCATCTTTCTGAAACTGCATGTCACATTAATACATGAGCATATATGACGTGGTACGTGGGTGAAGATACGGACGCTATATTTTAATAGTTCTAGTTGTTGGTCATATAATTATGTTGTTGCATGTCAGTTTCCTTTCCATGTCATTTGAGCACAGCAGCTGTGCTGTAATGTGATGACACATGGACCGGTAGAAAAGCTCATTAACTGCTGATGATACAATCTCCTTATATTAACTTGCATCAAAAGCTGAGGGGCAGTGTCCTAGATTTCAACTATTTTAATATATTATGTGACTAGTATACACATAAACGCAGACATTCCCCCACTCCCATCTATCCACACGCGCTCCCAAACATATACGCCATCAGGTGGGTATGTGTGTTTGGAACAACTCCGCGAGTGTGTGCTGTCAGGTAGGTGCTAAGGCATCGTTTAACACTCGTCTCGGCACTGCTGAAGAAATGCAGGCCCTTTTCCCTATGATCTCAGCGGGTCAGGGGCCCTCACACCAGGCTTACCAGAAAGGGGCCACACCTTACAGGGCCCCCCTGAGGGCGTGCGGCCAAAGCAAGCTGAGCTGTGGCAAATACTGCAGGTCTGAGTCACAAGTTGTGTATTTACTGGCAGATGGGTGCTTGAGCTCAGAGGTGAGGAATGTGTTCAGAAGAAGGGAAAAGCTTTTAAAACATTAGCTGTATGGCCAAAAATGCTGCAGGAATTTCACAGAACTGATTATACCTTGCGCAGGACACACATGTTCTGTTAATATACACGGACGGTTCTGAGCTATGAACTATTGCTGGCCACGGAATTTCTGCGCAGGGCATTCAGGTATGCTGCAACATCATTACTAGCGTGAACTTCCAAGTTCTGTTAACGCTGTTCAAGGAAAATAAATCTCTCCTCTGTTTGAACGCTCTTTTCACTGAAGTGCTTGGCCTCTCTTGTCCAGCATGGTTCCTCCTCTCCATGTGCCAGGGGATGGAGGATGGTAGTTAATAATAAGGGCTGCACAATATAAACGTTTGTAAACTGCACCATGTTAATTGCATGTACTGATGTTGCAGATACTGCGACATGCAAATGAGCTCTCTAAATAATCACAGAATCCTGGCCAATCCTCAACATCCTGTGTGGGCTGGAAAGAATCAAGGCATTACTGAGACCCACCAAACACAATTTTGCTTTGTTGAAAAGAATTGTTTCAGCCTGTCACATGTTATCAACGGTTCACTAATGTGGTTTCAATTTCCAACAGCATGTCGAACCACTAGTGCTGCAAAGCACATAGGCCAAACAATTCACTGTGATTATGATGTGCTGTCAATCACAATTGATAGCAATTTTTGCTCAAATCTGACCATGAAGAATATTTTCTCAGTTCAAAAACATTAGAGCTGTGTATTGGCAAGATCCTGATACCATACGTATCGTGATACAGCGGTCACGATTCAATATATCGCGATATATTGCGATATTGCAAGCAAAGTGATATAATTAGATTTTTCTAAATCCTACTATTAAAACACATCACTATATGAACAGGTTTGCAAATCCTTACAATAGCATTGCGGCCTTTTGCTGCTTGTTAATGTTGGAGTGGAGCTGGAAATGGATTACAACACTGCCAACTAGTGGTCAGAGGTTTAAACACAACACACAATGATTCACTGTCTGCCGGGAATCTGTGCATCAATACTGTGTTTTTAAGAATCGATACAGTATCACTAAACATAATATCCCGATACTTTGATATTTTCTTACATCACTAAAAAAACATATTGATTCATTCATGTTTCAAAACAATCATGTTTTATTAGCATTAAACGGATGGATCACATAGGCCTGAGGGTGAACACATTTTTCTCTTTTTCATCATTGACTTACATTTTTTGACAAAATTTTTTTTTCATTGTTGCCATCAAAGCTAAACCTCGTATCCAATAGCATGAACTATAATGTCTGTAATTTCATTTTAAATGTTTGATGGTGCTGACCAATCAAACATCCCACTGAAAGTTCAGTATAGGGGTAAAAACAGCAGTGTTGCTGAGTCATGTTATAGGTTATGTATTTCTTCTTTTAGGTAGAATATTTCTTTCACAGTTTAAGCAAAATGTTATTCAGATGGTTGGTTAAGTAAAGTGCATCTAGGCAAATGTATCATTAACAGCTTAGTTGACTAGAAAAAGGGGAAAAGATGGAACAGGACTGGTATCTGCAGATACTCAAGGTTGTCACTCCAAATCTACAACACTACTTTATGCACATGCTGTCCTAATAAGAACACTGCACAACTGCCTTACTTCTGCCTGTCCATTTCTAGAATAACCTGGGAACACTTACTCTGTGCAGTTGTTTGTTTATAAGAAAACATTATTTATTGAAGAAAAAAACAACAACAACAAATTAACATATTTCGTTGTGATTTTTTTTCCCAGTGTCGTTCCGCCCTAGGATGAACGGCAGGGTGGTAACATCCTGTTTATGAATGGCAGACTGGACATGAGCTTACTCTCCCTACTCACGGAAAATGACGTGGTTTGAACTGAAAGACCAGCATGAGCTGAGAGTTGTGTTCAGACAGGATTTCAGCTGTCAGAGTGCTACAGCACTAACACATTCATCAAACACACTCTCACACACACTTCCATTCGCTCACATAAACGCATGCACACATGTTCATACAAGCAAACAACATGAACACTGGTTAATACATAGGCAACCACACACACACACTTATATCACTAACCCAATGGGGGTTTTCCATAGGACCACATAGGAAATGCTGTTTTTCTTTAGTAACCTCGGTCTGTGAGAGCAACAGAGCAACAGTGAAAAAAAAGAATACCATAACAATGCAGATCAGTGAAAGTTGTGGTTAGAGTATGATGTCATCTTTTATTAGGCAATGAAGCTGTAATTAATCCAGTAAGACAGAAACAGCAAACGTCATACACATTTTACTGTCCAAGAGTTTGTGGCTGTTGAGCCTGATGTGAAATGATGCACTACAGAGAAGCTTACTAACACAGATTTCAGTACAGTGGTACAATAGGAACCAGGGCTTAAATCACTATTCAACCCACACTGACGCAGTTCAGTGCAAAAACAGTTCCTCATGAGAATGGAGCGTTTCTCATCCACCACCTCTAAAGTTCTCCTTTGGCCATCTCAAACTATAAACCTACAGTAGGGCTTGCAGACTAGTCAGCTTGCAGACTTTACTGCTTGATGATGCTGCTTCTAGCTTGACGTTCACTAGTCTCTGATCACGTGACTATAATTCCAACAACATGGACAACCCAGACAGCAGGTGAGGAGGCGCCTGCTGATTTCAGGGTCCATATCTCAGGTTTCCTGAAGCCAAACAATGCGATCCAGGGTTCTTTGGAAAGGGCTCTACTGACTTGTGGAGCTTGGCTCGTTTCTAACATTTCTCTGCCGGCCTACGTTTTGCTTCAAATAACTGATACTGACGTCGTTTTCTCTGGTTTCCCGAAGAATGCAACAAAAAAAGACGTTTTGTTTGAGCGGGAGCACAGCACCCTAGAATCCTGTAAAGTCTGAAGTTGGTTGTTCTTATGCTTTTGCTAAGTTACGGCTCTCAGTTTCTCTGGTTCTCTTGACCTCCGCCATAGATAAGCGTCTCGGCAAGTCCACCTTGGGTACTAAGTGCAAATCTAAGTCCAGGGTCCGTATCTCCAATTCCCTGAAGGCTAGCAATGTGAGCCAGTGCTCATTGGCAATGGCACGCTGCACTGATATGTGGAGTTCGGCTTCATCACATAACTGTGCAGCCCTCAGCCTACGGACCTCAAAAGCCTTACCCTTACAAAGGCAGTCCTTTGTCTCTTTTAGTTTTCTTGGTTGCAAGTTTTTGAAAGTTTTACAATTCTGCTCAAAGGGTCCCTGAAAATGTCCCCACTTACTCAAAACTAGATTTTCTCAAAGAGAGAGAGTTAACTAGAGTTTACACATACACACACCTACATGTGCTCAGTGGCCCCAAAGGTTATCATTAAGCAGAGTCCAGAACACTTCAGGTTTTTCCCTAATCAAAACCCATTTCCTACCTTGAACAAACACAATGCAGAACAATGTACAAACTGCTGTGGTTAAACATTGCCCTGATTAGCAGACTAACGCAGCCCCTGCAATTCTCCCACAGCGATCTGGGCAAGGAGAAGCGTAAGCAGCGTTGCACTCGCACCAAGAAAACTATGCACACGCACGTGTCTGAGTGCGTGTGTGAGTCTGTGTTTTTTTTTCGTTTTTTTTTTTTTGGTGTGGATTTCACTACAGGACTGCACGGTATTTCTTTGCGTAGGTGAGCGATCGTCTAAGTGGCACCTGCTTTGGATATGAACTCTGGCTCACTTTCTCTACTCAGCACACTTAAGCATACTTAATTCCCTGCTTTATACATGCAGGCCCGTGTATGCACGGATACAGCAGAGCTTACAGCACAGGAGCAGTGCGGGGCTGCTGAATAAACTAACCAACAATCAGTAGCCTGTACCCTTAAGTAGGGCTGGAGAAAGCATCTATTTTTACCTTTCACTGCTGAATAAACAATCGGAAAGTTGAAGTCCTGATTCCAGTGTCGACTCGTGGGGCTCCGGTAGAAATATTAGTCAGTTAGCTATAGCTAAAGGCACCAGCAACATACAGATCTAGACATGCCCTGCACTGCCAGGGCCACACTTTAAAGCGCATGAACATAGCACAAGCACATGGAACATACATACACTGTATATACACACGCTATCCAGACTTCTTTCTTCTGAAAGAATTATAAATGCACTCCTATTAGAATTGTGGACCTTTATATGTTTCATATACATGTCTACTAACCTGCTGGGGGCATTAGCCTTACCAAGATATACAATAATCAAAGCTGTGTTCAGACTGCAGGCAGATCAAATTAGTTTCTCAAATCAGATATTCTGAGATGACTGCCCACACTGTTATTTGTAAGTGATCAGGTCGGATGTGTGTGTTCAGGCATCACCAACGTATCTGCATGGACTGCTTTGGTACAGACATAAGTTTCAGTAACTCTGGAGCAAGTCCCAGCACGGGCATCAATGTTGCAAGTGAAGCAAAAGACACTTTGAAATCCGATCTGAGGGTCCAGAACTCATCTGTACAAATCATTATTCATAATCATAATCATGTGCAATCACATTTTAAACCACTTCCAAATGTGGTTTGGATCTGATTTGCAAAAGTCTGATTTGTGCGTGTTTTTTTTCTGTCCAGATTATTGAAAATGAATTTGGATATCAAGAAAATCCGTTAGCATAACTCACTGAAAAATCTGCTTACAGATTATGTATCAATCTTTCATCCCTCAACAAACACAATGAAACCAGCACATCCTGGTCAACACTCATTTTTCCTCAACACTCATTATTCCTATACAATAATAATCACCCCAACCAAATAGATTTTATCCATTCTAACAACATTAACAACACTACCACCTAAAAATAATCTCTGACACACATATACGCGCACACACAAATTAAATAAGAGTGTGAAAAGGTTGAACATTTTTGTATTTTAATTTCCATTTTTAATTTATTTCCTTTTTCTTTTGTATTTGTATTTTTCCACCTTTTATTTCTCTTCTCCTTTCCCCCTTACCTTATCCTACACCTCACTCCCCACGTTCTCTAATTCCCCCCACGCCTTATCTAAGGCTGACTACTTAAAAAAATTTTGTAAATAAGGTAATAAATAATAATAAAAATGAATTTGGATATAATCTGGATACATAATGAATCTGATTGGGTCTGGCCATCTGAACAAAGACTAAAATATGTTTGGCAAAGCAGCATTCCAAGTTGTAAAATAAATGGTATATGCACACCTGTGACCGCCTCACAACAGCTAAACTGTGCAGTACTGTGCCACGACACAATAATACTGGTGCTGTCTGTTAGAGGAACAAACTGGTTGACAGCTTTTTTTCTTACTAGAACTAGGCTGGTCAGCTAGCTAACAGACCAACACACTAAACAATACTGTTAATATCACAGGCTTGAATTACAGTTCTTATGATGTGACTCTCTGTAAACCTGCAGCATAAATGTCTGTATGACTTGCACTACTGACGTGTCCGTGTTTTAGTCTGAAGTACTCTGCAAATAGTGTGCTATGTAAATTTTGAAATGTGAGCTTTGCAGCCAAATACCACACTGTTGATTGAGTAGGAATGTGGCTGATTTCCAAATGACTATATTTTAGCTACACTACGCACTGCTGGGCTGCAGGAGTCCGCATTTAAATTCCTTTGTAGTGCACTATGTAGGGAGCAGGGAGTAATTTGAGCGTAGGAAGAGGGGCACCACTGGACTGGTGGACTATATAAGACTATAAATGCAGTGACCAAAAAGCTAAACAGTGATATTTTATGATGTGTTCATTATTTTACAACAAAAAGTTAAAAAGTTCAGATATATACGGTGACGGTCGACTGAATGTTCTTATTTTTGCTCATTCAACAGTCTATGGTTGCTTAGCAACCATACTATACTCTAAAGGAAATACATTTATTGGTGGAACTGTTTACGTTAATGTGAGTGTCTGAAATTGTCCACTCGTTAGCTCAGGCCATGTTCACTACATAGGCACCGCTATGCATTGTGGGGCGTCAACCTGTAAGTAGTGTACATTGGTTTTCCACTAGTTCTATGCTGCATTGTGGGTAACCAGATAGTGAACTATATAGGGAATCTAACTGTCCACTGAGAATTTGGACAACACTAAAAATGGCTGACGCCCTCAATAGAACACCAAACACTATTATTAATAATTAATTATTTCCTTATGAACACACTTCCTCGTGGCTTATTGCTTTAATATAATTCTGTGAAGACCGTGTTCCAGATGTTGGAACATTGTTGTGAGGATTTGACTGCATTTGGCTTTTAGGTACTGACATCAGATGATCAGTTCTGGATCACTCCAACTCATTATAAAGGTACTGGATGGAGCTCCAGCACTCCAGAGAATGTGATTTCACTGCTTCACAGCCCAGTGCTGGGCAGCTCTATACCCTGAGGTGACTCCTGTGTGGCTGCTCAAGAGCGCCCCATTCTATTGGCTATGCTTTGCTATAAGTGTATCTGGTAGGTGTGCCTGATGAAAAGGCCAAAGAGTGTCAATACAAGGTAAGAGTGAATATTAGGTTACACTTGCGGTGAGAAGAGAAAGAGAGAGCGATGTCACTTCCCTCTAAACTATCTAACCACACTAATTCCACATTCCATTCAACCCTCCCAAAACACTTTGGCTTCCGTAAACACTTTGTTTGTTTTAAATCTATAATAAAGGTAAGATTACAGTAAACGCTCCGATGTATAATTCTCTTTTCGACACAATGCTGGCTTTTAGGACAGCAAATCCTTCAGCAAATCATAATTTCAAACTTGTTGACACGAGAAACAGTTTCAGCGGACAGACGGCTGTGAAATGAGGATTGTGGTTTAGGAAGTCCTCCCTGCCAAGAACATCAACTGTCTTCAAATATTCCGCAAATTATTCACAAGAAAGCCTCTCTCGGCTCAGCGTACGCCATCTGAACGCTTGTTTTCTGCTGAAGCGAGAGAGGGATTAGCGGGTAAAGGTGTGGCGAGCTGGTGCTAAAATATGATGACTAAATTCAACTTGTCATTAGGGCTCTTTTCATTATCTCTGGTCTCAGGCTGATTTTGCTTGTCTCAGTTAACAATTTTGATTTACCTAAAAAAAACCTTAAACTTACTTAAGTGATATTTTATGATGGGTACATTATTTATGATGTGTTCAAAAAAAAGTTAAAAAGTTCACATATACACGGTGACGGTCGACTGAATGTTCTTATTTTTGCTCATTCAACAGCCTATGGTTGCTTAGCAACAATACTATACTCTAAAGGAAATACATTTATTGGTGGAACTGTTTAGGGCAATGCGAGTGTCTGAAATGGTCCACTCTCTAACTCGGGCCCTGTTCACTACATAGACTGCTCTGTGTAGAACACTATATAGGGGAGCAGTGAGGGACACAATAGAGGGCATTCAGAGGGTGATCTTTCCAGAGAAACCGCTAAAAATAGACAAATATAAGTAGAGGAACTATACAGAGCAGTAAAGTACAGTATACAGTGCAATAAAATATGACTTGTGCACGGCATTCTGTGTAAAATCTGTCATCTCTGTGAATTTAATTCATTATACAATTCACTATAACAGATTATACATTTAAAATCTAACCTTCTGATCAAGGTGTTCCAAATAGTCTGCATATGTTTCGCAGTTATTATGCAAACATGCACCAATTTTTAATCATTTTAAAAGGGTTCACTAATAGGCGGACCGCGGTCCGGATTCGAACCCAGACGTTGTCTAATGTGGATCTAAAACAATAAACTATTGAGAATGATTTAATTTTCACTGTTTTTATTTTAAGCAGCGAAGCTTTTCTTATCTTTACGGTATACAGGCTTTACGGCGCAGTAAACTCAGACCAATCGCGTGCGCTGTAAGATCACCAAAGGCTCCTCAGCCAATCAGATCTGTGCACATTGGGATATGCGGCACGCGCTCACAGGCGAGGTATGAAGTGAGGAGCAGCAGCTGGAGGCTAAAGCGAGTCAGAGAGAATAACGTATAAACAGAAAAGCCAACAGTTAAAACTGACTGTTTAACAGGAACGGTTCTGGAATGGACCTGCTCGTCTAGTTTTGGAGAATACCGCTCTGTAAAACCAACATGTCAATTTGTAAAGCTGAGTTCACAAGAAGACGCACGTTTTATTTAATTTCTCTATAAATAAACACTTTAAGATGCACTTTTTTCTGTTTTTTTTAATGTAGCCCTTGTTCTTACTTGAAATGAGCAAAAAAAAAAAAATTTATTTGGAGCTTTATAAATAATTCATTCAGTTCAGCATTTAAACAGTAAATATACTGAACAGTATTTGTACTAAGTTTGTCTTTCAGTTGCTGATGGGATACGATGCTGATACTACTTCACTATACAGGATATGGCACTGAATCATAACACAAGTTAGAAATACGTTGGCCTGAGGAAATCTCCTTTAACTGGACCTTACTGAACTCTAAATAAATACCCCTGGTCTACCGTATCCATAGTAATGTAATGATTCAGTCAGTTTCAGCGTGCTCTAATGCTATTGACTGCTCTGATGTCGCTGTAATTAGGCAGTGACTTCTCTTTAGCAGAGTGATCAGAGAAACCAGTCTGCGGGGGGGCCTGAGGGACTGTCCTCTTTCCCTGCCTCTCTCTGGCTTTTATTCCTTTTCTTCCTCTCCTTCTCTCTCTAATAACAGTTTGTATACCCCTCTCCTTATGGCTCTCCCACCCGCACTAGATGCAAGGGTACAAGGCGTGTTGATTGACAGCTAGCTCTTAAGAGACCTGGTCCAAGCTAAGGCCGAGTGTGCCAGAACACATTAGTTCAGGTCCAGAGCTCTGGCCCCAGCCCTGCGGGGACACGCATCTACAAAAAAAGCAAAGTTTGCTGGGGGAAAAAAAGGTGGGGGGTTGGTCTGGCTGGGTGATAACACCTTCAAACTGCTTTTCCCCTCCCAAACGCACACAGCTGCACTGGATCTCGTACGCAAACACACCTGAATACATGAACAATCTTCACCACACAGCTTGGACAGTAATGTAAATTTGGATGGATGATTATGTATACAAGAGAGTTTGCTATAAAGTGATGCTTTTGCTAAATATTTTTTTTTAATTCCACACTGTTAATATTTAGAAGCCTACACTTTCTGAGTTTCTCTTGTTTCTCTAATGTAATATTTTACTTAAATAACTCTCAGGATTACCTGAAACGCTTAGAGAAAAGATCTTCACTGTGCCTTATATGTCTGTTTTAGTCATGTGTCTTTGTCCTTGCAGTGGCCGTGTTAATGACCGCCTTCTGGTGTCTCAATGGGAGAAATATTTCGAAGAAATAAAAGACCAAAATAAATAAATAAATAAATAAATAAATAATAAAAAAGCATGCAGCTAAAATATAAAATAAAATAATAATATAAAATATAAAATTCTGATTTATATGTAGTTACTGAAGTTACTGATTTTAATGTAATCCCAATTATGCTCTCATTTTTATTGTGCATAATTTCATTTTTGTGGTCTACTAGAATAGATTTACATGTTTCAATGTTCCAAAACATTTTATTATATACATCTGTATTCACCCTCTGCCTAAAAAGTTGCCGACAGTTTTTTGTAGATCGCCTCTGCTCAGAGGAAAATCTGCAACCACCAGTCATGTAGTGTGAACCAGGCATAAGCCCCGCCTTCTGATAAGCTGACTGCCGTGGCTTCTTTTCCAATGTGGCGGTTCTGCTGTATCAGTTTGAGCCAGAGTCAGATCCTGGGTTTCAGGTAGACCAATCAGCTCTGGTAGACCTGATGCACCTTCCCAAGCTATACTGTAGCAGGATGTTTCAGAGTGGTCAGTTTAGCCTTTTTCTTATTTAGCATGCAAGGCTTGCCGGTAGGCGGAATATAATGATGGTGTGAGGCAACATGACCTTATAACAGAGAAAAGGGCTGGAATTCCAAACAAGGCGTTTCAGGCAGGTGAGAAAAGTGGTTTGCGTGGGAGAGACTTTCTCCCTCAATATGTAATTATACAACAATACTGGTGTCAGTGTTTTACTCACAGAGACTGTAGAGCATGGAGGTTCCTCAAGGCAGCACTAGGAACGGTCTTCAGCTGATTATTCTGAAGCATGCTAGAAAAAAGAAGAAGAGCAAAGTCACAGCCTTTTAGAAATGACACAATCAGAACTTGTCAATTTCCCAAGATCTATAAATTGCTACTTTTCCTGAAAGCTGCAGATGATTGATTCCTAAGCTGATTTGTGTCAAGACATTAAATGAAAATGTTACAATGGTTACAATGCCACACAAAATGAAGAAAACTGAAGGCCTGCAATAAACTAAAATTGAAAATTCTATTTAAAGGGATTTTATTCACATTTAAACAGAGAGGGAAATTGAAAAGAACAGTGTAAAGAAGACAAGACTGTGTGTGTGTGTGTTAATCAAAGTCACATCCTTCTTCCTTTCTGCTATCAGCACACTCAGACGTCACTCGAGCGCCACAGGCCAATATCTAAACCTTTCACACTAAATCTCAGCACACTAACAGATTCAGGCAACAAAAGGAAAAAGAAACTTTGTCTGAAGTTGGGCTTGTGCCCGCACCCTGCAGCACTGTTTTTATTTATTTAAGCAAGGGTAGTGTGCTGCTCACCCAGGCTGCAATGGTAAACGAATTTGTGCTACTTAAAGGTTAAAATAAAAAATACAGTCTCCATGTTTTTACTTCAAATACGGTTCAACAGCCGGGACATGCCTGATTTCTGAAGTTTACTCTTTTTGTTTCTTCACTGCAGCTAAAAACAGCAGTCATGGTTGTTAAAAGCCTGAATTCTGTCTGAATGACATAAATGACTCGGTTTGAGACAAAGGAATGATTTAAGCAGGCGCTCTGCATTAAGCTGAATGGTGGTATATGAACTTCCATTACATCTTAGCTACAGCAAGTCAAAGACCTCTTTTCATTCATTTAATTTCCAGTCAACATGGCCATTAAGTACAAGAAAACATACATTTATCAGACAATTACATGAAAACTTTTATTACAGCCTCATACTATTCTACTGCACTCGATTCTACTCTACTGTACTTTATTCTACTGTACTCTATTCTACTGCACCATTCTATTCTACTCTACTGTACCCTGTTCTATTCTACTCTACTGTACTATACTCTATTCTACTCTACCGTACTCTATTCCATTGTACTCTATTATATTGTATTATACTCTATTCTACTCTACTGTACTATACTCTCTTCTACTCTACTGTACTCTTTTCTATTCTACTCTTCTGTACTATACTCTATTCTACTCTACTATATTCTATTCTACTCCATTCTATTCTGCTCTACTCTGCTGTACTCTATTCTATTATATTCTATTCTATTTTACTTTATTCTACTGTACTATACTCTATTCTATTCTATTCTGCTCCGCTCTGTTCTATTATTATAGTTTTTGTGTCTAATAAAACTTTTCTGCTTGGTTTCCAAGTTTTCTTTTTTGTCTACTTCCTTTACTTAGTAAAGGCTCCTGAAAAGCTCCACATTCTTTGAAATTTGTTAACTTGTCCTTTCAAAGTGGACCAATGGACAGAAACACCTTTCAGATCTGAAGCAGAAACCGAGCTTGATTTTCTACCATCTCTCAAAGAAAGGGATTTAAGCAGGCTGCTGCATATCTGATGATGATAAATAAAGTAAAAGAAGGATGGTCTGTGATGTCCACACAGTGAGTGTCTGCATATTGTTTATTAACCTTGTAGCCCCAGTGCAAATCTAAAGATGCAAACTGCAGATGTAAAACAAATCTTGGCTGGTCTGCTCCATTTAAGGAAAGGTAAAAACATGACTGATCTAGGGTCTGTTCCTGTCAGTAAGGTCATAGTAAATAAGAGAAATCTAAACCAAGGTCAGCTCTCCTACTTAAGAAGCTCAATGAATGCGGTCCTTGTTACATAACTGAGCATGAATCAACAGCCATCAACTGCTAGTAATTAGCACTGACCACTAACCACCTACTGATCAACTCTTTATAACCAAACAGCCCCAGGATAGCGTGTGGTAGATATCAGTCTTTGGTCTTCCATAATGTAAGGACTGAATTTGGTCCACCAGATGCTGATATGGGATCAAGAAGCCAATTTAACCACTAATGATATATGAACTCCCTTCTTTGGTAACAGCCCCAGTAAAACTACATCACAGATTTACAAAAAAGTGTTCATGTATGGATTTATTTCATGCAAAGCTCAGCAAGACATTAAGATTGTTTTCACAACAGAGCTTTTTATTTCAAATCCAGGACCTCTTACTTGTTTGCTCAACTGAATAGTGCTTTTAAACCCAGAGGTGACCCAGAGAGCTGGTCCTCCTGAAATCAGTGGTCCGAGGTTCACTTCCAGTGCTATTCTTTACTGCTTATTCAAACATGAATACTGAGTATTCAAGGAAAACAATAAAAAGCAGCAAATAGATGAAGCTAGCATCTATCATTTTGAAAGCTGCACACAGAAGAGGTACGCATGTGCACCCGATCCACAAATCAGATGGAATTGTTGTGTGTGGAAGAAAACCGGTGATAGACCCTCTACCAAATAAGTCCAGAATCGGTCCTGGGTGCGGACTCAAATATTAAGCACTAGTGTGAAAACACCCCAAGATTCTCACACGTAAACATGACTGAAGTTGCTGGGTGATGATGTATCCTACATTAATACTATACATACTCTACTTTCAATAGATGAAACTTTTTAGAAGAGCCTCCAGTTTTAAAACTGGGACTGTGTATTGGCAAGAACCTGGCAATATAATTTGTATTGTGATACTGTGATCAGGATTTCATATATTGCAATGTATTGTGCCACTGTAAACAAGGCCATTTTTTATACTACTGCAATTTAAAATCCAATTTTATTAAAATGTCATGGTACAAAAACTCCACTACCACCTGCACAGGTCTCAGAAAGCTGCACTACTGATAAACCACATGGTTTACTGGACTGTGCTATTATGTAACATTGATTAAGCCTCAATTCACAAGCTATCATATATCTGCTCTCGCATTCGCTTCAAGATGAAAATATGTTACTTTATAATTAGAAGTATTAATATTAATAATAAAACACATTATTAGCCATACATATGAACTGTGCTGTGATTTAAAAAGCATCTATTATATATCATCTATAGATTTAAAAGCTATCTATCTGGACAATTACACTAATATTAGAATATGAACAAGTACTGTTTTATATATGTCAGTGTGTACATTAAAACATTTCCAAACCTCTCCTCATGGTGAGCCAGAGTTATTGTCGACTAATCAGTGTTTCATTATGTTCTGTCAAGTTTGTGTCCTGGCGTTCAGCAGGACTGTCCTCCTGTCATGCTGAACGCTGTTGGAAGACTGACCATCAGGGCCTCTTCCTCACCTATCACCAACCAGCTGTCCTGTGCATTTGTGCCAACAGCAACACCCTCAGTTACATCACTGTGCCATCCAGATGTACCAGCATTGAGATAGGATGGGACTGTTTCAATTCACACCAACTTTTCATAAAGACTTGGTCAGAAACTACCTCGGTCAGAGATTGCCTTTACCTGTGCAGTTTCTAATATATATGTTGTAACTCTCTGTTTTCAAACTTCTGTAAAGCTGCTTTGTGACAACATTGTTGTAAAATCACTACACAAATAAACTTGAATTAAATTTAATTAATTGTCATACAGTGTTTTATAAAGAAAAGAATAACCAAGATATTGTCCAGATAAATGGTTTTAAATAATGTGCTTAGGTGGTTAAAACAGAACTACAGTTCTCCGTTCTTGTCTAGTCCATCAAAGTTGCCACCATTTTTACAGCCTTCTTTATTCTGGACATTGTGTAAGACAGCGGAACAGTTACTAAACCAGGCCTCACTGTGGAACTGATGACCACTGGGGGTCACACACACACACACACACACACACACACACACACACTCTTTAATGAGATGTATGTGTGAACTGGTCCTAGTTCAGTTGTTAGGAGCATCTGTGGTTCAGAAGCAGGCCAGGGCGAGGAGAGGAAGAAGGAAACAGAGTTTTATGCAAAGTGGAGCCGGGGTGACGCAGGGGTCCGATAAGCTGCATTTGAATTGGCTCACAAACACCTCAAGGACAGAGCTGTTACATCATTATGCTCACATTCCAGAGAGAGAGAGAGAGAGAAAGAGAGAGAGAGAGAGAGAGAGAGAGAGAGAGAGAGAGTCCTAAAACTAAGTCTTAATCAGCAGAAAGGCATGTTGGGAGGCTCTTCATCATCACATTGACAGAGCTGCTGATCCTGTAGCTGTGAGATTCCTGTCACTCACACAGTAACTAGCCAACTTTCCACTCACACTCAGCCGGTACATAAAGACACGCAGCCGGACAGCACATTTTACACACTCCTACTTTTAATCCATCCTCTCACTAGTACAGCAGTCCTCAGTATGGCTGCGTTTAACATCGCAACATAGGGTGAAGACACTTAAGACAAATTATTATTAGAGCCTGACTCACATCAGCCAGTCATCAGTTATCATCTGACCCTTCAGTTTCACACTATGTGGGGTAAATAAATCACACTAACACATTCCCAGCACTTTTTAACAGCTAACATTATATAAATAACATTATTTGCTCTTTAACGGGTTGAAGTTGCCATTTATTTTTATTTTTTTATATTTTTTAAATTAGTTACCTATTTAAATATTGTGCTACACCACACAGTAAGAGGTATTTAGCTATTTAGCACAATGAGCGCACTTGCAAAAGGACTTTACATACTTTTCCAGTCTGAAGGTGCAATAAATGTAGCAAAGTATGTGTCACAGCAATAAAATGCACGGCATCTGCTATAAGCTGACGTTGCAGTATTTGTTTTTAGCGAAAGGACATATGATGAAATCTTGCCGTTTGCAGCAATGCTCAGATAATTACCCCAGCAACGCTACATAAGGATGCTTGGGCGTTGTCCTAAGGATCAAAATATAAATCCTGTAATGTATTGCTGTGCTTCTATCATTTTTACATATTATAGTGTTTTGTCAATATTGTGTATTTAGTATGTTTTGTCAGTTTTGTGTATGTAGTAAAAATGCAATACTCTGAAATTTGAAAACTCTACACTACATAAAACAGTACAGACCTTTTCAGACACACCACACCAGCGAAACCAAAACATTCAGTGTAATTGTATAAAAAAACAAGGAACTGAAAGGAAACTTTGCATGTTCTGGAAACACTGACGTTTTCCAAGATACTTGTTCAGTAAAGTGCTGTTGTGTGCATATGTTTGCCTGTCTATGTGTTTGGAGTACTTACAGGACTTTGAGCTGGTGGAGTCCAGACAGAGCCTCAGGGTGGATGAAAGCAAGGTCATTACCTGCCAACCGCCTACAGAGAGAGATAGCAAGAGACAGAGCAAGAGTGAGAGGGAGAGAGACAGAGCATTAATGAGCAGCAACAACTTTTGCCAGAGAGAGGGAGAGAGCGAGACAGAAAGAGAGAAGGTAAAAAGATTTATGACATAGGGGAGAGTGGGGCACAAAGGGGTAAAATGTACCATAGATATTTTACATTTTACATAGAGCCAGATAGAATCCAGTCTCATATTCCCATCTGCATCACTAATCAAACAGATGCTGTATTCGTTCACCCTGAAGACGTGCTTGTAGCATAAACATAACTTTTTTTTTTACTGAATTGTAAATCACAGAATTCGTACCTACATTATATCTATACTATATTTACCAAACTCTCAGTGAGATCCAGCCAGATTAAATTATAGCCTCTAAGTTTTATTTCTAAACATACTGACAATTTGTGATCATTATTACAATAACTTATAAGCAATAAGCATCTTCTGTGTCATGGTGCACTGGTCTGTCACCCTGGATCATAACTGACCTTACAACTACTACTACCACTAATACTACTACTACTACTACTACTACTACTACTAATAATAATAATAATAATAATAATAATAATAATAATATTATACATCTACAGCTAAATTACATTTTATTTGATGTTTCACAAAGTGCACTGAGCTAAATCCAATTAAACATGCTGAAGTATGCATCAGTGTTTATTAAGTATTGACATTATCCACAATATGTTCATAAAAGTGTATTGTGACATAATTTATCACAAAATAATATAAAATGCTGTCAAACTGCTCAACCCAGTAGGTACACTTGTCTGTTTCTGTTGTGCTTTCAGGCTTACTGTTTTGTTTATTTAAACTAAAACTTTGAAATTCTCTTAAACTTTTAAACTGGGGCAGTTGTGGGCTGGAGGTTGGGGAACCGGCCTTGTGACCTAACCCCTGGCGGCTCCCGGGGTGCTGTGGTAAGGCTGCCCATCTATCTATTTAAATTTTAAAACAACAAGATGATAGTTGAATTTAATCAGTTTGACTTTGTAGTACTACAATAAATGATAAGAATGGCTAAATATGAAATACTTTCAATTAGCAATTGCATTTTTGGAATGAACTCTTCCACGGTAACGGCACATATTCTGTTTAAAGATTTGAATTCTAACATGTGAATTCAAGTATTGGAATTGGTATCAGGAAAAGGTGGACTGGTGCATCCCAAGTGTTAGCTGGTTAAAGAGCACTGATTCTTTAAGTACAGCGTGTCAGTTCTAACTTTGCTAGCCTTGACTTGATTGTGAAAATTTATCATGATATTATATTTTAGCCATATTGCCCATTTCTTATGAGACACCGGTGGCTCCGGTTCGTTGGTGGTCCCCAGCAAGGACATGGGCAGACGGTCAGACACAGTGGACCTAAGTTCCAGTTGCACCTCAGTTAGAGCCGGTCTGCATGACTGTTATCAGGGCTGTGCTGTCAGTGTGTGTGTGTGGCTGGACTGAGTAGTGTGTATGATAAGCTCCACACACTCCTGCGGCTCTAACTTCCCTCTCTATCTGCACAAGCCTCTGCTAAACCTGCGCCTGATTGGCTGGTGCAAATGCCTCCCGAGGTGGCAGAATGTGATGGCTCTATCTGCGGAGCGATGGGATCAGTGTGAGCAGACGTGTTTAAGGCCAGAAAACTGCCAGCTAATGAAATCCTGCTCACACACACACATATTCACACCAACACCTGCTATTCATAGAAAGGCGAGAGGAATGTCTCGGCTTGTATCTCTGCATGAGATATGAGAGTTTTGCTATGTACCTGAAAGTACGAGTGCTGCGTGTACGTGCTATTTCACATGTATTTGATTTAAATTTTGGCAGCATTAGAATTACTAGACCCCTGTGTGCGCCCTAAACTACTGCCCTAGAACATCAAGACAGCATATTGAGGAGAATTATCTCTATGGTGAATGAGGGCTACATAATATTTGATAAGGTTGCTGGAGAAGTGATGATAGACTATTAATACGAAAAATATTTTTGGCAGAGGAGCGATTAGTGTGGAGGTTGCTCCACGATGTTACAGGGTTTCTGTGGACACGTCCTACATCAGAGCGGTGGTTTACAGCAAATACACGCAGGAGTTGATGAGGACTACTCGCACAGTCCAAAGTAGACGGGTGTGGGTGGGCATGGTGAATGGCTGGAGCGGGCAGGTGCAGGCAAAACTGGTGGTAGGCTTTGCGGGCAGGACTGCGCAAGAACCGCTCTAGATTTTGCAGGAGCAGGCGCAGGCGAATATGACCAGTGGTTGGATTGCGCCGATGCAGGCATTACAAAACACGCCCATGCAGATCTCTAATGCTGTCCTATGGAACATATAGTCGCTGTCCAGTGCAAAACAAGTACCTCCAAAATAACAACTTTACAGGAGAGGCCAAAAACTGTCCTCACTTTCAATGGAAGTCAATGGAACCAGAATGTTTTCCAAGCTATTCTGGAGCATTTCTATTGGTCCAATCATCATGAAATTTTTACACAGTGTAAACGTTAGCTGTTGTGTTGAAATGATACAGAATACTAAAATCGACAAAAATGGAGATGTATGTTTTTTTTTATTGGAAAGCAACAATATGCTTTTTTGTCAAAACAAAAGCAATACATAAACAAAATCTTGCATCAGGCACAATGTTCTATTTGAAGTTTCAGTATCTGCAATCAGGCTCGTTCTGACTTGTTGCTTGTTGCTGTTGTTAATATTGTGTTTACATATTGTCGCTCTCATGTCAAGTCATCGTAAGGGCATTTTATTGGATATTTATTAGTACTTATTATCTTATTTTGTAACATCATTTAAAAATGGTAGCTACACCACTGTGTGAACACTTCAGGCTAAATGCTCCAACAGAACTGCTGCAAAATTTGAAAAATAATTGTATTACATACACTCTTACATTACAAGTTAAGCAACATTTTTCCCTCCAGCTTAAAGTTACTATTTCAGATATATGAGGTTTGCCTATGACAGTGACAATATATGATTGTGTATGTGTGTGTACTGGGGCCAGGTGGAGGATCCACATACTTTCGACAAATGTGGCCTGAGAGATTAACAGTAGATTTATCACCTTGTGCAATTGGAGTCAATTTCCCTTCCTCTCACTCCCCCTCTTTCCTCTAACCTTCTCTCCTCTCTCTAAGAGAAGAACAGGCCTATAGAAAAGTAGATTCCATATAACATCTTCACAGCATCCACCTATACAGTGCACACTGTTTGGTATGTCAGAAGTGAGCTGTGTGTGTGTGTGTGTGTGTGTGTGAATCCCAGCTGTACCATGTGCTGTGCTGTATCCTCTGGGAGTCGGAGCTGAGAGTCCTTGAGAACATTACTGGCAGCGATCCCATTTGCAGGAAAGATGGCGCTACATCTACCCTTATTTCACATCGCTATGCAGCATCCTGGCCAGCTGGCCATCTGCAGAGTCCAGCATTACACCCTGTTTTCCACCGACAAGGTGCCATTGCTGGCCTCTGCTGAGGGGCAAACTAATTTGCAACTGGGTGCTGCCCGTAGAATTCAGCATGTCACAAGTGATTTTGCTTTGTTTAAAGTCTGAGCTGTTGTTCTGCTGAACCTGGCTTCAAGTGTTTTCTCTTGTGTTTCAGCGAGCACCTTTTTTGACGAGGCTATGGCCCACTGGTTTTGCTTCCTAACGGGGACATTGCACATTTTTCTAAATCATTTGAACACGACAGGTGCCGTTTACATTGTGTACAGATTTCATGATGAATGGACCAATAGAAATGCTCTAACATAGCTTGAAAATAATTCTGGTTCCATTGACTTACATGGAAAGAAGACAGTTTTTGGCCTTTCCTACAAAGTTGCCATTTTGGAGATACTTGTACATGGCCCAGATTTTCATTCTCCTTTTTTTAAAAACAGCCCAGGAAAAAGTGATCCTCCTTTGTCTTCCTTGTTTGGAAAAAGGCAGATCAGCTCCTAGAAGCAACTTGGTGATGTTGCGCGGTGACTTTACAACAACCCTCGATTCCTTGTTTGAGGCTCCTTGGTTCCAGGCCAGTAGGGGTTTATGAGTCTGGAACAGCACTGGATTTGCTGGCATAGAACCTATTTTTTTTTTTGCTGAAGAAATGCAAAGATACAACATTACAGCCCTGGAAACGAGGTATTGGTATTTTTATCTGAGCCTGTTAAAACACTCCTTGTGGACGCTGCATGGAAAACATATACTTCGAGCTGTCAAAGTCTAGTGTGACTGGAGCTTTAGAAGACCTCGCTCCCCACACTCGTTTAAAAAAAATAATAAAATGGCAGCAGTAAAGTAACGCAAACACCCAGTGAAAGAGATCTGAGCGGTTTCCATCTTGTAAGCTCTGTTAAAACGGGATGAGTTAACAGAAAAGCCACTGACCCTTAATGTCAAAACCATCTGCAGGGTCCCTCACGTGCAATAACCTGTGCAATAACCTTTAGACCTCAACACACTTCGCAAAATTAGCCCTATATGACACGAGGCCTCATTTGCAGGCCACCTTTTATTTTAAGGGTTCAAACTGACAGCTTCCTGGAGACCTTTCTCCAACCTTCTTGTCTCTTTCCTCTACCTGAGGGTGCATATGCCTTCATGTTAGGCCGGGGCAATTAGCTTAAGCTACGCATGCTCTCTCAGCAGGGGTAAAAAAAAAAAATAAAAAAAGAGTAAAATTACACTCCTGTTCCGCTTAGGGACTCTATTACAGCTGGAGAGTGAGAGAGAGAGAGACAAGATGGAGAGGAGAAGGGAAAAAAAGAGTGGAAAGAGGAGAAGACCGCTTTAATTGGGTGGGTGAGGACATGACAGAAGCGCCTTATCAGCCCGGATGATCATAGGGGTGCAGGCCTACAGCAGAGAAGCACAAAGAACCACACACATACTGAGACAGAGAGAGAGGGAGACAGAGAGACGGACAGACAGACGGAAAGGACTCCTCGAGTCAAAGGCACGCTGAGTTTCCATGAGCAGTCATGAAAGCTCGAACGCTTTTGTTTATGTGTGTAGGAGTAAATGTGTATAGAACACTAACACATCTGGTAGTCGGAGCCACTCTGTACGCCGCTCTCATGCATTCAGCAGACATTCCACCGGCGGAGTGGCTTTCTCTCTTCCAACACACAGCACTGTGCGGAAGTCAGAGACCACCCTTTATTTACTTCATTTCCCATCAAAATAAGGGGCAAATGATCCACGTTTCAGGAGATATTTCTAGAGATCAAAAAGAGTAAACAGGACTCCTAACAACTATGGCCAAATCTACTGGTCAGCCCATAGTGGAGACCTCAACATCATTAACTGTGTTATTTGGGAGAAGCAGAAAATGCAACCAGCTGCTAAGACTGAACTTTGGAGGTGTGGAAAATATACAGAATTCTTTGAAAAACGGTAAGAAAATTTCCGCAAATTAACGGAAGGTGCAATAAAGAAAAAGGAGGGGAAAAATTGATTACATTTTAATATTCAAGTGTCTGTTCTTCTCTTACGCATGTATTTTGTGTATTTTTAATATTTTTTTCTGACAATAGAAAACGTATCTTGTATTTAACGGTCATTTGGACTGTAACTAAATAAACGCTTTTGTTTGTCTTTGTTGTAGATTTTCAAACAGGGGTGTAAGAAATTATTGAAATATCGAATATTGGGATATTATGTTTCGTGATACTGTATCAATTCTTAAAACCACAGTATCGATACACAGATTTCTCGCAGGAAGTGAATCAGTGTGTGTTGTGTTTAAATCTCTGACCACTAGTTGGCAGTGTTGTAATCCATTTTCAGCTCCACTCCAACATTAACAAGTAGCACAAGGGCGCAATGCTATTGTAAGCATTGGCAAACCTGTTCATATAGTGGTGTGTTTTAATAGTAGGATTTGAAAAATCGCAATATATTGTGATATATTGAATTGTGACCGCTGTATCACGATATACATTGTATTGCCAGGTTCTTGCCAATACACAGCCCTATTTTCAAACAACACATGCACAAACTATAAAGAACAAGAGTGGCATTTCAATAAAATACGTAGGCAGTAACTGTTTTGTCTGTTGCTGTTCTGTTGATCTAAAAAATAACAATAATTTTGCATTAATGTCTTAATGTAAGTACTGAATAGTAAAAACAAAACTCAAAGGGTGTGTCTCAAAACCTAGGGAGCTGTCTAAGTAGGCACAGTCTAGGTAGGCAGCTGTTTAAGTAGCAGCGCTCTGTCTGACATCTCTCCTTATAAATTATATTATTGAGACGATATAGTTAGAGAGCAACAGCAGACAGAATCGAAATAATTTGAAAACCACTTTACTGCTCGTAGATTTGCCTGCGTTGCTGAGGAAGCGTCCGATGCTTTCTTACAATCAGGTTAAAATAAGGCTCCTCAGTAGACAGCATGTTTAGGGTTTCTAAGAAATGGGACAGCCTACATGTCTGGAACGTGCATACTATGACATAAAATGCTGTCTATGTAGGCAGCTCACTAGGTTCTGAGACACACCCAATGTTTTAATTTTAACAGGCATGTAGTGTTTACATTTTATGCTATGCTGTTTAAATGCAATTAAATAAAAACATACTAATGGCACAGTAACATCTACGTTCACATTTAATTATGTTCTGTACTCGACAGGTTCGAGTCTTCTATTCAGACGTTTCCCAATTTATTTTATGTAACACTTCACACAAAACAACCCTGTAAGCACAACAACACCTGTTCATCAATATCAAATCAATAAAAAATCTCCTCATTTTCGCAGTGATCTATAAGGACCACTCTACTGGTGGATCGTCTACTCGTTCTATGCAGTTTTCCGAGGGCCCTATAGGCTCACTGTAGTCGTTCATCAAGACACAACAGCTACTGGCTTTCTCTCCATCGCACTCTTTCTGGTTTGGCCAAGTCTCAAAGCCACCAGCTAGGGTCACACATACACACACACACACACAAACTACATACATACACACGCTCCTCTGGAGTGCTGGGCGGTTAGCTTCGCTGAGCTCTGGAGATGACATCCCTGATCTTTTATTTGCCTGGAGCGTGTGTAATCTGTGTTCTGTGGTCAATGAGCTCTGCTGGAGTTTGCCAACAGCGCACTGCTGGCCTGGCCGGCTTCAAGAACAGCTGTGCAGTCAGCCAGTGCTGCGTCCTGCTGGGCGGCGGGCACTCTAGCACGCTCTCCCGGGACTTCTAAACTAGAGCAACCGGACTATTCACAGAAAGACGGTAAAAAAAAAATAATAATAATAAGAGACCAGAGGCACCTTGAAATTTAGTAGTCTGTTACTGTTATGACTTACAGGCAATACTGTTTTATGACAGAATGATAACAGGGGTGCAAACACTGGAACTCATTTTATACAATGGTATTGAGAAAATGTGAATGTTTTAAAAAATAAAAGTAAAAGTATATATATATTTATATATATATATATATATATATATATATATATATATATATATATATATATATATATATATATATATATATATGTAATGGAATATTCAAACAACGATCTCAAAATGATACACATAAGATATACTGACTGGATTTAAACTTGGATTACATGGCTTCTTGTTAAAATAATAAACCAGCTAAAGCTTAAGCGAGGTAGCATGAAAGCTACAATCACGATGTGTTTTTGTTTGTAATAACTGATGTAATCACTACTTAACACATTTTTAAGCCCCTGCTCATGTTTCATGAGGGAATCCATTCCTGTGTGTGGAGGGCTGCTCCATGGCTTTATCATTTTAACAAGCATGACAATGGGTGGGAAAACCTCTTGTTCTGAAGCCAGATGATATATCAGGTCTGATTCATGATGTTAAACGTTAAAAAGAGAGAAAAGTCAACAGACTGTGAGACAAATCTGTTTACTTTTGTGCATCTTAAAGCTGCGGATCGCTGTGTTTTCACCCCGGCTTGACTGACAGTTGGGATACATGGAAACTTTTGATGACTGACGAGCTAGGGACTATTGTTACCGTCCACACACTAACGACTATGAAGCACAGATAATTGAAACATATACAGTCATACAAATGAGGCATGCAAACACATGCACGCTTGCACGCGGACAATCTCACCGATCTACTGAGAGACACACACAAATCTGGGGGGATTAGTACCTGACAGCTTTATATGTGTCAGACTGAATGTGCTGTGAGTGGGAGGTGAGCGTGTGGGGATTGCGTGACTGTGAGGTAGAGAACGTTTCTGTCTGCTCCGGGCGTGTCCCTCCCTCTTCCTAAGTGTGGCTGGAGGACTCCAGCCGCGGGTCACAGTCACCCAGAGGCCACACACATGCACACCCACACGCACAACGCTGCGGCGTATAACAACATAATTGTGAGACTAATGGCTAGCAATAACAGACAAATCACTTGCAGGAGTCGGCCTTTAACCCTTTCACAAGCAAGATCTGACTCCAATCTCCAACGGTCCACCCGGAGTTCCTTCAGCATGCAGGCGGTAGCACTGCTACAAGGCCTGTACTTCAAATGTCACATCTCGGGACAGTTGTGGGAGGACTTTAGCAGCCAGATTAAAAGCTGACGGTTGTATCTGCATTTTAAGATGAACAACCTCACATTCTGTGTTTGAATCCCACTGACAAATCTCACTGGTGGGATCGTCTTATCTGGGGGCCAGCCATGACAAATATCACTGGTGGGTTCAAACTATCTAGGGTCCAGCCATGCCAAATCTCATTGGTGGACCATCTTATCTAGGAGCCAGCCATGGCAAATCTCACTGGTGGGATCAAACTATCTAGGGGCCAGTTATGCCAAATCTCACTGGTGGGATGTAACTATCTAGGGGCCAGCCATGAGAAATCTCACTGGTGGGATGGAATTATCTGGGGGCCAGCCACAGCACATCCCATTGGTGGGATCATATTATCTAGGGGCCAGCCATGGCAAATCTCACTAGTGGATCATCTTATCAAGGGGCCAGCCATGGCAAATCTCATTGGTGGTATCGTACTAGTAAAAAGGTTAAGAGCATACACTCTTTTCCTCGCTTCTGATCATATTTCATTACTTTGTCCAATGCTCATCAAAAACATTCACATTAAATTATCTAATTAATGATCACTTTTCAAGTAAAAAAAATACCTGCAAAAGATTCTCTGCATAAAACATCTATCTATCGTTTTGGTCTCACATATAATCATTTTAAACAATTTCTCCATCAATCTGAAGAACCATTTCACTCTGCAAAGAATTATTTCATGTATAGAACTTTTAAGTACAACTATTCCTTTTCCTAAAGAATGCTTGAGGAACCATCTTAATTATGAGTCTGATTTATTCTAATATTAAAGTTATTCTAAGCACGGTGACTG
This sequence comes from Megaleporinus macrocephalus, assembly GCA_021613375.1. Lineage (NCBI taxonomy): Eukaryota > Metazoa > Chordata > Actinopteri > Characiformes > Anostomidae > Megaleporinus > Megaleporinus macrocephalus. The sequence goes on along the minus strand of CM038728.1, from coordinate 20,590,305 downwards.
CTGAAGGTGAATGTAAACACTATGTTTGGTGGCTCCTGAGGGCCCAGGGCCCCTAAAATTGCCCTCCAGACAAGACCCGTTCTCCTAAATGCCGGTTGCCACGGAAACCATTGTTTTGCCTTCTTCCTTCCTGCCTCGCATTCCTCGGCACAATGCGCTGAAAAGTAAATTGCCCTCTGACAAAGCTCTGGAAGGCCGTGTTTGGGAAAGACGGGAGCGGAGATTGGGGCGGCTGAAAGACGTGCACGGGGTAAGAAAACACACTCCCCGCCGAAAGAAAGAGAAGGGGAAAGAAGAAAGGCAAGAATAACAATGGGCCGGCTTTTAGGAGCTGGTCATCAGGGGCGTCTGTGAGTGGAGTGGAGGTACCTGATATCAGGTAGAGCGATATTATCTGCGCTTCTCGCACAGCGCAGACGGCCAGACGCGGAGCGCCTGAGAGCGCACAGCAAGGACAAATACGCGCTGGAAGATTAGACACACCTAGGGCGTACGGTTTTAAGCTCATAAACACATGCTGTGACCGTGTTGTGCTGCTGGACACATTCAAACTTCTAGCAGCCAGTAAGATATGGCTAAAATGAAGACTTGCCAGAGAAAACCAGCGGAAACTGCCGTAGCAGGACTTGAGCAATAACGCAAACACAGAGGAGTAAACAAAAGGTAAATGGTGCTGACCAACGCTGTCGGTATTAACTGGCGTTTACTTGTTGTGGCAGCAAATCTAGGTCAAGTTTGTTATTATACTAAAAATCAATTAAACAGATTTACCAAAACATCATTTAAACCTAATGTGAGAAATCATGCGTCACTATATTTCTTAAAATGAGATAATCTTATATTAAATACATACACACAATATATAAATTATATAAAGGGGGTGTTCCGTGTAATATCTAATTAGAATTTAGTGGCACAGTTCTCTGAGATATTCTTGCTATTCTAAATGTGTTAAGACACAATCAGTAGATTTAGCATAATTTATTGTCGCTGTCCAATGAAAAACAAGTATCTCCAAAATAGAAACTTTACAGAAGAGGTCAAAAACTTTACTTTCAATGTAGGTCAGTGGAACCAGAATTTTTTCCAAGAGATTTTGAAGTATTTCTATTGGTCCATTTATCGTAGACATTGTACACAATGTCAACGACAGCTGTTCAGTTCAAATGATGTAGAAAAAATGGACATGATGATACATAACATCAGTGTCCAATTAAAAAACAGTTGGCCAACTTTACAGTAGAGGCCAAAAGCTGTCTTCACTTTCAATAGAAGTCAATGAACCAGAATTTTTTGCAACCTATTTTAGAGAATTTCTATTGGTCCATTTATAATGAAATTTTCCCACAATGTAATATAAGCTTATATGACCAAGCTTGTATTTATTGAACAATATTGTAAAACATTCACATCCATTCAGTTAATTTTCACCATCAGGAAAAATAGCAAAAAACATAAATTTCTAAATGTTCTTTAGAAGACTTGCTTTCAGTTTGTCAAAGAAATCTGCCGGGATATTTTTCCACACTTCCAAAGGTCAGTCTTGCGGATTGGTAATCCCAAACACATTCTACGCTGCTGGGATTTGGACTTCATTACTCTGAGAACACCAAAATCTTCTTTTTTTAATTTGCTTTAATTTTTTATTTTAATTTTCTTTCCTGTTTATTTTCTTTATTCAGTAAGGGCTTCTTCACAGCTACACACTTTTTCAGACCCACAGCACAAGTCTTCTCACAGAAGGATGGCCAGACATACACTGATTCTTTTCAGATGTGGAGCAAAGGTGGAACTTGATTTTCTTCTCTCTTTCAAAGATGAAAGCTTTAAGTACTGTTTATCTGATGAACACAGTTTTGGTGCGCTCAGCTCCCCGCTGGCTCCTGGTCTTATCTATTTGCATATTGTTTTACTTCTCTTACTCACCCTCTACGTGTTATCATTACGCCCGGTCTACCTTCCACTGTGTGTATATCTTTCTTATACTCCACAGTTAACTGCATAGCCTACATTACTTTTAACTGTAAGTGCAAGTTACCAAAAACGTACTGCTGAGCTAAACTCCATGGCTGCTCAGTAGTGCAGTACAAGCATAATGAAATTATGGAGATCTACCTGTAACCTACCTTTATGTTTTTTAAATGCCTTCAATTATGGCACCGTAATCACTCAATCACCTTAGAAGCTACTAAACACAATAGCATGGAACCACCTGAAATAACATTTTCAGGTAAATCTAAAACACAGTTGTTTAAGTGTGGCCTAGCAGGTTTTGCTTGGTTAAGAGTCCCACTTCCTCTACATCTTCACAGTTTTAGAAACATACTCATAACTTATTATTAAGAACTTTTTTTTTTAACTTACTTTATAAACCTGATATCAAATGAATAACTTAATATGAAAATGAATTAGCTTAAAAGCATTCCAGCCATTTTGACTGAAAATGTAAATAATGTAGGGTCTCTGAGTCTTGACAAAATACACACTGGGTGTGTCTCAAAACCTAGTGAGCTTCCTACATAGGCAGCATTTTACTTCATAGTATGCGCTCCTGACATGTAGACTGTCCCAATTCTTAGATACCTTAAACATGCTGTCTACTGAGGCGCCTTATTTTGACCTGATTTTAAGGAAGCATTGAACGCTTTCTCAGCCGCTAAAGCAATCCCATGATGCAACACAGGCAAATCTACGGGCAGTGAAGTTGTTTTAAAATGTAAGTTATTTTGATTCTCTCTGGTGTTTTAATGTGTTTCTTGTCATATAATCACACAAAACAGTATTTTATTAGAAACTTTGTAACGAGTCACTGATCATTTCGCAGTTTTATACTGGAGCCATTAGCATTTATGCTAGTGGATTTTTAAGCCTCGGGCTATTGTTTTGGATGCCAGCTTAGCAACCACCTTAACCACCGGTTGTGCTGCAGTGGGCAGGAACAAGCTGTGACGCAGCTGTAAACAGCTGCCTAGCTAGACAGCCTACTTAGACACTCACTAGGTTTTGAGTCACACCTATAGTCATAGGTAGTGTTTGTTATGTGCTATACGTACTGCAAGTCACTAGTGTAGAGTGTTACTCTGTAAATCTTTTAATAACAATTATAGTCAACCTCTAGGCACGTCATGGTCCTTTAAACACATCCGTTTCCCGATTTTGGGTCTGCTCAGAAGAGCTGCATTTAAAACTCACTTATTTGCTAGAAGATGAGTCTTTCTCTTACGCTAATGTGAAACCGATAATCGAGGGTATTTCTTTTGTTAAGACAAAGTACGCTGATTACGACAGCAGCAAGGGGAAAACAAAGAGAAGAAAAAAAAGAAGATGGAAGGACAACTGAAACAAACAAACACAAGACTTACAGTTCCTCCAGGTATGGCAGGTTTTTGAACACATTGGCAGGAAGCTCTGTGATGTTGTTCATGCTGAGGTCACTGCAAAAAGAAAAAAAAGAAAAAAACAACAACATCAAGCTGCAATCTCGTCAGTGTATTGGTTCCATTCTGGAGTTTATATTGGTTTGTAGTTAACAGAACTGTAAACTAAAGCAAGTCCAAACCCAATCCTTCATCTTCAGCCAGTCCATATTTTGTTCTGTTCCAGCATCCAACAGTTAATATGGGAATGATTCCTTCCACATAAACATAAACCGCTAGTGCAAATCTGCTGTAATTCTAACAAAAACACATTTTCAGAACCTACGGTATCCAGAATCTTTCAATCTACGTTCCTAATTTAATGGCCCACCACATAACCTCTATTGCACCCCAACCAGCATAGGCAAGTGAAGTATTTGCTCCGAACATGGACATCACTGAGGCTTCAGTTCTCTACAGCAAAGACAACTGCCTGTCTTTTAACTATTATATTATGCTGTCCCTACTATGCTAGGCTATTATATGGTTATTAAACTATTATATGTTTGTTTCTCATTAAGGCTGCACAATATGGGCAAAATAAAAGCATGGTAATTATAGTATGACTGACTGCTATTGTGACATGCCGTCTGATGATATGTCTGAAAGTGGGAGAAACTTTCAAAAACTACAACTACAATGAGGTATGGGTGGGCTATTATTTGCATGACAGATAAAGAATCATTATTATCAGCGTAAGTATGAAATTATTATTTAAACAACAAAGTGAAGTACGAGTTACACTAAAGCTAGTTGGGTTGTATTCATTAGCCCACAGATCAGTGGCTAGACTAGGAGTCAGATTGGTTGACACTGCATGGATACAATTACAAATCGTAGCCCATCTGTTCTTCTGCATACTATGGTATCACACATTTAACCTGTTCAATAAAAGGTCAGGACCCCCACAGGACCACCACAGAGCAAGTACTATTTTGGTGGTGTATCATTCTCAGCACTGCAGTGACACTGATGTGGCACTGGTGTGAGTGGATCAGACAGAGCAGTGTTGCTGGAGTTTTAAACACCTCAGTGTCACTGCTGGACTAAGAAAAGTCCACTAACCAAAACTATCCAGCGAAGAGTGTCCTCTGGGCAGTGTCCTGTGACCACTGGTAAAAGACCAGGGGACGACCAACACAAACTGCTCAGCAGTTATCGTCTCTGATTTCCACATCTACAAAGTGGACCAACAAAATATCAGTGTCTAAAAGAGTGGACAGTTAGTGGACATAGTGTTTGAAAAAAAACGTGGTGTGTAACATAATGCTAGTTTAGGCTGGAATACACTTCTGTATGCTTATACACCAGGCAGCAGTATTTCATCAAGCTTTAGTACACTACCAGCCAAACGTTTTAGATCACTACCAGCCAAACGTTTTAGTACACTACCAGCCAAACGTTTTAGATACACTACCAGCCAAACGTTTTAGTACACTACCAGTCAAACGTTTTAGTACACTACCAGCCAAACGTTTTAGTACACTACCAGCCAAACGTTTTAGATACACTACCAGCCAAACGTTTTAGATCACTACCAGTCAAACGTTTTAGTACACTACCAGTCAAACGTTTTAGTACACTACCAGCCAAACGTTTTAGTACACTACCAGCCAAACGTTTTAGATACACTACCAGCCAAACGTTTTAGATACACTACCAGCCAAACGTTTTAGATCACTACCAGCCAAACGTTTTAGTACACTACCAGCCAAACGTTTTAGATACACTACCAGCTAAACGTTTTAGATACACTACCAGCCAAACGTTTTAGTACACTACCAGCCAAACGTTTTAGATACACTACCAGCCAAACGTTTTAGATCACTACCAGCCAAACGTTTTAGTACACAACCAGCCAAACGTTTTAGTACACTACCAGCCAAACGTTTTAGATCACTACCAGCCAAACGTTTTAGTACACTACCAGCCAAACGTTTTAGATACACTACCAGCCAAACGTTTTAGATCACTACCAGCCAAACGTTTTAGTACACAACCAGCCAAACGTTTTAGTACACAACCAGCCAAACGTTTTAGTACACTACCAGCCAAACGTTTTAGTACACTACCAGCCAAACGTTTTAGATACACTACCAGCCAAACGTTTTAGTACACTACCAGCCAAACGTTTTAGTACACTACCAGCCAAACGTTTTAGTACACAACCAGCCAAACGTTTTAGTACACAACCAGCCAAACGTTTTAGTACACTACCAGCCAAACGTTTTAGTACACTACCAGCCAAACGTTTTAGTACACTACCAGCCAAACGTTTTAGTACATTACCAGCCAAACGTTTTAGTACACTACCAGCCAAACGTTTTAGTACACTACCAGCCAAACGTTTTAGATCACTACCAGCCAAACGTTTTAGTACACTACCAGCCAAACGTTTTAGATCACTACCAGCCAAACGTTTTAGTACACTACCAGCCAAACGTTTTAGATACACTACCAGCCAAACGTTTTAGTACACTACCAGCCAAACGTTTTAGTACACTACCAGCCAAACGTTTTAGATCACTACCAGCCAAACGTTTTAGATACACTACCAGCCAAACGTTTTAGATCACTACCAGCCAAACGTTTTAGATCACTACCAGCCAAACGTTTTAGTACACTACCAGCCAAACGTTTTAGATCACTACCAGCCAAACGTTTTAGTACACTACCAGCCAAACGTTTTAGATCACTACCAGCCAAACGTTTTAGTACACTACCAGCCAAACGTTTTAGATCACTACCAGCCAAACGTTTTAGTACACTACCAGCCAAACGTTTTAGATCACTACCAGCCAAACGTTTTAGTACACTACCAGCCAAACGTTTTACATCACTACCAGCCAAACGTTTTAGATCACTACCAGCCAAACGTTTTAGATCACTACCAGCCAAACGTTTTAGATCACTACCAGCCAAACGTTTTAGATCACTACCAGCCAAACGTTTTAGTACACTACCAGCCAAACGTTTTAGTACACTACCAGCCAAACGTTTTAGATCACTACCAGCCAAACGTTTTAGATACACTACCAGCCAAAAGTTTTAGATCACTACCAGCCAAACGTTTTAGTACACTACCAGCCAAACGTTTTAGTACACAACCAGCCAAACGTTTTAGTACACTACCAGCCAAACGTTTTAGTACACTACCAGCCAAACGTTTTAGATACACTACCAGCCAAACGTTTTAGTACACTACCAGCCAAACGTTTTAGTACACAACCAGCCAAACGTTTTAGTACACAACCAGCCAAACGTTTTAGTACACTACCAGCCAAACGTTTTAGTACACTACCAGCCAAACGTTTTAGTACACTACCAGCCAAACGTTTTAGTACACTACCAGCCAAACGTTTTAGATCACTACCAGCCAAACGTTTTAGTACACAACCAGCCAAACGTTTTAGATACACTACCAGCCAAACGTTTTAGTACACTACCAGACAAACGTTTTAGTACACTACCAGCCAAACGTTTTAGTACACTACCAGCCAAACGTTTTAGTACACTACCAGACAAACGTTTTAGTACACTACCAGCCAAACGTTTTAGTACACTACCAGCCAAACGTTTTAGATCACTACCAGCCAAACGTTTTAGTACACTACCAGCCAAACGTTTTAGATCACTACCAGCCAAACGTTTTAGATCACTACCAGCCAAACGTTTTAGTACACTACCAGCCAAACGTTTTAGTACACAACCAGCCAAACGTTTTAGATACACTACCAGCCAAACGTTTTAGATCACTACCAGCCAAACGTTTTAGATACACTACCAGCCAAACGTTTTAGTACACTACCAGCCAAACGTTTTAGTACACTACCAGCCAAACGTTTTAGATCACTACCAGCCAAACGTTTTAGATCACTACCAGCCAAACGTTTTAGATCACTACCAGCCAAACGTTTTAGATACACTACCAGCCAAACGTTTTAGTACACTACCAGCCAAACGTTTTAGATCACTACCAGCCAAACGTTTTAGTACACTACCAGCCAAACGTTTTAGATCACTACCAGCCAAACGTTTTAGATCACTACCAGCCAAACGTTTTAGATCACTACCAGCCAAACGTTTTAGTACACTACCAGCCAAACGTTTTAGTACACTACCAGCCAAACGTTTTAGTACACTACCAGTCAAACGTTTTAGATCACTACCAGTCAAACGTTTTAGATACACTACCAGCCAAACGTTTTAGTACACTACCAGCCAAGCGTTTTAGTACACTACCAGCCAAACGTTTTAGTACACTACCAGCCAAACGTTTTAGATACACTACCAGTCAAACGTTTTAGTACACTACCAGACAAACGTTTTAGATACACTACCAGACAAACGTTTTAGATACACTACCAGCCAAACGTTTTAGATACACTACCAGCCAAACGTTTTAGTACACTACCAGACAAACGTTTTAGATACACTACGAGCCAAACGTTTTAGTACACTACCAGACAAACGTTTTAGTACACTACCAGCCAAACGTTTTAGTACACTACCAGCTAAACGTTTTAGTACACTACCAGCCAAACGTTTTAGTACACTACCAGCCAAACGTTTTAGTACACTACCAGACAAACGTTTTAGATACACTACCAGCCAAACGTTTTAGTACATTACCAGCCAAACGTTTTAGATACACTACCAGCCAATCGTTTTAGTACACTACCAGCCAAACGTTTTAGTACACTACCAGCCAAACGTTTTAGTACACTACCAGACAAACGTTTTAGATACACTACCAGACAAACGTTTTAGATACACTACCAGACAAACGTTTTAGATACACTACCAGTAAAACGTTTTAGTACACTACCAGACAAACGTTTTAGTACACTACCAGTCAAACGTTTTAGTACACTACCAGACAAACGTTTTAGATACACTACCAGACAAACGTTTTAGTACACTACCAGACAAACGTTTTAGATACACTACCAGACAAACGTTTTAGATACACTACCAGCCAAACGTTTTAGATACACTACCAGCCAAACGTTTTAGTACTCTACCAGTCAAACGTTTTAGTACACTACCAGCCAAACGTTTTAGATCACTACCAGCCAAACGTTTTAGATCACTACCAGCCAAACGTTTTAGATCACTACCAGCCAAACGTTTTAGATACACTACCAGCCAAACGTTTTAGTACACTACCAGCCAAACGTTTTAGATCACTACCAGCCAAACGTTTTAGTACACTACCAGCCAAACGTTTTAGATCACTACCAGCCAAACGTTTTAGATCACTACCAGCCAAACGTTTTAGATCACTACCAGCCAAACGTTTTAGTACACTACCAGCCAAACGTTTTAGTACACTACCAGCCAAACGTTTTAGTACACTACCAGTCAAACGTTTTAGATCACTACCAGTCAAACGTTTTAGATACACTACCAGCCAAACGTTTTAGTACACTACCAGCCAAGCGTTTTAGTACACTACCAGCCAAACGTTTTAGTACACTACCAGCCAAACGTTTTAGATACACTACCAGTCAAACGTTTTAGTACACTACCAGACAAACGTTTTAGATACACTACCAGACAAACGTTTTAGATACACTACCAGCCAAACGTTTTAGATACACTACCAGCCAAACGTTTTAGTACACTACCAGACAAACGTTTTAGATACACTACGAGCCAAACGTTTTAGTACACTACCAGACAAACGTTTTAGTACACTACCAGCCAAACGTTTTAGTACACTACCAGCTAAACGTTTTAGTACACTACCAGCCAAACGTTTTAGTACACTACCAGCCAAACGTTTTAGTACACTACCAGACAAACGTTTTAGATACACTACCAGCCAAACGTTTTAGTACATTACCAGCCAAACGTTTTAGATACACTACCAGCCAATCGTTTTAGTACACTACCAGCCAAACGTTTTAGTACACTACCAGCCAAACGTTTTAGTACACTACCAGACAAACGTTTTAGATACACTACCAGACAAACGTTTTAGATACACTACCAGACAAACGTTTTAGATACACTACCAGTAAAACGTTTTAGTACACTACCAGACAAACGTTTTAGTACACTACCAGTCAAACGTTTTAGTACACTACCAGACAAACGTTTTAGATACACTACCAGACAAACGTTTTAGTACACTACCAGACAAACGTTTTAGATACACTACCAGACAAACGTTTTAGATACACTACCAGCCAAACGTTTTAGATACACTACCAGCCAAACGTTTTAGTACTCTACCAGTCAAACGTTTTAGATACACTACCAGACAAACGTTTTAGTACACTACCAGCCAAACGTTTTAGTACACTACCAGACAAACGTTTTAGATACACTACCAGTCAAACGTTTTAGTACATTACCAGCCAAACGTTTTAGATACACTACCAGCCAAACGTTTTAGTACACTACCAGACAAACGTTTTAGTACACTACCAGCCAAACATTTTAGTACACTACCAGCTAAACGTTTTAGTACACTACCAGCCAAACGTTTTAGTACACTACCAGACAAACGTTTTAGATACACTACCAGTCAAACGTTTTAGTACATTACCAGCCAAACGTTTTAGATACACTACCAGCCAAACGTTTTAGTACACTACCAGACAAACGTTTTAGTACACTACCAGCCAAACATTTTAGTACACTACCAGCTAAACGTTTTAGTACACTACCAGCCAAACGTTTTAGTACACTACCAGACAAACGTTTTAGATACACTACCAGTCAAACGTTTTAGTACATTACCAGCCAAACGTTTTAGATACACTACCAGCCAAACGTTTTAGTACACTACCAGCCAAACGTTTTAGTACACTACCAGCCAAACGTTTTAGTACACTACCAGTCAAACGCTTTAGTACATTACCAGCCAAACGTTTTAGTACACTACCAGTCAAACGTTTTAGTACACTACCAGCCAAACGTTTTAGATACACTACCAGCCAAACGTTTTAGATACACTACCAGCCAAACGTTTTAGTACACTACCAGCCAAACGTTTTAGTACACTACCAGCCAAACGTTTCAGTACTGTTCTAAAACATTTGACTGATATTGCGGCTCTCTTTCTCTCTATTAATTTTGGACACGTTTTTATCTTTACATGTAGGATCTGACATGTAATGGTTTGCTGAAAGGATTGTGTGTGGGTATGGGCGTTTTGCAAAACAGAACTGAAATCATCTAGTTAGATGTGATTTTCTTGCTTCTGAGACTTAAAGAAAAAGATCAGAAGATAAATGAAAAGAAAAAAAAAAAACCTGCTGCTTAAACGAAACCTTGGTAGTCTTTCCAGGACTACAGCTCCCTCCACCTTCCTGAACATGGAGCTGCACACGCTGTGAGTCAGTAAATCTTGGGCGTAACACTTCACACTCCCATTGGTGAGCAACGTGTGTAAACGTAATCGCCGGGGTGAATCTAGACTTTCTACTTTGCTCCACTCCTAATCGCCGCATAAATCACAATTAGGGCCTCGTGCGTCCAAGAACACGGCAAGCCTGCATTGTCCCACTTGATGTATTTGTATCGGATGCAGCTTGGCCTGCCTCCCCGAGCTGATGTTCATGCTTTACAAGTTCAAACAGAGAGTAGTATGCCTGAGAGCGCAGATAAAGGGCCAATTCCAGATCGCTGGTGGAGATGAAGAGGCACGCTACAATAATAGAAAGGAATCCTAAATGAGAGCTTATCGCAACGCCTGATCGCCGGCAATGAGCTGCTGCGTGATACTGTACCGCCATCGTTTAGCTCTCTTGTCATGCAAGTATGACATCAGAAGGCCGTGTGCAGCACACAGGCCCTGGTCTGTTAGCTCGTCCCTCTCTGCTCATTACAGATGCATGTCACATGTTCGTACGAGGGAAGGCTTGTACTGGAGGGGGCTTCGCGTACCAAAAATACATCCCAAACAAAAGCCCTGAGGTCGAACGGTCCCTCCCTACTGCTGTCTCTTTTGCTCATTCTCTCTCTCTCTCTCTCTCACTCTAGTGCAGAAGGTACAGCATGTAGCAGCATGACAAAAATGTAGATGTTCTTTCCTCTCTCTCTTTTTCTGTCTCTCTGGCTCTTTATAGCTCTCCATTTCTCCTTATCTGTGCTCTCTCTCACTCTTTCTGATGTCACTGGCTTTACAAACAGGTTCAAGAAGTTGGAGGCAGACATGTAAACACGGAAAATGGCTCTGAAATTGTCTGGAATGTAAACCAAACTGTAGAAATAATGTTTATGACAGGAAACGCTTCTATAGGTTACAATCAAATACAAAGCATGTGCAACCGAGTGAAAACAAAAGCTTAAGTACGCAGCTCAGCACCAAACTAGTTTAATGTTAAAAAGTAAACTAGAGCTGCTTTGGTACCATGCCATGGCTGCCTATCTCTCTTAACCCCTTCAATGGCCAGAAATGGTCAATACTTTTATCCCTCACTCCTATAACAGAAGAATCATTCAGAAAGTTTGCAGTGTACTCCATAAAGTCAGAAAACAAGTAGTGTAGAGCCTGATCATGACAATTATTTCCTAGGACAAAGAAGCTCTTCCTCTACACGCGATGCTGCTGCTCCACCTCACACTTAAAGTCTACAAGTTCCTCTCTGTCTCCATTAACAGAACATCCACAGCGGTTCGATTTTCCTTTTACAAACTCTTTCCAATTGAGTATTAGTTCTATATTTACATATACACATACATTTCCTGTGAAACACTCTCTCGCCTGATGAACAACGTGGAAGTTTGTTTGTCTTGGAATGTCCAAGTCATGTTGTGGTTTCCTTGCTTTTAGTGAACAGAAGGAATAAACACGTCCAGAGCAGCTGCTAAGCATCAAAGTACTGTCAATATGCAAGACCACCACTGTAATAATGGGTGGCTTCATGTGCTGCACAATATAATAATATTGTTATATTGCTGATAATATTGATATTACACTGCTACACACTGGGACTTCAATACGCCTCGCATTTAGTGATGCACAGAAATGAAAAGCAGTGTTCAGGATGTGGTGGGCCAAAAACTGAAACCGTGAGAACAGCTGGTCACCCACAGCAATTAAATCCATCGTTACGTTCATTATACTTTACTCCTAGGCACTGCTGTTAGCAAACTTTTCCATCATTTCTAAAACGGTAGCTACAGACGTTCAACTCTCCTTCCTACTCCTGCGGTTTTGCTGTATTTTGCATGTCAAGTGGAATGTTGTGGTTGCAAACCTGTACTGGAGAAGTGCCTATTCAAATGAGAAATCACTATTTCTCATTTCATTACCATTAAAATTATTTATGAAGACTAGAGATGGACCAATCAGCGTTTTTGAGGTCGATTCCAATCGCTGATCACATTTCAGCACGATCGGCCCATAGCCGATACAGATCGAGGGCGGGGCTATATGCCACGGCAGGGCTACATGTAGTTATTAGTGCAAGCAAGTCATGAAACATGATCTCAACTGGTTTATTACCATTTTTAACAAGCTCATATGAAACAGCATAATATTTTACACAAAATGTAAACAAAGTAGATCAAACAAATACCCCAATACTGCAATCATTACATTTAAATTAAAAACAAAAAAAACTAATTAAATACATGCAGTGAAATCTGCAGTCATTAAAGGCAGACTGTTATTTTAAAAGAAAAACTGCAATCATTAAATGTAGATCTTGAATTGTTGCTGCTGTTCTGTTAGTACTGGTCAGATCTGGTCTGAATGGTGTTCTGGGTTGTTTGTTTTGTGCTAGCTGCGCGTGCTAGCTCTGCTGTTTGCTGATACTCACTGTATTCAGCTGCGTGCAGTGTCGTATCAGATTAGTAGTGTTAAATGTATTTGTCTTGGCTCCCCAACGAGACAGGCTGATTTTACTAATTTTAAAAACGCCCTGGATGAGTCTGAGTGACATATGGTAAGACACTGCCAGACGGACGACATGCTTTCTATCAGTGCATGCTTTTCTCACTAGGCCGCTGCTTCAGTCAGTCTGTGGAAAATGAAACGGTATGTATTTCCACCTAGCGGTTCAGATAGGAATTGCAGGGACCTGCCCGGAGGGGGTTTCACGGAAGGCTCCTCTTCCTTGATGAAACGCTAGCTTGAAACACAGAAAATAGGCTCATTTGTTTAACGCCATCGATCTGCTCTCAGATTCGGCTAAACTGGAGAAATATGGGCGGATCACCAACTACATTATTTTGATTAAAAATCTGCAGATACAGATACATAGCCGATTGATCCTTCCATCTCTAAGACTTTTATTTATAAAGTCTTTTTTGATTATTTTTTTCTGAGCAGCAAGTTGCAGTACATCCCTACTTGCAACTCAATCAATCAATAGGTGCTACTGCATGCACTTAGTAATTCAAACACAATCATATTTCAGCAGTTATAGGATTATTTCTATAGTGCATATGCATTCTTAATAAATTCTTAGTTTGCACATGTGCAAAAACAGACTGTGGTACCATAAACACACAAGCAGCGTTTAACAAAGCAACTGCCAGATGGCAATAAAACACTTTCGGAGTGCTGCTGAAATGACCTGCATGCTTTATGAACTAATCTTCTAGTAGATTTCTGTTTATACTTCACATTAAGCAACACAATGTTTTAAACTGCGTTTCTATCACGTCTAATTCTGTGCTTTCATTGGCCGGTGGCAAAGCAGAAATCTGATTACTGCTTGACTCATGCAGGCCTGGAGTTTAGCCATTATCTGATTACCTAAGCGAATAAAAAACGTTGATCAGATGATCAGTGCATTAATCAGATTACTCACAAAATCCGATTTTCTGCAGTTTTATTAAGCAGATTAGAAGTGAATGTAAACGCACTGATGTGGCACGTTCATCAACCTACACAAACCGACCTGGAGCTGTGATTAGGCAAGATGCTCACAGCACATAGTAAAGCACACACTGGGACTGGCTACAGGGCTCGCTTGCATAGTTCAGCCTCCAAAGGCCAATACTGCAATAACAATTAACAAACACCACATTGTTCAGCCCTCATTCTGCCAGGTTGGTGGTCTGACCGTATGATGGGAACATGAGACGAAGAAACAACGAGTGAAAAAATGATTTATTATTGTACGGCCCATATTGACACTCTCTTGATTTGTATATTGTTATTTGAATAACGTAGTCTGATTAGCTTTTGTGACGGATCCTAAACAAAGAAGACCGAATATTTCGCCGGTTTCCTGTACGCTATTTTTCTCCACGGGTGCGATGAGGGTGCATTGAGGAGGTCTCAGCGGCGTCTTGGGCTGTTGGGCCCAGGATCTTGATTAGGAATCCATTCTCTGGCTTCAAAAGCACGGCCCCACGCGGTAGACGTGGAAACGGGGCACAACAGAGCTGAACAAACATCCTACGATAGCTAATGAGCCGAATCACCCAAAAGATTGAAAATACGAGAGAGAGAGAGAGAGAGAGAGAAGAGAAGAGAGAGAGAGAGAGAGAAGAAAGAAAGAAAGAAAGAAAAGAAAGAGAGACAGAAAGAGAGAGAGAGAGAGAGAGAAAAGGAGACAGACAAGGAGAGAAAGAGAGAGAGAGGGAGAGAGAGGGAGAGAGTGCTGCCATCTTGGATTTCACTGTCAGCCCCCTTTTCAGTCTTGAAAGTGTATATGTGCACGAGGGCCTCTAGTCCCCCTCCAAGTATTAGGTTACCCCCCCACCTCCATACACACCCCAACATACATACACACACTTACACGTTTTTATACAATGTCAGGACATCGGGAAATACATAATATTGGGTAAAAGCCTGTTTTTATTCATTTGAGCTTCAGTCAAAACACACATTAAGTACTTAGTCTTCAGTAGGTGATACCTTAAGAAATATTAACAGAAAAATCTGATTCCAAAATACTCCCCAGCCATCATGTATATTTCTTAAATCCCAACACGAGCACACCTGGAACTAGATAATAATGTCTTGAGGAGAAGTTCAAATAGTTCAAATAGAAGTTCAAATAGTTCAGACCTTGACATACATAAAACCACTACCTACTGTATCAATGTTGATTAAACTTTTCTGAGGTGGTCTTTGCACAAATGTCTCCATAAACTTGTCCTTACTTAGTGTGTCCATTTATTAAAGCTTACATTTTTCTTGGGAGACATTTTTCTGTACACTTTCTGTGAAGTTAAGATCTGGGCTCTGGGTCTGTGAGTCCATTGTTCTGACACCAGCAGCTTCTTTATTTGCTAAACATCCTTTCAGACCCAAAGCGCTGAGTGTCTTTTCACAGCGGCGGGACCGACAGAAACACCTGTGGATTCTTTCAAATCTGAAGCAAAAGTGGAGCTTGATGTTCTCCTCTCTCTCTCTCAAAGATGAAAGCTCAGAGTACTGTTTATCTGATGGTGAGAATTTTGGCTGTCTGCCAGGTCTGCACAGTTGTTAGGGGTCCCATTTCCTCTAAATCTCTAATAATTCTTTTATCCGTGGTTTTAGAAACTCATGCTGTTGGCACTTAGTTTCCTTTGACTTTCTCCTCCTTGTCATTCTCTAACCTCCTTAGAAATATATCCTGAATAACTGCACAAACAGCTTGTACTTGATGGTTGTTTTGACTGGAAATGAAATAAATGATGGGTGATTTTTGACATGCACACAGTCCTGTATGTAAATATGAATAATATAGTATTGATATTACTTACATCAACTCATTACTTTTAAACAACTCATAAAATTCAATGTATTTTAAAACATAATTATTAATTTTATACCACAAATAAACCATTGTGGTCTATGTGTAGGTTAGCAGCTTTAAACGCCCCCCACCGGCCACTTCATTGTGTTCATTCACTTATATGTCCACTCCCTCCATTTTTTCAGCTCCACCTACCATATAGTGCACATTGTAGTTCTACAATTACACAACGTAGACCATCTGATTGGCCGCATACTTTGTTAATTTTCCTTTCACCCTGTTCTCCAATAGTCAGGAGCCCCACAGGACCACCACAGAGCAGGCAATATTTGGGTGGTGGATCATTCTCAGCCTTGCAGTGACACGGACGTGCCGACGGTGGAGTGTTAGTCTGTGTTGCGCTGGTACAAGTGGATCACACACAGACATATCATCTCTAACAAGGTGGACTAACAGGGTCCGGAACTAGAAGTGTCTTACAGAGTGGACAGTATGTGGACCCAATGCTGAAAAGCTGTGTGTAGCAGCGAAGCACACTCAAGCGCACTACCACAACATCAGGGTCACTGCAGTGCTGGGAATAATCCTCTTCCCAAATAATACCAGCTCTGCTAATGTGAAACTGAGTAACCAAAAATAAATTCAATTTTCAGGATTAAACAGTGAAACACGCTCTTTCCATAAAATACACTTTTACCAAGTCAGGATCTTTCAACACTCTTGGCTAGTTTTGTTTTTCTTAGCTTTTCCCACAAACTGAGGACATCTTTGTCCCAGAAATATATGAAAACAAACACACACACACACACACACACACACACACACACACACAAAGCGGCTGCTGAAAGGGGCCTCCCTATCCCCCCTGGAGCTTTGACCCCTGTCCTGTCTCCCTATCCTTTTCTTCATCCGCAGGTCCACAATTACCCTTCAGTCTGCTTTCACTGGGCCATGTAGCACCAGTCCTCTCTATTCTTTCTCGCTCTCTCTCTCTCTCTCTCTCTCTCTCTCTCTTCCTCTCCCTCTCACTTTCTCGCTATCTTTCTCTCTCTCTTGCCCTCCTCCTCTGTCTCCTGGTGGCGTCCCTGGGCCCCTATTTGAGCAGCACCCCCGGTGGTCTACTGGATACATTATGTCTTGCTGACAGTCCTCCCCCACTCTCTCTCTCTCTCTCTCTCTCTCTCTCTCTCTTTCTCTCGCAGAGTCTTCCACGCCCGCCTCCCCGACCCGGCTGCTATCGCTCTTACTCTGTTGGCTGAGGTGTCTGGGGGCAAGATGAGAAGGATGTGTGAGCGAGTGCGTGTGTGTGTGTGTGTGTGTGTGTGTGGGTCTGTGAATGTGATCTCAGGCCTCTGAAGCAGTTTTCCTCATCAGGGCTTTGGGGCTGCAGCGCAGTCACACTCAGGGGGACAGATGTAGAGGGCATGCACGGGTCATTACTGCAGTCAGCTCTTTTACCTCCATATTCATCAACCCTGAACAAATAGAGACGGGCTAAAACCCGAACGAGGCTTTGAGTTTGTGTGATATTGTATCGTTTTCATTTTATCTTTAAATTCTGGTTCCATTGACTTACAATGAAGGTCGAGCATGTTTTTGGTCTCTCCTGTAAAGCTGCCATTTTGGAGCTACTTATTTTTTATAGGACAGCAACAATATATATACACATATAGATATATAAGAAAGCAGCAGGCCATACTGGAGGGATAAGGCAGTACTCACGTGCTCATTGATGAAGCTAAGGTCATGCTATGGCGTTCAATTCTTTAAAAAGCACTCCCACCAGCAGAGGACCGGGCCGAGTTTAGGCAAGGTCAGGTGTACGGTGTAGACCCAATTACAGGAGGAGCATTCACACCTATCCAAGTGGAATGAGCTAAAGAGTAAAAGTAGTATAGTATAGTACACATGAAGCCTTCTTAAAGGTGCAGTAAGCAATATTAATTTGCTACTTAATATGACACTTCTTGGTCGAATTCATTGGATATCTTCTGTCAAGGCCCGATAGCTCTTCATTTTGTGTAGAAATATAGTGGAAAATAATTCCAAAATAGTGTTCAGCACAACACTCTTCCAGCCAGTCAGCAACAGGGGGCGTAGATACTTGTGCATGAGGCAGGGGGAAGGGGAGGGGCTACACGCTGAACTTTATGCACTGTCAAGAAGGAGAGTTCCAACAGCTGAGAGTTGATGAGGCTGACGCTGGCTTCCCATTCAGCAGCTTCTTGTACAAGGATGGAACCGCAATACCATTTATAAGGCAGAACGGGAAAGTTTACACCAGAAGCTGGACAGGAAGACTGAGGCTCCGGCTCTAAGCTTATACGATGGTATTTGTCCCTACAAAAGTTAAAGTATTTAGTACATCAAAGTATTTCTCCTGAAGGACCACTGAAAGGAGGGGTGTATTTGTTTTACTGTTCAAAAAAACAAAAAAAAAATCATCAACAAAACTTCTCCAGTATCGCTTACTGTGCCTGCGATGACTCAAGCAAAATTCAAACAAACAAAAACTTTCCTCCTTACCTTGAAACAAGCAGCTAAGATAGTTTTGCTACTTTGCTTGTGAACTGGAGCAATGAGGCTTCTAGTACTACGGTCTATTATACAGGCAACAGAATGTCCTTCAGTTTAGCAACTGCGTGATAACTGATGTGATGATAACTGATAACTCGGGCCTGCCGTCATGCTTACGTTTGCTACTTTAAACCGTAGAGCATAACTGAAGAAGGAAATTTCCAGTAACGTCTTGGTGGACTGACGACATTTGGGTCCAAATGTACAGTGGAGTCTAAAAGTCTGAGATCACTTTAAAAACTAGGACTGTTTTCATTTAATCCTGCATACAGATACATTTTCTAATTTAAAGATAAATAAGTTATGACAAGTTAAAGGCAGCAGGAATACTGAGGATACTGCATTGTTTCTAGGTCACTGCTCACACTGAAGCAATTTTGAGACACTGACCATGTCTGAGTCTTATCTCTACCGTTGAAGCTTGTACAGATGACTCTCTAATGCCTCTGATATGCTCCTCAGAGGCATTTGTCACTGCCAGCTTGAGTGTGCTGTTACTAAAGCAAAAGGGACACAAACACTTGAGAGATTCTAAAATTCATGTGAAAATTTAAGAGGATATTTTACTGTTCACTCAGACTGTTATTCTGATAATTGGAATGAAAAAACGTTGTATTAAATTAAAGAAGAATGCATAATGGAGACATTTTACTAATGGTCTCAGACTTCTGAGCCAAAAAGTAAAGCTGTCAGTGAAAATTGACTGAATATACTGAATCATAGAACGATTTTCCTCAATTTTCACATGTTAAAATTAGGGCTGTGTATTGGCAAGAACTTGGTGATACAATACGTATTGTGATATAGCGGTCATGATTCAATATATCGTGAAATACTGCAATACTGCAAGTGATATATTGCATATTTTTCAAATGCTACTATTAAAACACACCACTATATGAGCAGGTTTGCCAATGTTTACAATAGCATTGCGCCCTTGTGCTGCTTGTTAATGTTGGAGTGGAGCTGAAAATAGATTACAACACTGCCATCTAGTGGTCAGCAAGTCACTGTCTGCCAGGAATCAGTGTATCGATACTGTGTCTTTGAGAATCGATACAGTATCACGAAACATAATATCCCGATATTCAATATTTTCAATATTTTCTTACACGCCTAGTTAGAATAACATACACACAAACCAAAAGATGGGATGCTCAACAATATGGGAATCACCTTCAACAATACATTTGATGATGCATTTAATTTAATTTAAACTGGTTTACTTTGCTAAAACATTCGCATTTTATTAATTTTACTGCATTTTAACCTGAAGAAAAACATTCCCTACCTCGCTACAGTGCTAACTCATGCTTCTACATGTAGAGGTAGGTTCTACAAGGTTATCTGTATTGGCCCCCAGATCCTATATCAGTGCCCCTATAATAAAAAGCAAATGCAAATTCTTACTTTTTCAGTCTTTAAAAAGTATCCTCGGATTCCCTTGATGTAACTTTACATACTATATGGTACTATGAACGGTATCTATCATACATACATGATGTTACAAAAAAATACATCCAAACTTCTCACTGGCGTTCATCAGATCATGATGTGAGACGCTACCCGTCAAGTGAACTGTGATGAGTCCAAAGCGCATTGATTACAGTCAGTAAACAGATGACTCCACTGCTCATTTGTCACAGCCTGGAAACGAATGCAGTCATCAAGAGCTAAACAGTCCTGGACCCACACACACAATGGGAAAAAACACAAAACCCTACATACTGTCAGATTAGATTTGAGGAGAATCTACACAAAATCAGGACTATCAGTGCTTCCTCATAATAGCACAGACGGAACAAAAGCCCTGAGACATGCAACCGAAGATACAGCATCACCAGGCCTTCTCAATGCCAACAGTCCTTAAACGCACAGCAAATAACATCCTGTATTAGTGGAGCAAATTATAACAGCAATAGAGTATGTTTGAGCAACACGTTTAGGTGTTTTCAGATTGCTGGGAGTTCTAAAAGAAACGTCAGCATGGCACGGCCTTATCTTTAAATGACTACCTTGGTAAAATAAACAGGGACCACCCCAAGTGTTGCAGACAGGCCGTGTCCGAATGCAAAATACACACCGCAGACGTTCAGACAGAGAGAAAATCCTCCTGTTAGTCTAAGTGGGAGAACGCATCAAGTCTCAACAGAGCCCGTACACAGCGTTGCAGGCTTCCTAGCCAGAGAGAGAAGGAGGGGGGGAGCCATTCAGCTAAACTAGAGACACTAGCACACTACAAGAATTGGTGCAATTAGCACAGATCACTGACCTACACCTGTGGTTCTTGTCCTGGAGAACCCCAGCCCTGCATATTCAGAAGTTCCATAAGTGTGCATGTATCAAATACTGTGTAGTGGCTTTAAATGTGGCTCAGCCAATTAGATTTCAAAAACGGAACTGTCTGTGTTATAAGTTATTTTTTTATTATTTTTTAAGAGTTTACACTTGCCGGGTTGAAGCCAGTGAGTGTGCGAAAAGGGCTTGCAAGCACGGGTGGGTGTTTGAAGATTGTGGTTCACCAGTCTATACAAAATTAATTCTAATCCATCCCTGTCAATATGTTATATTTGATCTAGGGCGCTGCATGGCGACTGCTTCAGCGAGACAACAGACTGCAGCTAATATGCTCTTTTTTACTGACTCAAACAGAGACATTACTTAACTGGGTGAGTAAGAGGGTTGGGTGATATCGACAAAAAATAATATCTGGATATTTTCTGTAATGTTGTAAAACAATATTTTGCATTATTTAAAAATGTGTTTGTAAAAGTTTTATATTTTACTAGCTTACACTTCTTAAAGGATATTAATATCCATCCATCCATCCATCCATCATCTTCCACTTTATCCCACTGGTCGGGGTCACGGGGGGGGCTGGAGCCAATGGGCATCTTAGCAAATGACCCCACCGGAGTTTGCTGAGTGTGTGTTTTGCCAGACACTGTAGCTGATTTAGGTCTGTCTCGGACGGCGGGCTTCCGAGATCTCATACTCTGTGTGGTGGTTTGTTGGGAGATGATGGAACAGGTTAGCTGTGGAGCGATCTTTAACGGCTGCTTTCTTACAAACTGCCTTATTTTGAGCAACGTCAGTCTTTTCAAATCCAAACCAGCTCCACGCGAGTGAAGATGATCCTTACCTAGGAGTTAAATCTAAGGTGGTAGACTGTGAGGCTGGCGAGGTCTGAATTTCTTTCCCCGGTGAAGTGTGTTCACTCATTTTCAGCTTTTGGTGTGCTATGTAGGCATCAATAACGTCAGCTTTAGCCTATGCTAGCACACAGTATTGGCGCTCTCAATGCACACTTGCAGCAGCCTGTACTAAAGCGTGTGGAGTCGAGATTCTGATAGTTGTTGTCCCCCGTCAATAGCGTACTCCATAACGTCAGCTCGCGCATCGTTAACACAGCAATTCAGATATTATCATAGATGATATATATAGCATACCACTAGGTGATAGTATTCATTATGTATTTCTGTAACCCACAAAAAATCCAGCAAGACTAACCAGTGAGAGTTCACTGAAGTGGGATGAAAGCATGGTTGGGGTCCAGCTAATTGAAAGGCTCATTTTTGCTCTATATCCAACACTGGCAGAATGTTTTTATACCCTCAGAGGCACTGAGGTCAGCTGATTGCCCACCTAAGTTGGTAATACAGTCCATCATGGACAGGACTTTACCAAAGTGGCGTTAACTACATTACAATCTCTTAGAATTATTTTATAAAGCAGTCTGCTTACAGGCTTATATGGTTTATCTAGTCTAAATGAAATGAACAGTGAGTGAAGAGAGAAGAGAGATGGTTGGAGCCAGGCTAATTATGGTACTCATTTCTGATTCCTGTCCATCTCTGTCAGAATCAGAATACTGGTACTATCTAAAAAATTTGAAAATCTCAGTGAATGAAGTGACCACTGAAGAGGCATACTATGGTGATCGCTGTCTAGCTAAGCTGGACTAAAGTGTAGGACCAACTCTTGATCCCTTTCCATTCTTTGGCAGACCGTTTCCATTCCCTCTGGGGAATAGCACAGCGGTCGCCTCCACGTGACTGCAGACCTCAGTGTGACCGCAGCAGGGTCTCCTGCCTGCCCACAGAGCTCTACAGCCTGCAGCCAAAGCCCTGGAGCCTGCCTGGCCCACACTCTAAACCCGGAGATGCGGTATGTGCACAGGCAGGTCCCGCTCCATGGGCGGGGCATTTCCATGTCAACAGCAGGGTGACTGACAGATCGCTAAAGGAGCTGGGCTACAGTATTGAGAGGTACATGAAGAGGTGAGATAGGTGTGAACAATGCCCCTGGTGTTTGTGTTTGTCTAAGTAGGACCTCCACCCAGCAGCCAGAAGCCCATTAGTCTCCCTTAACGTGAAGAAAGCCTGACGCTTTGCTTTCATTACTGTGTCACGAATGGTGTGGTGCGTGAACCGTAAACACGGCAAATCTAGGGTCTATCGCTAAAAGCCTATGATGTCATCCCTACCTCATTCCACCCTTTTTATCCTTCGCTGAAGAATAGATTGAGTCATTCTAGCTCCCTCCCTACCATTCATAAGAGAAGAACAGTCAGACTATGTGAAGTAACACAGAGTGGGATAAACGAACAACATGGACCCCATATCTGCTCCATTGTCTACTGGTACCAGTCCACCTCCACTATACGGTCAGCCTCTCTCTCCGATTCAGCATTAAATTCTCTTCGGTTAGGATGACCGTGAGACCTGGAATGCTCCTTACTTTGGGTGGAAACCTAAACAGCTACATGTCGGTCCTCGATTACCTCAAAGTGCGTGGGCAGGCGGTGCTTCTCAGTGTCAGAACAAATGTCATCGCACACAAATCCCAAAATCTAACTGGTCATTCAGTGTTGAAATCCTAACCGCAGGACATAGGAGTGGGCCGCGTTCAGACACACAGAAAGCAAGGTCTAAAAATGAGCATGCAGGCACAGACACCCACAGCTTGTGTGTGTGTGCGTGTGTGTTTTACAGAGGAAAAAAACAAACACAAAAACGGTTTAAAGCACACGTTCAAACGCTGGCAGCTTTATGCCTGCAGTGAGAGGAGTGCGCAAAGAAGTCCCTCATTACAGCAGTAAAGCAAACACATAGACGTACACAGAGCCTACAGAGTTAACGTGTCCTGGACACAGTCAGAGAGCGAGCGAGAGCGAGAGAGAGAGAGAGAGAGAGAGAGAGAGAGAGAAAGAAACCTACCTGATGTCAAACAAAAAGTAGAGAGAATAATGGAAAAGACAGAACTACCAAGAATGAGACAAGATGTGAGAGAGAGACACAGAGACAGACTTAATAGCCCGTGGAGAGAAAAAATGAAAAGCAAAGAGACTGAAAGAGAAACTTTAACTTAACGTTAACTCTCAGACAGAGAAAAGGACCCAACATGGAAGAAGTGAGCGCACTGAAAAGGAGAGAGAGTGAGAGAGGGAAGAGAAAGAAAGAGAATGAAAGAAAGAGAGAGAGAGAGAGAGAAAGAATGAAAGAAAAAAAGAAAGAGAGCTTGCTGGGTACTTTCACCTCCGCTGCCCAAGAACAAAAGTGTCATTGAGTGTCTGGTGGCCAGGGGGCAATGAAGGAGTAGCATGAGAGGAAGAAAGAGAGAGTGAGAGAGAGATAGAATGAAAGAAAGGGAGTGAGAAAGAGAGAGAGAGCGAGAGAGAGAGAGGGGGAGAGACAGTGAGAGAGAGTAAGAGAGAGGGAGAGAGTTTGAGGGAGAGACAGAGTGAGAGAGAGGGAAAGACAGAGTGAGAGAGAGTAAGAGAGAGAGTGAGAGAGAGTAAGAGAGAGGGAGAGAGAGAGAGGGAGAGACAGTGAGAGAAACAGAGGGAGAGAGAAAAAAAGAGAGAGACAGTGAGAAAGAGAGAGAGAGAAAGTAGGAGAGGGAGAGAAAGTGAGAGAGGATAACATTTGATGGTTAAAATGTTCTTGTTGTAATGCTTCGACAAAACAAACATAAATTCGCCGTGTCAGTAAAGCAAATATTGAACTGAGATGAGAGTCAGATAGAGGGAGGTGGGGAGGCAGAGAAAGAGAGAGAAAGAGAGACAGAGTAAGGTAGAGCGGTGGTTGATATTTCCTGTGTTATATATATGGCTTGCTGCAATGCTTTGACAGAGAGGTTCAAAAATCACTGTAATAAATGTACTTTTCAGAGCAAATCAGGAATATTATACTTAAAAAACAATGAACAGCTGCATGTCTCCTCATACAGAGAGCATATGTGTGATGTCATATAATATGATGTTAACTTCTGCATATATAGTTGAGCCCAGTCTTTAATGTGGTACTACTGACACATAGCCTGTTTGTCAAAACACAGTGATATGCATTGTGTATTATGAAAACCGCCACTATTCTCTCAACACTAATGTCATTAAAACAAGCACTGAATACTGAGGGAGGGAGTGAGTGAGCGAGAGACAGAGAGATAGAGAGAGAGAGAGTTGGGCCAGAAGAACGGAGCACAGCAGATTGTGGGTCTCACACACACTGTGTTCAGACTGAGAGATTAAGATACTGTATCTTAATTGAGATAACGAACAAGGCCAGACACAACGCCACCTGACACAAGTAGCATACACTCACTCTCTCTCACTCTCATACACACACACACACACACCGTGGTTGTGTAGGAGGGCCAGCAGCTTTCTCCTTCATCTCTTTGTTCATTTGCTGGAACTGTCTCACTGCTGTCTGGTAAGCTAATATAAAAATAAAATTAAAAAACTCTGCAAAACATAAATAAAAGCAGAATGCAGTGACGCGCAAATCACTCAAACCCTAATCAAACAGTATTCAACATGTTGAAACTGAGAAGTGTTTTTAAAAAACGTACACTCTCATATTGAAAGTAATGCCATCAACATGTTACAAGTGACAGGGTCAGCCAAAGACTGATTAGGTCATGTTATTCTAGTAAAAGCAACTGGTGGAGCACCTCACACCTAATTAGGTTAACTTGCAGTAGTAGTGTCAGGGTCATGACTTGAAGAGCATCCTGGAGAGGCGGAGTCAAAGTTAGGCAGTGATCACCATTCAGTTCCCACAAGTAGTGCAACAATTTAAATCTGCTTTTAGCTACAGTGCAGCAGGAAACACTAAAACTCAGCTCGCTGGCGTCCTTTAAACTCTTAATTTCTAACCAACTCTGCACAACCTAATATTCAGTTGTCTTTTTTCACTTTTCTTTTAATTTCATTTTACCATTGTTTTATCTTGATTTTATTATTCTTTTATTATTATTATTATTATTATTATTATTATTATTATTATATTTCTTTTACTATTTTGAGTTTTTTTACTACATATTTTTTGTTTTTTAATTGATTTATTTATTTTTTACTTTTGTCTTATTCTTGGTTTTAGTTTCTTGTTCAGATTTTATTTATTTTAACTTTGTCATTTTATTTATATAGTTTATTTTATATTTTAAGTACTCAGTAAAATTCATTTGACTTTATTTCCAATCCCTTTTTGTAGAAATTGTAATGCTTGGCTACATTGTAAATGAGGGTCTCCCTCAATGTACTCCCGAGTGAAAATAAAGGTTGATTGATCAAAATTTATCTCAACGTGTCAAAATGTATCTCAACAGCAAACAGCTTTGGGATTTCGTCTCTGTATGCAAGGTAAAGAACCATATGTAACAAGCTCCATATCAACAAATCCAGAAAAGCCAAATCCTTCTATAAGGACGAGCTCATTTTAGACAAACTAAGGCAAATCGAAACAGTGTCATGTGACCTGACGAATCAAAATTTAAGATCTTTTTGGAAATCATGGGCCTCTGGGCTAAAGAGGTGAGGGACCGTCTGCCTTTTATGCTAAACAACACATACAGAAACGCGTGGTCTTCCAGACAACATCTATTTCAGGGGAAGTCTTATTTCAGCAGTGTCAAACCACATTCTGCACGTATTACAACAGCAGGGCATCACAGCAAACGAGTCAGGGTGCTAAACTGACCAGCTTGCAGCGCAGAGGGGTCATTCACTGAAAACTATGACAAAAGAGACCCCGACCTGTTCAGCAGCTGAAACTCTATATCTAGCAGGAATAGAAACCATTTCACTTTCAAATTCCAAACACTTCACTGTTCACATACATAAACACACATAAACACAAATTTCAAAATGCCAATTTCTCAGTTGACAACCTTTGACAAGTTATCTTTGTACTACTGTGAATTAAAAATAGGTTTTTAATGATTTGTAGTTCATCACTTTCTGTTGTTATTTACATTACAGCTTTCCAGCAGTTTTGGAAACAGGGTGGTAAGTTATAATAAGTACAGATGAACGGAGTAAGAATACATAAATGCGGGAGCTGTTACAAGTGAAACCAGAAAAAAACACAGGATGGTGATGGAGGGCAGCGAGGGATGAATAAACAACAAGTAGAGGAGTGCGGGTCAGTGTGTTTAGGGATCTGCTCTGAGTACAGGCAGAATCTGTAATGTTTGGGTTTGTACCGAAAAAGAAAGGGACCCTATGGGACGGACGATGAATAAACAACAAATAGAGGAGTGTGGACGGGTATGTCTGAGGATTAGTGCTTAGGGTTCTGCTCTGAGTGAGTACATGCAGTTTGCTGGCTGTTTGTTGACAAAACCATGAAAAAAAGTCAACAATGCTGTCGTGGTCGGGGGTCTGCCCTCAGTCAGTGTATGACGGCCGAGCGGATGTTCAGTAGATTGGCGTGCGCTTTTCCATCCTATTCATTCTCTATGGGAAAAAATTCCAGAAAAAATCTGTTGTTTTCTTGAATCTGTGCATCCGTACGTGCAAGCTGTATACAAGCCCGAATCACACAATCATACTGTCACTACAAACCTAATGCTGATATTACAGTCACACTGCAAGAACAATAATAAAACACGGTGTCTCTTCATCAGTACACCTCTCTTTTCTTCATTCCTCTGATTATAGTCTAACTGCACGTACCTTTTCCCAATAGAACAATCACCCACTTGAAGAAAGCTGGCCCGGTGTGCGCTGACGCTTTTCATAACAGGTCCTCTAAAGTGGACTATGAATAACAATTAGTGAGGTAGCTGCTAATTAATGTGTCTATAAAAAGCCACTGTGGACAAACCAGCTTGACAATATTCCTCTAAAGCTCCTCAGCTCTTTTGTTGTGCTGAACATGGGTGTGTTCATAGCCTCACAGAACCACTGAACTGAAACGTGTTCAGGAAGATAATATTAAGTGGTTTATGGGCCAATTTGTTTTCCCTTTCAGCTCTTTATTGTTAGGCTATTATTATATGTATTGTTATCATGAACAATGTTGCCTTTTAGTAATCAAATGGGTCGTGTCCTCTCACAAATGAAACATTTAAAATAGGGCTGGGCGATATGGATTAAAAATAACATCTCAATAATTCTTAGCTGAATGGCGATATACAATATGTGTCTCAACATTTATTGTATATAGATTTTTCCCATGAGGTGATAATGAAAAGGCAGTTCTGCATCAAAGCTACATGTCCCAGATGTCACACAGGCACTTTTGACAGGCATCGTTTTTTTTTGTTTTTTTTTAGACAAACTGGGTCACTAATTGGCCGACCACGGACCGGGACCCAGACGTTGTCCAATGCGGACCCAAAGTGAACTATTAATTTTAATTTTTTAAACTGTTTATTTGAAGCCGGCGAGCTTTTCTTGTCTTTAGGGTATACAGGCTTTGCGTGCGCTGTAATATCACCAAAGGCGCTCCTCAGCCAATCAGATCTGTGCATATTTGGGAGTGCGGCAGGCAAGGAACAAAGCGAGAAGCAGCAGTACGAAAGTAAAGCAGGTCGGAGAAAGAATAATGCCTCTAAAAAAGGAAAGTTGATGGCAAAACCCGACTGTCTTAACCAGAAATGGATCGAGATTTATGTTTATTCTTCCCACAGGCGGCTCCAAACCAACAGTTCCAGATCTGAAACTGAGTTAACGAGAAGACGCTGCTTTATAAATAATTAGTTTGATAAATAATTACTAAACATAAACATACTGAAATATACTGAACGGGATGTGTGATGTTGATACTAGGCTACTTCAGTATACAGGATATGACACTGAATCATAACACAAGTTAGAATTTAGGATGCTCTGGACCTTGGCCTGAGGAAATTCCCTCTAAGTGGAATAATAATTAAATACCACTAATATAAACGATATTGTCTTATCTTATATCTCATAAAAAAGATATCAATAATATCGATATAACTCAATATATCGCCCAGTTCTAATTTAAACATTAATATCTATACGCTTGGCTCATGTGAGCTTGGCCCGTCTGAGTGCAAGTAGGAAGCTGATTAAAGCGTGAATGATAATTATGCAGCAGCTCAGAACTGTACACCAGTGTAACAAACAAACAGGACTACTGAACTGATTTAAGCCAGCCTGAGTGACTAGCAGGTTCCGGTTGGGTTTCAATGAATTTACCTGTTACACTTGGTCTTATCGGCTCCTAGACTGATGGGGTCTGATCTGCCAAAGTCGTGGGCTTGGTTTTGTGTTTGGGCTTCAATTCTTCCTCCAACAACCATATATGGTGGGTCTCTGCTTAAATGTGCCACTGTGTGCAGGTACAAAGTAGATATTAATTAAGATGTATAATTCTGAAATAAGTTAGTCTTAAGATTAATAATTGCAGGTTGATTATGTCATTAATGTTAGTTCTCTGCCTAAGAGACAAATAATCTCGAGTCAGTCCATGTATTTCCAGCGCTGACAGCTGAGGTCTCGCTTGTCTTTGGTTCGTCCTGTGTCTTTCTCAGGAGAGGTGAGCTGGATCGGACGGAAGCTCGGTGGGAAGCAAACCCAAACACAGCCCGTCTTCTGGGAAGCCATTTCACATTCCAGTGAGACCAGAGAGACTCGCCACCTCCCTGCAACTCTGAGTGTGTGAGTGTGTGTGTGTGTGTGTGTGTGTGTGTGTGTGTGTGTGTGTGTATGTGTGTGTGTGTGTGTGTGTGTGTGTGTGTGTGTGGACCTGTCTGCAGCTGCCTGCACCTTTTCACAAGTGTGTGTGTGTGTTACAGCTTCTCCTGTTCATCCCACTGTTTATTATTCTGGACTCTCTCTCTCTCTCTCTCTCTCTCTCATTTTCTAATTTTTCATTCTCTCTGTTCTTCTTTCACATTACTTTCTGTCGCTCCCTCAATTTTCTTTCTCTCTCTTGTCTCGTTGTTTCTCACTTTGTCTCTCTCTTGCTTACTCTGTCTCTTTCCCCCTTTTTCCGTTTCTCACTCACACTCTGTTTTCCCACTCTCTCTCTCTAACATCTTTCTTTTTCCTCTTTTCTTTCTTTTCTCCTCCTCTTTGTCTTTATCCCACTCACTCTTTTGGTCTTCTCAATCTCTCTCTCTGTCTCTCCCTGTCTCTCTAGCTCTCTCTTTCTCTAACATCTTTCTTTTTCCTCTTTTCTTTCTTTTCTCCTTCTCTTTGTCTTTCTCCCACTCACTCTTTTTGTTTTCTCAATCTCTTTCTCTGTCTCTCCCTGTCTCTCTCTCTCTCTCTCTTCTGTTGATTTAAGGGTTGATTTTGTGAGTGGCTGCTTGTTGTGGAGTGAGTTATGAACGTTAGAAAAACGAGTGCTGATGTTAGAGGGTTGGGGGGGTGAGGGGGTGGGGGGGTATTTAATGCACCGGCTGCTTTTCCTCACTGAAAGTCACAAGGAAGCTCACATTCAACAACTCCATTAACTGCCATGGCAACACTGCCGGGACACAACAACACTATTTACAACCAATCTGCACCAAATAACCATATAACTCTCTCTCTCTCTCCATCTCTATGTCTCTCACTTCCTCTCAATCTCTCTCTCTACTCCCTTTCTGTCTGTCGGTCTTCACTCGCTCTCTCTCTCTCACCCCCTCTTTTTGCCTGATCTCTCTCCCTGCCTCTCTCTCCCTCACCCAATTCAGTCTGTTTTTGCTATCGCTTTTTGTCTGTCTTGCTCTCTCTACCCACTTTGTCTCTCCTTCACTCTGTGTCTCCTTTTCTCCATCTTTCCCTCTCTCTATGTCTCTTCCCATGCTCTTTCTCCTCCTCTGTCCCTGTTCTTTCTCTCAGTTTCTCACCCCACCTCTCTCAACAGGATATGAAGACTCTTCTCCTCACGGCTTCATTTAGAGCAAACACTGTGAATCACTCTGGCCTTGACTTCACTTCAGTGCTGGTATAAATTACAGAAGCACCGCTGTAGGATCCCAAAAACTACTAGCATGGCCCACTTTGGCTTTTCTTTCTTTTGCACCAAGTAATAAACTGCAAATCTTATCACTTTCTCAAAGGCCAGCTGATCTATTTATTTCATGTAAGCCCCCAGGTCTCTATCAGTGTACAGAACTCAAACCGCCTCTTTTTATATTTGGACGAACTGCTCTTCTCTTGTAGCTCAGTGAATTACCAGAGAGATCCGGTCACACATGTGGATCCTAAACTTTCAATCAATACCACATTTGAGTTTGTAAGTAGAACAGGAATTATACTGCATTCCTGGAAAAACATTCTTTACACTTGAATATCAGAACTAGCAGGAAAACATTGGAAGTTGTTGATCTAGAAAGAAAATGTAATTCCGTAGGTATGAGATTCCAGTCGTGTGCAAAAGTTTAAACTTTTAAAAGTTTGTGAAATTATATTAACAGCACATTCTCTACAGTGCACACGAATGTAAACATCAACCTAACATGCATGCTGATTAAAAAAATAAAAAAATAAATAAATAATAATAATATATATATATTTATCTATATGTTTTTTTTTTGGGGGGGGGGGGTTATTATTATTAATTGAGTGACACGTTAGTTTGATTATTATTGCGCAGCATGCATGTTAGGTTGATCGGTCACTCTAAATTGTCCGTAGGTGTGAGTGTGTGTGTGTGAGTGAGTGTATTGGCCATGCAATGGACTGGCGACCTGTGCCTGATGACTCTGTGATTGGCTCCAGCCCCCCGTGGGATAAAGTGGAAGATGATGAATGGATGAATATTATTTTTAAAAAAACCTGCTGCTCTGCATTGTGTGTAAACATGATGAATGGACCAAACAATGGCCCGACAATACTTGGTAAAAAGTCTGATTCCATCGACTTACATTAAAAGTAAAGATACAAGGCTTTGCTCAAACAGCAGCAATCTAAACAAAACAATAACTCTAGATTGCTAAAGGTTAAGAACATGCCAAGTGAAATGTCTAATAGTTTTTAGTAGTTGTAGCCATGAAGCACTAAGCAATCCATTCCGAGTAGTCTGGTAGTTTGGCTTGGTCTGAGGCTTTCATGCAGACAGTTGCGGGTACCAACTTGCACAAAGCATAATTTCCTGCAACCTGTCTGTTAAAGAAAGCAATTAGACACAATCAGTTCATTTTTCATATTGTTTCATTCATTACTGTACAATGTGTGTACATTTATATCATTTAATGGCAAGGCAGGAGACTACTCATAATTTAGCTACACAGATCTCACTACAGCAGACTAACAAAGCAGATCAAATGCTGGTATAAGAAGTCTTATGGACAGTTATTAACTATTGAAGAAATTAAGAAACATTACAGTATCTACATAATCTGATGTGTTGGTTTAAATATATTATTTCACTCACTCAGTTTTTAATCTTTATCTTTAGTGCATATTCAGTGAGGGTTCAGAGAAGTGAACCTGCACTGTGAAAAAGGTGTTGCACTATAAGATACTTCAGTAATATGCTACATGGTACGAGAACAGTGGCTGGCACCGATGAGAGGCACCACAAGCCCAGCACCGGGAGCACTTTCAGGCCAGGTCTTTAAAACACAAACCAAAATTGGGTGCAGCTTACAGCAGGCATGAGTGTGAACTGCTGGAAGTGGGCATATTAACTGACCACGATGCACCGCAGATTAATCAAGACATGCTGAAATGAATAACATGCAGTTTAGACAGCCATTCAGCAGAGTTTGGTAGAAGCATGCTTACTGGCTCAGTGATGGTAATAAGATTGACTTTTCTGGTGTTAAAATTTGGAATGAAATGAAAGAATACTTCGCTAATTTGTAACATTGCAGAGATTCTGCCACTACAATAAAATTTTAATCATGAATAGGAAATCTGCGGGTAATTTAGACTCTGAACGTTCTCAACAAGTGGATCTATTAGCAGCCATTCTGCTTTTATTTTTCATTACAGATATCTATGACCAGGAGCTGTAGCACAAGCGAACCAGATGCATGTATGATCTATTGAAGAAACCTGAAACAACTTCTGCACCAATTTTTTGAGCCAGAAACACTGCTGGGGGTTTACATACATCGTTCATTTACATTTTACATTTACTTGAAAACGCATGGCCATTCTAGATTTAATGTATTAAACGGTACCTTAAACGCATGTGATCTAGAAATGGTTAAAAAAACTACAAGTCTACGCTCTGACTGGACTTTTATAGACACAAATGACACGTAGCTTACACACCTCACACACAAGAAACCAGACAGTTTGTGGACTATATATATATATATATTGGCAGAGCAGAGAGCCATTTGAGAAGCAGCTACGTGTGTTTTAAAGCTCCTGCGGTATCGAGACTGGCCTTAGGTTCTACACTGGACGATTAAGAAACGGTTAGCAATGCAACTTTTCAAGTGACACTACTGAAAGATACATGTAACATGTGTTAATAATCTTAAAATAATCTGCTAAGATAAGAAGAACAAGTAAACAGGTGCTGTCCTGCTGCTGTGTTGATAAAGGGCTTTGGGATGTTTGCGCTTCAAGTGCTCGTGTATAGCAGTTGTACTGTTGTGATCATCTCCACTGTGCAGAACAGACAGAGCACCACACTGTTGTGTTTCTGTGTGAATCACTAGCGAGTGATTGTCTGTAGTTGCAGCTTGCGCTCCGGGTAAATCCATGCTTTCAGTAGGCGCAGCCATATTGTAACACATCGACACTCGTTATGCTAATCGACGTAATTTCGTAACAGATTACGCCGATTATGTAGACACGTCGCCCCAGCCCTATATATAATATCTTTGGATTAGCTATCAATATCAGTACTGGACAGCAAAATGTGTATCACAGTGTATCTCTATAAATTATAAAATTCATGTGTATTAAGTAAAATTAGTAAATTGCCAAAAATAATCACTAGATTACATACAGTCCTCTCAACCTTATACACATGAGATCACATGAGATCGTCTGACTAGGGCTGGGCGATAAAACGATAACACTAATTATCGCAAAATAACGTTTCCTTGATAGAACTATAAGACGTAGTCTATAGAATGTTTTGAGGGACAACACTAACAGTCAATGAGAATGAGAATAGTGCCACCTCAAACAAATGAAGTGACTGAATTAGAGAGTTACAGCCATTTTACGTTTGGTTGAAGCACAGCCTGCTTAACACAGTGGCTGTGTGTGAATACTGTTCATGAGATATATATATATATATATATATGTGTGTGTGTGTGTGTGTGTGTGTGTGTAATGTTCTAAATCAATTGTGTAATGTTCTATATTACATTTGTCTATCTTCTGAAACAATTTATAAATAAACAAATTAACAAAATTTTAAATTTAGATATCTTCACTTCTCACTTAAAGTAAAAATGCAATAGTGATTTGATTTGTATTGTGATATATATCAATATCGACTTATATTTTTAAAAAAAATCATGGTAAGATTTTTTCCCATATCGTATCGCCCAGCCCTATGTCTGACAGTGTTATGGGAAAATGAGGTCTGAAATAAACCGCCCCACACGCTGACGAGTCAGACGAGGGCTCTGAAATGAGTGAGTGAGAAAGTAAGTGATGAACTGAGAGCGTCTGTTTATTTAACTACGCTCTCTCTCAATATAATGTCTCTTTCAGTTTGGTTTAAATAATTCGACACAGTCTTTCTCTTTCGTCATACATGTGTAAACACACACAGACACGCCTGTGAGCACATACGCTCGCACATAGGGCTAATGTAAAGGGTCTTGGGCTCCGGTTTGTGTCAAAAATGTGTGTTTTCGTGACAAGGCCATGCTGCGATAACAACTGTATGACCAGAGGTCACTGAGGGTCAGGCACAGCGGGCAGACAGGAAATGCCAGACAAGTGGCACCGTGCACACCCCCCCACACACACACAAACACATACACACATATAAACACATATACGCTTGTGCAGGAAGGGGAGAGGTGCCACATTAAACAGTGCTTTACTGAAAGAGCTGTTAAGTGAAGACCACCAGCGCTCTACAGCTGCCCCCTAAACAAAACCGTCCACTGTACGCACATGCAAGCAAGCACACGCAGGCTTGGGTTTAAAATTAATCTCTGCAGGAGGCTAACCGCCACTGCACACGGCCCACAGCAACACACGCAGGCTCTGGATCATAAATGGGCTCCTCTGGACTGTTTGGATTGTGGGGGACTCCCTGTCTCTGTCCCCAGCAGGCCACACGGCTAAACACTAATCGACGGTCACTCAGCCATGCTCTCTAAAGAGACATTTCCGACTCAAATGACTGTTATTCTGCACTTTAATGAAGCACTGCAGTCACTGTCAGAGGAAAAAAAAAAAAGCTGTCCGACGGCAGTCTTTCCCACAGACCATCTGAGGCCGCACACCTCAGCTAATTCTCAAGTTAGGAGGAGGGCCGATATACTGGTTGGCCAATATTGAGGTCTCGCAAATGTCTGCGATAATTCCCACCAATGAAATATCAATTACTGGAGGTTTGAGTTTTGTACCGGAGATCACTATTTGTTTGGGAGAACTTTTGCGAAAGTAATAAAACATGGTAATATTAGGGGGGGATTGATTATCTGGCCGACCAATCGTTATTTGTTATTTTTCTGATTATCCGGTTTCCAACCGAACACACTTCTGTAGCCAATGTTTGTCCACGGTGTTACTGGATTTTTAGAAAAGTGGATGATGTATTGAGCAGAACCAACACAGCACTTCTGTAGTCTGTCCCTGTGTCCTGCCCCAAGCAACAAAGAAGCTGTTCGCTTTCACAGTAAAAGGAAAAGGCAAAGCATGTGGGATTTTAACAACATAGTTGGGTAAACGCAAAAAGAACCTGGTCATGTTTCACTCACTGTAGCCAAACAAATGTGACTTGTACATGAAACTCAAACCCGAAACAACGCGTTTGGTGAGTAAGGTTTCTGCGTGTGAAGCAGGCAAGGTGTGCGGACCCACACTGCTGCTGTAGTGATTTAAACATGCGCAGAAAAGAACCTACAACTGCAGCTCACAACTCTCCAAAGGCTTCACCACTCAGCTTGAGCAAAAAAATACATCCAACCGCAAAAAATACAGCCCAATTTGGTTAGAAAACTGCCTGGCAACCATGATGCAGGACATAAATATATATATATATATATAAATATAAATATTATATATATATATATATATATATATAAATATATACATATATATATATATATATATATATATATATATATATATATATATATATATATATATATATATATATATATATATTAATTGCCAAAATATTATTGTATTCTAACAGGGTCTTCTCACATGCAATTTATCAAAATAAGATTTTGATAAGACTATCAGATAGACTCTGGATTTATTTCTGAATAACCTCTAAAGGCAATATGATCTGCTGTACTTTGTACTTGCATTACTCTGATTCTAGATTCTGGACATTGTTCCACCACAGACTGCCAAAAAACATGGAATTATTAAGTTAAGCAAACATAAAAAATGAGTAAAAAAATATTTTAATGTGTTAATAGTGAAGCACAATAAAATAAACAATTAGTGTTTACAGACCAAAAAGGTTAAAAGGTGCAAATTAAAACATTAACTTAACCTAATCTAGGTTTCACCCAACCTTATCACCAGTTTATGGATATAGCACTTCAAAACAGACATAAAGAGTCTTAATAAGAGGTATTTTTAAGTATTTAAAACAATTAAAATGAAAAAGTTAGTGGCGCCAGGGGTCTTACAACACTTACTGCTGACAAAAGATCTTCCATTAAGTAATAAGAGCCTTCTAGTTAAAGACCAATCAAATTCAATTTGGAATTTCATTCCCTAAGAAAACATGCCTGTCACTCTCGAGTGTGGGATTCACTGTGTGAATTTATGGGAAAAACATTACATCATTTATAAACACAGCGTTGGAGACACTAACAAAACATGCAAAAAAAAAAACAGTGTAAAGTGAGGAGGGGGAACTCAAACGACTTTTGCAATCACGATTTATAAACAACGGAAATAAACTCAACAAATGAGGCTCTGCAGTGTAAAAAAAGCATTCAAGGTAATGAGTGAAAAGGTAATTACTGAGGGGAAAACTGTGTAATACCTGGCAACCAAGCATCCATCCGTTCATCCATCCATCCATCCATTCTTCCATTCATTCATCAATTCATTCATCCATTTATCTACCTCTCCATCTGCCTTCCTCCAAATCTCTTCTTATAAATCACCATAACCCATAAACTGTTGGCATCAAGGACATAAAAATGAGGAAAATGAAAGGAAAAAAGAAAGAACGAGGCTTACACAGAGAGACAGCATGACTAGGAGGGCCAGACAGCTGTATTGTGTCCACCCTTCAGATATCTGAGGGGTTTGAACTGGCTTTGTCACATGCTTAAAGAGTAAAAAGTGTCACAAAGAAATGTAGGAGTTAACCTTCCGCAAGAGAACCGCTAGCAGATTTCTTACTTTCACACAGCCGCTATTCGCCATCCACTTTCCATGACCGAAGTCTATGTATGTGTGCGGATGTGTGGTCCCACGGTGGCTCTGAAAGGCTGTCTGTGTTCATGCAGGTTTTAAAAACAAGCCAGTATACAAGTCTAGAATGCTTACATTCACTTCTTGGCATTAGCAGGAAGTCTGCATTGCTCAGAACTGACCAGGTGCTGCCAAACTTGCATTTGAATGTACAGACTAGGGCTCGGCGATATGGAGCAAAAATCATATCTCTGCATTTAAAGCTGAATGGCGATGCATGATATACAGCTCGCTATTTTCTATGAAATGGGCTAAATCGCAAGTCACAGCCATATGTGAGACGCCACAAACACTTCCTGAAACAGACTGATCAAAAGGTTTCTCCTGTAGACAAATAATTATATAAAATAAGTGGTTGTGACGGAGCAGCTGGTATCCTATAAGCTTTTCAAAGCCTTCTTGTTCCATTGATCCTACAGGGACCATATCGTTAAAGACGTGGCGGACCAACACACTCTTCTTTACAGAGCACCACGCCACCTTTTATCTCTTATTAGCTCAGTCAAACTCGTCAAATACAATACTCCAGAGCTGGTGGTTAATAATGAGGAGACAGAGCTGAACCCGTGGCTGTTTAATAAGAGGAATAGTGCTGCGTGACTAAAATGGTGGCTAAAGCGTTTGGGAAATAGAAACTGAAACAGGAGC
Source organism: Megaleporinus macrocephalus (assembly GCA_021613375.1). Classification (NCBI taxonomy): domain Eukaryota; kingdom Metazoa; phylum Chordata; class Actinopteri; order Characiformes; family Anostomidae; genus Megaleporinus; species Megaleporinus macrocephalus. The sequence goes on along the minus strand of CM038728.1, from coordinate 20,552,215 downwards.
ATCGATGCTCTAATAAACAACAGCTTATGCAGTCACAATACTCCTAATCTCCAGTTTATCACACTCTAGCTTTGTTTTAAACTTTTGTACACTAGTAAGAGTAGCTGCAGCTTACGTTTGTACATTTTAACACTGTTTAAGTTTCAACTCTGCACGTATGACTGGTTGTTTAGTAACTCACCATACATAACAATGCACCAACATCTCGTCTGAAAAATATGAGTACATACCTTAAAAGGTTGACACAGCATAACCAGCAAGCCAACTGGCTTTTGCTGATGGGCCAGATCGTCTCATTGAGCGTAACAAGCATTAAGATTCATGTTTTAACCAGTGACCAACCTTGTTATTTATAAACTCTCGCTTTAATAAAGTACATTAATGTAAAATGCTGAGTGCCACTGACTTAGGTCACTGCCCCAGACATGCCCAGTGCAGTAGCCTTTACTCAAGATTCCTACACTTGGTTCTGTACATTTCTATACGTTTTTCTGAAATTTCAAGCAATCGGTAAAAGTACAAATAAACAAGGTGATAGCAAATGTGCTAACATCCAATTAGCTTTTCATTACACCTGTACACCTGGATTAAGTGGCTTATAAATATTAAAATGAACAATTTCACTGTCACTGTTACGAGACAACACAGTTACAATAAAGTACAAGCCTAAAGTAAATAAATGGCTAATTAGCTATCTTGCTTCAGAACTATTGATACTTAGTTGCTCCCAACTGCCAACAGAAACAGCTGAAGCACAAATAAACAAACGCCACTCAAAGCTGCCCTCTGAAGATGTCATAGCAGCAATATGAAACTAAAACTTTTTTTTTTTAAACTGCTGATCTGAATTTGCCTTAACCCACCAAATGAAAATGCACCCAAGATTCTACTCACTGTTACTATACAGTTTGAGGTAACAACCATAGGTTGTTGTTTAGATGCTCTCTGTAACTGGATTATAGACAGGTTTACAGATTTTATAGATTTTTAAATATAATCCTCTATAAATCTATTTTTTAGTTGACCAAAAATGCTAAAGATACTCTAAGGAATGTGTACTGTGACTTATATTGTCACAATAACCTTGCCTAAATGCTTTACTCTGAATCCAGCTCCAGCACTGCTTCTTAACCTTCTTTAACGCTTATTATTCATATATTATCTAAAAAGCTGTTGGAAATAGGACTATTCAACAATTTCTATAGATGTTTTTGTAATTGCAAAACTTATGAGTGCGTACGCTACATGCTTACGAGACTGCAGGAGTGCAGTGTGGGCCCTTGTCGTTCAAGGGGTTAAACCCTGTCCTGGATTTTCAATTTCTTACAGGAATCAATAAAGTGTAACCATAACCATAACTATAAAGGCTGTTCCGAGCCCAGCCATTGTTCGAGCCAGCTAGAAATTCTCAGAATCCTGATTCCAGCGACCTTCAAACCCGTTCCTATCACAGCTCGCGTAAGCACTATTAAATGTGCATTAGTCCAGCCATGTCCTTTTCCCTTTCAGCCGCGATTCGTGCACAAACACCCTATTGTGCGCCTGTCTCTTGTGCAAAGCCGTCTAAGCGCTGTGTGCAGGCAGGCGCTGGAAAAAGGTGTGGAAAAGCAGAGAGGCCTGTTCCGTCTGGCTGCCCGTCCCCTGCGCCTTGAAGACGGACCAGAACCCGGCGCCTCTGTTTTGTTAACGGGACACAAAGGCACATTCCTGACTCTCAGTGTAGAATCGCTCAACTGAGCCCGAGACAAGGGCCTGCTAATGGCGTGTGGACAGACGGCTGAGGGGGGGATGTCCTGCTGAAGTTGGGTGAGAGGGAGAAGATGAGACGGGGTCGAAGTGTTGGGGTCAAATATGCACACGTTTGAAGTCGTCCTCTTATTTGTGGAAGTGAAGCACTGTCTTTGCTATTTGCAGCTATAAATACTCCGCTGCCTCGGCTTTTAAAAAAATATCAGCCTTAACGTCACAATGCACTTCAGTGAGTAGTCCTAGGACTCTGAACCGCATACATCATGAAAAAGACCAGTTATGGGGTCAACAACAACAACAACCCAAGTATACCAACTACAGAGTTTGCACAATAAGAAGTGGCTGATTGGTTGACATCATATCATTTCATTACTTTATTTTTATTTTCATTTATTTTGATTGCATATCTTAAATGTCTTCAGGCAAAAGTCAGCACAACACTCACCTTTATTGCGCAATATATCGTCATCATGAGTTTAGTCTTGGTAAAAGACCTCTGAGGATGTGTTCATCCTTTCATAGTTCAGCATCCGCATCTGGGCAAACAAGAGCTCTACACTACTGCTGCCTATGGGGAAAAAAATTATACTGTTTATTTTAGGGGTAGACAGCCAATTTTAATCAGCCTTTTTTTCCAACTATAAGCTCACGCTGTGCGAGGAAACTGAACACACGGACAGCCCTAAGCACAACTTTTTACTAATTCAACTCGCACTAAATACACGCACTATATATCTCTATTTATCACTATTTAATGGCTCAACTGATTTTTAATTATTTGTATAGATTTTTTCCCAACGCATTTCTATTTGCCTGTTAAGTTGCTTAGTAATTTATTTAGTTGACTATTTAAATTAAAGAATGAAAATGAGTGACACACTAAAAGTTAGAGGCGACTGGCTATTTAGCACTAAGAGTCATTGCGGTACAACATTCTGGTTTCGCTGTAGCATCCAACTACAGCGCACTTGAGCTTATTGAACTTGATCACCTGCCTCATGTCATAAACTGCAACACAGCTCTCCAATCATAAAAAAAATATATGAATTGGCCATCGATTTCAATCTTGGATTCAATCTGAATATGCTTGTGCAATTGTTTATCCTCCTGTACCTTCTGTACTGGTTTGTTATTGTTTTGTAGTGTTATTGTTTGTCAGGTGTACTCTAACCCCAAATATTGTGACATGGATTGAGAAACTGCCTTCATACTGGACACATTGACTGGGTGCTGGCTGTCGGCTGTCAAAACAATTGCAACTGCATTCATGATCACAATGTCATGTTGTCAGCCCATACTTGTTAACCCATCATTTCAAACAGTACACTTATTACTGAATACTTATGATCACTGTTTATCTATAATGACAATAAATCTGAGCCACATGGATTGTGAAGCTATATGTTCACTATAAATCGTAGTGGTATCAGGAAAGCGTGCTCATTTACTTATGCGCACAGATACCGACATTCCACCTGATACCATTTGACAGAAGCCAGTGTTTGCTGCCACACGAACAAATGGGTCAAGTCGGCAGTAAGGTAAGTTTGCAGTACTTACACAAGTGAGGTGTTTGTTGTTGGGCACAAAGCTGTTGGTCAGTTTATACGACTTATTTAAGTCAGTTTGTGCAGAATTTGATTATTATTTCCGTTTCCGTTTACCTTTATTTACAAAAAAATTATTTTATTAATTCATACATTTTTAAATTTCATTTATTTGTGTTGCTGACACTGTGACTCCTGGATCCTATCATCACCACCAATAAGACCACCTGTCTGTACCTTTCTCTACAATAAACCATTTTGTCAAACCACTTTGAATCACTGAATCTCAAGGACTTTTTGATTAGGAAATTTCGGTTACATCCCTTTAATACTGTGCATCTATTTTCACCCACCATTTGAATTTCTTATCATCTGTAGTCTGAAACATGCAGAGAAATGTATTTGGATTTGTTTGTTTTGTTTTATGATTTATTATGATAATTGTCATTACGTTAGATTTGTTATGATTATAAAAATGTTATTGTTATGCATACAGTCCTGTATGCTTCACATTTCTGCTATGTTTTTTCTGTACAAATAAAAAAAGGTCTGACTCAGACCTGTAGTGACAGAATATGAACAGAATATAAATGGATCAGATTATGCAGCTCCTATTGTAATGCATTTTATTATTATATGTGAATAATGATGCAATCCATTGTATATCAAAATGACAATAACCATGCTGAAGGTTAACACCATGCAAACAAAGCAGTGTTGCAACATCTAAACATGGCTTTGTATCACGTATTGTATATACAATGCATACTTTGTTTGAGTTATCAGACAAGGGCAGGTCTAGTGGGCAATATAATAAGTTATGATCTATTTTCCCTGGTTGTTCTTTTCTCCCGAACAATAAGCTCAAGGTCAAGGTGAGGGATTTGTTCGTGTTGAGGCTACTGCAGTGCATATTTGCTGCAGAAACCAGTGCTGTGCCTCAGTGAGCCAGTGAGCTGCCCCGCCTGCAGTGGATCATTAACCTGAGGCATTGCGCAACTACCTGTTGAACCACACAAACTTTAATAAGCACACAAGCCTCAGACTTGCTATCTACACTAGTAGATAAATGATCAACCAGATTCTTCCACCCTCGCTTTCGGTCTTACACACAGGATGTGGGGTCATATAGATTTTATATATTTAACAATCATATCTTAGATAGAAATTCATATGAAAGGGTTTTAGATATAAGGAAGTGTTAAGGAATATAAGGAAATAAACACCTGACGTGTAATGGAAAGCAAATTTCTATTTCTTTAATAAAGGCGGTATTAATCATAACACAGCACTGACATTTCTAGCACGTGTAAACTTGACAGTGAACCATAATGCATTTTGGAATGAAAGCCTTCTCATATATTAGGGGTGTAGGAAAATACTGAAATATCGGGATATAATGTTTGGTGATACTGTATTGATTCTCAAAAACACAGTATCAATACACAGATTCCTGGCAGACAGTGAATCATTGTGTGTTGTGTTTAAACCTCTGACCACTAGTTGGCAGTGTTGTAATCCATTTTTCAGCTCCACTCCAACATTAACAAGTAGCACAAGGGCCAATGCTATTGTAAGCACTGACAAACCTGTTCATATAGTGGTGTGTTTTAATAGTAGGATTTGAAAAATCGCAATAAATTGTGATATATTGAATTGTGACCACTGTATCACGATACATATTGCATCGCCAGGTTCTTGCCAATCCACAGCCCTAACATATATAGATTGTCTACAGGGAACAAACGTAATGGTGCCTTAGAACAGAATACCTCTTTTGCATTGCCATAATGGAATACGAAGAGTTTAGTACACAGAACTGACATACTGTGAATCTTAAACACTGTTGATCCTTCTTCAAAGGCAAATCCCCCAACTGCAAAATCGCCAAAAAAACAATCAGATACCAAAATCCTACACAGTTACACTGTAACAGTCTTGGCTCCACCCACAATGACAAACCCAACATTTACATATACTAGTTCACACAGCAGCCCGTCAAGCAACAACAAAGGAACAACTGCAATGATGGCCTATACATGCAGAATGTCTCTTTCCAGGCTCACCTTAACACCTTAAATGCTGTTTCAGAACGTAACTATGACATCATTTAAGGTGGAATGGGAAAATCCGCAAAACAAGCTGGCAGACAGGAAGCCAACTTCACCTCCCACATCTTTAACCAAGTAGTTTCCAACTTTCAAATTCCAACTTCCAAGTGGAATCCAATACCGAGCAGGCTTTGCACAGCCAATAGAGGAGAAGAAAGCGGCAGTCCCACCTTTATTATTATCACAACCCAACAGTAACCTGTAAATAGCAGCCATGTTTTGTAATTTTATCACTTTTTTCATTCGTTAAAGCAAATTATCTTAAACTGATGTTTTAACATAACGTTTTACTTTGTGTTGTCAAGATCAAAAGCACACAGTTATGATAGTATGCTCTGAGTAACTAGCATAGCTAACGATAAAGTATGGCCACCTGGTTTATTTTTATGAAGGTTAATCTCACTTTCCTCTCTGTCTATTTGGACATGTGGCTTTTGTGTGATTGTTGTGGTGTCTCACTGTAAACCAGCAAATCAGAGCAGAGCTTATCAAATCAATCATGAGGGAAAAATAATAAGGCTGTAAATGGGTTAACAGCTCTATGAACACACCCCTCCCAAATATATATGTCAGCATATAAACAGAACAGTCATGTAGCTGGCTCATACGTCATCAATTTTTATGCTAGTCAGTTCAGCGCATGCCTATAGTTTAGCTTGGTGTGGAGAAATATGAAGTGAATTATAAGTACCTATGGGTTATTAGTAGGGATAAACAATTATATCTAATCCATATCCTTAAATATTTAATTTAAAATGTATAAATCAGCAACGGTAAGGTGGGCAATATGGCAAAAAATATCACATCACAAAACTTTTCCATGAGATTTCCCTGATACATAATAGACAGAATGCACTGGTACGTTACTAGGACAACATTTAAAAATAGCCATCAGGACTAATTATGCTCTCTTCCTTATGAAACATGCAGTGGATCAATGCTCAATCAATCAATCAACATTTATTTATATAGCACTTTTTACAACCAGTGTTGTCTCCAAGCAGCTTTACAGAAAACCAGTTTATGAAAAGAGGAATCAAAGAGAAGGATCGTAAGAAAAGCATCCATGCATAGCAAAACATGGGAAAGAGTATCTGACTTGCCCCCAAGAGCAAGTCAGAGGCAACAGTGGCAAGGAAAACCTCCCTTTATACTCATTAATGCTTATTATGTGTTTAGCATGTAAACAGTAAGTGTGCTTTACTATGTCCAGCAGTATGTTCTCTTAAGTGGATGTGCAATTATTTTCTCTTAGTAAAAGCATGTCATTTGATCAGGGGTGTTCAAACATTTGCATACTATTGGATATGGTGTAAAAGGTTAGAGACCACCTGCCAGTTTATTTAATGTCCAGTCAAAATAGCCATTAAGTTATTTGGAAGATATATTAAAGGAGGCCAGTTAAATAATCCACATGCATAAGGATGGAAGGCAAAGAAAAAAATAGTTTAAAAAATTATTATTATTTTGATTATTATTATTATTATTATTAGTAGTAGTAGTAGTAGTAGTAGTAGTAGTAGTAGTACACATTATTTAAAGAAATATTGAACTGCTAAGAACTGGGCAAGACCTGGTGGACCACCAAACTTTCCCACTCAAATAAACAGTGATTAAAACTTTCATCTTTGAGAACGAGGAGAACATCAAGCTGTGAACTCCTGCTTCAGATCCACAGGTGTTTCTGTCCATCCCTCCACTATGAGAAGATGTCTTAACACTGTGGGTCTGTAGGGAAGTGTGGCTGTCAAGAAGCCCCTGCTGAGAAAAGAACATGGACCCGGGGGGGACAAAATCTGCAACTGGGATTTCTTGGATTGTGAGAAGCAAAGAATGCAACCAATATCTGAGACTGAACTTCAGAGGTGGAGAAAAATGTCCTGTCAGGTTCCTTTTTTGTCTATGGACAGACGGTAGATTAGATCATATTATAACAGCTTAGGTACCTACATAAACGGCAAGTATATGTAACAAGATTCTTCTAAACCCAACTCTAAATCTTAACTTTATATCCTAAATCTAAGTCACCAAATAGAAACGTAACATACGCACACACACACTCTCCCGCTTCTCTCTACCCCTCTCTCTCTCCCTGTCGTCAATAATCCACCACTCTCTCACACACGCCCTCGCTAAGCCTTTGTGTGCAAGCCATTACTTCACATTCACTCTTTCTCGCACTACTATTCCCTTCCATCGCTTTTCCTTTGTCTTTCTCCAAATCTCCTATCTGCTCCCCTCCTGTTCTCTCTCTCTCTCTCTCTCTCTCTCTCTCTCTCACTCTCTCTCTCTTTCACTCTCTGCAGGAACAGACAGAGTGGCGGCAGCAGCGGGCGGTTCAGGGGACAGACACTCGGAGCTGCCCTACTATTATCAATTACATAAATAAATACCAGAAATGCAATAAGGCGTGCAGCGCGGGGAGCCTCAGAGAAACATAGGCGGCCGTGTGCCAGCGCATTTCTCACGTCGCGGCGAAGCCTGCCATTCATGCCATGACTGGCACACTGCTGACTGATAGATGAGCTACTTAGCCAGCAGCGATGCTTCTGTAACATCTGTAACTTGGCTTGATTTCAACTTTTTACCAAACAGTTGCCGTATCCTCTACAGCCAGCATTTAAAGGGGGTCTGTCCTATACATTGATTTTAACTGTATCTAAGAACTTATCAGGAGCACCTGACAGGCATGTGATATTAGTCAAAAGCAGTGCGTCATTCATGAGATTACAGGCATACTAAACGGTTAGTAACCAAAATTTTCAGATTTAGAATGGAAGCCAATTGCCTTCTAATATTATTGGGTTTTGATTCAACATGTTTTAGAATCATTTGCTATGTACAACTCGTCATAACTGTTGTTCAGGGTGATTTACTTTATGCTCCAGATGCGGCAGATTGAGATTAGACTGAAAAATGCCAGACTTTGTTTTTCAGTTCTAATTTCTACATAACAAGGTACTGATGGAAACTTATTATTTTTCATGTCAGACTTTTAATCATGGTTTAATAAACAAGGACACACAAAGCACTGGGCTGTACCACAAACCATCTAAAAAGGGGTCCAGAATGAAACAATAAATGAATAAATGGAAAAAAATAAAAAATAAATTATATATATATATATATATATATATATATATATATATATAAAACAAAGTTATCACAAAATCCAGCTGTGCATATGCGCTTTTACATAAGACCTGTAGGAACATTCATGACGTAGATGTGATGGTATGATTGCAGGCTGACCAGTCATGTGGCTGGCTCGTTCATCACCAATTTTCATGCTAGTCAGTTCAGTGCATGCCTATGGTTTAGCTTGCAGTGGAGAAATATGAAGTGCATTATTAGTTCCCAATTGGTTATTAGTGGGGATATACAATTCTAATCTCTAATCCATATTCTGAAATATTTGATTTAAAATGTGTAAATTAGCAGATGGGTAATATGGCAAAATAATCGTATCACAACATTTCTATGACATAATAGATTGCATAGGTACGGTACTAGTGCAACATTTATTAAAAACATTCAATTTAACTAAAGTGCATTAAATCAATTGAAACAGTACTAATTATGCTCTCTCATTTATGAAACATGCAGTGAATCAATGCTCATTATGTACAACTAATATCAACAATTTGCTCAGAAAAGCATATAATTTATTATATTATATGCCAATATTTGATGATGTATTTATTGTACTCTAGATGAGCAGAATGTTTGGGTGGCACTGGACTACTGTCTTAAAATATGAATTGCAAACCTAGGTGGATTTAATGGTAATAAAATTCATAACTGTTTGTGTGTTAGCAGTGGCAGATACACTGTATGGACAAAAGTGATGGCACACTCCTTTTAATCACTGGATTCTGGTGTTTCATTCAGACCCATTGCCCCCGGTGTACAAAATCAAGTACCTAGCCATGCAGTCTGTCTACACAAACATTTGTGAAAGAATGGGTCATTCTGAAGAGCTCACTGAATTTGAGTGTGGAATTGTAACAGGATGCCACTATTGCAACAAGTCAGTTTGTGAAATTCCTTCCTTCCTAGATATTCCATGATTAACTGTGAGTGGTATTATTGAAAAGAGGAAGTGTTTAGGAACCACAGCAACTCAGCCACGAAGTGGCAGACCACATAAAGTTACAGAGCGGGGTCCCTGAGAGCTAAGACGCATAGTGTGTAAATGCTGCCAACGTTCTGCTGACTGAATAACTGCAGAGTTCCAAACCTCCTCTGGCATCAACATCAGCACATTAACTAAACGCCAGGAGCTTCATGGCATGGGTTTCCATGGCCGAGCAGCTGCATGCACCCCTTACATCTCCAAGCGTCAGATGAAGTGGTGTAAAGAATACTGTTACTGGAGCAGTGGAAATGTGTTCTATTAAGTAAGGAATCAAGCTTCTCTATCTGGCAGTCTGGTGGACAGGTCTGGGTTTGGTGAATGCCACGAGAATGGTACCTTCCTGACTGCATTGTGCTGACTGTAATGTTTAGTGGAGGAGGTATAATGCTATGGGATTGTGTTTAAGGTGTTGGCCTAGGACCCTTAGTTCCAGAGAAGAGAACTCTTAACGCTTGAGCAGACCAAGATATTGTATGCAATTATATGCTTCCAACTTAGTAGTTTGGGGAAGAGCCTTTTCTGTTCCAGCATAACAGACTGTGTCCCAGTGCACAAAACAAAGTCAAAAGAAAGCCAGGGTTGGGTGAGTCTGCTCTGGAAGAATTTGATTGGCCTGCGCAGAATCCTGACCTCAACACCATCAAACTCCTTTAGGCTGAATTAGAACGGATATTATGAGCCAGACCCTCTTGCCCAACATCATCTGGACGAATGTGCAAAAATTCCTACAAACACCTTCAAAAACCTTGTAGAAAGCCTTCCCAGAATAGTGGCAGCTGTTGCGAAGGGGGGGGGCAACTTTTTATTTTATTTTATTTCAATTTTAATGCCTGTGGATCTAGAACGGGATGTCATAAAAGCTCCTGAGTGATGTGTAGGTGCCCCAATACTTTTGTCTACATTGTGTACGTACCTGAAATATACTGGATATCGACATCAGCCTACCAGTCCCATATCTGTGCATCTATTGTTACTAGTGATGTATGGTGGTCAGTAACTACGTATATTTACTAGTAACATGCACTCAAGTACAAATCTTATGGATTTGTTGCCCCAGCATTTTTTAAAGATAACAGTTTCACTTCTACTGAGGCCAGCTACATTTTAGAACATTGTACTTCATTACTAATTTATTTTTGACTTTCATGTTATGTTGGTGACATTTTTTGTACTGCTGTGCGACTGGCCATCCAAAAGACAAGAGCAGAGCTTCACAAACATCAGTTCCAATAGACGATAGATAAACTAGGAAGTTCTGCTGCAATACCATAAATTGTGCAGTGGTTACAAAAGTTGACCTGCACTTCTACTCAAGTCAGTCTTTGGAAAGAAACTTCTACTAGATTTTCTTTATCATTTCCACTAAATAGCAACACCTTCAGTTGAGTTTGGGTTTAAGCTACTCTACAGAGGTAACCTGCCAGTAGTCAGATTAATCGTTACTATAGGTTTTAAATAAGCACTGATAAGTAAATACTGGCTACGCCTGCTCTATAAAAAACTCATTAAGGTGGTTTGCCAGGTAAATGTCTACGAGTATCAGCTCGACACTGCATAGGGCCTTTCGACGGCATGGCATTTTGCATATCACGCAGTGACATCTAAGATGGCCACTGCCATTGCAAGTGTTAACACTCCGGCTTTATTTCTGGCCTTATCACTTCCGCGGACAGGATTTAGCCTGGCGTTGGGTTTCACGCTGCTGCTTGGCAAAGATATTTCTAGATCGCCGTCAAGCTGTTTTCAAAATGTGCGGGCCGCGCAGAAAGACCCACTGCACTGTGGACACTCCGCTCGCTTCCAGGACATCATGACCTGCCATTCAATTGCAGGCACCTGATCTCTGCAGAAGGAGGCTAAAGAGGAGGAGCCTCTATAATTTACGAGGGCCGCTTTGGCTTTGGCTCGGACCCTTGAGCTCGTCAACGGAGCTGTCAAGACAGAAATGCGTGTGGAGACGAGGTTCCCAAATCAGCCGGTAACACAGTAAACCACCAGACTGGCGACAATGTTCAGCTAGCTTGGGTGATGACTGATGCTGCCTGACATCTGACAAGCTATATATCTTCACTTAGATGTTCTTATCTAACTTATCCCAGCTCCCTACAGGCACACTTTAAAGGGCCAATATCACAGAAAAAAATGTTTTTATTCTTGTTGTTTTTAAATAAAAGACTTTAATGTTGTAGTACATGTGTCCTGTTAGTTTCAATATAAAAAACAGCCTGTTTTGAATTCATTGTTTCTATCATACATACATATATGTGTCTATTCAGTCTACAGTAGTTTGACTGGCCCCTTGTTATAATGAGTTTTTCAGCTTGGACTGCTTTGGGAATGAGGCACAATACAATGATTTCCAGTGAGAGCGGAAAAACATTTACACGTGAAAAATCTGAAAGTTAGTCTGAAATACAGACGAGTTTAAGAGCATGTAAAACTACACAAAATTAGGAGTACACGTCAGAGAAAGAAATAAAATATTGGAAAAATGTAGGATAGGCTCTTTAACCTGAAGGTTAAGAGATGGAACCATAACAAAGTCATTTAAAGTTTAATATGAGCTATGTTACTGTTAACATTTTCATTTCTTGATGAAAAAGGCTTGAAAGCCTCCCAAGTTTAATTTACACTAAAATGAATACCAGCACTCACAGCAGTGAATGCCATGCATATGTTTTATATCATGTACATTAGTCTTGTATAACATAGGAACTTTAGAGTCTTGTCCAAATGAGTGAATTTATGAAACAGAATGAGTTAATAAGAGAAAATAGCATGTGGAAATCACAGATTTATAACACACAAAACAAGTTCAGCCGCCAGTCTCAGAGGTGTTTAATAAAGCAGGAATATAGCTGCATACTACATTGTTGCATACCCCCCTCATACACCCCCATCCCTCTTCCCCCATGTTCTACTCAGGGAGAGGACTCTTAGGCTGGTTAATCGCCAAAAATTCACTCGCTCCAGTTCTGTCCAAAGAAAACAATAGTCATGTCACAAAACTTGACACGGCGAACGCTGCAACTGCACAGGCTGCTCTTACAGCTGGCCAGGAGAAGCCTTCAAGCTGAGGTGCTCGCTCAGGAAAAAGTAACAAGAACTCATAAGAAACAGATCAGATTTAGTAAAAAAAAACATGACTTTCTGCTTCAGATAAACTACTCTGCATGGGGTGTACATAGCCCACTCACACAACGAGACAGAGTTTGGTCATCTGCGAGTGATAAAACTTATCACAGTGTTATAGAGAATGTTCAGCATTTTTTTAATGTTGCTACTATTGTTGTTATGTAGAAACATGGTCAGTCTTGGTTGTTTGACTAGGGTGGTAAAGTTTAGGCTACCATACTCTTGCCCATCATTCCCAGACTCGACAGCACTTTGGGGTACCACGACCACCACAACAACACATGAACAACACAGGGTTCAGACCACACTTCGTGTTAACAAGAGGGAGGAAAGAGGGTTTTAGGAAGACTTACAGATAATACGTAAAGGCGCTGAGTCCAGCTGGGACAGTGCTGAGTCCCTTCCCCGAGCAGTCCGCCCCTCCGTCCTCGTCGCAGCGGCACAGGGGCGAGCATGTAGCCGGGGTGGAGCGCCCTTGGCCGGCCACGCGCAGTGAGCACAGCCCGAGCACCAGCGCGAGCAGCCGGATGGCCAGCAGAGAGGGCATCGTCGTCCTTAACCGTACAGGAGCGTAGAGAGCGACTTTAGCCCGCCGTTTTTCTTTCCGTGGGAGTAAAGGTGAGGGGCTAGTTCCGTCACCTCAAGCCGGAGTGTGACTTTTTTCTAAGCCGCTCGAGTTGAGCAGACCGCGGTGTGGCGGGCACGACTGAGCTCGAGGTGCTGGCGAGTTAACGGGCTCCCGAACGGCTCTTTGTTTACGAGCTACCAGGCATGTTGTGCCTGAATGCTAATGCAGCCGGGGCTGGAAGCGAGCGACTGCGCTTACCTACGAAGTGGAGAGCTGGGCCAGCGGGCTTTCATGCTGCACCGAGTCCGCCTCGCCTCCTCGCACCGCCAGCAACAGCCAACACAAACAGGCTAAACACCTTTCGCTTATTTTCCGTCCTCGTCGCTGCCCCGAACCCGGGAGTCCGGATCGCGCTGGAAGTCTTGGACGTTCAACGCGGGCTACGATAACAGAAGAGCGGCGAAGCACTTCGACAGCAGCCTCGCAGCGTCTTTGACCGCCTCGGATTTGTTTCATGCAGGAAAAATACGGGCAGCTCAGCTCAGCTCTCTCGGCCGTTGCTGAATGTATCCTCCCCCTGGTTGGTCGCTCCGCCACCCGCAGCGATAGTACAGCCCGATACAGCGATACGATACTACCTCAGCGTTCAACACCGCGATACCTATACAACTATACAAATATACAGATATACAACCTTTTATTCTCGAGTATTTGTGCTGGAAAATTATTTTGAATACTGGATTCACTTTTCACTTCAACAAAATTTATAAAATTACATATGTTATTATTTAGTCTGTTATTATTTACTTTATTTATTTGCCTATTTATTTACTTGTACCACTGTATATGTTTATTTGTTAATTTTTCTCATATATGCTTTTGAAAAAGGAGTTCTAAAACAGATTATTAAAAATATTATTTCATATATTATATTATTTTCAATTTTCACAAACTTTTATTATTATTAAATTGTAATTTATAACATGGATGTAATCATGTGTTATGACAGTGGCACATGACAGTACTGCACTATGTGTTACTATGCCACGATACACTACAATGCTAAAGATAATACTGACAATAATATCTTTACTAATAGAGCACTTTTCATACCCATGGCAACTCAAATTGCTTTAAAGATGATTGATGGAGCTTAACAGTAACAGAAACATTTATTTATTTAAATAATGAATAAAACAAATAAAGAGAGATAATAACTATAAAACTGATTGGCTGAGCCATGCCATTGTAAAATACTCAACATACACACATATATTACCACCTTACAGCAACTAATCTCTGTATTACTGCACCACCTCACACAAAAAGTCTTTAAAAATCTGCTAGTGGAATAAGCTTTGATTCTATTTCTAGGTGTACTTGTTTAGCTCTTTAGATGTAGTCAGAGGCTAACAGGCTAAAAGATATGAACTCCATCTTTAATATTACAGGCTTGAATTAAAGTAACACTTAAAAACAGTGTTTTTTGAGCATTATTGAGGGTTCTTTCGTGAACCATGAACACTCAAAGAACAATGAAACCCACACTTTGATTGATTAAAGGGTTCTTTGCATTATGGAAGTGTTCTTCAGCTTGAGGGAAAACGTATATGGTTCTGCGTGGACTGTTACAATGTCATTTTAGTTAGTTATGTTATTTCAGTGTTCATGGTGTGTATATAAAGAACCAGCTTCATGAAGTATGTGCTTACTATATGATTTACTGTAAAACTGCAATATAAAAGAATGCCACTTGAATGGCTTGCACACGTCTGTTTTTCAGTCAGAAGTAAGTAGCATTAAACCCAGGCTGAATCTCAAAAGGCTCTGTACTCCCTAAATAGTGTACTAAATGCACCTACATTTTAAAAGTCTAGCTTCTACAACCAGATAGTACACTATTAGTTAAGTATGAATGTGTCTGGATCCAAAATGACTATATTTAAGCTTTATTATGCACTCTTAAGGTGAAGGAGCCAGTGCATTTAAATTCCTACATACTGCACTAGGTAGGGAGTATGGAGCCATTTGAGATTCTGACCCAGTAAGGGACACCATTGGATAGGTGCTGTATAATACTCAGGTGGTTCTCTGTAATAAGGTAATGTAAAAGTTCTTCTAAAGCAAAGTTTTGTTGTTGTTTTTTATTACGTTAAACAGTGCTATATTTATTATTCTCCTTATTCAACATTTACTTTGCAAATGTACATTTCTTGGTGGAAGGCCGATACTTGGTCAAATTATTAATAATAAATAACTTTCTGAAAAATATTTGTAAAACATCCTTTTTTATGTTGATTGCCATTTTACTAAAGCAATAAGCCCTGACAGGCCATGTGTTACTGCAGTTTTATAATGGAGAAGGGTGTTTTTAGGCACAATGTGATGCATATGCTAAAATTAAAGAGGTACAATTTCATAAATTTCTTAAGTGTCCACTGAGCCTAATAAGAGGTGGAATTAAGTCCCACCGTTTAGAAGCATAATAACCAAAGGGGGAATTTTTAGCACTACCAGAATAGGCCGCAATACTACCTTGTAGTACTACCACAGAATGCTAACCTGTGATACTGACCTACACTCTGCAATGTTCTATATGAAGCTACATGAAACTTTCCAACACTGCCATACCAGCTCCTCCAACACTAGCTGTTTATTTATTTAAACCACTGTAGTACAGCAAACAAGTCTAGCATGTTCATACTAAACTAGATTTTAATGATATCATTTATTATTGTCAACTGATCACATTTTAAAGCCGATGCATTATGAGATGTCTTACTATTGCTCTTTCTGTCTCTGACTAGAAAAAGAAGTTGAGAAGTTTCCCATAGGGTACACACAGGCACCCACACACACACTCCACTGTATCACTGCTAGGATTAAGTATTCTGACTCACAGGTGGACATGCCAGATAGAGGCAGAGGGGCTTAATTTTTGGCCAGTTTTCTTCTTAGCTCTAATATCTTCCATATATGTCACCTCACTCCGATACAGTCAGTGCTCCACTGACGTCAGGCTTTTCTCAACCCACTAGAGCTTGTTTTTACAGGCGCATATTTGTCTAGACTTTGCAGCATTATCTTATCTTCTAATGTTACGCCCTGCACCATTATCATTATTACAACTGACTGTGTTATTTTGCAGAGTAGTTTTTAATTACTTTCTTGCACTGCATGGGTGCCTTCAGCCTGCGTTGGCAGATTAATGTAAAAGTGATGGTGTTATATTTCATTATAGCCACAGGTGTTAGAAACAGTTCGGAATAGTACTGTGTAGGTAATTCATTACTTAGTATATACTGCTTACACCCAGCCAACAGCGTAGTGCGGGCAGCGTCCTGTGACAACTGATGAATGACTAAAGGATGATCAACACAAAATGTGCCGCAACACCTGAGCTTACACTGAGTTAACTTAGTGTTTAAAAACTCCAGAAGCACTGTCCACCTCCTGGCTGATTATTGATTATTGAAGAAAAAAGTTGGGGATGAGGGCAAAGTATGCAAAGAAACAGATGTACTCCAGTCTGCAGTTGTACAACTACAAAGTGCACCTATACAGTAAGTAGAACTGATATAATGGATAATGAGTGTATGTAATGAAGTAGTTACATTGGTACATTGAAGTGAGTATTACACATACAAAAAATATTTGTGCTATCAACAAAGTGGGTTATACATTAGTGGTTAATCTATTCCAACCTCTATATATATTCAAATTTATTATAAACTGATAGATAACATTTTAAATAAAAATATTTTTTTTGTTGTTTTTAATTGTTTAATATAACTTAATAGTGCCAAGTGGTATTTACATAATATGTATATATCATTGCTGTCCAAAGAAAAACATGTATCTCTATTTTTGGCAAAAGATTGTGTACATTGTGTACAAATTTCATCATGAATGAACCAATAGAAATGCTCCAAAATAGCCTGGAAAGACTCTGGTTTCATTGACTTACATTGAAAGTGTACAGAGAAGCTTGTTTTACACTGGACAGCAACAATATATATGTGTTGAAGAAAAAAGTTTACACACACACACACATATATAAATATATGTGTGTGTGTGTGTGTGTGTGTGTGTGTGTGTATGTTTGTGTGTGTATCACTGCTGGAGAAATACTTACTTTACTTCTAATTTAAGTCAGAGTAGCTAGATATTTGGTCAAATATTTTCAATATTTTTTGTTGGTCTGTTCATTCTGAAATTTACATACAATGACTGTAGTCCATCTGTTTCTCTGCATACTTTGTTAGTCCCTTTCACCCCCTTTTTCAATGATCAGGTCCATCACAGGATCACCACAGGACCACTACAGAGCAAATATTATTTGGGATTCTCAGCTCTTCAGTGACACTGACGTAGTGATGGTGTGTTAGTGTGTGTTGAGCTTGAACGAGAGGATCACACACAGCAGTGCTGCTGGAGTTTTTTAACACAATGTGTCCACTCGCTGTCCACTTTATTAGACACTCCTACTTTGTAGATCTACCTTGTAGACGTAAAGTCAGAAATGATTGCTCATGTGTTGCTGTGCAGTGTGCGTTGTCCATCCTCTAGTCTGTGATCGGAGGATGCTGCCCACAGGACGCTGTTGACTGGATGGTTTTGGCTTGTGGAGTATTCTCGGTCTATCAATGACATTGAGGTGTTTAAAAACTTCAGCAGTGCTGTTGTGTTTGATCTACTATCCACACCAGAACAACACACATTGTCATGCTACCACCACGTCAGTGTTACCGAAGGTACATGGCAGATGTACTTAATATAAAAACTCATTTTCTCTATTTAACTGCTGTACGTTTTGTCTTCATGTGCTCTATTCACATGTGCTTAGCAGAGCAGGATTTGTTGGCCTCTTCTCTCTAGCATAAGCCCAGCTTGTCATCATCATCCAACAGCATCCCAATAATGATATAAGGACATGTGTTGTGCTCGGCCGAGACGGTGAAGCGGACATGTGGGATTAATTTCCAGCGGGAGCTGCAAAAACTGGCTTTCAGCACCAAAGCCGAAGCCTCGGTCCAATCTGTAGCCTCGGTGACTGTAGCCTCGTAAACTGCCAAGTGTTCCGTGGGACAGGAAGGGCCCACAAGGCAATGAGTTTTCATGCAAATGGCATTTGCATAAGCAGCAGCGGAAGGGAGCAGTGAAAAGGCACTTGTGCAACTTGTTATGATAGATGGCCACAAGAGGAAAGGACCTGGACGAGAACACATTTGAATGGCACATATCAAGATCCCCTCACAAATAGACGCTGGCTATCAAAACAGGTTTATCAAAGCTGTGTGTGTGCGCGTAAAGAGAGAGAGAGAGAGAGAGAGAGAGAGAGAGGGATCAAGAATGGGTCACAGGGGAACCTACGCTCTAGCCAAATATTTTTGTAGGGACAGCAAGACCAGATGAGCACTATCAACCTTGATTTAATCGTCTGTGATTTATGGCCACATTAGACAAAGCCATTCATTGTGGTTTGCTCACTAAAAAGAGTACTTAAGTGTTCAGATTCAATACGCTGGCATATGCCACTGGGTGCTCCTCCATCATTTGTAGTAGATGATTGAATTATTGGGCCAAAAAAAGTTCTTATGTCCTTAAAATCTGTTCTTCAACGAAACCATGAACAATCAAGGCACCATTTAAGAGCATCAATGATTTTTTAAATAATTAAATTCTTCTTTTACAGGAAAATCGGTTGTCCATGGATCTGTCACTGGCCCATATCATGAAACGTCACATCACAAATCAAAATGTGCTGTTCGTTCTCCAGTTCATACGTGGGCTGTTTTCGTGATGTCACAAACACCTTCTCATTTTATTTGCATACATCCACCCATCCAGCCTATTGCCTTTTAGCTCCGCCCATTCATGCTCCCCAGACTACTCTTAGAATGAGGCAGCCGAACAGGACAGAGACAAGTTACATAGCGCTGCTCTCAAAACAAAACTTTTGTCAGTTTTCATTCTTTCATGGTAAGAGGTAGCCCACAAGGGCATGGGAAAAAGTCCTGTTCCATTGACTTACACTGAAAATCCATCCATCCATCCATTATCTTCTGCTTTATTCCACTAGTCGGGGTCACAGAGGGGCTAGAGCCAATCCCAGCGTCATTGAGCAAGGGCAGGGTACACCATGGACAGGTTACCAGTCCATTGCATGGCCTACACTGAAAATAAAGAAAGATTTTCCTATTTTTTAAGTTATCAGATGAGGTTTTGCTCCAGAGTCTTAAAAACACAGGAACAAAACCAGCCTGTTTTATCCTAAGATTTCATTTGCATATATCCACCAATTCAGTCTTTAGCATTTTAGCTACACCCATTAACGCCAAAGTTATAAAAAGTGTTTCACTCCAGACTGTTTTTTTTAAAGAGAGGGCAGCCAAACAGCACAGAGACAAGTTACATGTCGCTGCTTTTGGAACAAAAATCTCCAAAATGTATTGTTTTTCATTCTTTGATGAATTTGAAAGTGCATGCTGTGAGGAGATTTCATTATAAATGGAACTGACATGAGAAGCAGTCTGGATCCATAGACTAACATTGAAAGAAAAAGAATGTTTTTCCTTCTCCTGGAAAGTTCTTTTGGGGAACTTTTGGGGATGAGGTCTTGTTCCTACAGCAGTGATACATCAACAGTCTTTAAAGCACAATAACCAAAACTATTACCTAAACCTATCTGACTGGATGAATACAGAGAGGCTGGAAATTAGCCATATGTAAATAAATTGTGGCTGTTTTTGGTACATAAAATGTTACAAATGCTGTAAGTGAACCGCTGAAAGTGAAAATGCTGTTGCAGAGAACCAATAAATGTAAGACCCCTTCATAGGATCTAATGATGGTACTGTCTAGAGCCTTATTTGTTAAAACTGTACACTCTAAAGGCACAACAAATAAGGAAATATGGAAGAAATAAGCATTCTCAAATGGTTTAGGCCTGGACGTACTGGTCTAGGAAGTACAGGTCTGAATTTGTACATAATCCTTATATCACATTAACCTCAACCTCCAACCATTGAACAGCTCTTGGGAACCAAAGTGGTCTAAGCTGGTTTATGATGCTGGTCACCCCAACATCATTACACTGGATGACCAGCATACCCACGTCAAAACACAACATATTGTCACTGTCCAATGACAACTATTTTCAAAATGGTAGCTTCACAGGAGAGGACAAAAACTGTCTTTACCTTCAATGTACGTCAATGGAACCAGAAATTTTTCCAAGTTATTTTGGAGCATTTATATTGGTCCCTGAATTTTTTACAGAATGTAAAAGGCGATATGCTGGTTTTGGTGGTCATCAGCTTACTAACGTCCACTGCTGCTGACCAGCATTGCAGGAGACAGTGACCAGCAGTGCTGGTCTATTCTGTTTCTATGTAGCTGGGCAAACAAAACTTTACCTAGGAGACCCAATCAAGGCTTAGTGAAGACATCAAACCCAAATAGAACAAATTATGCATTGCCTGGTTGTGCTGATATGGAAAAAGAAGCTCAAGCTCTGAGCATAATAGTCAACAACAACATCCCTTTTCCCCCTAATTTCCTTAAACAACCGACATTATTTCTAATCTGATTTGGCGTTTGGTGGCTGTAGATGATGCAAAGAGAGCCCACCAAGTGACAACATGCAGTGAATTACAGGTCCATGCTGCCACCCTGTGGGAAGACGCAGTCAGGAGTGTGTGTGGAGTCTCCAAGTGTGGAGCGAGTGATCTCTGTAAGAAGGTCTAATTCTGACACCTGCTGGCTGGAATTTGGTATGACACACAGTCCAGCAAAGCTTCTGCTGCAGGCTCACAGAGAAACAGCGGCATGCAGTGGATGATGTGAAGACACAAATCAGCTTGTAGTGGTGCTCTGGTCTTAAATGTCCTGTCATTTTTTTTTCTGCAATGACATTCAAAACATGCTACACCCCCTAAACACACACACACACACATTGGTCAGGCAAGGTTTTAGGAACTGTTAGAAGGCAGAACGTTAGAACGTGTACTGTACAAACAGTTACTGCATGTAGATTTGTAAAACAAGTGGCTGGTAACTTGTTATTTGTTAATAGAAATGAATATAGCAGTGTTTTATTTTAAAATAAAATACATTTAAAGGGCAATTCCACCAATTCTTCCAAAGTGTGCATAATTCCAAGCTTTAGATCAGAGGTATTTAATTAGAACTCAGTAAGGTCCAGTTAGAGGTAATTTCCTCAGGCCAAGGTCCGGACTGTCATCATTTCTAACTTGTGTTATGATTCAGTGCGATATCCTGTATACTGAAGTAGTTTAGTATCAGCATCGTATACCATCAGCCACTAAAAGACAAACAACTTACACATACCGTTTAGTATATTTCAACAACGTTTATTGATTTAAATGCTGAACTGAATGAATTATTTTTAAAACTTCAAATAAATTAATAAATACAAATTTGAATGCTTTTGAAAAAAGTGCATCTTAAAGTGTTTATTCATAGAAAAAGTAAATAATTTGCCTTTCCCCAATTTGCTTTATTCTGGCAGATTTAAATCCTTCTCAATAGTTTATTGGTTTGGGTCCACATTGGACAACGTCTGGGTCCAGACCCGGACCGCGGCCCGCCTATTAGTGACCCCTGGTTTAGATGTAAAGAAAGTTGTTCAGAATGGTATGATGGGAAATGATGCTTTGTAGAGAAATGTACATATAAATAGTGTCACTGGCCAAAGAAAAACTATAAATGTATCTCTATTTTTAAAATTTTTTATTTTTCTACATCATTTCTACACGACAGCTGCCATTTACATTGGGTTCCAAGCACCAAAGGTTACTGTATTTATTTATTAATTAATTAATTGATTGTAAATTAATTTATGTATTTGTTGTCTTTTTGGTGTATTTTTGGTGTATTTTCTTACGTTGCAGGCCACGTCCAGGTGTACTAGACACAAAAAGACAGTTCTTCAAGGGTTCTTTGGCAACAAAACCGGTTATATATAGAACCATGAACACTCCAAGAACGTTTTGAATAACTACAGGTGCTGTAGAGGGTTCTATATGGAAAAAGGTGGCACATAAATGGTTCCTCTATTGTTGCAAGCAAACATCATAACCATAGCAGAAGACTTTTTTGGTGCCATATAGAAGCTACAGAACCCTGGAATAACCATCTATTTTAAATGTGTAGGCTTACAAGCAGCAAACACGAAACAACTCATTCAACTCATCTCCTTCCAGAAACAGGTGACTATATCAGGTTACCGTCTAGCTTTCTAAGCAGTTCAGCTTCTTCTATTTCTTACTTCAGAATAAGTGAGCTATATAGCATTAGAGCACAACTTCACTGCAACTTCACAGAGAACACTGAGAACAAGAGGGTGTTATAGAGGCGGTAAGATATAAAATCATCTGGATATATCAGTACAGACTGAATTTAGAAAAACAGAAAGAAATTAAAATCTAAGAAAATAGTGATTCACTGAATGTACCTGGTTCAAATGTGCACATCATTTTCACATATGTAAAAACATTACACCACAATGATTGTAGAGTGCAGTACTGGGTCCCTGGAGTCCCGTTTTTTACGATATCACAAGTTACTTGAGGGCTAAGCAGCACGGCAGTGGCAGCATACCTACAGTAGTGCCGGGCACATCACCTACTGACAGATAATGGATCTTGCGAGGCCTTTAGGCACCAGTATTGTTAGAAACAAACAAACCTGTAACCATTGCACTAAATGAAGGAATGAATTAGCTGGTTGTTTTATCAGAAGTGCAAGGTTTTCATCTTTATGAATATATCAGTATAGACTGACTTCAGAAAGACGGAAAGAAATAAACCAAATAAGTAAGAAACTAAAATCTAATATAAAAACAATGTGTGATACACTGAATGTACCAGGTTCAAATGCATCATTTTCACATACGTAAAAAAACAAACTACGAATTAATGATTGTGGATTCATGTGGAAATGGTGGACACATTTGAATATCTTGCATTAAAGTTCACTAAAAGACATTAGCTCCACAATCGGCTTCAACATGCTGTCATATTTTCCTTATTAGTCATAACAACCTGCTGCTTTAAGGCTGAGTGAGAAACCATTTGCCTGGTTTGATTATTGTCCATGTGGGCATTTGTTCACTTTCAATTCTAAAGGATTTGTCAAATATAAATGTCTGTACTGAACACACTGCTGTTTATTTGCAAGGACAATAATAAAAAGCAGGATTGTATCAGGATGGCAAAGTTTTCATCCTTTCTTTTTGTTTTAGGAGTAAACAAAATCAGCTGTGTGGTGGTGCAGGGGTAAGCAATGTGGCCTCCAACGATCCGTGTTCAATTCCTGGTCCGGGCCGGTCTGTGTGGAGTGTGTATGTCCTCCCCGTGCTTGAGTGGGTTTTCTTCAGGTACTCCGGTATCCTCACACAGTCCAAACCCATGCATGTTCGCTTGATCAGTCTCTCTAAATTGCCCGTAGATGTGTGTGTTGGCCATGTGACGGACTGGCGAACTGTCCATGGCATATGCCGCCTTCACCCAATGACGCTGGGATTGGCTCCAGCCCCTGTGACTCACTCAAAATTGCCCATCACTCTAAACTGCCCCTAGTTGTGAGTGTGTGTTGATTGGCTCCACTTCGCCCGATGACACTGGGATTGACTCCAGCCACCCATATCCCCGACTAGTGGGATAAAGTGGAAGATAAAGGATGAATGGAATTAACAAAATCAGCCTTATTAATAAATAATATGCAAGGTTCTATTGCTTGTACAGGTTAACAGTTTATGTTTATGTACATAAAGTCAGACTTTGATCAAGCTTTCTTCTCATTTTCTTTAAGCCAAACCGAGTTGTAATTCAGAAATATTTCCACACATACAATAATATGCCATTTTGTGTACATGCACTGTAGCGTAACTGGATTTCTGTAGTGATTATGTTAACAGTGTATACTGGTAGATTTCTTAGATCAGATTCAAACCTAGAAATCTAAATAAGACGTGTGAAAAGAGATCTGGGTTAGATTTCTTCACTCTAATTTCTTTCAGATTTCTCTGTGCATGTGTGAAAACAGACTGTGGCACCAGAAATAAGCACGCAGCGATTAACACAGCAACCAACAACATATATTTTTTAGACTGGTGCTCACACCAAATACATGCTTGACAAAAAGGCATAAGACTGCAAGCAAAGAGATGATGTATGTATCTTTTACAAAACGTGTCTTCTTCTGTGAGTTTATCAGCCAGAATGTGATTACTGTCTGATTCATACTAGAGCTGAAACGATTCCTCGAGGAACTCGAATAACTCGATCACAAAAAAAATAATCGAAGCAATTTCTATGCCTCGAAGATTCGTTTAGTCCATACAATGATATACAGCACACTGTTTCGCACGGATGACTTTTACTGTAGCACAGCGCGCGCTTACGGTGTTGCCAGGTGACACGAAGAAGACGTGATTTGATGGCGCGGATTGTAAAATAGAGAGAAAGTGAGAGAATAAAGAGAGGAGAACAGAAGAGACGGGTCAGAGAAAACCATACACAGTGTCTAAAGTCTACTGTACAACCGAACTAGCCGAGGAAGCCTTACTGAGCGTATACCTGAAGAAAGACGTGACTGTTAGCTTCTTATGTGAATTCCGCCTTTCCACCTTAAATGACGCAGCCGTTACAGACACCAGAATGTAACTTCTATACCATTTAAGGTGGAACGAGGTATTCAAATAAGAAGCTAACTTCTGAAACCAAGCGACTGAGCTTTCTCAGCAAACTGATAGTAAGTCTGAGTTTTACGGTAACCCCTAGCCGAGCACCATACCAGTGTCTCAGCATCTGACAACAGTCAGTCTACACGTCCAGTCCACAGAGCGAAGCGACACACAGTAACGATAACAGTTAGCTTAAATCAGTGTGATGGCGAGTTGAGATGAAGGCTAGTAAAGCGTGTATGTTAGTTGTGGTCATATGTAATGGCTAGTTAAGAAAGTGAGTCGGTGCGATGGCGAGTTATGTCCGTAAATGAGCTTTATTCACATTATCGTTTTGATCATAGTTACAAACATACACTTACAACAACATACACCCCTCACAAACCCTTTCCCTCACAATGCTGCATAATATAAACAGCAAATAAAAAATTAGGTGGTGTTTGTAGCAATTAGGATCCTAAAATGCACAGAATCGAATACAGCGAGACTATTCAGTTTAGTTCGTTTGCAGTAAGTGGGTCAGCAAGTGTAGGACAAGCTCCAGCATTGTAAATGAGTGAACAGTTGGCAGTCTTGTGAACGTATAGTATGATATATAGGTCTAGTAAAAAATTTCAATAATAGTAATTATTAAAATGTTTTCTTTAAAACTGTACTATATGCAATTTTAGCAATAAAATGTTAAGAACCCGGTATTATTTTATCTTATGTATTTACAATTGTTCTTTAATTTTAAAAAATCTAAAATAATCGATGGCTGCAGCCCTTATTCATACAGACCCGGAGTTTTCCTGTTATATGATTATTAAGTGTTAAGAACACATTTATTGAATAATTGTTTTACTTAGTTAATTCATTAAAACTGGCCTGGTTAGTAATCTATCCCTGATGTTGCCACTATATAATATAGCAGTTGATGAAAAACTATAGTAAAATAATTCACACATTAACATTAACAAGAGCTGTAAAGCATGTGTCCACTCTTAACAACAGCAGTTATTCCATTGATGGTGACCTAAAATGGAAAATGAACAGAATACAGAAAAACCTAAAATACAATCAAGCATCCTTACATAAAGTGCACGGCTAAAGAAGATGTAGAATTGTTGGTGCACTGAGGAGGTAGGCAGTGGCCAGATCATTGCTATTAAGGATGGTGCGATGTTTTTTACTTGGGTGACTTATATTTATTTTTTAAATGGTCTTCCACTACTGAGCCAAAGTCCTGCATTTACATACCCCAGAGACACACCTTTCAAAAACCTGGAGCTTTAAATTCAAAGTACATACAAAAGTAAAAGTCAAGTAAAAATAAGTTAACAGATTTTTCACAGGAAGTATATTTTAGTGCACAATCTAACATACTGGAGTAAAAATAAAACATACAGTGGCATAACTTTTGCACAGGCCATGTTTTATGTTTTATTTTCCTCGTATAAACAGTATAAACAGTGAATGTGTGCGCTCATGCACAATAAGCACACATCCTCTACAGGCAGTATGTGTTCTCATTGTGCATGAGCGCACACATTCACACAAAGCCGGTGATGGAGATATGACAGCTGCGAGTAGTATTTTTTTACTACCGCAGAGTAAAAAATACAAACACGGCGGTTCAACCCAGCACACACAGCAAACCATGATGACTCCCGAAACGCTAGCCGCAGCAAACGAGGCCTACACTCACATCACTAATTACTGTCCCCACGGCTTCACTCATCCCAGCGCAGTGCCGCGCCCCCTACAGCACCCTGCTGCCCTGGCAGCACGCCCAGTCCCTAACCACACCCAACCACAAACCACTACACACAGCGCCGGCCACCGCCAACCAGCAATCATCACAAATTTGGGATTTGTTCAGAGTGCTTTCACATGTCAGCCGCTGTAGAGAGAGGAGACGGCCAGCACAGAGCCCACTGACAGAATGAATCTGAATCATATCAGCTTAGATTACACAGAAGTAGTGTCCTACACTCCAACCACCACCAGCCTCTCTGCTTTACTGACACACCACAGCTGAGACACACAAAGCTCTGTTTCCCATTCCTTCAATCTCTTCCTCTCTCTCCTCGCACACTTTATCTTTCTTTCTCCATTGTCTCTCTCTCCCTTACTCTCTCACTCTCTCTGTCTTTCATTCCTTCATTACCTTCCTCTCTCTCCTCTCACACTCTGTCTTTCTTTCTCCATTGTCTCTCTCTCCCTTACTCTCTCACTCTCTCTGTCTTTCATTCCTTCATTACCTTCCTCTCTCTCCTCTCACACTCTGTCTTTCTTTCTCCTTTGTCTCTCTCTCACTCTCACTCTCTCATTCCTTCATTCCCCTGCTCTCTCGCCCCTCACACTATCTTTTTTCCCTTTGTCTCACTCTCTCTCTCTCTGTCTTCCATTCCTTAATTCCCTTTCCCTCTCTTCTCTCACACTTTCTTTCTCCTTTGTCTCTCTCTCACTCTCTCTAAGTCTCTCTGTCTCCCATTCCTTTATCCCCTTCCTTTCTCTCCTTGCACACTTAATCTTTCTTTCTCTATTGTCTCCCTCTCTTTCTCTCTCTCTCTGTCTCTCTTTCTCTGTGTTCCATTCTTCTCACCATACGTCTCCTCTCTCTCTCTTTTATTAATTTTCTTCCTTTTTTACCTCTCATCTTTCTCTGCTTTCTCTCTCTCCTAGACTTATTTTCTCCCTTTCTTCATTTCTCCCTCTTACTATCATACTTTCTCTTCAGTTGATTGTCTGTCTATCTATCTATCTGTCTATCTATCTATCTATCTAAAACCTTTTCTATGTATCTTTTCCTCCCTCACTTATGTTCTTTCTTTCTCTACTTCTAACTCCTATTTACTGTATATCCCCTGCTTTCTGTATTGCTCTCCCTTTCTCTCTGTCTCTTCTTCTCTGTCTAATATTCTGCTATTTTTCTTGCTCTTTCTCTTTCTTATGCTGTCACTTTTTTGTTTCTCCTCTCTCTTGCTGTGTGCTATTCTCTTCTTCACTTTTCATCCCTCTCCCACTATTTTTCATCTAAAGCTCTCATATCTCTCTCTCTATTTCTCTAATACCCTTTTTTCTTTTTCTTTCTCTTTGAAGCAACGTTTTAGAAAATCTGTCCAAAGACACAGTAAACTACACTGATCACCCTGATAACAATAAAGCCATTGACTGTAAAGCCCACAGCTAATAGTTGATTACTGAGCTCTCTCGCTCTCTCTTTCTTTTTCTCTCCTCTATCTGTCTGGCTCTGATCCTCTCCTAGCGCGTCACGCTGTGAGCGTCAGACAAATCTCTCTGCCACCCCACTTCTCCGTCATTTAACCCTTGTTATCCAGCTCCAGCCCCGCCAAGGTTGACTCATCCCACTTCCCTCCACCTCATCCATCCGGAGTGTGCAGGATAACTTCTTCCCCCTGGCCCAGAGCGGCAGACGGCTGATAAGACTGAAATCATCACCGTCCTCGCGTGGACAAACTACCTAACTATCAGGGCTTCTGATTTAGTTTTGTTTGTTTCTGTTTTATTGTATTTCTGTTTTGGGTAGGGAGGGGTATGGGAACTCATTTCAGAATACAATGACATTGCATGATCAGAGATGACTATAGTCACTACTGCAGAAGTTTAGACCTATTCAAAATATAATTACAGAAGAATTTCATTACGCTAAGACCAACTCTAAAACTTTCCTGTATCCTATCTGGGGCCTTCTTAACACATGCGTTAGCACTGAATAACATATATATGAAGCAAAAGTCCAGGGCTTAAAACTAAAGCTATATATAATGTCAAGTTTACTTTTAATGTAAGGAGCATTTCTATTGGATCATTCATTACAACACTTACATACAATGTAAACAGCTGTAAACAACAACATTATATATAAGATAAGATAAGATAATCCTTTATAAGTCCCACAGTGGGGAAATTCACAGAGTTAGAGCAGCAACAGGATAAAGGGATATAAACTGACAAACTTTTTTTTGTACATTATTTGAATAGGGCAGCTGTTTTATAATGAATGATCATTGTTTTTTTTACCCCTCTTATATATAGCAATACTGCATAACAGACAAACCAACCACTCACTGGCTTCTATAGAGACAGCCTTTCATGTTTTGTGTTTCTATGTTGAAGTGGCAGCTCGAATTAGGTGGTGCTCTAACACCGGTTGGAAGACATAGATAAAAGAAAGATGCAGCAGTTATACTGCTTCATGCACCAGTAATGTACCTACATCTCCATTTAAGGTGGAATATAAAAAGAAACAAGATGTTGGCGAATGTTTCCAGTACACAGTGGGTGCGTCCAAAATCGCGTCCTTGAACACAACTTACTCAGTTGGAGCTAGTGCGCATTGTCTGCCCGTTGCACTATGCGAGTGTGCAGTATCTACGCAACCATAGATGCTTCTTCTTCTTCTTTCGGATTTTATGGCGGTTGGCAGACCAACTACAGGTGCATAACTGCCACCTACTGAGCTGGAGTGTGAAGCAAGACTTTGGGATAGTAAACTGCAGTAAAATCATCAAAAATACTACTACTAATGATAATAAAAATAAAAAATAGGGGGGGTTAAATAAATTAATCCTAAATTAATGATACAACCCAAAAACAAAAGAACCAGTCTATGAACTACATCCATCCCAGAACCATATGCCAATAAACCCTTTAAAGAAATATTCTAGTAACCCTTCGTTGTTAGTGAATCACATAAATTTTGGTGCTGTGCCATGTTTCACACATTGTAATATAATATGTTCAAGTGTCTCCCTTTGTGTGCAGTATCGACAAAGTCCTGTGTCATGTTTTTGAATTAGATTTAATGACGAATTTAATAGAGTGTGACCTATGTGAAGTCGCGCTATCACCACTTCAGACCTCCGACTGTACCCCTCGGACACACTACGTCCGCCATCTTACCAACGGCCGTTTACGTATGATGTCACACCACGGAAGTCCAACTAGTCGCTAAAAACCCGCCAGAATTATCTTCATATCTTTTCACCAAACCTACCGGATCGCGCACCCACTCAGACGGCATTGTGCAGTAGCTCGGAGAAGATGCACCATGAGGAATTTACCTCAGGAGAAATGTAAGTATCACTAGCCTTTGGAGCAGCAGTACATTTACTACATACACACAGTTAATGTGAATAGATGGTGATACAATTAAAAATGATCATTGCATTTTAATCATTTTAATAATATCAATAATGGAACATCAATAATGAAACAATAATTAGATTAAAAAATATCAATGAAGCAATAATCATAAATAACCAAAAACAGTAAACAAATTAATATGAACTGTGTACATGTATTTACAGGATGGGAACCCGACATCATAATGCCACCTGAACACAGCTGTGCCCATCTTGCAGCTGTATTTCAGCGGTGAGGACCTCAGGGCTGATCTTAGACTCTCACGAGAGACCATTGCCTCACTCACTGCAGCACTGAGGTGCGAGGCTGGCACATGCTGTATCCTACCGTGTCTCCTCGAGAGCCTTCGCCAACCCCAGGACATCTGTGCATGACATTGTGCACAGAGTGAGTAAGGCTGTCAGTGGACTTGTTAAGAGGGTCGTCACTTTCCCTACTGCGGACGAACTGGAGGTTGTGGGAGAAGGGTTTGCTCACCTGGCTGATTCTCCATCTTTCAAAGTGGCAGTTGGTGCCAATGACGGATGCCATATCCGCGTAAAACCCCGATCTGCCAATGCACAGTGCTACCTGAACAGAAAACTTTTCTATTCCATCCAATTGCAAGCCATCAGCGACAACAAAGGAAAGTTCCTTGATATTTCTGTTTGGTATTCTGGGTCTGTGCATTATGCCAGAGTTTTAAAGAACAGCCCAGTATACACAGAGGGCTTATACCCCCCTGCAGGATGGTGCATTGATGGGGATGCGGGTTATCCATGCATCAGTGTACCCATCCAGCTCATGACCCCCATCGAGAGCCTGTGCAGAACCCTGTACAGGCTCGTTTCAACAGCTAGCTCTCTCGGGCCAGGAGCATTATTGAAAGGGCGTTTGGAATGCTGAAGGCATGCTGGTGCTCCATTGTCTTTAAGGCCCTTGAAGTGAGCCCTGTCTCCATCCCAGGGGTCGTGGCAAGCTGCGAGGTTCTCTACAACCTCTGTATTGCTCATGGTGACATCGTCGAGCCAGATGTTCTGAAGGAGGACAATGTCACCCCACCAGAGCCTGTGAATGCAGAGATCAGATCATGGGTTGCATGGGGCTATCTGGCTGCAGCGGCCTTGGCGCCCGAGCACAGTGTGTCTGCTCTTCAGGAGCATAATTATCTGTAAAAAGCTTTGTACTTAAGTTCACATTTCAGATTTATAGTTTTATAGTTCTAAATACAGTTTTAATATCATTTTTGTCAACTTAATTATTTAGCTACAATAAATTAAAAAACACTTAATTGAACTTTTAATTATTTGTTACATAATACATTGTTACAATTCTTAAATCTAATTTTATTTTCTATTAGAAACTGAATTAATCATCCATTCTGTTCATTTTTAGTCATTTCATAGTAATTTAGTCTTCATTATTACATATTGTTGATGTTTTATATATAAAAAGGTACGACTTTATATATAAAAAGGCCAATCTGTTTTCAGTACTTTCAGTATAAACATACACCAAAAAATAGTCCAAAATATACATAAATATAAAATAAAACACCTTAATTATAAATTTAAAATAAAACACTTATTTAAAACATTTATTTAAGTTATTTAAGGGTTGTGAATCTCTTCATTATAATTCCACTATAGTTGAATCCCTTTAAACTGTTCTATTTCCAAACGTGAATTATTTGAACCTTTATAAAACTGCAAAGTACCTCCAAGCTAGGTCTATGTCTCAAATAAAAAACAAGTGTTGCCTGTCTGAACAAATGAACACTGAGGCAATTACCTACAGCACAAGTCTTCAAATTATTGTTGATGTTTTATATATAAAAAGGCACTACTTTATATATAAAAAGGCCAAGCTATTTTCTGTATTTTTGTAATCTTTACACCAGCAATGATCTATATTCTAAAAGTCTAATTAAGAAGCCATTTTTAAACATAATAATGCATTAAAAACCTTGTGTTGTCTACCTATGTATTATCTATCAGTATATTCGCTACAAGGTATACTATCTATATTCTCTCACTCTGTACATCACCTTAAAGGCCACTTGCTCCTGTAGAGTGCAAAAGGATATTATTTACCATGAAACTTAAACTGAAAGCTTGTTCATTCCTTTATACAGATTTCAAAGGATCTAAAAATGGCTTTAGGTACACCTACCAATATTATCCACTAAGGGCTGGTGTGGCCACTGATTATGATTAAAACCTGCCAGGAGTACACAATACATTTTTGAAAAATGATAAAACCAGTGGAATCAGATTTGCTCGTGCTTGCTTGAAATAAAAGCCTACAGTCACACATACCCTTTGCAGATAAAATGAAAAAACTCCACCCTAGCTTGTCTAATTAGTTTGGAAAAACTAGGATGAGCATATATCAGAAAATTCAAATGTCCTTAACAACAAGAAGAATGTATTCAAATAAAAATGTATACCATTTTTGTTCATATGCACTAATTCACAAATATCCTTTTCAAAATTCAATAATAGCAATGGAACTGAGAGTTCATTTTGAACCTTTTTTTTTTTTTTTACAATAAACTCCAAACGTTTCACAAATCTTTACTCTTTCTCTCTTGCCTCCCTATCTCTCTTTTCCTCCCTTTCTCTTGCTTCCTGCTCTCGTCTCTCTTCTCTCTCCCTGGCCTCTTGCTCTCTCCTTTCCTTTCGCTCTCTTCTTTTCCTTTCTCTTCATTCCTCCCTCTCTCCAGCCTCTCCATCTTCTCTCCTCCCTTTCTACTGCCTCTCTCTCTCTCTCTCTCATTTTCTCTTTCCTCCATCTCACTCAAAAATTCCACCAAATCCATCCCTCGTATTTTTCTGGCTGGGGTGTCCACGCCATCAGACCTAACAGAGCTTCAGCATGACTCTGGTCGGATGAGGCAATAAGGGTAGGCAGGCTAATTGATGGTAAATAACTTATAATAAAATTCTCACAAACATTTCTGCTCACTATCTTCACAACAAAAGAAACATACTTTATATATTTGCTTTAGGTTCTCCCATTTTTTCATCAAGTGACCCGGCGTCACCTTCCCCTGCAATCCGTGCTCCACCACGAAAGCTCTACAACACAACACAGATAACAACTATCAAAGTAAGGTGTATGCATTGCTTTTAATGGAAAATGTATTATGATACAAACCTGTTAATGTTTTCAAACACAGAAACGGTGAATATGATAGCATATAATGTTATACTGGTTGTTGCAGGTTAAAAGTACACGTTAAACACATATTTTGCATAACACTGACAGATATCAGTTCTTCATATGTTCTTAGTTCTTGAGTGGTCCCTGGCAGGTGATAGTCGCTTAATTAACTAAATTAACCAAACAAGAACTTGCTCATAACCTCAACTGTCCGCGTTTCTTCTTCCAGTGAAGAGGGCCTCATTGGCCGCTCTCCACTGGATCAGCTTCCTGGTTTCTTCATCAGACCCTGCAATATCAAAAGGTAATGTTAGCTTTGAAACTGATGACTAATGTGACACAGTGTAGGATTTAGACCAACAATAGCTGCAAATTAGAAGCATTTACCAGACATTTACCTTTATGTCTGGCTTCCCTGTAAATTACTGACAAGTTGAGATGAATCCACTGACTTAATAATTCTATTGGTACAACACTTGGGCAACCAAGACATGAACTAAAATTAACAAGAGCAGGTTAGCCAACTAAGATGAACATACATTACCTCAGCCAGCAAACCATTACCAAAAATCGCTTTGTGGCTAAATTACTTTGGCAACCCTTTAAAATGAAGGAAAAACGATCTGGAGTTCACATAAAATTTTCTGATTGCTTATTCTGCATAAAGTTTATATAGACTGAATGAGCAATCAATCCTCAATGGGCACCGTGCTAATGGCTACTAAAACTACAAAACATAAATCTATATTCAGTATTACTTACACTTGCAAATATCGGGCTCCCTGCTCTCCGCCATTTTTCTTCCTCAGCTTCGCGGCTCCAGTGGAATCATGGGATAGGACAGTGTGCTGGGGTTGCATACTTAAAAATGTCTGCGGGTGCAGTCTGTCATCCGGTGACTGTTCGCGTACTGCTCGATGAATACTGCGTATTCGGACGCGCTAGTCATTCTCGCGTACCGCTTTTGCGTACTATTCAGTATGGACGCACACGATTTCAGACGCACCCAGAGTGAGAGTGCGACAGTGACCCACGAAACTTCCAGTCTTTTATAGGGGGTTTCCCAGGTGAAGTCAATCAGTCAGATTGGGTGTAACTGGCAGGAACTGACTGACCCCTTAAAAGTCCACTGACTAAAATGTGCATCCCTACTAATATTTTAGTCTAGTTGTGGTCAATTCAATTTCTAAAGTATTCCGTCTCATTGTAGTCATGCTATACTGCAACTAACAGTAGTTACTGACTAGCTTAGAGTTTCGTTACAAAAGAGGAAAAGTTCAATAGAAAGGTCTTCTGGTGGAAAGCCCTGAACGCAAATTAACAGTGCTAATGATATTCTGGTTCTTGCTTGAGTTATCGCTAATTTACGCTTAAAGTGGCTCCACACGGCTAATGTGCCTTGTCTCTAAGTTTCGTTAAATGCAAATTCTGTCTATCTCAAATTCTGTCTTGGCCCCGGGTTTCTCCTTCTCCCACTAACCTAGTACATTCAGCCAGAGATATTATAATAAACTGCATACTGTTACGCACACATGATATGATCTTTATTTCAAATGAACGTTGTCATATCGCCAAACACTACCTCAGCATCAGGGGCGACTGTAGGCTTAGAGGTTAAGGGGTGCTGAGCACTCAAATAGGAACAGCTCATAAAAATAACTAATTTCGGACCATCAATCCGAAATCAGTGTTGGGGCAACACTGTGACTGGAAAGACACCAACAAATCTTAAAAAAACCTTAGTTCACAAAACTTAGTTTACGAATTGATAAGTAAATTATATATATATATATATATATATATATATATATATATATATATATATATATATATATATATGTGTGTGTGTGTGTGTGTGTGTGTATTTCATCTAAGAGGAAAATAAAAAGATCCATATCGATTTAACAAATTTTTCTCGTTGAATATTTAGCTTCTGTGGGCTAAAGGGTGACCAGAGGAGTACAGGGTTATGATGGGAGAGACATCGTTTTAAAGCCTTGGACTACATGCAAAATGTAAAAGACAGTAGTGAGGAGTGGGTACTGGCGAGAGAGAGAGAGAGAGAGAGAGAGAGAGAGAGAGATGAATGGAAGGAAAGAACGAGGAGGGGAGGCAGAGAGAGACAGAGAAAGAGAAATGGACTCTCTCCTGAAGGTGAATTTCATGGCAGTAGATGTGGACAAAGGAGGCGCTGATCCGTCGCCACTAGGACGTGATAAAGAGCCCGGCTAAATGAAGACATGCCTGTCTTAGAGTGATGATGGACAGAGAGTAAGAGAGGGAGGGGGTGTGGGGAGAGAGAGAGAGAGAGAAAGAACGAGAGAACGAGAACTAACTTAAGGCCAAAATGAGAAGTTGCTTCCGGTCATTTAATAATAGTGCAGGAAAGAAAGAGACATAGATAAAAAGACGCAGAGGGAGGCACAGAGAGCATGTGTGGAGGTTGTGGAGGAGAAGGACTCTGACAGTAGGAGCCCTGGGGCGTAGTGTTTTAAGACTTAGCAGACTTAGTGTTGTGGAATTAGCAGTTCTTGGAGGTCTTCATACAGCAAAAGCCGCACGACGAGGGAAGAGCGCAGGAGGAAATACATTTCAAATGGGTAAATGTCAGGCTGGGCAGCTGTAGCAGGAGAAGACTAGGCAAATGCGGACACACACGCAAGCTTGTAGACAAACAACGGCTTTTAATAAGCAACCTAACGGGCAGGAACAGAGTAACAGCTACAGCTAACATGTACAACACAACAACATCAACAATGATCGACAAAGACAGACTGAACACACAGGGATTATATAACACAAGAAACACGAAACACCTGCACACAGGAGGGGTTACAGATACGGGCCAGGTGGGGGACGGAGACTCTAGGAGCACATGATCAAAACAGAACCACATGGAAAAGACGTAAACAGAAGCACGTGAGAGTGACAGGACGTAAAACAGGGCAGACGAGGACGGGCAGGGCGTGACAGTAAATGTTCCTCACTGCACTGCCATCACATGTGTTCACCTTCACCAGTTGAATCATAAAACTCTATG
Organism: Megaleporinus macrocephalus; assembly: GCA_021613375.1. Lineage (NCBI taxonomy): Eukaryota > Metazoa > Chordata > Actinopteri > Characiformes > Anostomidae > Megaleporinus > Megaleporinus macrocephalus. The sequence goes on along the minus strand of CM038728.1, from coordinate 20,515,922 downwards.
TTGTGGACATACATACCGAACAAACAGAAATCTTTTTGGCCAAAATATCCGTCTTGCCAAACTTCCTTCCCAACACACTAAACTGTACCTTCCTGAACTGATTCACTGTCCCATTTTCTCACGAGAGTGGACATCATGGACCTCAGTGCTGAGTGGGTGAGTCTAGTGAAAGTATGCAAGAATAAAGTAAGGAAGAAAGCAGCAGGGAATAAGATCTGCTAAATGAAACGAGGCTGTGAGAATGAACAAATGTGAAATCGGAGTGCTACAGGGACCCCTTGGGTTTCCAGCTCTGGTAGTGTTATAGCGTATTTACACATATACATGTGATTCTCTTTTTCAGAGCAATTTACAATTTAATCAGGTCACAGAGCCAGATGGATGCAGTGTTAGGAGTCTTGCTCAGGGACCCAAGGCGTTGTGTTGTGCTTGCCCAGGCAGAGAATCAAACCCAGTCTTGAGGATGGAGCACAGCAATACTAATATAGAAAATTTCATCGTCCCTGTCAAAACAAAAGAAACCCCGGAGAACTTGTTGGCTGTGGAATGGCTGTGAGCAGAGCAGATGACATAGGCCATACCGTGAATGAGTTAAGATAGGGCTTTACAATATAAAAAAATGATGAATTATGTCACATTACAATATGATTTTTTTAACAGATGGTATATATGCACATGGAGTACATGTAGAACACTTACCTGTTGTGTATTGTGTTGCAGTTCACAAAGACGCTTTCTCTTGTTTTGGCTCACGTCCTAAAAGTGAGTGGTAAGAAATAATACAGATCTGGAGCTGAATAACGTTACCTCCCTGGCTGGTCTCCTTTATTTACAAGTGTTTCTCTGAAGATGTAATTCACACAGCAGACAAACACTACATCACCAGCTGCAGGTTTCATTATAAACAGCAAAATGTAGCACTACTTACTATTTTTCTCTGTTCCACAAGATCAGATATCTGAGAAAATATATATCTTGATGTTGTGTATAGTGAAAAGTTCCAGAAGAATTCTGACATGTTTGCCATATTGCTTACCTCTAAATTGAGGTATATTCGGTCATATACGTATGTGCTAAATGAAGAGTGAGCCGACGAATAGCTGTTCTCTTGTAACAACACAAACAGATTGACAGCCAATTAGTTGTACTTTCAGTGTTAAAATTTACAGAGTTCTTTCAGACTGTGCTAAAAAGACCACAAAGACCACACGCTTTCTTAAATAAAATGTAAAAAATTTAAATCAGGAACGTTTTAGTTTCTTTACGATTAAAAATACTATATATATATATATATATATATATATATATATATATATATATATATATATATATATATATATATATATATGATGGATAAGTATTAATATGAAATGATTTGCACAGGTAAAGACAATGTGCTAATATTGGAATTGACAGCAGTTAACACATTTAGGATCCACGACTGCTTCGTTCTTAAATGAAGCTTTGAAAAATGTTTTTAAAGCAAGAGCTTCAGCACGTTACCAGGAATCCACAATCTGAACGAACAGGAGTGACAGCAAGAGAGATCCAATCAATGGAGGAGATATAATACAGTATGTACATTACTGGCTGGAACATGCGGTCACTGTTGGTTTTACTGGATGAGGACGATGAAAAGACATCATGTTGTTTAAAGACTTGGTTCACTAATCTAGAATTCAGTTGTGAGGCAGTAGGCATTTGTTTATTGAGTATTTTAAAACATCAACCACCATCAAACCACTTCAACCATAGCTCAGCCAATCACATTTTATGCTAATCACAATTAATTATTTCAACAGTTTGACAACCCTACAAAGGACACAACCTGATAAGACAGGAGATTTGGTTATATCACCCAGTTCTGAGATAATGACAGAAGATAATTCCTCACTAGTATCAAGAGCATTAAAGACCAGTGCAATATTCAGTGTAAAACAAGAGTTAGACTGTTTCTTTACCCAATACACAAGGGTGCTCTGCCTGTAATGACAGTAAACAAAGCAGCAACCACACGTACAGCGCAGGTGGAGAAGCATTATAATGCTAAAAAGATTTAGCTACTCTATTCATTCTCAATAGGACATATTACTTACTTACTGCTTGGTGATGAATGAAAGCTCCAGGCAGGAATCGCTGCAAATGGATGGCCAGTTTTTGGTTTAATAACGGCTCTTGATTTGGGACTGCACACTCTCTCACTATTCATAAAACATCTGATTCAACTCATGAAGGCTTTCATAACTTGCTGAAAGAATGAGCCAGGCACATAAGAACAAGGCAAAGGCTATGTAGTCCTGTACTGTTGAAATAGAAAGACGTGTGCACCTCTGCACTAGAACATCATGTCACAGTTATATTACATTATGCAAAGGCTCGTCACAATCTGTCCGGACGATTTATTGCCATAAATGTTTGTTATTAGTAGTTTAATCACAATAGCAAACAGCTATACATATTTTAGGGTGGTCTATGAAAGAATCAGAGGATCAAACAAGGAAAATACATTACAGGTACGTGTGAATGGATTCACTCAGACCACGAATCGACTCACTATACTGGGTTGATGATTGAGTGTTCCAACAATATTTTGAATGAAACAAAAACATGACTGTATATTATATTATTATATTACATGTATATTATGACGGTATATATGAGAAGGTGTGGCTTCCATGCCTCAGGAAAACTTCGTCTGAGATTTCTTTTACAATTAGGTTTTTCCTGCTTCTCTGGGCCACTATGTACATGTAAAAAGTATTGGTAACATTTTCTAACCAATCACAAGACTGATGTCTGTTGCCCCGCCCACACGAGTAACTTCACAGCAGGCCAAACCTAACCCAGCATAGCCAAAAGCTAACTGTTCAATCATCTATTCTTTTATTCAATTGTTGCTTATCCGTCAGTTCTGTTTGTTCGTCCATCTGCCTGTTTGTCTGTTTATTCACACGTTGCTTCCTCCTTTCACCTATTTGTTTGTTTATTCATCCATTCGTTAATTTTTACATTTGTTCATCTGTGACTTTTTTTATGCAGTTAGTGTCACACAGTTTAATAATTATTTTGGTTCTGTATGAGTGGTGGAGCAGGCTAGGAGTGTTGGAAAGAGAACCATTAATCCATTAGTTTTAATTTAAGTGTGGTATGATACAAACATTTTCAAGATTGTACTCCATGTTTCTTGGGACTACCACATGCTCCACAGAGAACATAATTCAGCAAAACTACTGCAGATCTGCTTTACATGTAAGGAATTTGGGAAAATAAGACAAAACAACATAATGTGAACTTTGCAAAAGTTACGCCACAAGTTATACAGTATGCAAAACTGGGCAGTATGACAGCAGTTGTCGTTTTCTGATGTTTTACCTCTCAAAATGTCACCATCTGCTTCTCTGGGTACATTCTGGATATTGTTAGTATTTAAAAAACAGAGAGAGCAAAATTAGTTTTGTTTAACTGAATTTCTGGAAATGTACTGTAAACTACAATACAAATACAAAAAGCTGAATTTACAATTTTCAACAGTATTTTTAAAATTTAAGGTTATTTTGTATGTTGTTACTGATCAGATGTCAGAAAAATATATGTTGTGACATAAAAAACATTTCTCAAAGTATTGTGAAATTTTATCCAGTGTTTAATTTTTTAAATTGTGAAATAAAGTTCGTAAAGACAAATATATATATATATATATATATATATATATATATATATATATATATATATATATATATATATATATATATATATACACGCATACATTTAATATAAAGACTAAATAAAGACTTAATTGGGCACCAAAAACTTGTCATATTCAGAAAAATGGCACATTGGCAGTGCATGTCACAGTATTGCACCACAATGTTAACATGTACAGTTATTAGAGATGGACCGGTCAGCGTTTTTGAGGCAGATTCCGATCGCAGATCACTTTCAACGCGATCGGCCGATAGCCGATACCGATCGAGGGCAGGGCTACATACCACAGCAGAGCTACGTGTAGTTATTAGCACAAGCAAGTCATGAAACATGGTCTAAACTGGTTTATTACCATTTTTAACGAGCTCATGTGAAACAGCATAATATTTTTAACATAATTAACAGTAAATAAACAAAGTAAATCAAACAAATATTGTTATGGTGCTATGTAGCTCAAAGTGTGAATCAATCCATTGATACAGCTCCAAAAGAGCAACATCTGAAAAGTATTTTCTTACTAGGAACGGCATAGCAGGGATATGGGTGGAATATTAAGTGGCAGAATGTCACGTCTTCTACAGCCGAGAAGAGCTGCTTATCTAGAGCTTTAAACTGAATCACTCTGGCTGTGGTTCCTTTAGCTCTCTGGCTGTTGCTGCTGCTGTTCTGTTCATACCGGTCAGATCTGGCCTGCATGGTTCTCTGGGTTATTTGTTTTGTGCTAGCTCTGCTGTTTGCTGATACTCACTGTATTTAGCCGCGTGGTGTGCTCTAAAGTGCTGTATCAGATTAGTAGTGTTAAATGTCTTGGCTCCCCCACGAGACACGTTAATTTGACATATTTTACAAATGTTATAACTCACCCTGGATGAGTCTAAGTCACATACAGTAAAAAAACTGCCAGACCGACGACATGTTTTCTACCAGCACATGCAATGAACACTGTAAACTGTTCTCACGAGATACACCACTTTAGTCACTCTGTGGGGTATGTATTTCCATCTAGTGGTTCAGATAGGAATTGCAGGGAGCTGGCTGGAAGAGGTTTCACGGAGGGCTCCTCTTCCTGGATGAAACACTAGCTGGAAATATAGAAATTTTAAAATTCTGAGCTGTTAATAATGGATTAAATATTTATTAACACACTATTTATTAGACATAAAACAACTCTGTAACATGGCTGTCATTTTCAACTTCAGTGATTCACTGATTCGTTAAATCAGACAGAAAGCTGGATGCTGGATGTTTCTATTGTAGATGTATTTTTTGATTTGCATTGAACGAATTAATGCTGTCATCATGAAAGTCTAAATGCTTTCAAACTATGTTAATAAGACAGGAAACTGATTCCAAAATGAAGGGATCCTAAACCAAACTCAGAACTGAGAGCACACTGATCTGAAGTGAGTAGTATATAAAAGATTTAGATTTAGTAGCATGGAGGACATTTTCCAATGAATGTATTTGGAGATGATGTGGTAAGGACATTACTGTCACGTGTCCATGCTCTTTATGAACGTGCAGGAGGCTTTTTATTAACAGCTTAGAGAACATAAGGTCCTACAGCGGTGCGAGTGTGTGTGCGTGTGGGTATAAGCCATCACACCTGTATATCGCTCATGTTTACCCATTCAGAGTACAATAACACAGTGTGTTAACCTGTGGATGACAGAAGAAAGCCCGCTGCCTGCAGCCACAGGCAAATAGCTGCCATTCACCTGGGAGTGTTTGCGCTGGAATCATTGGAGTTCAAGCGTACATGTACTACCTTATGACACTAATACAATATCAACAGATGACCTGCCTGCTCCACAATACTCAGTCAGCTCCTGTTGTTGAAAGACAGAGTCCACGAGACTGCCGCTGTATACGACTGGAGGCAGTGGCTTAACCTGAAGTAAGATTTGAAGTGGGGTGCTCAGTAGGTGGGCTCGAATGGCCTAACACTGTATTTGTATCCTATGTCAGAAACAATATAAAAGCTCCACATTCCTGTTCACTGAGGGTTGTAACAATACACATGCAGATTCATTAAGATTTCCAAATCTCTGATCCACAGTGAGTGTTATATTAAACATCCGGCCAAGCTTAAGTTGTAAGATAGAGATATGATAAATATGATAGATTAAAAACGCCTATCAGATCTGAGAACTGCATGGGCGTGGCTAATGAGCAGCCTGATTGACAGCTCTCTGTCCAACATTTTTAGCAGGCTCTGCCACTCAAAGAAATAAAACTATTATCCAGCTTTTATGTGACACTAACTGAACAAAACCTGTCATGGACGAACAGATGTGTAGACTGATGGATGGATGTATGAAGCATAAACAAATAGAAACAAATGTAGGGTAAAGGGCAGCTACAGACAGGTGGTCTTGTTTGGTTTACCTTTGGTTATACTGGGTTAGCTTTGGCTTACTAAGCTTCTCTGACACTGTTTCGTGTGGGTGGGGTAAGACACCTCAGCCTTTTTGGTAAGGGAATGCTTACTAACGCATTACCCAAGATTATAGAGACCCCAATTTACGTGGAGAGTAGAGAAATATTTGCTGGCCATTAGCACATTATATAGTGGATTTTATTACAACCAAAATTAGCTGTATTAAAAGTACTGGATATTGGTCAGGTGTTTTTTGGTCATGGTCACTATAAAACTGCAAAAGAGCCTTCTACAACAATGTTATTTCAAAACATATTCAATCCTACAAAGACTGTCAGTGTGGGACAGTGTTCTCTACTATTAGAAAACAAGAGTACTGATTTTAGATCTTTGCTTGCTATCAGCCAAAACGCTTAGTTCAGATATTAGAATCAGCATCAGGAAAAAGTTGGATCGATGCTGCCCTGTATAATGAACGTATAATTTATATACAAGATATAGCAAACACATTTTGTCGATACTAATTGTCAGGCTGGGAGCGAGGAGCAGATAGGACACACGTGCAAGCTTAAAGTATTTAATGTAAACAAAACCAAAACACGAGAACACAACGAGAAACCAGACAGATCTAGGGAGCAAAATGGGAATCACAAATATCACAGATACAGACCAAAATACAAACACACAAAGTACCACAGAGGAGAGCACAAAACAAGGAGACTAAATACACCTGATAATGAGAGGAAACAAGAGACAGCTGGTGACAATGGGAGGAGACGCGGACCACATGACAAACCAGGACGTAAACAGAAGCACATGGGATGGACGAGGGAACGTAAACATGAACATAGACAGATGAGACCAGACAGGGGAAACAGGCAGGGCATGACACTAATAAAGGCCTTATATGGCCATATATGGCCTTTGGTGGCCATATAAGGCATCAGTGTTGGGGTTGTGATATTTGCCAGCCGTATCTCAATCCAAAGAGAAAAACATTCCTCTCCTCTCCTTTAGAGAATCACTTGTTGGTGATATGGTGTATCTTCAAATTGTAGGCTAGACTGTTTTACACATTACATTTTTTTTCTTATATATATATATATTTATATATATTGATATGTATAAACAAGTGATAATCTAAAGCTCAAAGATACCGCTCTGAAGACTTAAAGTGATGATAATTATTCTCAGGCATCCCATCATAGGCCCCAGTAAACCCAATACTCCATAGTACTCATAGTACACAATACACAGTCTTGTGCAGTCATTATGCAGTGCTGAATTTCTAGCGCCCAGGCTACACCCCATAATATGCTTTTAGCTGGCTATAGCCCTGTTCAGGCTCAATCCTTCCTGAGCTTACCACCTGTGCAGGTAATTCAGGAGAAATTTCCACAGCCTCTACCTCTAAGAGCCTGCCGTCAATGGGATTTGGGGAGTCTATTTTCCTCAAGTGCTGCCTGACAATGGAATTGTACAAAACCTATAAAAATGAAACTGATCCCATTTTTCACCTGCTCTTCAGACTGTGTTCTGACACCAACGCTGTATCTTTGTAGCATCACCCCTCAAAACTCTTTGATACCTAACACCAATATTAACTAAATGGTGAGGGGGGCACAGCTTGGAACCTGAGAACAGTTTCATTACGAGAAGACATTCCTGGTGTTTAAAACGGGGTGGGCCATATGGCAAAAAAATATTAGAATTAGAGGTGATCAATAGGACAAAACTATAATCTTGCAACCAGTAGTGCAACTTAAAAAAAAAAAAAACAACTGTAAACACAAAAAACTTTTATTAAATATTTCGCACAACTTATTGCACTACATTCAGTTAAACTGAACTAATTTTACTCTCTTTATAATGAAACAATTCTAACAAGTGTTGAAGATATGCATGGTGTGTTCAGCAAAGCGTATTGTAAAATATTTTGACACAATTTATCACAAAACAATATAAAGATTGTCATACAGCCTAGCTCCAATAATCACACAAATATGACTACAATTACTGCATTCAAAATTTGGCCTGCTTTACTAAACCAAATGTAATTACTTATTCTCTTTGTCATAAAACACGTCAGTATGGACAATTATACTGGTTCTGACTGGAGTAAACCAACACAACTAGTTTTACTACAGTCAGAACTATTATAAACCAACACAACTAGTTTTACTACAGTCAGTACTATTACAAACCAACACGAATAGTTTTACTACAGTCAGAACTATTACAAACCAACACGAATAGTTTTACTACAGTCAGAACTATTACAAACCAACACAACTAGTTTTACTACAGTCAGAACTATTATAAACCAACACAACTAGTTTTACTACAGTCAGAACTATTATAAACCAACACAACTAGTTTTACTACAGTCAGTACTATTACAAACCAACACGAATAGTTTTACTACAGTCAGAACTATTACAAACCAACACAACTAGTTTTACTACAGTCAGAACTATTATAAACCAACACAACTAGTTTTACTACAGTCAGAACTATTATAAACCAACACAACTAGTTTTACTACAGTCAGTACTATTACAAACCAACACGAATAGTTTTACTACAGTCAGAACTATTACAAACCAACACAACTAGTTTTACTACAGTCAGAACTATTACAAACCAACACAACTAGTTTTACTACAGTCAGAACTATTATAAACCAACACAACTAGTTTTACTACAGTCAGAACTATTACAAACCAACACAACTAGTTTTACTACAGTCAGAGCTATTATAAACCAACATAACTAGTTTTACTAGTCAGAACTATAATAAACCAACACAACTAGTTTAACTACAGTCAGAGCTATTATAAACCAACACAACTAGTTTTACTACAGTCAGAACTACAATAAACCTAAACAACTAGTTTTACTACAGTCAGAACTATAATAAACCTACACAACTAGTTTTACTACAATCAGAACTATTACAAACCAACACAACTAGTTTTACTACAGTCAGAGCTATTATAAACCAACACAGCTAGTTTTACTACAGTCAGAACTATAATAAACCTAAACAACTAGTTTTACTACAGTCAGAACTATAATAAACCTAAACAACTAGTTTTACTACTGTCAGAACTATAATAAACCTAAACAACTAGTTTTACTACAGTCAGAACTATAATAAACCAACACAACTAGTTTTACTACAGTCAGAACTATTATAAACCTACACAACTAGTTTTACTACAGTCAGAACTATAATAAACCTAAACAACTATTTTTACAACTGTCAGAACTATAATAAACCTAAACAACTAGTTTTACTACAGTCAGAACTATAATAAACCTACACAACTAGTTTTACTACAGTCAGAACTATAATAAACCTACACAACTAGTTTAACTACAGTCAGAACTATAATAAACCAACACAACTAGTTTTACTACAGTCAGAACTATTATAAACCAACTTAACTAGTTTTACTACAGTCACTGTAAGCAGAGGATGTACTTACGATGGCCAGAAGTATTTCTAGGCTTCTCAGAAAATAGAACATATTTTTAATTTTGACATCTGACCAATAATTTTAATAGATGAAGACATTTCTGGTGATTATTGGCAAATTTTGGTTGGATAAAGGGGAGTTTAACCACTTTTTTAAACAAATCTGTATAATTTAATCATTGACGTTTATAATTCAGTATTAAAGTCATACAAATAATTTGAGTTTAAATGGTTCATTGTAGTGAACCTTACTTGACTCTATTATCTTTGATATTTTTTTACAAAGATGGGAAAGGTGGAAAACCTCCCCACCATGAATTTTTTTTAAAAAATGGTTTCTAAAAATTGAAAAATATAACATCAGTCTTCAGGTAGCATATTCACCACATTTTCTTAGCTTTCTGTGTGGTAGCTTTTTAGTTATAAAACTCTACTCTACTTTCTATCACCACCGCTGTAAACAATTCTAATTCAGTAAGTTTCTCTAGAATTAAGCATTTCCCAAGTTACTATGTCAAATGAAAAAAGGCGACACCTGTTAAAATAAATCTTCCTACAGTAATAAAAACTTGCATTTGAACAGCAACAAGAAAATGACCACAAGACAAGCAAGTTTCTAGTATGCTATATTTTATTTTATAAAAAATGTACATACAATTTTAGGGAACTGTTAGTGAACTAATTATTACTTTTTACACAACCTTAATAAAAACATTCAAGATTTAACATTCAAAAAAGATAATATCTCTATTTTTGTTGTTTTTATTTATTTATTTATTTATTTTTAAATAATGCCCTTTATATTATGCAAAATGTTATGATGATTGGAATAGTGGAAATTATCCAAATTTTTTTTCTTTCAAATTATTAATATTATCATTAATTATAATATTATAAAAAAATCTCTTCATATTAAGTTACATCAAATGTAAAGAACATTTCCGTCATCTGCTGTAAAGTTATCCTCTGGACGGTGAAGATATGTGAATATAAAGTAGCACTGTATGCTTGTACCTGCCATAATAAATATTTTTTTTCTCTTCTTCATATGTTCATTCCTGTAGCACATGGAGTGATGATGTTTTACCAAGTAAATGGTTAAGTAACTCTTCAAGAGCATCCATTGTATTGTGCATGTAAAAAAATGACCCCATGTCAACTGAATGTCTTTGAGTGCTTTTGTTTACAACTTAATGAACCGTGCAGACGTTTTAAAAACCTGGTTTCCGCTTTAATAACTGGGTCAGTTTAAGGTAGTCCTAAACTGAAACCTAAAATAACTTCCTTCAGCTCACTGCCACCTTAAATTGAGCTCAGTGTTCGCTTTATAACTAACCAATGCAGTTTGGTAGAATTCCTCAAGAACATAAAAACGTTCACTAAAAAATAAATAAACATAAACACTCAGTGCTGACAGTCTGGTCTTTCTTCTCATTTAAAAGCCTCCAGTGAAAGCTCTCCCAAACACGAGCCTGTCAGCTGCAGATATTCCTGTTATAGCCTTAAAGTACTGCTGCAATTACTATTAACAGATACCTTTTTTCACACCGTGTAAACAACAAAAATGGAAAAGAGCAGGATAATGGAGAAGAGATTTCTCCAGAGTTTCCTCAGATACCTGATGGCCCACGTTGAGCTGGAAAATGAATGAAAAAATGAATTAAATACTGCTCATGCGTGCTCATTCACGCAGTTACGGCAGGATGACACACCGGACAGCGTAATAAAAACCCCGTAAGCAATGAGCCCAAAATCACAAGGAAATGCTCATTACGTTTTATTTGAAGTGGTGTCATAAAAAGCCTTTGCCTGAGGCTCCGACTCCCTGTTCCGTCCCCGAGTCGTCCTCCCCTCTCGCAGACACCCATAACCAGTCCAGACACCTGCTTCACAACGGCAAAATGAACTGTCATACATTACAATTCCTGTCACATAAAGCCACAATGGCGCCCTCATAACTATCGTATCCATCCATAATGGAATTAGGAGTTTGTCACATGGCCCTCCTACCCAGCTAGCAGTAGAGATCTGGACAGATTCCAGCTCTGGTTCGGTAGTGTCGGCTGTTTGCCGGGCTTGGCACCCCACATCTGGCCCGATCATGGCTATGTACTGTTATTGTCGGCGGACTGAGATATGGCACGATTTGGAGATTATACTTGCCCAAGTTCAAATAATTTCATTAATAATATGTTTAATATAATAATAACATTAATAAAATAAATTATACATCATAAAATGACGTAATTATTATTTAGCATTTATTAAGTAAACAGTTTACTGAACAACTAGGCCACAACTACACATACGGTGGGGGCTGCTACCTGCCCTAAATCACTAGAAATAATAAGAATAACAACAACAATAATTGTTATTATTATTATTATTATTATTATTATTATTTGTAGTGATAATAGTGGGCAGGTACCAGCAGCCCCCACCTTACACATCACCGGTTTGCTAGCTAGAACAATCTCAATGGATGTAATCATAAATCGACTATAAGTGACTCTAAACTCTGACATAGGTCCGTTTTACTGATGGTAAATCCGCTTAACACTTGCACTCATTTCACATCTTCAGTACGATTTCAGACGGAATCCGACATTTTCTATCGACAGCTTTCTATCTTCGACAGCTCTGACTCAGCAAAGGTAGGTTAAATTTAAGGATGTTTATTAAACTTAAATGTGTTTTGAACAAGTTCGATTTGTTTATGTTGGATATACTGGCGATTTATTCGTGTTTTATGGTTTGTTAGCGCTTTAGTCAGTTAGTTCAGCTACCAGTGCTAGTTAGCTAACGTTAGCTAGCTACCAAGCCGAACAAATGCTGATAACTTCAACTCAGTTTGCTTCTCAAACGCACTGCAATGATTTTTTTTTTTTTGTAAAATAAACTTATTCCTACAACGAATTAAGAGTCGTGTTTAATGTTCAGCAGAAATTTAACATGGGACCACATGCTAAAAAAGTCGGCAACTTCTTGTTTAATTTTTGCAGTTTCACATTAAATACCACTACAGTTACGGTCTAGCCCCTCAGAATTCAAACAAGAAGCTAGTAAATGGCCTTATCAGAAATGTTTTCCAGCATTACAATGCTAATTAGGATGTTTTGATAGTAAAAGCTGCATATTGGGAGATTTTTTTTACAGTCAAAACACTATAAAGCTTTGGAAACATTATTTAGATATAATTGTTTATGTGTTAATTGATCATCAGCTAAATAACTGTGACAGGCAGCAAGTGCTTGTGACCTTAAGGGCTGTACACCGCCATTACAGAATTGTACCACACAACTGAATTATGAGACGACAACTCTCCATTTGACATGTGAAGTGTGCACAGACTCATTGGACTGACCACCTGATCAGCCCTGTTGTATCAACCAGATTAGGTGAGTTTACTTTTAGTTCAGTATTTCTTATTTTATCATTTTTTCAAAGGTGTGGATTCATCTAATGCATGTTGGAATGTTGGATGATATTGTGTATTTAATAGGTTATGGGTCATACTTGAATTAGTGTCACACAACATCTTCGTAGAACATCAGAAAACAGTTTTAAATAATGAATAAACAAATGCTATGCCACCTTGCAATAATGAGAATGTAAATGCAGCTTTTATTGTATGGCACATTTATTGCAGTTTACCTCAATTTTTTATTTGCTTTGCAATTGCAGTTCTACAACCGGTGAATAAACAGATATATTTTTCAGATAGTGTTAAAGAATAGTGCTTGGTGTTCAGAAGCACAGGTTTAACAGGACTGATGTACATAAATGCTTTATGGATACTAGTGATGTTGAGGCATCAGTTTTTTGTCATATTAAGTATTAAGCAAGAAATTAGTTCTCACTTTTTTCAAAAGGTTGTGTCACCGTTGAAGTTTAGTTTTTAAAAAAGCGAATTATTCGAAACAGCCATATTCTTGTAGTCAGCATAGATATGGACCCCATGTGCTAAGGCATACTGCTCTGGTTGTAGTAAAATAGAAATAGAACTTATCTTTGTTTTCTTTGTAGACATCTAGTATCCAACTACTGACGCATCCTGCTATGGAGACATGAGGATACAGAGCATCAACGCATGGAGTCTCCTGGGAGTGTGCTGCAAACAGTGCAAGTTGTATTGTTGACTGCAGCGGTGGAATAAATGGAATGTTGATCTTTTTTGGGTAGCCTCAGAGTTTCAGATTAAGCCATTGTTATATAACAAGAACAAAAAAAAAGAGATCTTCATGCTTTTCTACACCTTAAACACATTACTGATAACTAACAGAGTGGTCCTTTTTTGATATAATCATTCAAACTGTTTTACTGATCATCTGGTTATCATCGATTCTCTGCAGTCGCTCATGAGTAGGGTGTTCTCAGCCAGACAGACTCTTCCCAGCTAGCAATAGATCGTGGCTCTGTGCTCGCACTGTCGGCGGACTGAGGCTCAATCAGTTCTCCTCTGATCGTCATCCATTTTTACTAGTAACGCTAGTAATGTTGTTACAGTGCCAACATTTGCATGGCTTAATGCTGCCCCTATGAAGAGCTAAATAAGTGTTGTTCTTCAAGCATCATTAATATATGCTGTTTTTTTTGGGTTGCAGGCCTGATTACCTACATTACCTGCAATGAGTTTAACACACCTGGTCTAAACTGTTTAGACTTTAGAGATTAATAAAATTGGACCGGATTTCTTGGTAGTTAGTTGTTTGTTTTAGGCTATAGAACTAACTAAAAGTACCATTTCAGTATTTACATGGTTCCTTTTCTCCTTGCAGGTAAAACTTGAGAGAGCTACTGCAGGACTTGGGCTAGTCAACTGTAAACTCATGTAGTGTCTGTCACTCCCTAAATAAAACAGAGTGTAGGATCTGGATCCATGTAGTCTGTTTCTGGGATTCTTAAAAGGTAAAGGGGTTTTTCTTTTACATGTTTTATATGCATAATTTACATAAACAGTAATATTTTAATTGGTGGCGCACACTCATTTAATTAATATAAAGAACAACTAATTAATATAGTTCACCTAAGTCCTTAGTGTCCCTTGTTTTTCTCTAGTTGCATTGTTATTTATTTATTTTAATATGTCTTCATGTAATGTTTTTTTTAAATCTTGTTTTTATTTTAAAGTGTTATTTTCTAAAGTGTTACCATTTATTTATTTATGTATATGTATCTTTTATGTTTTGTGTAAATTAAAGCTTTAATGGTCAAATTATCACAGATGTGTACATTTCTTGTGCAAAATCACACATTTGTTAATTTCACGTTCAACACCATCACTCTTCTGAGGTAAGTTTTGCCAAAGTTTGGTGTTATACTACAAATCTGGGATTCACAATAATGTCTTTTAGAGTTGACAAAGTCAATCCAATAGTAAAATATGCACAGTTAGAGTTTTAGCACAGTTACCCTTAATTTCAATTGAAGATATAATTTTAATATCACACTACTTTAAATTGGCTTAATTGGTGGACCATGCTGCTATATTGTAATCTGCTTATTCTGCCACCTCAGACGTTCTGTAGTTAATATATAAGCATAAATGAGCGGTTTACTTTTATAATAAAGATGGAATGGGATTTTATAATGAGAACAGAAGATCCTTCCTTTACTACATTGCACTTTCTGAAGATCAGTCCTTTTCCAGGCTGCCAAAGAAAAATATCAAGTTGATGTTTCCATCATTGGTGAGTGGAGTATTGACAAAATGTGACAACACAGTAAAAAACAACAACAACAAAGAAACAGTAGCTTCCTAAAGAAGAATCTGGATATTGATGTCTGCTGTCAGGATGTAAAACCAAGTATCTGTTTCTTTGCAAATCAGTATTGGGTAGTGTAATTGCATTTAGAGAATGATGATGCCAGTTTTGAATGTTAAAATAAAACCTAAGAGCTCTGTTTCTCCTAACAGCCGACGCTGCATGCTGTCATCATTAATGCCACAGACCAACCTGTTACGCAACAGCTCCAAACTCGCAATGCTCACAGAGCTGCTGCAGCTCCGCCAGGAACGTGGAGCCATGACTCCCGCGTATTCTATTACGTCATCCTACCCATCGATCGGTCCTACCAAGGCTTATTGCGCATGCGCACATAACGATTACGTCAAGACTTTGATGGTTGGTGCGTACGTGCATAATTTAATCCTTCTTGTTTATAATGTTTTAACGTCTTTTTCATGTTAATTGTTTTCTTTAAACTTTATCTAAATTTAGTCTAGTGTTACTATCTGCTTGAGTGTTCCAAAAGCGTTCGTGGTGCTCATAATCGT
Source organism: Megaleporinus macrocephalus (assembly GCA_021613375.1). Lineage (NCBI taxonomy): Eukaryota > Metazoa > Chordata > Actinopteri > Characiformes > Anostomidae > Megaleporinus > Megaleporinus macrocephalus. The sequence goes on along the minus strand of CM038728.1, from coordinate 20,500,079 downwards.
TGACAAAATAGCGGAGTGTACTGTTTTAAGACCATATTTACACTATCAAATAATCCTACCTGTGGTTTTAATGCACTTGCAGTATTATTTCCCACCAAGGTAGCACAGATCAACAGATCTGCGTAGGACGTTTCGACAAGGTAGAACACCAGCCTGCGTACGTGACTGTGAAACTTGAAACGTTACACGATAACAGAGGGCTTTGGGATGTAATGATCCTGGACCAGTTTCACTAAATCCTTAACCGCGATCTCCCCCGGTTTTCTCGCCCCGCATACACTAAGGAAGATGGAGCGCTGCTAAGCTTTGTCTGCTATACCGTTAGCCAGAAAAAATTGCTCCAACATTTCGATGTACTCAACCCAGTCGCCGTTTTCTTCCACAAAGTCACCAAGAGAACCAATCGTTGCCATACTTTAAATGTTTATTGTTCACCTAGTCACCATAAAATGTAAATTTGTATAAAAATAAGGCACGCTGGATGGCAGTTTGCTCACTTTACTTCAGAACATTTGTGGCAGGGCACATATGCGCGTATTACAACCTTAACGGCACCAGAACGATCCCCCAGAACCTTCCCCTAGTACGGAAACTGGCCAATAAATGTCCCGCGCCCTAGCATTTTAACAAAAATAATACATAACAATTTCACTTTGCAACAGACAGGTTTAACCTCCACATTAAATGATCTGGTTAAATGAACTGCACATACATATTTATATATTTATTTAATAATAAATATCCTCCCTTACAAAAAAGTTCATTTAAGTGTGCCATTAGTATACTTCTTTTAAACTAAAAGGAAGTAAGAATGCTTTCAGTTTACTTTTTATGTACTTCTCAGTGATATACTAAACACAGTTATACTTAAGTGTACTTGGGTTATACTGACAAGTATATAGAACAGTCTAGGTATATTCGGCCTTTACTTTTACTTCATCTTTGGTTGAGATATACTTAAGAAAAGTATAAGTAAGTATTCCTGTCCTGCACAAAAAGGCATCCAGTACAATACTTGTTTGGAAATTTGATTTATAAAGATTTATAAAGATACAAATATGTTTCTTAATCTGAGTATGTCTTGTTACTTTGTGTGTCCACTAGTGAGTAAATAAATGTTGTTAAAGTTCTATTTTAAGTAGAAAATTAAACCTAGTTATATACTTTAAAGTATTATGATAAGTTCACTTAAAGGAAACTTACACGTATACTTTTGAAGATGAATTAACAAACTAGTAAACTAACCCATAAGTTTACTTAAACTAGTTGTGTACTTGAAGTATACACCTAAATGTACATAAAAGTATACATTCATAAACTAAAAAGTGGGCCAATTTAGTCCCAAGAAGTATCAATATAGTACATATACAAGTGCACTACTAGTACAATGATATTAGTATAGTAACTACATAAAGTATACTTGGAAAATATACTTTAACTTTATTCAAGTTAATTTAATAAAATGAACTTTAAGTATACTTATTTTCTGTATGGGCTGTCAGGCCAGCTGGTATTTAATGATAATCCATTCAATTAGCTTATCAGTAAAAAAAAACATACAACACAAAATGTTCATTAAAATTGGTATTAATATTTACACCCTGCGTTTGTATGTATGTGTAATGGCAGAAAATTGATTGTACGATCATTCTTCGTTTAAGCTCCTTGTTTTTAATGTTTATTCTGTTGTTCTCTCCTTTGCAGACTTTCTCCTTCTCAGTTCAGGGTCTGGTATGAGTAGATCTTCCAAACTGCTTTCTTTTTTTATTTTCTGTGTCTCTCCTTTGCTGCTCATGCTGATTCAGGGATTTGTTTTTTCCGTTTTCTCTCTCTCCATTAGCTGGGCTTATGCAGACCTTAAATGAATAAGACACAGATCTGCAGATTATTTATGTGTCACAGCAATAAAACTGTTGACTGATTTAACTGAAACTGTGCCGGTGAGGAAAAGGAACAGAAATCTTTTGGCTGAACTGAAACAAAAAAGGGAAAATATTAAAATACGTCTGTATATACATTTCTATGAAGAACATCCACAGGGAGGGTCTAGCAACAGAGAGTCTATCATTAAATATAGCCATATGCCATCCAGGACATCTTCCTTCTCTCTCTCTCTCTCTCTCTCTCTCTCTCTATCTCTCACCCAGTTGTCACCTCACCTCCTTTCTGCTATTGTTCTCCTCTTCATTACTCTCTTTACTCTCGTGCTCCATCAAACTCCTGACTTGCTCTGATTCACCTCTCAGAGCCCTCTTTGTGTCTTCGTTCTATTTTCTCAAACTCTTCTACAGTTCTGCAACAAAACACAACAGTGCTCAGTGGTTAGCAAAGACTGAAGAGTTGTGTGTCTGTAACTTTGTAAAACGTTCCACTGAAGTAATATGACACAGTGATTCTGTTAAAGGTTATCTGTTATCTCTGAATCTGTGGAGATTACATAGCATGACTGTACCAGCATTTCTACAGGAAACGAAAAGCTATTTTAGGTATAATATAATATACCTAAAGGTATAACATTTGTAAAGATAGTTTTTAGGAGGCTCTTTTCTCATTCCGTCCTTTTTCTAATTCTGCTTTCAGTTCTCTCTGCTCCTTCTTGATCTGCAACAAAGACCTACATGACATTAGTCAGTCAGAATGTTGAACATGTTTGCATAATACAAAGCAATCAAAGCAAACTAGGAACCGAGGGGGAAGGGGGGGGTGTGTCCAAAAAGTGAAAACTGTTTAAAAACACTTTTATTTTAAAAGTGCGTTTTGGCAGCGAACGCAGTTCATGCACTGTGTTTGTTGTTAGCAACAGGCTCTGGATGTTAGGTGGTCTTTAGCTTTGTTAAGGCTTGTGTTGAGATGCCTGTTCAGAATTATCCTGCAGTCAGCGGCTTCACTGCTCTCGCCTCACTGGAGCGTCAGGTAGCTCGCGCCAGCTTTAAACACGAGGTCAGTGATGACAGCAATGAATAGCAATGATTACAATATATACTGCAATAAACCGGCTTTAGTATAATGTGTTGCTATGATAACAGACTAAGAGGGTTTGGGTTAACTAACATTTATATTAACTTTAGTCAGAAAGCACTCTGACATGTAAAGTTACATTACTCTTTGGCTACAGTAAATGCGTAAAATAAATAAAATAAAATAAATAAATAAACGATCAAAAGGATTCCATCGTGCATTCAGTAGTGCAGTATGTAATGTTCCAGAGGGTGCTGTTTGGGACATCGTAGAACAGTACCATGTAATGTGGAGTATCTTGTTTAGTTCGTAAAGTGAGCTTTAATTGAATTTATCTAATAATTAACAGAAGTACAGATAATGTTGTATTTTGTTTATTTTACGTCACTATACATAGAGGGATTTACTACCTTACCTACAGTGGAATCAGCTTACAGGTAATATTTAGGGGATAGGATGGGCTTGAATTCATATTAGCAAATGTGTGTCCCCCAATGTCAAACCCACTCCTAACAGGGTGTATTGTACTTGTGGTTATTTACATCTGTTCTAATGATATAGAATGTTCTTACCGGTGACAATACAGGTAATTCTAAGATAAAGGCTTTTAAATAATGAGCTTAGGTTCCTACGGTTATTACAGTAGTGTATACGTCCAATAACTAAAGTAACTACATGAGCACACAAGACTTTTTATTTTATTGTTTATCATAATAATTCTGGATGCCATCATAATCTCTTGCTTAAATTAATGTTATAGTCTAAACTTAACAGTACCGATCAATCTATTTCTGGATATAGTGTGCATGGTAACGTTTGTTAAAACTCTTATCTGCTTTTTGTAGCCAGAACTAAAATCATGACAAATGTGTTTTAGGTTACCTCAGACTCTTCAGCAGCAGAACCCTGAATAGCTCCACCAGAAGTCCAGCCTTCTCTCCAAATCTTAAAAACAAGAGCGGATCTCCTCACAGCAAGAGGACGTCCCAGAGAAGACCTCCTCACAGCAATAGGAGATCTTAGAGAAGAGCTCTTCACAACAAGAGGAGATCCTAGAGAAGACCTCTTCACAGTCAGAGGAGATCCTAGAGAAGACCTCTTCACAGTAAGAGGAGATCTCTGAATATGTCTCTGAGAAGCAGGTCCTAGAGAAGATCTCTTCACACCAGGAGGAGATCCTAGAGAAAACCACTTCACAGCATAAGGAGATCCTAAAGGAGACCTCCTCCCAGCACAAGCAGATCCCTGAAAACGTGTCTGAGGAACAGATCCTTGAGAAGACCTCTTCCAAGCACGAGCACATTCTTGAATACTTCTCTGAGAAGGCGATCCTTGACCATATCCTTGCACAGATCTCAGAAGACCCAGAAAAGATCTTTGAGAGGATGGCTGAAGACAAAGGGCAGATGTTTGAAGAGATCCTGGAACAGAACTTCTTGAGCCTCTTCACGGTTCGCTGTAAGACATTATCATTTACTGTTTCCATCCCTTCAGCCTCTCTCTGAACCTTCTCAGCTTCTTTGCACTCTCTCTCCATCAATTTCTGGATTTTCTCCATCTTCGCTCTCCTCTACTTCTTTCTCTTTTTGTTCTCCTCCATGATCTCTCTCTCTGCCAGTCTTGTGATCAGTTGTCCCTGCATCTCTGCTCTCATCTGCTTTTTTCTGAGCTTGGCAGCTTTTCTCTCCTTTTTCTCCATCTTCTCTCTGGCTTCTTTCTCTTTCTGCCGCACGATCTCTTCTCTCACTACTGCTCGAATGTCTTCATTTTTCAACCTTTTCTGTTCCTCCCTCTTTCTCTCATTTTCTTTCATCCGCTTCCTTATCTCTTTCTCTGACTTTTTTTTCATTCTCGCAATGTTCCGCTCTTCCTCAATCTTCTTTTTCTCTTCCTCAATATTCCTCAACTCACGTCCTATTGGATTTATTTACTGACTGAAATCATACTGGCAAGTTTTTTTTTAATAAACAGACATCTGTTACCCACACAATCAAACACAGATTAGATGAACAAATAAATGAACCAAAGAAAATTAAATTAAGGTGTTTTCATGTATATACTTGGCGGTGTTTATTTCCATGCTCACAACGTTGCAAGAGGCCAAAATAGTTAAAATGACAATAAATGTTTTGGCCAGCAGGGGGGTTTGTGTGCACATGAAGCTTCGAGAAATGAACCTTTTTTTGAACCAGCTGGAGGGAAAGCTTCAAAGAGGCTTCATCTGGCCATCAATATTTTTCTTCAGACCCGAGAGGAGAGGAGAGGAGAGGAGACAGGCTGCAGACATCCCAAACGTAACCGGCCCTTGTCCTTGCGTTGGGGTTTTTTATCTCCCCGCCACCGCCGTCTGTGAGGAGATTCAGGTGGGCCAGTTAGTGTTCGCCAGCTGTGCGCGGTTAACGTGCCCCGCCCCCTGGCCACGTGCTGGCTTCGGCTGTGCACAACATCAATGCTGAACCAGCACATTCACCTGGCCTCATTTCAGCTACTGCAGCAGCATCATCCGTCTAAAACAATCCAAAACACAAGGCGCATAAGACATACAGCCTCTGCACTGCAAGCCACCATCCACTACTGCTCTTCACTGAAATTAGCGTTCTCGCCAGCCTGCTGCAATAAATTATGGAGCATGATAATTCAAATAACGCCGTGCCTGCTGTTTTTGAGCTTTCATGCAAACCCCAGTCAAGGCCATGTTGCAGCGATGAGTCATCGCTCTATCCAGCTGTCCATGGGGCATACATCTGATTAGCAAGCCCACGCTCACACGGTAGGCGCAAATGTAAATATTGTAATAAAACCCTCCGTAATAACTTAGCTCTCGTGTCTTGAAAAGGCTTCACTTTATTTATTCTAGCCTCTCGCTTTTAGCATTATCGTGTGATGGAGAGCGCGTGCTCAAATAACAGTTAATAAAGCCGCACATCAGGTGGAGTTTCCCAGAGACCGTTCTTCAACTCCTTCGTCTGCGTTGACGAGTCGCTCACATCATTAGTGTAATTATCCTTCTCATCATTGCAGAGCAAGTTTCCATCAAAGCGGTGGGCGTTCTTGTTCCACGTTCGGACTAAAAGACGCTTCGAGAACCTGACCGCTTTGCATGGACACTGAAAGAAGCAACACCGGAATCTCAAGGCCACGGAAACTTCTAGAACCGCTGCAGACCCAGCGCTAGCGCACCTTTTAGAAATAGCCTTGCTGAGTCAGAGGTCAAGGGCTTTTACTGCGGGCTGCTCAACAGAAGCTTTGCTGGGACTGTGGAACCGTAAGGAATGAAGTGACACAGAGGTTTCCAAACAGGAAGTGCCAAAAACGGGCAGCGAAGAACTCGTGGACTCTCCTTCATGCCGCGCCCGCAACCGTCATTGCCAATTGTCGATTCATGAGGTTAATGAGAAGTCAAGATCAGAGAGAGAGAGGAGAGGCGCTACTCGCGGCCACTGAGTAAACTCGCAACCCCACAAGGTTCAAGCATAATATCTGGCCGTCAATCAGCTCCAAGATGGAACAGACACAGAAGGCCCACAGGGGGGGCCTGTGTCACTGGGAGAGAGGCCTTTGCGCTACACGTAGGTCTATGCGAACCGACCCCACACAATGAGCGAAGGAAGATGAGGGAGGGAGCGTAAAGGCCCCAGTGCCGCAAAACTCATCACAAGAAAACATACCGCGGACAGTTCCGTGTCAGGTCGGTCGCAGGGAAGTTACGGCCTGGTGAAAAATGTCACTCGTCGTCACTGGGGCTTTCATGCATGGCCTCAGTGTCCATAAATACTTAATGCACAGTGTTTAAGATGCAACAGAGAATGTTCAACACATCATCGGCTACAATGTGAGGCATATGTAGTGTTAAGAGTCCAGACCAGTAGTCTATATGTGCACAGCATATCAGTGGTATTCATCATCTGGATAGTGAATTGCCACCATATCCTCAGAGGCAGGGTGATGGTATTATTCACTATGCTATCGTGCAAGCACTGTGAGCCACACTTTCGTGACTTGGGTATCCATCCGGTCTTTATTTGAGAATGCAGCCCTCGGTATACTTCATGATGAGACATAGCTTGAGCTGCTTCAGTGAACAATATGATGCAACTGCAGAGAAAAAGAACAACTACAGGCGCACGCACAGCAGTGAGGCAAACTCTATGGGCACCGCACGATAAGGTCTGTGTCTGGAATATGCAAAAAAAAAAAACCTGTGACATCATTCAAATGTGGATGACTTTCAGGATTGACTCTCAACCAGACTGATGCGTGGAAGGTCTGACCCAATGATTTCAGCTTTGTTTCATTGAAAGTATGCCAAGGTTTTGACATCAATGCATAAAGACGTATGATGGGTCCAAAAAACTCTGTCTAAATTCAACCTGACAGCTCTGACCTTTAAATGAATATTTCAGGCTTTGTAAGGTGACTCGCAGCGGTGCAAGGACACCATGATTTAGAGTATTGTTTCTCTATTGAAGCAAAAAAAAAAGTCTTAAAGGAGAACTCCACCAATTTTACTTTTTCTATTTCTACATAATTACTACATAATTAAATGATTAAGACGTAAACAAAGTCATTCAGAGCAGTTTGATGTGAAGCTCTAGAGACACTTACTGAGCGCAGTTGTTCACAGTGGTGGTGATACGAACCAGAAGAGTTTAAACCCTTTAAAAGCTCTCTCACGGAAAATTGCTAAACAAAATAATGGTTGTGCACAACTGAATACCTGTGTCAGTGTGCAGCTTCAACAGACAACACAAACAACATGTAAAATTTTCTTTATATAGTTGGATAATGATCAATTGGAGTTAAAAGAATGTTTGGCAGCTGAAACCTCAGAATCACTACAGAAATTGTATAAACAAACGTCATTTCCTTATGTATTTCTTTATGTATTTCTTTTGGCAGTACAGATACAGTCCAGCAGGCTTTCTCATTGGTCACACCTTTAGGAGCTGGACAGAAGACTCCAAATTAACTATAAATCATAATTAGGAAGTGCAAGTAGAACCAACCAATCAGGTTTTGTTTTTCCAATAAGTGGGACCAGTTTTGCTACACCTAAATAAGTCACTGCTATACACAGCTAGAAACAGCTAGAAATTTAAAACAGATCTTTACTGAATGAGTCCTTGTAAACTGTAAAATATAAAAAGACCAGTGGGGTGTCTCTCTTTTTTGACCAAATCTTGAGATTTATGGTCCAAACTGAAGTATTAGATCACAGCATGTAGGACACTGATTTTAAGGTATAACGTTCAAGCAGAACTGCTTACGCTAGAACACGTTAATCATGCAAAAGTAATTCTGCTTAAAACATGCATTCAAGATAAAACTCCAACAGCAGGTTAATGACCATGACCTTCATCCAGGCTGGACTTCACATACTGCAAAGGTGCAACGTTGCCCTTTCAGCTTCATCAGGGAGATTCTCCCTTCCTCGTCCATCCTTTAGCCATTATGAGAGAAACTGGTCTCAGATCGGTCATGTGTGTTCCAGACTGACAGCTCATTAATCTCTGCTGGCCATGCTCCCTCCTCGCAGGCGCAGGAGGCTGGAGCCAGAGCCGAGGATTCCCCCACGCTTGCTCGCATCTGTCCCCGCTGCTCCACCTGCCTGGATCAAATGCTCGCCGCAGGGAGGGGGCGCCCAGGACTCCGAAAGGCAATAAAACAAAGCAAATCTTTTGGCGCGTAGGAATGTATGTGCGTGTTTGTGTGCGCGAGAAGGTGTTAGACCACTAAAGTGAGTGAGGCCACTAAATGAGACACAAGAAGAAAAAATAAATAAAAGCAGTGGCTGATTTCGATCGTCCGTGGGCAGACTGCAGGGGGAAGCCAGCAGATAGGAATCCATCAGCAGAGAAGACCGTACATGGGTGGACCTGCCTCTGTGAAGAACAGCTCTGGGACTACAGGGGGGGGTGGGGGGTTCAGACACATTTTGCTACTGTGTCTGAAGGCATCTGCACGAAAAATTGTGTTGTGTTGTAATAATGTGGTCTGTATCATGCACAAGTCTAGGCAGTTTATTATAATGTCTTGATTTGTGGTGAAGCTGTTCTGTTTTGGTTTCTGTTTTATGAACTCTTTCCTCCCAGGTGTTGAGGAATGCTCTGAATGAGGTCTAACACTGCTGTGCACCAAACTGACAACCTCACCAAAGTACCAAAATAATAGTTTATGATATTTTTACCACAGGACGTGACATTGAAGATTCTTTAAAATTCATTTCCCAAACAGAAAACCTGCTCCTAGCACAGACATGATGCCAACTTCAGAATCACAAATGACTTCAAGCCCCTGGTCACCTGGCCTTATTATTTACCCTTGGTTGGACCGCTGGAACCACCTTAAGCACGGTTCCATTACTTTATTGGCTCAAGTGAAGGGTATTCAGCGAGATCTTGGAGGGGCAAGACATAGAGTGACACGTTTTTCCGTTCCAAACCCTAAAACAATGGTGACAGAGCTGTTAATGTGCCAGTCAACATTTAATTTGTTGAGATGTGGCTAGTTAGCAAGCTAAAGGCTACTCACCAAGCAACAACAAAAAAGGCAATACAGCATAACTAACAACATAAGCTTATAGCTGGACAAAAAATTACATAACATAAATAAGCTATGTGCAAGCTTCTCAGTGTTTTACATTGGAAAGTTTGCAGGGCTAGCCAATTAACTCAGTGAGCACAACATGCTATGGGGTGGAAAAGTTGGTTTATGTGGCAAAGATGATATTTCCCATTTTCCGACACCACTCCAAAGCAGCATATAGCTAAGTCTAGAAAGCTAGGTCTGACTGAATTTATGATTCTTTAAGGACTTCATCAGACCATGAGGGGGAAAAAAGAAAAGAAGGGGGCCATGATTCAGAAGTCCAGACGGAAGCTGTCCGTCATTATGGCTGTGGAAGTTCAGTGGCAATAATGCTGCCACAAGCCGCGGGACCAGACTGCATGCGTCACACCACAGGCCCGTAACGGCCGATTTAACAAATGGACATGCCTGAGCTGCAGCAGGAATTCTTAGGCTGTGCGCTCGTGAAGCTCAGCGTCAGCTAACAAGGCGGCAGATACAGGAAAATGGCACGGGGACCGTTGTTTATGCCATGTTTAGACGATGCCATTGCTAAGAAAAATCTTTTGGAAGTCCAATGTGTTCCAAGCAGACAAGGCACCGAGAAAATTACTGGCACCGTGTCACATCTGGTTTCGAGATTGGCTTGAAACGGCAAGGAATGAAAAACCCTGAACCTGTGAACTTCCTCATATCAATCTGTTATGCTCAGTTAGGCTCCATCTGCACTATCGTACCGGGACAGAAAAGAAACAAGACAGAACGGAATGACATCGAAAATCGGTCTCACTACGTTTTCATTCACGACTGCACTAAAGAAGACATTTGTACCAACCTCCAACTAATTCACAAACACAAGGCCGTAGATGAGGTTGTAGGTCTGATATGGGACAGAAAGCTTTTATTCTTCCCTGTGATGTGGAAAGAACCCCTGCTCCTCAAAGCCCTCCTCCAACAGTCTTCATCGCCTCATGCTTCTAGGCTCCAGCAACGCTTCATCCCACGCTACACTTCTGTAATCGAACTGTCGGCCCACTGCCTTGTGCTGCCCATTATTCAATTAGCCAAATGCTACAAACGCATCCTGATGGCTAAGATAATTAGAGTAAAATGGTTATCTGGACTGGCCGAGTGGATCTGCAATTCAAGGTAAATAGAATAATATCCAATTGTAGCAAATGTAATCTTTCCGAGGCTAATTTGGCAGCTAATGAGGCCGCTGTAGTTTGGGTATTGGCAGGGGGAAGGAGAGAGAGGCCAGACAGAGGGAGTTCAGCATGAGTCGCTTTCTCTCTCTCCGTTGTTTTCTCGCTCTCTCTCTCTGAAAGTCGCTGACAAAAAACCAACGGTCCAATAAATTTGCAATAGAGCGAACGAAAGAAGAGGAAATCAGGGCTCGCTCACAGAGAGTCAGCATTTCTTTCCTCAAAAGCTTCATTACAGCATGTCCTATTTATATATTAATTAGCATAATTTTCCTCTTACCGTAAAAGGTAGTGTTAAAAGTAAAAATCAGTAAAAAGAGTCAGAATTTCTGTGCAGTCACAGTCGTGAAGTTATTTCAATATTTGATATCTGTTCTGTGTTCTGTTGTGAATGAAACATGGGTTCTATGGGATGTGCGACTCATTGGATTTATTTAAATCTATTTACATTTTGCACAACATCTCAACTCTTTTTGGAATCAGGCTTGTACATACATTAGAAATTACGCTTGGTAGATGTTTGATAAAAAGAAAAATATCTTCTACTGCAGCCGGCTAAATACATCTGTATATTTCCTGCAGAGACAATGTTTGTCTGGCTTCTGCCAATAACATTTAACACCCTAAAGTTTGAATGAATCAACAGCAGGATCTCATGAAAATCCTATTTTTAGCCAAGGTACTCCTTGGAGAAGAGTTCCCACCTGCAACCACCCGCAGTTCCAGATGAGGGTTAATGGCATCCAATATTTCACATACTCTGTTCACAAATTAAAAATGTAGTCGTGAAGTAACGCTGCATCGATGCAAATATGCCACGACTGAAATCAATTGAGACGTAAAATTATCTAATATCCTTTTGAAACTATAGAGGGCGCTGGTGCTCTCTACCTTGCTTGTTTGACGGCCGTACATCACGTTAGTATGGGGTCACTACAGGGTGAAAACTAGGGCACGCAAAAACACGAGGTGCAAAAACATAAACCAGCATGTTTTAACATTTCGCGCACGTACATTTTGCACTCGTGAGTGCAAACATGAAACTCGGGAGCTCAGAAAGAAAAACTGCACACGTACCCTTTCAATGTTTTTTGCTCTTGTGATTTGATTGTTTTCTTTGTGCGCGAACTGCAACACCGTTGGCTACTCTTTGCGCTCGAGAAAACCTTCAGCGCTAGAGTTTTTTACAGGGGGCTGTTTTGACAGTTTGGGGGTGGGACATGGGCCAAGCACTATTGACTGACGGCATCTGATTTCGTGACTGACTGCTCAATACAAACATCCTCTCAAACTACTACACACATGGTGGAGAAGCCGACAGGAAAGACACATTAAAGGTTTGGTTTATTGTCCTTATAATAGTGATTTAATAGTCTTACCACCTTTTATGAGCCCATGTTCAATTCAGTTTATTCTTAAAGATAAGATAAGCAAAATACAGCATTTTGTAGTTTTGTTGTAGATAAGTGGAAGTGGCTGCGCACCTCTGCATTACTGTAACATGGATCTCACAGAGCGCTTTGCACCTTTATTCAAAATGAAAGAATTTGAAGGAGGATTTGTTTAGCAGGTTCAATGAATACAGACTGTTTATTCATTAGCAGCATTTTTCTATATGTATATGCTCTCCTGCTGCTGCACACACTGGATCGGTTAACTGCCCGTTCCCATGCATAACACTGAAGACATTGTAGTGGGTCCCACCGGTCCAGCGGGGGTCCATGCCTGGATGCCTGCGTGGGAGGCAGTGGGCTGCTGAAAGCCTACATTTACCCACTTTGGAATAATTGCGGCGTTTACTCTCTGACTGCTTCTCCCCGCAGAGGTTGATTGCTTTACAATGGCAGATCAAAATATTAGAGTGATTCCTCTCAGGAATCAAGCACCACAGATGGCTAAATGAATGGAGGAGAGGAGGAAAAAAAAGGAGATGCAGTGGAAGTACAGATGATCTGATCATTCTGGATCATTAACTGCAGTGAGCTGTTATAGAGTAGATTCTCTTCAGAACCAACAATTGCATAAATTGTTAAATTGCTTGAAATGAAAGCAAACAGAGCAGTTAGGCTTAAGCCAGCGTGGTGTATCCGTACTGTGCAGTGTATTTTCTCTGAAAATAGCATTGCCGGGTCTGATTATCTCACAAGTCAGCATAAACTTCCATTTCGTCAGTACATTTTAAATAAGGTCTGGCCCAGAGAAGACGGCGGCGTTTCTGGATCTTGTTAACTTATGGTTTTTCCTTTGCATGATACAGATTTAACTTCTTAACACGAACAGTGATTTCTGGATGGGTTCCTGAGCTCATGCAGTGATTTCCCGTACAGAATCATGCCTGTTTTTAAAGCAGTACTGCTTGAGAGCCCAAAGATCTGCCTGAGGGCCCAAAGATCATGAGCTTGCAATATTAACTGCCGGCCTTGTCCCTTGCGCACAGGGATTTCTCCAGATTCTCTGAATCTTTTGATGATATTATGTACTGTAGATGGTGGGATATCCAAAGTCTTCGCAATTTTACATCAAGAAAATATTCTTAGATGTATTTTGCTTCTGAGATACTCTGCCTCTTTTCCTCCGGCTGTTTTTAATGAGTATCACTTACTTATCACTTACTGTTCCAACTTTTCTGAGATGCGTTGCTGATATCAAGATCTAAATGAGTCAATAATTTATGAAATGTTAAAATGTGTATTGTGAATAAAATATAGGTTCTGTGGGATGTGTGACTCATTGCATTATTTTTTTAAATTAAATCTATTTACATTTTACACAGCATCTCCACTCTTTTTGAAATTGGGCTTGTACATACATTAAAAATTCTGCTTGGTAGACGTTTGATAATATGTAGACCACAAAACTAGGCCTGGTCCCATATTTATCATACTTCTTAGAGTAAGAATGTTGATCTGTGATCAGCTTCTGTCTTTCATATAACACTGAATAGGAATACATAAACTGATGAGAGCAGATTTTAGAAACTTGACATACTGTATATGGACCATGAAATGCAACTTTAAGAAAACAATCACAACTTAAATTGCAATGAAAGACTTTTTTGAAAAGGTTCAGCCCTACTGCTTAGCCAAATACACTTGCTCTGAATCAATATCCTAAAACATAGCACGCCATGAATGGCACATCTGTGACATGTGCGTTCTCGGCTGACGCGGGAGCTGCCTCGTTATTGTTTATTTAATTATTCTATTACATCCAGGCCTTTGGCAGGCTCTCCCTGCGCCAGTTGGCCCATGGGCGGATGATGGAGAAGTTAAGAGGTGCAAACTTTAGTCAGGAGCGCGGTGGCACTGTGGCGCTCCGGGTGCTGCCAGCAACCCAACAGTGGCGCCGAGCTCCTGAGCCACGCACTGACCCGAGGCCCCCACCTGCATCAGCAACGCTTCTAGCCGCAGGACCCAGCGACATCTGAGTCGAGCCGCTCGCCACAGCAGAAGGCCCTTTGACCATCTGGCCTGCTAGCGCGTTAAGACTACGCCAAGGTCCCTGCTAGCATGACGCAACTTCCCCACCCTGCCCAAGTGGGGACGGGCAGCGAATCGGAGAGCCCTAAAAGTTTCAGTGACGAGCAACTTCTTCTGCGGCAAGATCGCGCGCGGTTACTAGAGGAGATGAGAAGTCAACAAGCCGCCTCCGACTCCTCCCACGTTGCAAACACAAACGCGCAAACACAGAAGTTCAAAGTCACACTTTGCATAAGACATCGAAAAGGTATTACACTATACTAATCATTACAGATGGTATACATGATGTATGCATATGCTTCCTAGATTATTTTGCTCTGAGCATTTCTTTTACTAAGAGCTTCTCAGAGAGACATGCTGAATATGTAAAGGCTGGTTTATCACATACAAACACAGGCTAGTCCCAGGCTAAAATCATCAGGTACATCAGCAGTAACAGCCTAATACAAATAAATACCTTCTTCTGAGAAGTCATAGGAATTACGTTCCAAAAAAAAAAAAAAAATTCAGGAGAACTGAGAACAAAACAAAACAGGAGTTAACAAATCTGGAGGTCATTTAAAAAAATGGGACTCCTAACAACCATGTGAGACCCGGTAGACCCTGTCATCATCAGATAAGCAATACTTAAAGCTTTCATCTTTGAAATGGATGACTCTTGTCTCAGATTTGGAAAAGACCCATGGTTGTTTCTGTCCATCCTTCCACTCTAAGAAGACGCCTCACTGCTATGAGTCTGAGCCATTACTGAGAAACATCAATAGAAATAAAAGAAAATCTGCAAATCAAACAAAGAAGCTGCTGGTGCTCTCTGAACAATGGACTGACCGCACCAGTGCCCAGGCCTCAACATTACTGAATGTGTTTGGGATTACGTGTACTGTGAGAAACAGAAGATGCAACCAAGACTGAACTTTAGAGGTGTGGACTGAAAGCACACCTGTAAAAACAACTATAGTGAGGGCGAAGTTGGGCACAGTACGTACTGAACGGGTTCTTCTTACTCTGGAAAATGAATCAGTTGAAGGAATCATATACCAGCTAACCAGCACTGCAGAGTATGTTCACTTTCCTATGCGCTTATCAAGAGTATCAAACTGCCAAACCAATAGATTGCAGCTGTAACATGAATGTTTAATCCAAAACATCTTTCATGAGTAAACAATGCATGTTATCCTCCACTGCCAGAAGGTGTATCCACAGCCCTATTCTACAGTAGGCATACTAGGCCTGACAAATACATTTTTAAGCCGATAACATCAGCCAATATTGAGGCAACACATATTTATTAGTACCTTTAGTGGTTTATTGGGATCATAAGTCACATGACATGAGGAACACTGCTGTTGCCGGTAGGGCTGGGCGATATGGACCAACAATAATATCTGGATATTTTTATCTGAATGGCGATATACAATATATATCTCAATATTTTTTCTTCCTATGTGGTGATAACAAAAAGGCACTTCTGCGTCAAAGCCACATGCCCCAAATGTCACACAGGCACTTTTGAGTAGGGCTGGGAATTGTTTAAAGATTGTATATACCGATACGATACCTTTTTTTTAAATTGTAAGAAAAATTACAAAAATGTATGTATTTATTTAACAGAAAACATGAGTAATCTCAGTCTCACACTGTCAACATAATAGGCTATTTTGTATATTTTTATTTGGATCTTGTTCAAACAATGTGCATCTTTGTGCTGCTTTATTAAAAACAAAACATTAGCATTACTTATGCTTAAACTACAAGCCGGATTCCAAAGAAGTTGGGACACTAAACAAATTGTGAATAAAAACTGAATGCAACGATGTGGAAGTGCCAACATCTAATATTTTATTCAGAATAGAACACAAATCACAGATGAAAACTTTAAACTGAGAGAAAACTTAAGGGAAAAAATATGTTGTTTCAAAATTTCATTGCATCAACAAATCCCAAAGACAAGTTGCAATAAGTGGCTGGAGAAAGGAAATTGAGCATATACCGAACAGCTGGAAGACCAATTAACACTAATTAGGTCAATTGACAACATAACTGGGTATAAAAAGAGCTTCTCAGAGTGTCAGTGTCTCTCTGACGCCAAGATGGTAAGAGAATCACCAATTCCACCATTGTTGCGCAGAAAGATAGTGCAGCAATACTAGAATGGTGTTACCCAGCGTAAAATAGAAAAGACTTTTAAGTTATCATCATCAACTGTGCATAACATCATCAAAAGATTCAGAGAATCTGGAACAATCGCTGTGCGCAAGGGTCAAGGCCGTAAAACTCTGGATGCTCGTGATCTCCGGTCCCTTAAACGTCACTGCACCTCAAACAGGAATGCCACTGTCAAGGAAATAACAGAATGGGCTCAGGAATACTTCCAGAAAGCATTGTCAGTGAACACAATCCACTGTGCCATCTGCCGTTGCCAGCTGAAACTCCACAGTGCAAAGAGGAAGCCATTTCTAAGCAAGCTCAAACGTTTGCACTGGGCCAGGGGTCTTTTAAAATGGAGTGTGGCAAAATGGAAGACTGCTCTGTGGTCAGATGAGTCACGATTTGAAGTTCTTTATGTCATCCATGTCATCCGGACCAAAGAGGACAAGGATAACACAAGTTGTCATCAACGCTCCGTTCAGAAGCCTGCATCACTGATTGTATGGGGTTGCATGAGTGCTTGTGGCATGGGCAGCTTGCATGTCTGGGAAGGCACCATTAATGCAGAGAACTATGTTCAGGTTCTAGAAAAACATATGCTCCCATCTAGACGTCATCTCTTTCAGGGAAGACCCTGCATTTTACAACAAGATAATGCCAGACCACATTCTGCAGCAATCACAACATCATGGCTACGTAGGAGAAGGATCCAGGTACTGAAATGGCCAGCCTGCAGTCCAGATCTTTCACCTATAGAGAACATTTGGCGCATCATAAAGAGGAAGGTGCGACAAAGAAGGCCCAAGACGACTGAACAGTTAGAGGCCTGTGTTAGACATCAATGGGAGAGCATTCCTATTTCTAAACTTGAGAAACTGGTCTCCTCTGTCCCCAGACGTCTGTTGAGTGTTGTAAGAAGAAGGGGGATGCCACACAGTGGTAAAAATGGCCTTGTCCCAACTTTTTTGGGATTTGTTGGAGCCATGAAATTTTGAAACAACATATTTTTCCCTTAAAATGATATATTCTCTCAGTTTAAACTTTTGATCTGTGATTTGTGTTCTATTCTGAATAAAATATTAGATGTTGGCATCTCCACATCATTGCATTCAGTTTTTATTCACAATTTGTTTAGTGTCCCAAATTTTTTGGAATCCGGTTTGTATAAAACTACGCAATTCTTAAAGAATACAATTGGTTTCTGCTCTGTGACATTCAGTCCTTCTCGCAACAGACATCCTCAGCTTTTTTGCTATAGTGAAAGTGGCTGTTTCTCTGTAAAATTGATATGCAAGTAACTGTTAGTTAATGTCATACCGAACACAAACGATGCCTAACAACGTTACAGGCATGTTCATACGACGACTGAATTGTAGCCATCTTGCTAGCCAACTAACTAATACATGCTGGTATTGTGCTGACGTTAGCTGAATCAACTGCGGTTTAGCGCTAACAGACGGCAGTAAGGGTGTTAGTTTCTCTGGCAAAGCAAGAAAGCAGCACGATAAGCTGTTAACTTGCCTTATGATATTTTATCACTGGAAACAGCATCCTTTCGCGTATTTAGACCAGATTCTCGTATCTCCGGCAGCGCTGTAGTGCTGCTGTTCTTTATGCTGTCATGTTTAACTAGCTGTGTGTGCTCTCCGCGTTCATGGCGCTCACTGCTAAATTTTTTTTTGCATTATAGGCAAAGTACCGAAAATAGACACCAAATTTCTTTTAGACTTTTTGGTACTCAGTAGTACAGAGACGTTTTGGTCGGTACCTTTTTGCTATCGAAATTTCGATACCCAGCCGTTCTTCTGACAGGCATCTTTTTACAAACCAGTTTCTCTTCGATAGCTTTTTTTTTCGTCTCCATGCTGTCGATGCCTGCCTGTGAAGTGATGGGGGAGGGGCGAGTTTTGTGAGGGAGAGAGGCGGGGCAGTGTGAAGTGCAGACTATATCACTATAAACGATATTGTATCTATATTGATATAAAAATATATCGATATTTCTTAAAAACTCGATATATCGCCCAGCCCTAGTTGCCAATCATCACAGAGCCTGCTAAGCCAGCAGTTATAGCAATTTCTTGGCTGATATGGGCTACAGGCTGAACTAGTAGAATAAAACATAAAACACAAGCGTGGTTACATGGACTACTTGGATGAGATTAAAGTAAACAAGTATAAAAAACTGTTCTATATAAACATAATAATAAAACAAAAGCAACATTCAAAACACATTCAAACACATTTAGCATGAGGATGACAGATGAAAAATAATACTGGATAAAATTATTGGATAATAATAATAATAATAATAATAATATGAGGACCAATCAGAATATAGAATTCAGAGCTACTGATGACTGCACATAGAGGACTTTGACCTCTGTATTGAAAGCATCTGTGCCAAGAAACACCCATATACACACTACTGAACACACACACACTAGGGGGCAGTGAGCACTTATATGTAAAAATAATATATTTGAAATATATTTTTGAAATATATTTCTAAATACATATAGAAATATTCGAAATTGGCCCAAAAAATGTCACACAAATATATGTACATATATGTCACACAAATATATGTGTAAATGTATATCACACAAATATATGTCACTCAAATACATTTACAGATATTTGCTATAGAACATTTCTATAAATAAATTAATTACACTGGTAATGTATGACAGAATGAAATGTTTCTAAACAGATTTGTTTTTAAATGTCTTTTCAACTTTAAAATATATCTATTTAGAAAAAAAAAAGAAATTAAGTGACATAACAAAGGCACTACAACAAATCAACTGTTTTGCTTTCAATATACATGTAATTTAGTACATGACAGGACAGAATGTTTTTTATGCAGTTTTGTTTCTAAATCTCATTTCAGCAAGTTTTTAATTCACAGCTGTTCCAAGCTGCCCTTTTGGAAAGGTGCGGATGCCTTTTCTTTGTGGCTTCTGCTGGGAAAAAGAGGAAAAATGAAAATAAATTAGACAAAACGCAATACATGCATGACACCGAATAATCAGGTATCCAGCAGTATGTGAACAGAACTGTATCCAAATTTGCCCTGCAAGATCAGTGTAAAGTCTAATAAAAGATCAATTAAGTATTTAAGTCACATATCTTCTATATAGAACAGGAGAGAACAACTTAGAATGCATTCATTCAGTATTTTGTGGCTCCAACATGTTAGCTAAATAGTTATGCTGTGTAACCTAAGCAATACAAAATATCATCCAATATGCATCAGATAAATTCAAACCTGTAAAAAATAATAATTAACTCACTTAAATGTAACTCACCTTGTTTGGTGGAAGCAATAGGGCTGATCAGGTAGTCCAATGAAAGAGTGACAGATGCATAGGTCATGGATCAACTGGAGAGGGACTAAACAACAAACACACTTAAACTTCATACAATAAACTAAACAGCTTCATAACTTACTTAATTCTACAAAAGAGTTGCATTAGCGAAGCAACACGAGTTCAATTGAACAGCACTAAAGTAGACTTACATAATGTTGCTGTTAGATCTTTTTGTCTACAGAACTAGGCTGTAGTTAAAACCTATAAAATACAAACCTGTGTTGTCTAACATAGACTGCATTAGATTAATCCAAACATGTAAAAGACAAATTTGATTAACTGACTCAAATGTAACCCACCTTGAATGGAAGCAGCAGGGCTGGCTTTCAGGTGTTCAAACAACCTGTCTTATCATCTAGAGATCCTAGTGAAAATGTTCATATCATTAGGACGGCGTAGTAACTCTGAGTCCAATGTTTAATGGCAAGTTTACAGTTAATTCATTTCAGACTCAGTTTCATGATCATTACATTTTCCCCAATACGCACCTTTATACCATCAAGACATCTAATTATCATTTTAATGCTGAAAACATTTTCACAAGGTCATTTTTTTTATTCTCCCGTTCCACCTTAAACAGTGCCTGAGTGACTCAGTAACCTGAAGGGCTAGACTGTAACTGCAGCACTATTTAAGGTGGAACTGCAACATTCAAACAACAAGATTTTTTAGCATATGGTCCGGTGTTAAAATTCTGCTGAACATTAAACATGACTCTTAATTTGTTACAGAAATTAGTTTATTTTACAAAGAAGACATAGCAGTACGTTTGAGAAGCAAAATGAGTTGAAGTTATCAGCGCTTGTTTGGCTTGGTAGCTAGCTAGCGTTGACTAACT
Organism: Megaleporinus macrocephalus; assembly: GCA_021613375.1. Classification (NCBI taxonomy): domain Eukaryota; kingdom Metazoa; phylum Chordata; class Actinopteri; order Characiformes; family Anostomidae; genus Megaleporinus; species Megaleporinus macrocephalus. The sequence continues at coordinate 20,479,513 of CM038728.1, read as the reverse complement.
AGCATTGCTGGCTGAACTGGTTCTACTCTGACTATAAAAAGCTAATGTAGAATCATAAAACACAAATAAATCGCCAGCACTGTCCAATCTAAACAAAACAAACATGTACAAAAACACACTTATTACCTTTGCTAAGTCAGAGCTCTGGTACTGTCCGTTAGTGTCCGTTGGTTGGTCCTTACGCTGATTTTGAATTAATGCTGCTCCTGTGTTTCTCCGCAATTCACAACCTCTGTTGTGTGCTCCTTCGGGGCTCAGGGCCGGATCAGTATAACGACTCTAAACTTCATATGGAATCTGACTCCGCTCTGAAATCGTACTGAAGATGTGAAATGAGTGCGAGTGTTTAGCGGATTTCTCATCAGAAAACAGATCTATATCAGAGTTCAGAGTCGTGACCCGAACAGCAGACCCGGGCCGAATCTGCTAAACGGTTGTGACTGCTGCGCTGATCTGCCAGAGGATATTTGAGGGACTATATGGGGATGTTACAGAACGTCCCATAAATGTTTTTTTTCTAACGTTCCTGTAGGATTAGAATAGGACCTGTTGTGAACCTCAATAAAGGCCTGGTAACGTCCTCCAGCGAACGTTACATACAGTGTTAGACTTTTACTGGGTTGTTTTGTGAATATCTCATTTCAATCCATATGACATGTATTTCCACATATATTTGAGAATATATTGCAATATAAATAATATATTTAGATACGTTGTAAATATATTACCATATATTTTAAATATATTTTCTTTACTGTAAAATATGTGTACTGTATAATATATATTTTTTCCATATGGGTATAATTGCCCGGAGCTGTGGGCAGCCCTATCCACAGCACCTAGGGAGCAGTTTGGGGTTAGGTACCTTGCTCAATGGCACTTCAGGTATGTCCTGTTAGTTCTACTAATGCCATTCTGATCACAAGACTAGTTTTCTAACCTCCAGCCCATGACACCCCAGGACCCTGATTGTCCATGGGGATCAAACACAATCACCATGGCTGTGTGGTGTTGTTTACAGATGTCTAACCCACATGGTGAACAGGAAGATAGTCAGGTTAACTTTTTATAGAGGTATATTATGGTGTATTATGGCTGCGATGTATTATGGCTGTAATCTAAATGACCAGTACACTGCCTTCTAAACATGTTACAGCACTGGTTGGCAGTAAATGTTGTTTCATTTACTTCTTTCTTGTATTTACATCCACTGAAATCAGCCCAACTGTTGAAAATACACCTAATTTGCTGTGATGTAAACATTCTGTGGTAAAAGCCATCAGCTGGGTCAAATAACTGCAGTCAGCTTAAATAACCATGATCAACTGATAATGTGATTATCTTGACAACCCTAGAAAACATGTCATGATGAGAACAGACAAAACTGCAATGACATTGGGGACGCTCCACACCAAAGCAGCCAATACTATTGGTTATATGAATTTTCAGCTACTTAATTAGTATCTATCATAACATTTTTACATTATTAGGGTTATATTGTGTCGCTCTTGAATGAAAAACATGTATCTCCATTTTTACTTTTTACTAAAGCGTGACCAAACATTATTGTATTATTTTATTATTTTGTCCCTTGTCATTTTCCTTACCCCTCAGTGGCGCTATGTACCTTGGAAAAGTTCTGCTAGTAACATTATGTTTTTAACAAGAAATATGTACTCACGAAATGGATTGTTGCAACTATTATCTGTAACATTAGTTATAGCACATAATCGTTGTGTTTTTTATAAGTATTAGCGCATATTCAAATGAATATTTACTTTAATTTCTTATAGCAGCAGCATTTTTGTGCAGAACACTTGGGCTGGTAAAGTGAATGTAAGCTAGCTCTGTGGGTAACGGATATAACGAACTTATTCTGTTGACCTAATAATAATAATAACAGTATTGTATTTCTATCTAGCTAACAATGCTAATCTGCCAATAAAGCAGCTAATGTTAGCTAGCTGGAGAACTAGACATGGGCATTGCCATGATCTCTGTAGTAAACGTAACAAGCTAAGCTTGCAAACCTTGTGTTATACTGTTTTGTGTAATAGCACAAGGAATAAAAGAACATGCCTGGACTAACAAGAAAGTTGTCAGTATTACCTGTGGCAAGAAAGTCGGCAACAGGGACGTGAACAAAAAAGAGAATAAGTCCTGTCTAGGCTTTATAAATACAGGCCCAGGTCTTCTGTGTTTTTCCAGTGATAGGTTTCAGTTTAGTCCAAAACTGTCCTCAGTGATGTCTGGAGAGATTTCTCTTTGACCTTAGTCATGTTTTGTGTGTGTGAAATTGTTCATCAGACTTCAGATGCTCCTCTCGTTTAAGAAAGATACTGATGGGCATACAGTTCCAAATCAATTACTCAAATCTACATAACTTTGCCACCAGAACTGACTTTGCCTTACAAAATGGGGAAACCCTTCAGGACAATCCTTCAAGAACACGATTTGCATTAGAAAAATAATAACGCTGCTCCATTGCCTACCAGGCTGCCAGTCAGCAGTGATAAAGATCAGCTGTTGGATTTTCCTGATCCCCATTAAAATATGGAAAATGTGGGATTGTTATGTCCTAATCAGCAATAGCTAGATAGATACCAAGACATCAGTGTAATTTTAACAGTTTTATGCCTGTTATAAAGAAAAGCACCATAATATATTTAAGCAATGGGAAATTAATGTAAAACATTAGTCACTTCCAAATACCTAGTGAAGATATACAGTTCCACAGTTCAGTGTGTCCTCTTTTTGTATGTTCTGCAGGTATATCTAAATGTGTTGGTGGAGGCAGGCTTAGGTGCCTTAAAAATGAGAAAATAATGTCCCAAGAGGTGTACAGCCTTGTGAAGGTGGTGGTCCGTGTCTGTCCGTTAAATACCAATAAAAAGGATGGAAACTTCAAGAAGGTGGGCCACATTGTGGACAGCCACATGCTCATCTTTGACCCTAAAGAGGAAGAAGTGACATTTTTCCATGGCAAGAGAGTCGGCAACAGGGATGTGAGCAAAAGAGCCCATAAGGACCTGAAGTTTGTCTTTGACTGTGTGTTTGGGGAGGAACTTAATGCCTCAAATTACAAGTATTTTAAATGTCATAATTATTCCATCTTTGACATAAAAAAAAAATGTTAGACATAAAACACATAAAATACATATGTAAAAACATATATATAAAAAGGCAATACTGACTTTGACCTTAGCTTGCAAATTACTTACAAATTTCACAGGGCTATTTTAGATCTTCTAGTGATTTTGCCCATACATGGCAACTCCTCCACCCCTTCTATTGGACAAGTGTGTGTCTAGTTTGTGTAGGCTGTGTGTCTGTTACGCTTGTAAATTTTGTAGTCCTTTAGCTATAGACAGTCAGGAACAGTAGAACCAGTCAAATGAGTCTCAGTTAGACAGAGAACATCTTCAATATGACTTTGTAGGCCCTCTGTGTGGTGATGAATGATCTTCAAAGCTGATCTCAGATTTGGGTCTCTTACTATGTGGAGAAGCGGTTGCATATTTTCCAATGCAGCACTGATTTCAGGGTCACTGTAAATCTTTCTTTCATCAAAGTCAATGATATGAAGTCCACTGAGTGATGTAGTTCGGCAATAATGTGAACAATACTATCTGATCCTCCAGGAACTTTGTTACTTTGGTCCCTTACCGTCTTCAGCGTTGCTTCGGCCTATTTAGATAGAAACTACTGGGAGAAATGGAAATATGGGGAACTGTGGGGAGATGTAGTGATCGTACTTTGTTCTCTGGTTCACCAGCACTTACGAAATGTTGTTTCAGAGATTTAAGAGGCTGTTTGATTGTTAGTTAGTTAGTTTGTTTGTTAGCTACAGCAGCAGCGAAATGCGAATATCCGTGGAATATATGAGCCTAACTGACCGAGCGGCAGTGGGAACAAGTGAATACGTGCTGATAAGAAGTGATACGACTATGAAATAATTACTGTAAGTGAGATAAACCAGAATTTTATCTATCTCTTTTGTCGGCTCCTCTGCGTCCACCATGTTAGTCTCGTGCAGAGAGCAGCCGACTGTATTGCACTTCAAGCATGAGGAAAAATATCAAATTGCTAAAGAAAAAAATATTAGAGGAGGAAAAAAAGACAGTTTGAGCGCATGTTTATGAAAATTGCACGTTCCTCTTTCTGTGCTCATGAGCTTCACATTTATGCTCAGTTACGTGCGCGATGTTACAATATGCAGCTTTGTATCTTTTACCTCGCGTTATTGCACGCTTGAGTTTTAACATTAATGTGACGCCATAGTGGTGATGTGTTACTGTGTGTTGTGCTAGTGTGAGTGGATCAGACAAGGAACAGGCTAAGATTAAAGTTATGGCATATCAGTATATCATCATGACATGACACTGTTTGAATTTTTGTGGACAAAAAGCAAATTTGCTTGACTGATTTTAAAAAAAGAAAATATTTACAATTTACATAATGCAACACGGTCGGAAATGAATATTTCCTATAAATAAAAACACAGAGAACCAGACAAGGTTAAAAGTAAATAAATATATAATAACATGATTGTGGCGTACTGTAGAGTACATTGCTACATTTGTTTTGAAAAACTAACCTATAATGGAAAAATTCACATTAAACCATTCTGAAGGACTTTGTTTACATCACAGTGACTGAATTATGGAGATATTTTGTCAGTGAATGTTCCGACTAACATTCTTCATGTCCATAACTGTGTGATGTACATATTAGTTTCAGGAGAATGATACTGAACATTGTGAGATTTACTAACTAGTGCGCATTACTAACTAATAAACATTAGTTATCAAATACCAAACCTAGTGGCTTACGACCTTTAAACAGTGTTTGGTCCAGGTAGGTCCTTGGGTTAGCGGTACAACAGAATCTCCTGTTTAATACATAGAAACACAATATTTAATGTCAAAACTAGGTCAGTCAGAGATAAGACAGTAAATGTTATATCACATAACAAACTGTACAATATAGTTTCTAAAGCATGTTCAGGGTCTTACATTAGCTTAGCTGGGGAGTGACTCAGGTTAAAGTTTCTGTCAGGTTAAAGCAGCCTGCTAACGTATACTTCCCTCAGCTACACAGCTACAGGCTACACTGACTGTAATTACACACAAAACAGACAAACTAAGACTCTTCATTTAGCTACAAACTTTAAACAATATAACAATAATATATAAGCTATAATAATAACCTATAAATTTATAGAATACCCGTCAGAAACTTCAGTCAGGAGTTAGTCAGTTAGCGAACGCTAGCTGACTAGCCGCCACTCTGTTGGCTTGGTAGCCTAGCAACGAAACTTTAACGGGATAGCTAATTATACCCATAAAAACATAATGCCCACATAATCACAATATACCACAGACACCATCCGACACGTAATGTAAGTTACTGTATTCAGTAAACTCGTGTAAAACGCTGTATTATATCAAAGCCGGAAGAGCCGCTACTACTCACCTCAGAAAGCAGAGGCGAAATGAGCGGAACGTCGCGCGCGACCGAACCGACTCTTTAACTGATTCTTTTCGGTGAACTGATTCACACGGTCATCCGAATTCAGCTCGTAACAAATTCGCAGTTCAGCGTTGAAGTCTCCAAAATGTTCTTCACGCACCAAAACATAACTACGTTTTTCGATCGTCCTCTTGTACATTTACCAATTTAATCATTGAGTACATGCTCATCTAATGGGACCTGAGCTTACAGTCAGACAGGTGTTGCAGATCTTAGCAATACCTTACAAGCGACCGCATAGCAAACACTATGGACACCATAGCAAGCAGGCAAGAAAGTTAATTACTTATATAATATTTTTTAACATGAAACAGTATATATCTATTCCTCCATCAAAATAAAAAGCAAAAAAATAAACAAAAATAAAAAATATTAAAATAAACAAACTGCTAACAAGCTAAATGTATTTTGCTGAATATTTTTTCCACTCTCTCTTTCTTTATTTGGGAAGCAAAACATTTTAAACAACACATATTTATTCCTCTATTGCACAGTGTTAAATTTCTGTAACAATATTGCCCGTAAGGACTGCCTGTAATATTGGGAGGCACTGTCAGCTCCTCCAGGTCTGATGTCAAGAAAATCAGATTGTCTTCATTTCCAGTTGTGACTCCAGTCACCTCAACAAGATTTCTTTGGGGTCCAACATTGCATTTTCTGAAAGACATCAAATTTGAATAAAAAGACTAAATGAAAGTGACTTTAAATAAACTATAATTAATTGAAGTCCTATAATTACAATTTTCATATTGCAAAATGCAGGAAAGTTCTTTTCTTTAGTGTTCAGGACCCCTGTGTTATGTTAGTTATATTTTAATAAAAACGTAACACAAAGTAACATGTTATGTTTATAATCATTTTAATAGACTTTAGTGTCACACAAATTAATGATATTCTGTTAAAAGATTATTGTACTAAGAATCACACCTTATTTATTCATTACACACAGCGTGATATAGTTCAAGTGTTTCTTAAAAAAATATTAGTACTTATACAGAAATATTGGCCTACTGAAAAAAGTTTGTACAGTATATGCACTCAATACTTGGTTGGGGTTCTTTTTGTATAAATTACTGCATTAATGGGGCATGGCATGGAGGTATTCAGCCTGTGGCACTGCTGAGGTGTTATGGAAACCTAGGTTGCTTTGATTGCAACCTTCAGCCTATCTGCCCACATTTCCAAAAGGACAATGACTTAGTTTAATAACCTCAGAATCTTTGTGCTTTATTGGCCAGCAAGTTGTCCTGACCTAAAGCCAATAGAGAATCTATGAGGTATGATACACCAGACCCAAAAATACAGGCGCGCTGAAGGCTGCCATCACAGCAGCCTTGTCTTCAATAACATCTCAGCTGTGCCACAGACTGTGCTCCATTCCAGGCCACTCTGTTGCAAAAATTTTTGCAAAAGGACCTCTGACCAAGTATTGAGTGCCTATATACTTTTCCAGTGTTTTATTTCTTTTCTTGTTTTATCTGAAGGAGTTACAACTCAAAGAACTGACAGGTGCTGCAGGTTATAAGCTAAAGCTAAATGCCAAGTTCTTTAAGGAGTCTAGCCACATTTTAATGCTGACTTTGACTTCAGTTAAACAAGCAGTTGACAAATAAAAAGCCAGCTTCAGCTTCTTAAAAATCAGTGTGCAGAAAAAATGGGTTGATTCAAACTTTAGATTAGACAAATTACACTTCCAAACACTGGTACCTAATATTGGGAAGTGGGATAATTTTTTTATTGAACCAGTTCCTTTTTAAATATCATCTTCCAAATTGTTCTTACCGCTAGTGTTATATTTGGGTTAAAATTAAAAAGTCAGAACAGAAAGTGTATCCTTCAGGGGAACATCTTTTCCAATGCTGATGCATTTGGGAGAGCTCATGATAGTGGTGCTTTTTTTGCAGCTATTTGAATGGGGTCAGTGCTAAAATCATACTGGGTAGCATGTTCCCCAGTTCGCACTGCTGCACAGTAAACTGTGTATACATTGTTTTGCATATAAGAATGGTGACGCTGCTTCACGTTCATTCTGGAGAGAGAAAACATATAATTTATATTTGAGGTATATTTGGGGCTGTGTGGAAAATGATGGTTCCACTACCAAAGAACATCTTGGGAAAAGGCTGCCCTTCTTTTACTGTGGCATTCTTAACTATGTAAGTCTGTCCCTCTTGCACTTTCTTAAGATGCTCCTCCTTAAGAGGTGTAATGAAAATAGTGGCCCCGTTACACATGGCAGCAACAGTGGTGCTTTTTTTACAGCTATTTGAATGGGGTCAGTGCTAAAATCATACTGGATAGCACGTTCCCCAGTTCGCACTGCTGCACAGTAAACTGTGAATACATTGCTTTTCTCGACACTTTTTTCGTGTTTTATCTGAAGCAGTTACGACTCAAAGAACTGACAGGTGTTGCAGGTTATAAGCTAAAGCTAAATGCCAAGTTCTTTAAGGAGTCTAGCCTCATTTTAATGCAGACTTTGAATTCAGTTTAAACAAGCAGTTGACAAATAAAAAGCCAGCTTCAGCTTCTTAAAAATCAGTGTGCAGAAAAAATGGGTTGATTCAAACATTAGATTAGACAAATTACTCTTCCAAACACTGGTACCTAATATTGGGAAGTGGGATAATTTTTTATTGAACCAGTTCCTTTTTAAATATCATCTTCCAAATTGTTCTTATCGCTATTGTTATATTTGGGTTAAAATTAAACAGTCAGAACAGAAAGTGTTTTTCCATGTACATTTAAGAGCATGGGACCAAGTGAAACCATTGACTACCCAGATGGCATTGTTGTGATGTAATCAAAAATGGCGTCCTACAAGTTAAAGGATATTTTTATTTAAAAACTCTTACATTAAAAAAAACATTATAAGAGAGCCAGGTAAATTCATAATACTCATAGTAGCAATTGTGTATGTTGTGGAATTCTTTCTGATTTTATTTCTGTAGTCCTGTTTTTTCCCCACTTTGAGGTGAGTGATGGTCACCGTCTCTCCAGGAATAAATTGCGCAATAGCTACCTCCCTCCAGAGACTCATAGCAACTTCTGTGCCACTATTTTCAATGGTGATATCCTTCAGGGGAACATCTTTTCCAATGCTGATGCATCTGGGAGAGCTCATGATAGCTGAAGGTAACTGTGAAAAAACCATGTAAATACTTAATATGAATTATAGTCCTGGATCTAGTAACAACTACAAAATTGACATAAAATTAACCAGCACGTTATTACCATCATATTACTGTATTATTACCCATTTATTATCTTATCCTTACCTACTTATTAGCATGCTGTAATTTGCTACCAAAAGAACATCCCAGAGAGACTGAAGAATTACTTAAGAATAATGTTTCTCAATGTAAAAAGTAAAGAACTTTGTGTATTTCATCATGGCTGTAGAGATTTCTTCAGTTTCTTTGATTCTGTTAATGATGTGTAAGTAAATCCTAAAAATCGTATTATTTTCTTTCAGAATACTTACCGAGATAACTTTTCCTGAAAGGTTTACATATCCCTGTTTTGTGTACAGCCCTGCATCGTGCAGCTCAGTGACAGCTGATATTGGGCATACAGTCTTCCTCGCCAAGGTCAGCAGATCAACATTTATATTAAGTGGGGCTGTGTGGAAAATGTTGGTTCCACTACCAAAGAACATCTTGGGGAATGGCTGCTCTTCTTTTACTGTGGCATTCTTAACTATGTAAGTCTGTCCCTTTTGCACTTTCTTAAGATGCTCCATGAAAATAGTGGCCCCGTTACACATGGCAGCAACAGTGGTGCTTTTTTTACAGGTATTTGAATGGGGTCAGTGCTAAAATCATACTGGGTAGCACGTTCCCCAGTTCGCACTGCTGCACAGTAAACAGTGTATACATTGTTTTGCATATAAGAATGGTGACGCTGCTTCACGTTCATTCTGGAGAGAGAAAACATATAATTTATATTTGAGGTATATTTGGAGCTGTGTGGAAAAAGATGGTTCCACTACCAAAGAACATCTTAGGGAAAGGCTGCTCTTCTTTTACTGTGGCATTCTTAACTATGTAAGTCTGTCCCTCTTGCACTTTCTTAAGATGCTCCATGAAAATAATGGCCCCATTACACATGGCAGCAACAGTGGTGCTTTTTTTGCAGCTATTTGAATGGGGTCAGTGCTAAAATCATACTGGATAGCATGTTCCCCAGTTCACACTGCTGCACAGTAAACTGTGAATACATTGCTTTTCTCGACACTTTTTTCGTGTTTTATCTGAAGCAGTTACGACTCAAAGAACTGACAGGTGCTGCAGGTTATAAGCTAAAGCTAAATGCCAAGTTCTTTAAGGAGTCTAGCCACATTTTAATGCAGATTTTGAATTCAGTTTAAACAAGCAGTTGACAAATAAAAAGCCAGCTTCAGCTTCTTAAAAATCAGTGTGCAGAAAAAATGGGTTAATTCAAACATTAGATTAGACAAATTACACTTCCAAACACTGGTACCTAATATTGGGAAGTGGGATATTTTTTTATTGAACCAGTTCCTTTTTAAATATCATCTTCCAAATTGTTCTTATCGCTATTGTCATATTTGGGTTAAATTTAAAAAGTCAGAACAGAAAGTGTTTTTCCATGTACATTTAAGAGCATGGGACTAAGTGAAACCATTGACTACCCAGGTGGCATTGTTGCATTCTTAACTATGTAAGTCTGTCCCTCTTGCACTTTCTTAAGATGCTCCTCCTTAAGAGGAGCAATGAAAATAGTGGCCCCGTTACACATGGCAGCAACAATGGTGGTTTTTTTGCAGCTATTTGAATGGGGTCAGTGCTAAAATCATACTGGGTAGCACGTTCCCCAGTTTGCACTGCTGCACAGTAAACTGTGTATACATTGTTTTGCATATAAGAATGGTGATGCTGCTTCACGTTTATTCTGGAGAGAGAAAACAAATTCCTATCTGACTAAAACTACACTGTATCTTGCTGTAAAAGCCAGTACTTTGAGTAATCCTCATCTAAAGAGGACAATGTTAAAATAAGTGGGAAATTAAGTTGACATGATTTATAGCCATTTTCTTTCTGTTCAGTTTTGGTTCAATACGGTAACATTATAAGCTGTAATTAGTTGCAATGTTGTACTTAACCAATTTTTCAAAATGGCATATTTTCTATATTTAAATAGCTTTCTGTTAGAAACATTAAGTGTTAAATTTAATTTTCGGTACCACAAGAGTGGAGTGCTAACCTTGAAATTAGCATACTTTTATAGTTAGCAAACTAAACTCGAACTCAACATTTTAATAAGACAGTTTTGCCTAAAACTGATATTTGATTTAAAGATTTGAAGACTTACATGAAAGTTTTCACCAACTGCAGTGAGTCTGACTGTTTGAGTGTTTTAAGATTTGTGAGACTGAAAAGATTTGTGGTCAGTTAGTTCCCCATAGGAATGAATCGTGAAATGTTGAGAGAATTCATTTTAACTGTTACAACTGTCACAGCCATAAACAGCAGAACCAGTGCTTTTAAGGTGGAATTGTAGAAATTTAAGGTGGAATAGTATAAATGTAAGGTGGAATTGTATAAATTTAAGGAGGAATTCTAGAAACTCACAGGACTCACACACTCACAATAACCACAGCAGTAACAGCAGAGCCAGAAGTTTAGATTTTTGATAAGATTGCCTCAAGTTTAACGTAGATTTTTTGGTATACAGAGAAGTTAATGGCCGACTCCTCTGGCTGCAAAGCAAGCTCAAATCATCACCACCATGCTTGACAGTTGATATGAGATGTTTGTGCTGATATGCTGTGTTTGATTTTAGCCAAATGCCGGGCATTATGGCCAAACATATCCACTTTGGTCTTGTTTGTCCAAATGTTCTTAACTTTTGAATAATACTTTGTGCTGAAGGAGGATGAACTCCAAATTCTTTGAAAATTGCTCTATAACACCTGATGGGCAGCGACAATTGCTTTCTCTGTGGGCAAGCCTGAACCCTAATGTGCAGGTGGCTAAGATGGGTCTGATTGACCTGGCTGGTTCAGTAAGGGCCAGCACCAACACTGCTAAGGGGGCCAGTTTTCACGAGGGAGCCAACATCAACCGCTCTCTTCTCACCCAAGGAAATGTTATCAACACCCTCGCTGATCCTAAGGTTAGATCTGTAGCTGACGCTTAGAGATAAGTGGTGACCCTGAAGTGTGACGTCAGGTTTGTTTTCAAACCTACTTGGATCAAGTCGGCGATATACATTGATCAGCCATAACGTTCCAACCACCCCCTTGTATCTACACTCATTGTCCATGTTCAGCTCTACTTACCATATAGAAGCATTTTATGGCTCTACAATTACAGACCATAGTCCATCTTTCTCTGCATACTTTCTTAGTCCCTTTCTCCCTGTTCTTCAATGCCAAGGACCCCACAGGACCATCACAGAGCAGGTATTATGTGTTTTTCTTTGTTGTCCTGTAGTCCATCAGTTTAACAGTGGTTACAGGACGCTGCCCACAGGAGGCTGTTGGCTGTTGGCTGCAGCGCTTAGAATAGTCCACTACCCTAATAATACCTGCTCTGTGGTGGTCCTGTAAAGGCTTTAACATTGTAAAACAGGGTACAAGGGGATAAGAAAGTGTGTAGAGAAACAGATAGACTACAGTCTGTAACTGTAGAACTATAAAATGTTCCTAATAAAAGTGGAGCTAATAAAATGAACAATGACTTTGGAAACAAGGAGGTGGTTTTAATGTAATGACTGATGGGTGTATATTGTTAGATAATTGTTCTTCAAAAGCTGGCACTGAAACAGGCTATAGTGTTCAAATATGAATGGCTATAGAGTTCAAACATGAGTGGTTCTGTGGCTGTTTTAATGTATCACAGCATTAAATATGAAGAATTGTTGGTTAAAATAATGCTCAATCTTTAATCGTTACAGGGCTTCACCTTTTGTTTTTAATATCTTGCAATATGTGGCAGTGTAATTTTCTCATTACAACATATTGGCACTTATTAAAGTGTGTTTGTATCTGTGAAATTGCAATTAAGAGCACTTACTTAGGTGAGATTAATGATTTTCTATACTGGGATGTTAGAAGGAATGAAATACACACAGCCCCAAAGCCATGCACGTTCATGCACAACTTCATCTTCATTTTGTTGTTTACAAGCTTTCTTCTACTCATAAGACTGATCTGAAGTGCAGCGCCACACAGAACAGCAGACACTGCACTCAGAATAAGAATCAGAATTCACGATCTACAGCCATCAAAATACGCTTTTAAAGTTAGACAGTGATGATGCTAAAGAAGCATAATGAAAGTGGTAATAATAGTTGTAAGGAGATTAACCTCTTAACCGTACCCCCCTTTTTACCAATTTCCGCCTGAAAATACATACCTAAATCTTGAAGCTTTTCACTGAAACACTGCATAAATTAGTGTAATTTTCAAGATGTAATGTTCCTGAAAAGCCTTCAAATTTGTACTAGAAGCACTAAAAGGCATTGAAATTAATCTGCAATGCTCCAAATATGCTGAAAACAACAAAAAAAACAGGCGCTTTTCTAATTTTTATTTTAAAATTTAAATTTTAGTGCCTACCAAAAATAGAGTTTATGTGCCCCCAGACTTTTTCCTTTAGAAAAGTGTTTCTGCATGTGTCTACAGTCACCAGAAAAAAATTGGAGTTGATTTCTTTTACTGATTTGAAGTTATTCAAGCTGGAGTAGAGAGTGAACAGGGGGTCCCCCCCACTGGTCTATTGGGGTGTCCAAGGTCCCCCAACCTCCCCAAAATGAAAACAGCTGATTTTACTGCAAAAAAATATGTATATATGTGTATATGTTATATTCTTATAACTCCCACATCTAAAATGTGTTTATTCACTTTCCTTGACAAAATAATGTCATGTATGATTATTAGGCCATTTTACCATATTTTACATGTTTATTATAAGTCCATAACTAAATTATCTTCTTGGAAAAAACTCAGTCAGTTTATATCCTCAGACTGGACTTTTATTTTGGTATCGTTTGGAGCTGTTTATCTGGTGTAAAACTCTCTCTGCTGCCCGATTTCAGTAGATCGCCGCCGCTACTCTTCCTTTTGAGCTTTACTAATCATTCTTAAACATCATAAAATATCGTTTTCTTTGGTTTGGGACTTTGTTTAGGGTTCATAGTTAATGTTTTGATCGTTGTTTTGTGTCTGTGCCTTTCCTCTCTGCGCTCTGCGCACTGAATGCGCGCTGAGTCTCAAAAACCCACCCGTTTTCCTGACCCACCCACCTTCTCGGTTACGCGTCCAGATATCTCCGCACCTGATTGGTCCGAAAATGCGGATTTCGAACTGTAGGATATTTTAATAATTTTTTTAATTCGAAGGCTTTTGTTCTGACCTGTCGAATCTCCGGAGTACTCCTTCCACAAAATGGCGGATTATTAACGATCGGATTGATGGAAAAACACAAGTTTGGTCTCGTTTTGAAGCTGAAACCCAGAGGTATGTCGCGGTTTCATTTCTAATTCGGTGGCGTGTCCCTGTGGTGGCTGAGAGCCTTTACGCGTGGGAGAAACGCAGAAGTAGTGGCGGCGCTAGGGGGCGTGTTACTGTTCGGAAAAGCTATTCTTTATTTAAATACTGCTACATTTCAGAGTATAATAGCTTACACCATCGTAATCCTGAGGGTCTCCCCGTTCGTTTGATGTGTAATATGTCCAGATTGGCCAAAAGATGGCTTTACGAAAAATAAAAATGTTCGTAGTGTACCTAATATTTTGTCATACTAACGCTAGTTTTTGACCAAAATATTTATTTTCTGAATGACAATAAAGAAAAAATGGCAAAACGACCGAAAAGTAGAGATTCTAAGCTTTCATATGGTACCTTGATTGTCTTTGGTGGTACTGTAGATCTTCAGATATATCCTTAAATATATTTATTTTTGATTCCTGGCCCGCCGGCGGGTCCGGGCGCGTTAAGTGGTTGAAAAATATCTTCAAAGTTCGGTCATTATGATGTAAGCAAAGTCATTCAGAGAGGTTTAATGTGATGATGGGAACCGGGCATCATGATGCTTAAAATGCTAATTGTCATTTCATTCACATATTTTTCTATGTAATGCTGATGATTAAATGAGTAAACAAAAAAAATAGAGAGAGAAAGTTTGTAAACAAACTTTGCAGTTGGCTTGAAATCACCCGCTGATAGTAGTGTGTGTGGTGTGTAGCGTGTGTCATGTCATGTGTAGTGAAGTGAACCTTAGCAACAGTTACCACGGAGACCCAGAGCATAAGAAACTGAGGGTATCTTTATACTTGAAGGTTAGCCCAGAAGCTAACTTCAGGAACTTTCTGAGGAGATATTTCGCGGGTCTTTTTTCACAAGGGGGCTTTTTTCAGCCAGCCAGTCTTCAGTGGTCGGCCAGGTAGGTGTAGGGTTTTTCAGTAGATATTGAAATATTATGCCTCAATCTATGAGGTGTTGACTATGGACATTATTTAGGGAATTTTTAATTGAATATGTAATATTAATAACTTAACTTTTTAACTATTAATTATTAACTGGATGTGTGCATTGTGTTAAACCATCTAATTACCCGACGTATATGTTCAGTCAGAAAAAAAAATACAACATTTTAAAAATAAATATTAAGGAATGAATAGCTGTACGTTTTTATAGTTTTTAACATGTTCATTATGTAACCTTTACTGTAATATATAGAGTTATTTTATCAAACGGTCATTGTTAGTCATTTTAACTCTAAAAAGCTTATGTAAAAGGTGGGTGTGTTGATCCCCTGATAGAAAATTATTTAGTCATTTCCAAATCAAATTAGCCAATGCGCTAACCTCCAAGTGCAAAAATCCCCTCAGTTTTACATACTGTACTACAGTTTCAGGTCGACAGCGAAATAATCATTTCATTACAGAGATTATTCATTTTAGTCCTCAGGCTGTACATATAGTGTTAAAAATATAACACGTTTTATCTTTTAACATCCAAAAATAGTCTTAGCCTAAATGTAAAATAAAAGACTACAAGCGGTAAGTCCCGCTTGGTCCCGCGAGACTCCTGAAGGCGTTTGGGCGGGAGAAAGTGCTAGCGCGTGAGAAGATGTTACTGAGTTATGGCATTGTTGTTCGGTAAGTATTCAGCTTTTAAAAAGTAAACAGAAGATGATTAAGTGTTGGAATTATTTGGAAATACAGAAGGTTGTGTGTCTAATAACGGTATATGTTCTAAATAAGTTGTTTTACAAGTGGGATTTACACCAAATATTACTTGAATTTAAGGTAAGCTAGTTGGCTAATTTACTTTAACGTTAGCTGCTAGCTGAGGAGATTTTTTTAGAGAACGTATGTAGCTTATGTAAGTGCATGATTGTGTACAATAAATATGAAGAACATTAAATAACTGTCTTATATTGTTAGTTAAATGATAAATATGATTAGGAACGAGATGTGTGTTCATGGTAAGAAGCATTCCATAAAACCCATAATCTGTATCAAGAGTATTCACAAAGGGCCAGTTTGGCTGTTGTCAGTGGGTGCTAACGAAAAAAACGGTAGGTCGGCTGTGTGAAAAATATAACCCTGCATGTTTTAACATTTCGCGCACGTACATTTTTCACTCCTGAGCGTAAATGTGAAACTCACCAGCACAGAAAGAACTGCACGCGCATTTTTCATAAACACACGCTCAATCCATTAATGTTTTTTGTTCTCCCGATTTGATATTTTTCGCGAAATGCAACGCCGTCGGCTACTCTCTGTGCGAGGGAGGTTTTGCGCGAGTTTTTTGGGGGGGTTGGGGGGGGTGACAGTTTGAGGGCGGGACATGAGCAGAAGGCGATTGGCTGATGGCACCTGATTTCGTGACTGCTCAATGGATGAAAAAAAAGACAGTTTGAGCGCGTGTTTATGAAAAACGCGCGTGCAGTTCTTCCTGTGCTCGCAAGTTTCACATTTGCGCTCACGAGTGAAAAATGTACGTGCGCGAAATGTTAAAACATAGAGGTTTATATTTTTCACCTCGCGTTTTGCTAGCTCGAGTTTTGACACAATGTCATGCCATATGCATTGTTACTGAAAACTCGCATACCGAAACTACGGCTCAAGCAGTACCTTAGTAGGCGATTTTGGACGCACCCTTTATGTTTCTTCATTTATTTACTTCGTTTTGCATTCCTTACAGTAGTCACAGGTTTTCACTGGTAACAGTGGCTAGATCTATTTCTCACGGGGCCTCATTAACCAGTATCTACTAAGTCTGTTTCTAAATTTGTTCTTAAGATAGGTCTCAAGAAAATGTCCATCCTAAATTCATGGTTCATGGTTCCTAAATTCGTGTTCTTAAATTGGAAAATTGTTTGCACCTATCTTTTCTTGAATGTGTGTGTGAATTCTGTTCTTGCCTATCAACAAATGCAAAATAAAAACATGGTAATAAGTTTGGGTTTTAAGAAGGAATGTCTAAGAACAGTTGGTGAACGAAGAACATTTTTACTGTGATGATATTGTATGATAATTGTAAAATCTTATTCTCTCTTCATATTGCTTGTATTGAAACTGCACCATAGCGACGCACTGTTTGAATGTACACTAGCTACACTAACCGTTACTGAGGCTGGTAAAAAGGCATTTACGACCAACATTATTAAAAGTGTGTGGATCCCTGAACTCAAACCAACCACAACCTCAGAAAACAAATATTTTATGCGAAAAAGGGTGAATTTATTGATTAAATCAGTGGATTAATTAATTTGCCCTAATATTGTTACATTGGGATTTTGAGACTAATGCTGTTACAGGTGAGCTCCGACTTCCAGATACCTGGCGAATATGTTCACTTTGTCCTCTTTGTTGGAGGTGTTGGAGGAAGCAGGAGTAGGTTTATTTCCTGAGTCTAGATAAAATAGCTTTTTATATACAATAATGTTCCAAAGTGACTAAAGCCTTGATGTTTTTAATGTGTGATTATCTACCATTTTGTTTTTTTTTGTTTTTTTTATTAAGAATGTAACACGGGGTTGCCTTCTATTTGTAGTATTGTGAAACTTGATTGTTGTAAGAAAGTTAATTTGTTCTGTTTCTCTCCCAATGTACTGTGAGAGAAGTAAATCATATCTTGAGCTCCAGTTTGAAGAACAAAGTGTAGTTCCAGATTTCTCCTGGACGCCCCTGACATTGTATGAATGTATTCAGTTCCTTCAGCAGCAATCTTGATTTAGCTTAATGAAGTACTGAGCAGTCAAAGCAGGTATTAGATGAGAACTGTAAATAATACTGGGTTGTTTTCACAAGGAAAACCACCACTTACTGTATTAATACTGTTTGAATATTTAGATAATAAACTGTTTTACTAAGTAAATAAAAGCTACCTGTCTGAAAACAAATAGCTTTTTATATATAATAATGTCCCAAAGCGGCAGTAGTGCATATACATATGACATAAATAAATATAAACATACAGATTTCAGCAGGGTACTAGGCAAGGCTTGTGAGGTTGTAGCTTCATTGCTTTCCTTTTTTTTATAATTCATGCATTGTTAAATGTAAAGAGAATAATCTGGCGGAGTATGTTAACAATACTGCAGTGAAGGTTCCGGATGTGTAGAAAAAATTGTGAAATTCAGTTGAAAATAAAGTCAGTGCATAATTGTTATATTTCCGGTCAGTTTAATAATGTGTATTTAATCCATTATGGTTTTGTATGATTATAAAGTTATTTGTCTTGTCTGTTTTTATAGATTCATTGGATCTCTCCACTCTTCATAGTAAGTTTTATAGAAATTCTTTGATGTTTTTAATGTGTGACTATTGACCTTTTTCATTTGTATCATAAACAATATGATAGCTTTCCTGTGGTCCCAGCAGCAGCACCTTCAGCTGCGTTTGGAGGCGACAGAGAAGCGCTTCAAAAACGAGGTTAAGCTCCAGAGGTCAGCTTAGCAGACAAAGGGTTGTGGGTTATCATAATGCAAAGCATGTAGCTTTCTGACTTTAATTGAATGCAATATTTTTGCTGTCTGGTATAGAAACAGCAAAGAGGTTGTTGTATTTGCAGTTGAAACGGTACTACACTTGGAAAGTGGGCTCTGTTGACTGTGTTTCGCCTACATCCTGAATACTAGCTGAATCATAGGATATGGTTCAGTGTACTTGTTGCAGACATGTTGATCTTGGTTTTGGTTTTGTCCTTGTTTTTTATTTTTTTATTTCTACTTACATTTGGGCTCTTTGTCCCTTTTAGCTAGGAGTATTTTGGTCCCCCTCCTCTCTGACGCAGGAAGATGCAAACGCGAGCGGATCACGAAACATTTGATGGCTGGGTGCATCACTAGGCTGCTCTACTTCCAGGAAAAGAAGTGGATGAGGAGGAGGAGGAGGAGGAAAAGAGAAAGAAGTGGAGTAAGGTGTATAGAGTCAGGAACATTATGTGATAAGAACGAGTAAAAGCATTGATCTCCGTTCTTGTTATTTTCTGGTGGGGGAGGGTGGAACATACTGTACATATACGCAAGGGACACCCTTACTGTAACACCTGTGTTAATCCAGTATTTTAACCACAATTTATTATTTTTAGTTTAGTCATCAGCATATCCAACAAAAGTATGTAGCATTTTAGGTCCATATTAAGCAGCCTTGTTGTGTGCATTCACTTAAAAAACGCATTCTCGGAGAGGTGGAGGAAAACAAAGCCCACTCTAAAACGGATCACAGCTGGCCAGTGCTTGGTTGTACTGTTTTTGCGGCGGCGCTTCTCTCCAATGGTTTCTCAATATAGAGGAAGGATTGGTACAATGTGATCCTTTCTTGGCCCCATCCCCTTCGCCCACCCTACCCCTTCTTCACTTAACACCACTGTGTTTTTTTGTTTTTTCTTAAACCTCCTTTGTTCGTATTGCTGATGGTATTGGCTTTTCCTCCAGTATTTGTGTATAATTTGTAGCCTAGAGCTGGTGATAATTGGGAATTTGGGAAATTCCCATTGACACCTTATGTTCATTACTTTGCTAATCGCTGGGGATGTCTAAAAACTTTAATGGTTTTAAACCAGCTATATCCCTTTCATAACACTGGGAGTGACTACGCCACCCCACTTTTATAAAGGGTAGGGGATCCCTGCAAGGTTTCTCAAATAAATGAGTTGTAAGGCGGTTTAACAAAAATATATATTTTTATTCAATCAACAAGGCATAAGATAAAAACACATTTACCCAAGTCTCAGTAAGTGCAGTAGTCAGAGGGACTACACCGGTTAGCCAGTCAACACTAATCAAACAAATAGAGATTGTAAACGAAGTCCCACAGAAACAACGGCCCTTCGTGGTCCTAACCGCAAAGCAAAAGAAAACACAAAAACCTTCATAAATCAACGACAATGTACAACTAACAAAACACCAATAACATTAATCTATAAAGGAAATGACCAAAAGTATATAAAAGAAAACGCTTCCACAAAAAGAATCTGAATTCAAACAAGGGAACAAAGTGTTCACTTAAACAAGAAGTAATTAAAATAAATGACTAAATGAATAAACCCTGAGGGAAAACCATGCACCATGCTATAACTCCAAACCGGTAGGACTCACAAAATAATCTTACAATCGGAATACCCTTGATTCTAGGCACGTCACCTAATGGAACTAATTAGATGCACTGAACTAAACCGCCTTTGTAGTTCACCTCTGATACCGCCACCGGAAGGGGCTCAGTCTTGTGGTCAAATATACAACAGAATCTAAAACCAAACACAGTACAGGTGGCTCAGTATACATCACTATTAGCAGTCTGAATATAAAAGACATGCTGATGTTATAAGGGGAAAGCACAAAAATTAAAATTAACAACCAAAAAAATATGGCCTACAGACAACCTAGGTATGGTTCCACTGCAACAAATAAAGCAGAAAACACTGCATTTTCACAGTATGTTCCCATTCTTAAAACCAAACAAACATACTCCTTCTGTTTGTAAGAAGCATACCACTTGTAAGTACCATTTAAATGCGGCTAGTTAAATAAAGAGATAAAACTGTGCATACATATATCCACTTGAAAATTATAATCCAAGAATAAATGTAAATACCCCAACAAATTTCAATATGTACATATATTAGTACAAATAGCAGTTGCTTCTTTAATAATTTATAGCAAAAGTACTTAACAAAAAAAAAAAAAACACAACACACCCACCGAGCTGCTGTAACATGTGCTTGCCCAGATGTAGACAGTGGCGTCTGGAAACCGGTCAGTTGCTACATTAAAAATAAAAACACAACCCACCATTAACCGCATTATTCCCCATACAGCAATCTTTAACCCACCTCTATTTAGCACCCTCCGCCATAATTATACTTACTAGGCCTTAACGGCAAAGTTAGTTGTGCAGTGGCCGCGAACAGCCATGTGCTGTGCAGTGGTCGCGAACAGCCATGAGCTCCCTTAATGGGCAAACAACTTATGCCTGGTTCACACTACACGACTTTTTCAGTCGTCAGATTTTCGTGCTGTTCACACTACATGACTGGTTGTGCTGTAATCGCGAGTCTTTCAGTTGTTGTGGCTTTCACACTACATGACTGATCGGCGACATGGGCTCACAAATTAAACGACTCATCTGTCCAAAAACACGAGAACACACGAAAACTAAACTCTCGTGAGAACAAGCAATACCACGTAGAAGATAGGTCATTTCCAAAATGGACGTCAAAAAACAAGCCATCCGAGTTTTCACTGCGCTGATTTGTAGTGAGAAAAGAAAGAAAAAAAAAAGGAACGAATATGGACAAGACGATGGATAAAGGCACAGGGCCAGCAGGGACTGTCTGTTCTGCAGAGAGAGTTGGAGGTAAATATTTTATTATTAAAAATGTACCTTTCTGTTTGTACTGTAAAAAAGCATGTGTATATGCACATGTACTCTATGTTTTCGTTACAGTTTTTTTACCGTTTAAACACACGATAGTCCCAAGTTGGCAGAATTATTGTATCTCTCTGTTGCAGTGAACATGGATATAATCAATTGCACTGTTTCTCCAGTGCTAGCACAATAACCTAAACACAGTGACATTGTGAAACAGTATTTTCTTGCTACTCACAATGTTGCTACAAAGTTGTATGTAGTTCCTCAGAAAATTGTACATTGGCACAGCCTCTTTACAGCGTTCTGAGAAAATTATGAGAATTTATGATGTGACAACATTGTGACAACTTTACAGAAAAAGTATAAACAGTGCAATTTTTTCACAATGTTGTAGTAAAGTTGTAAGAAAGGTCAGGATTTTGTGTGGTTGCTGGGTTACTGTTTTGAAAGCATTTTTGAAAGTTTTTTTACATTCTACCATTTCTGTGTTTATACTTGTTTAAGTTTATTTTTAATTTGTTTCATAGGTGCATGATAAGCTTGGGTTCAGGGAGCTGCTGAGAATGTCGGCAGAGGACCTCATAGCCAAGAAGGACACCAAAATGAGAATGGCAATATCACCAAGAGAGCGCCTGTCTTTGACCTTGCGGTTCTTGGTAACAGGTGGGTTTCTCAAAGTCATATCAAAATAATATAACATTGATTTAGCTATTGTTCCAGTATAGGATTGGCACCAGCACTATTTCAGAGATAGTTATGGAGACCTGCAGTGCTCTGTATCATATCATGAAAAAGCAGTTTCTGAAGGTACGTTTGGTTTGCAAGCCGTTTTAACATGAATGAGTTCATGAATATTCTTGTGTGTACACGTACAGACACACTTACATAACCACTGTCTCAGGTATCCTTAATAGAATTCTTCCTAAGTGTAATTGTATTCTCCTGATATTTTTATGTCTGTATTGTAATGTAAGAGTAAAATGACGGTTTTAAGTAATGAATCAATCATAAACGTGTTAGTTTTACCATCTGTGCTGACTGTAAGAAGTAGTGTACAAAAAGCAGTTTCAATGTTAAAAGTTTCAATGTTGTGAGCAATGAGCTGGAGTCTTCGGATGATTCTAAAAGATCATCCTGATGTTCTGGGTCATCCTGCTCACTAAATGTAAGATCAAGCTGAAAGAGAAAAACAGACAAGGTATCAGAGGACATCTCAGTTACATAGAAATAGCCAGCCTTGGTCACTGTACAAACAAAGACATTAAAATCGTGGTAATAGTATGATCTCAGCCTATTGTTTGTACAGACATAAAAAGTTGACTTTAAAACTTACTGGTCTCGCAGGGACGATGAACAATGGACTGTTTAATGAAACCCATGACCCTGAGGAGCCTCCTTTGTTTCAGAGTCATAGGTTTGTTCCCACTACCACTCTGCTTCGGTGACCCGGGAGCTTTTATCAGCCTGGCGAACCCGCAGCACTCATAACAATTTATCCAGGCTGTACATCATAGTAAAAAAAATGTAATAATAATCCCCTTTCCCCTCACCCACGCTAAATACGTAGTGCAGGTAAGTGTAAAAATAAATAAACGTGTCGAATCAATAAGTCGATACTATGTGAAGTAGATCCCAGACCCACCAGATGGCGACAATAACACAGTTTATCTCAAATCCCTTATCAGCCATACCACAACACATTTTTAGGTTTTTAGTTCTGCTTCATGTACTTCAAAGATATTGTTTGCAGGGTGCTTCAGTGTTCACCATGCAGTGAGTGACTCTCCCCTTGAATCCTACTGGCAGGATAGATGTGTAGATGGATGAAAAGGAGAGTAGATAGTTTATAGTTAAATAAAAAAGCAATCTGGGTATTTAGAGTCCTTGCTTTTTTCTGTGTTCATTTATTTCGGTGTCTTGTTTTGTGCTCATAGGTCATTGACATTTCACAGTGTATTTTTTTTTTTAAGTCTAAAAAGCAAGCGTGCATAATGGTTTGGCCGGTTGGTTAACTGAACCTAACAAATGAAAACTTTCTTTTAAATACCATAAAGTTTCTCACCAACAGGCCACTTCATTGGGCACGCCCTCCTTGTTTCATTGTCAGTAGGTGTTCGTTCTTCATTTTATCCGCTGCACTTTACAATATACGGGCATCTGTAATTGTATAATCGCAATCTGTAGTCCTTTTCGTTTCACTGCATACTTAATCCCCTTTTATGGTTATCAATGGTTAGGACCACCACAGAGCAGGTTATTTAGGTAGTGGAGCACTGCAGTGACGCTGAAGTTGTGGTGGTGGTGTGTTAGTGTGTGTTGTAATTGTATGAGTGGATCAGGCAAAGAAGCGCTACTGGATACTAGTTTGTACACATTCCCAGTAGCAGAATGTAACTTTTAAAACATTATATTTTTATTAATGTGTGGTTGCACTGCTCAACATTTTCTGGGTCATACAGTTGGTTAACCTTTTCCACAATTAACTTCTACCCATGTAAAAGCTATGAAACAGATATCAGTGCTTTGGAAAGATAATTGTAGGTACAAAAATGACATGTTATTATTATTATTATTATTATTATTATTTCTCTCTGTCCTCTGTATTTCTATATTTATATTTAATTGCTGTCTGAGCTAATTTTAATTTAGCTTTTTAATAAATGTTTTGCTCTTCACCCCATACTATAAATAAAAATGTTTTTGGAGGTCATGTAAAAATATATAATCCTAACAGTTAGTGTTATAAAAAGTACTATATGTACACAGAATGAAAAGGACTATATTATGGATCTTTGTCATAGCAAAATTAGCTTAAATTATTTACTTTGACTGTTTATTTTTCCACATATTTACAATTTATTATTATTATCATTATTGATTTATTTTAAAGGACATTGGTCATTGGTCGCTTCTCCTGAAGTGAAGGGCAGTCTTTTTCTTTTTTTTTCTTTCATTCACTTTGTTTCTCACTGTTTTTCTGTTTCTCTTCTTCGTCCCTCTATTCCTTTCCCCCTCTGTTCTATTTTGCTTCAACACTCAGCTTCACTGATTAAGCTTCCCTACTTACTTTTTTTTTCTTGATAATGTTCTCAGTCCATTTATCATTTTAGTCCAGGTATCATTTTAGGTTTCCACAGTATACAGATGTCCAATGTGTTGATACATTTGAAAATTTAATTGTTATTGTTACTTGTTTCATTATTTATTTATTTATTTATTTATTTATTTACATATTTAGATTTCTTTCTTCTATAGCTTTTACTTGACGTCCATGTAGTTTGCGTCTGAATTGATGTAGATCGAGTTTATTGCTGTGAACGATGTGCTATCTACTATGAGAGCCAAGTGCTCTTTGCAAGTGGCAACCATTGGGATCCTTTATTGATCCTGAAGAACAGCCTTTCATGTGGCATATCAGAAAAAGATGTGAAATTTTATACACCTTGACTTTTGACCTTGGTGCATATAGTACATTTTTGAGCATAACTTATATTTGCATCGTTGTTGAATTTATTAATCTAAATAATCCGTAGTGATTATTTCTGTATTTTAGTCTCACAGTGCATCCAAATTTCTCACTATATGTACTCGTAGGAGTGACGCTTTAATCTCTGCCACTGGGGATTGGTTCCTGAACCACCAGCAGCCCATACTTTGACCAGTACTACTGGCTGTTTTTACCTCCTGCCGTTAGGTAGCTGTGAGAACGGACAGTGGGTTAGGTGGAGGGAGCCCTTTAGAATTCTCCTGGTCTTCCTCAGGCAGCTGAGAAGCTGGTATATAAATCCAGGAAGTTTAGGAGTTGAACCCTGATGATATACTAGGTTGCCTGCACCACCTTCAAGTAAATTTACACTCTCCTTAAAGCAAATGTCAGTTTAGCATTACAATAAACACATCCTGTTTATTGCACCAAATAGAAATAATTAAATACTAATTTAAATACTATTTACAGTAAGACCTTTTTCTTTTCAGGCCTTCTTCTTTTGTGTAGGTCTTCAAAAGTAATTCAATATATACAAAATTTCTTAAAAAGCTCTTTATGGTGATGCAGGTTGCATTTAGGTTTTTCATCTTGTTGTTTGGTTGTTTGTTCCTAACTGGATTTGAGTCTTCCTAAAGGCTTCCTCATTTGTATCAGAGTCTGAACGAGACACACACAGCTGTCTTCTATATGATACGGGATTGGTGCCAGAAAAAGATTATGAATGAAAATCCAGATCAGTTTCTTTATTATGTTGCTGGAACAGCAGGAACAGGTAAGTGTTACCTTATTAAATCTGTTCATACGGAGACCACAAAAATCTTACAGAAACTGCCATGTATCAGAGAGGAAACTGATATTTCTAAACCCACCGTGCTCCTGACTGCATTGTGCCAGTCATAACATTAATGGAAAAACACTCCATGCACTCCTGAAGCTGCCCAGAAACCTAAAGCCTCCATACCAGGGACTTGGAAACAGTCTAGATGAGATGAAAGTAAACCTTTCTAATGTACAGATTATGATCATCGATGAGATCTCCATGGTGTCAAAGCCGTTATTTGCATATGTGAACTGGAGACTGCAGCAAATTAAAGGAAATGATAAACCCTTTGGTAACATCTCTATTATGGCTGTTGGTGACTTCCAGCAATTACCACCACTTGGAAAGGCCGCTCTGTGTGTATGAGGATTATGTGCTTATGTGACTTTTTAAGATGATCACACTGACTGAAATCATGCATCAGAAAGATGATCTGGCTTATGAGTGAAACAGAAGCATGAAGCTCTGTCTGATGCTAACCGCTCTATGCTGGAACAGGTCGTTAAATCACCCGAACACTGCCCTCCTAATGCCCTTCACATATTCGCTACTAATAAAAAAGTGGATGCTTTGAATTCAGCAGCTATAAGCTCATGCTTTTTAGACATCACTAATATAGATGCAGATGATTACAAGAAAGACCCCTGTTCTGAACAGATGCAGAGACAAGGTGCCCCCTTTAATGGAGAGAAAGGTGATCTCATTGACACGCTACAGGTTCCAGTTGGTGCACAAGTGATGCTCACCAGAAACATTGATGAGGAGGACGGATTGATTAACGGCTATTTTGGTGAAGTGGCTAAAATAATCACACAGACTCAACAATGTTCCTTTGGTTCAGATTATCGGTCTAGAGCTGGATAATGTTACCAAGGTTACCAAACACCACAGAACAGATTTTATCTAGGCTTTCTGTTACCATCTAAACTTGTGTTAGTAACACTTCTGTTACTTATGTTCTTGGTTAGCAGTGCTATTTAAGAGTCAAGATTCAAGAGTTTTATTGTTATATCTACAGCAGAACAGACAGTTACACTGTACAATGAAATTCTTACTTTGCTGCTCCTTCATTCACCAATATATACAATATATAAATATATATAAAATATACAAAGTATAACAATGTAAGTTGAAGTATAACAATATAAGTTAATATAATATAAGTTGAAGTTAACTTCTAGAAATTGGTGTTGGATCAAACCATTGACGTTTTTTAATGGTTTATTGATCATTCAGAATTATTTGGCATCCATGTGAGCAAAATTTACAGAAGAGAACAAAACATTTCTTTAGTTTTAATAAAAAGATGTATATTACATGTGATTTTGGAGCATTTCTATTGGTCCATTCATCATGAAACTTTCACAGGTTTTTGAGGCAGCTGTTAAAATGATTTCTTTATTTCTTTGGACTGTGATGATACACTGGCACAATACTAACAAACGTAGAACCAATCAATGAATAGCTACATCATAAAGAGTATGGTTAATTACCAAGTCGCAAAGCCCATTTTTGTTTAAGTATAATGATCACAAGTAATTAAAACTCCTTCACAAATTTAAGTGCAGAAATAATGTAACTGATTTCAGAACAGGGGACTTTATGCAGTTAGTGGTTTTCTCCTTTAGGAGTTCTAAGTAGAACAGCACAAACTGTTCCAGTTAGTATCATTTATCACGTGTTCCAGCATTCATTCTGACTGCATTTAATTCACACAATTAGTATTCACACCATTATTGCTGTCTATTTGTCTTGCAGGCACTGTATTAAATAATAAATATGCACATCATAACACTCCTACTGCACGAGTACCCTACACTGCAAAAGTCAGAATATTCTTTATTTTCCTTAAAATATCCAATCAGAATGGCAGAGAGAGATTTTTTCACATCAAGTTCAGTCTCATAAGTTAATTCCTTGTTTTTCTTGAACACCAGCAGCTTCTTCAGCAGTTTGATTTCCTTCCTTTTGTCTGTTTGCCTTTCTCAGTAAGGGCTTTTGACAGCTACACATCCTTTCACACCCACAGTTCTGACTTGCCTTCTCACAACACTGACAAGCATTTGTATATTTTCCATCTGTGGAGTGGTCCTTTATTTTCTCCACGCTCTCAAAGATGATAGCTTTAAGTGCTGTTTATCTTTTAAGTACTGTTTGTGGTGACAATTTGTGGTGATCTACGAACTGTTTGTATCCTTTACCTTTTCCCTTCCTTGTGCTAAAAGCTCATGTTGTATCTGATATGCTCTGAAATATCTCCAGAAAAATGAATAATTTGTACTTAAAGGCTGCTTTCATAGGAAAATCAATATAAGTACGGTGGACCGTGTCTTGAACGCAATTGTAGGTTTTTTGAAATTGCAAGGCTACATGAGATCCTTCATTAAGGGTCTCGTTCAGCAACTGTATGTATGAGTTAACTCAACAGATCTCGTTGAATATGTTTGATCTAAATGGGCTGGAGCTGGTTGCTGTGCCATGGTGATTCACGTTGAGAGCTCCAGACAATGTCCAGTGGAACTTCGTGAATACTGCTTCATACACCAACAGCCTTAGCTAAAGCAAGAAAAAAAGAGAAGTTCATAAGCTCATTAGAAAATCAAAAAAAGAGAAGGAGTTCGCTGCTGCAGAGTGTCAATGCTCCGTTTTGACCTCCTGTGTTTCTATGTTTTTCTTGTGCATGGAGCAGTTTGCCTTTAGATGGATTCATTTGTAGGCTTTTGATTTTCGTTCTCTCTTTCACTTTTAAGAAAAGTGAAGAAAAAAAGATGACTTTTGGCACATCACATAGCAGACTGTTCACCTGCTAGTGTGCAAGGTGAGCAAAATGGGTGGAAAGATTCATTCAAAATGGGTGGAAAGATTCATTCAAGATTCAACCAACTTGTGTAATGGCAACATGTGTATTAGAAACTTTTATTTTCACAAATGTTTTTTTAAAAAATAATAATAATAATACAGAACCAAATGGAAAATATGTTTATAAATCATATTTGTAATTCAGTCAGCTACTTGGCACTGAGGTAGTTTATACAGTTACTATAATTCAGAGAGATTTATGTAGTTTTCACTCAAACTGTGGTTAAGTGTAATCGTCTTTATCTAATTATTATAATCATTTTCAGAAAAAATTTCTGAGGAAATCTCAGGTCATTGACTTGCATGAGGTGCAAGTCCAAGGAAGATATATGCAAGAAACAGTGCTTCAGTGGACCCTCACAAAGAGAAGTTTGGGTTCAGTTCCTTTGGCAGGCAGCCAGTGTCCTTTTTCCTGTGTGGGTTCTTTTGTGTTCTCCCCATGTCTGCAAGGATTTCCTCTAAGTGTCCCGGTTTCCTCCAGTCAGGTGAGTTGGAAATACAATTTGCCCCAAGGTGTGTGTGTGTGAGTGTGAGTGTGAGTGTGTGTGTGTGGGTTAGAATGTGTAAGTCTGCCCTGATGGCCTCTCCTTGGTGTTTCCTGTTTTCTCCCACAATTAGCACAGAAATTGGCTCCAGCATCCATTCCATCACCCAGGAGGTTGGATGAATTAATGACTGTTGAGTCTATAAGCAGTTTAGCCCATTCACACTGAAGTTATAAGAAGTGTTTCAGCCAATCAGAACAAAGATCATATGCACCTCAGTGTGTGAAAGATTTATCAAACTGTATGGGCCCAAAAATCATTTTAATATCTCATAAAAATGCTTGAAGTTGTACAAAAAGTATCTCTGAAGTTGTAGCAGAAGAGAGCGAAACAAGTTATTTATTACTTTATTTTTATCCATGTAGATAATACTTACTCATTTGGATCAAGTACATGCTGTAGAGCACTTTAAAAATATTTTCCTTGTGCATATAACGTTTGCAGAAAGAGATTATGGAGCTTTTAGTGTAGCAGAACAGATATGAGGAAGAAATAAAGGAGAGAGAGGAAAAAAACTCAAAGAAAGAGTCTTTTGAGGGTTTTTTCAACTCTGACTACACCAAACTGTTCCCATGACAGGTGAATGGTGGAAGACACGCTCGTACTCCCACTCGCAGACGTAAACAAACGCATGCAGCGCCTCCCACAATGCGACACACATTCACTCCGTTCCCCCCTCCGCCGCCAGCGTGCATCACAGCTGCCATCCTTTTGTCCCCAGCTGATTACGGCAGAGTCTGATAGCCAACACTTCAGAGAAAACCTGCAGCTATGGTGGCCCTTTGCAGAGACTGGACACCCCTGCCTTAAAAAAGACACTTCTGGTTCCATAAATAACCAGTTTGTTTTTGTAAGTGTTAAGAACATTAAAAAAAACCTTTTAAAGAACTTGTCCACTCATTTCACACGGCCACCATCTGGAGATCCAAAATAAGGCTGAGGTGGAAAAATTCCTTGAGCTGTTGTTTCTTTTTACAAGATATGCTGTATAAAATTGCGATGCAGTGGTGCAGTGTTACGTTACTACAGACAGTGCATTAATGTGCATTAATTGTGCATTAAGTGTAATAGCACTGGAGGAAAGAAAGGTTTCAGGAGTGCTCTGTGTCAAGTGTAGTTTTATGATCTGATTCAGGAGAGGTGGGTAGCGTAGCCTAAGCCTTTACTTACACACAACAAAGTATTGCTGGTTTGGAGAAATATTGATATAGTAGAAGTAAACATAGTGCGGCAGGCAGAGAGCAGAAAAAAAGCTGAGTCTGGTAGAAGGACTCTTTTATTGAACAATCACACCACTCAATTCCCTCACAACAGTAACAGTATTGCCACTGATTAAGACCAACAGAGTGACATAAAGAAATAATTACTTAATGGCACAAAAGCAGAACTCTCTTTAATCTACACACAGATCGTAAAGACTTGTCATGGAGGCCACTCTGCCGCTTTAACACGCTTCCACGAGTAGAGGGTAAAAATTTGAGCAGAACATCATCATAAAGAAATAAGATTCTTTCAGAGTGATTTGATATGAAATGTGTAGTTCCAAAGAAACTGGATCAGGATTGTTCACAGTGGTGGTGGTGGTGACTCAGAAGCGTCTGCTGCTTCTGCTACTGGTTTGCAGTAAAACTCCAGTACATTAGCGCACTGATCGACCTCTTTATTAGGTACGCCTCCTTGTATCAGCCCTCATTGTTCGTTCTATCAGCACCACTTACCAGTCCATCTGTTTCTCTGCATATTTTGTTACACCCCACCTCATCCGAACCACCATAGAGCAGTTACTATTTGGGTGGTGGACCATTCTCAGACACTGGTGGTGGTGGTGGTTGTGTGTTAGTAATATTCAGTCAATGCTGTCTTGAAGGACAGCAACAGATGAGCATCTCTGACTTTACATGTACAAGGTGGACCAACAAGGTGTCTGGTCCACTCATATATACGCGATATGGCTCTCATATACATGCCTGCTCAGCCAGTCTTCCATCCAATGTATTCAGTTTAAATAAAGCCCAGTCTGCACAATGAACACCAAGCCATAGGTGCACAGCCACAGCCTAAAGTTAGACATCCTGATAAACATTTTTCTATTTGGGTTCCTTTTAGTGTGAAATGAAGTGAGACATGAGACCCATTACAAAACAGTCCACCAACTTAACGAGAAGATAATAATTAGTGTGACTAAACTGTAACAGTGTAAAACGTAGATTCGTCCTTTTTTTCTCCACATGTACACATACTAGCGTTCCAGCTCTGCAGAACATTCCTTCTAGCCATGTTCTAAAACACTAGAGGGTTGGTGTGTTATATTTTGCTCTGCTGGCGCATTAATCTTTTCTAGTGGATGCACACTATAGGACCTATTTTGACGCTATATGAAACGAATTAAACATCTACTGCACTGTGCGAAGGTCTGAGATCACCCTTTGTTGTTTTTACTATTCAGTCAAAATGACCATCTGTACTCAAGTTACACATGCCTCAACAAATAAATGTGATATATTTCTGCAGTTAGTGTGTCCATTCCATTCAGTAGGTTTGCTTTCAGTTTTTCACAGAAATCTGCAGGGATATGTTTCCACACCTCCAAAGGTTAGTTTTAGAAGTTGGTTCAGACATACCAAAGACATTCAGTGATGTTAAGGTGGCCGGGCAGTAACTGGTTCATAGTTCAAAAAGCACCAGCAGCGTCTTTGTTGGATAAGTGTGTCTTGATCTTGTCAGCAGTGTACAATGTACAATCAATATCACAGACTGAATTATGCAGAAATTTAGAAAAATCAGTGGAGAGTTACTCTTGAAAGAATGTCTCTTCTTTTAAGATGTAAAGAATTTCCTTTGCTTTCACAATCAGCTATACAATTTCCACACACCATGCCATCTGCTACGGTTTAGGCTGCTAGCTAGCTAGCTGTAGTAGTTTTACCCATTATCTTGGTGTATGTAATATGTTTATTTTATATTCTTTTATATTCTTTTATAATGATTTTCTAACATTTTTTACATTGTATTTTTAATGCATCTATATTAAAATGAGGGTCATCCCTCAATGTATTTCCGAGATTAAATAAAGGTTGATTGATTGATTGATTAGCTTGAGTGAGGCTATATGAGACTATTAGCGATCAAATGGATAGTGTTTATCCAGAATGTTCTGTCTTCAGTGTGGGACTTCAGTCCCCACCCAATTTGTTGCTGGTCTACTTTTTATTGTGCATTTAACTGGTCCAGAAAGGGAGAATTTTCAGTATGGTTTTCTGGGTGAGAGGTAAAGCTTGTTGGAAGCCAACTGTCTGTTAACTTTGCCCTCCAATGTGCTCTTAAACGTTTTTAATTGTGTGGCCTTTAAATTGATAACGAACCTCAAACATGATCACAACCTGTGCAATTCTGAAATGTGTTCGTAAAGACACATTTGAGGATCCTTCGTTCCTGTTTTTTGAAGCCCCAGTCTGTGTTGTATTCTGACTTCTACATCTTTACCGTCAATGGTAAAATTAGCCATCTTTCTCGTTGTCATAACCTCTGTTTTCTTCATTTTGCTGCTTGATTTGCTCCATGTCTTTAGCAAGTTCCTAGCTCCTACTGTTGGTGCTCTGTTTGAAATACAACATCTACAGCATCTTGATGGTACACTGTTCCAGTAAACACTCTTCTGCTCGCAACTGTGTGTGTTGCTGTTCCTCTCTCTGGGATTACGTTCTCTTCCCCCAAACCAAGGTTCACAGTATCAATCCTTACATTACTGGGCATAGTGGCAACAGCAGCAGCACTCCCTCGGCATCTCTCCACTTTCCCTGTCACCCATTGTGCCACAGACCCCAGCGATAGTGGAGCACACGTCTGTTGGAGCCCATGCAAGCCACTGATGCTTGCTTTGAAGCGTTACTGGAGGGTAACAGTCAACGCCACCAGGCTACTAAGCTGCTCCACCTGACTACGTAGGCAGCTGTTTAAGTAGCAGCGTTCAATCTGACATCTCTCCTCATAAAACTTATTTTTGAGACACTCTAGTTAGAAAGCAACTGCGTCATGGCTTGCTCCCGCCCACTGCACGTGACTGGTGGTTTAGCTGGTTGCTAAGTTACCAGCTGGTATCCAAAACAATAGTCCAAGGCTTTAAAAAGCGCTAGCGTAAATGCTAATGGCTCGAGTATACAACTGCAAAATGGTGAACGACTCGTTGCGAAGTTGCAAATAAAATGCTGTGTTGCGTGATTATATGACAAGAAATTAAAACACCAGAGAGAATCGAGAGAAATAACTTAGCGCCAGAGGAAGCATTCAATGCTTCCTTAACGGGGCAAAATAAGGTGCCTTAGTAGACAGCATGTTTAAGGTATCTAAGATTTGGGCCAGCCTACATGTCGGGAGCACATACTATGACGTAAAATGCAGTCTATGTAGGCAGCTCACTAGGTTTTGAGACACACCCTTAGTTTCACTAAGAAATTCAACAAAACATGTCATTTGACCACAAGAGCCCACACGACCTCTCTCTCTCTCTCTCTCTCTCTCTCTGTCTCTCTGTCCACCCCACCTACACTTCTGGGTTGTACATGCCACTACTGTAGCACTCTGGGAACTCCATGTTTCCCCAATGTACTCCTGTAGTATTTTGAGGGTGGGCCGATTCACAGGCCAAGCGTTCAGGGCCTCTACGGTGATGAGTCAGGCCTGGCGACCTGTGTCTGAACATGTAGCCTTGTTTTGCATATTGTGTTGCTATGGCATCCACACCAAAACATGGCTATAGTCCTATCCTGCGGGTGAGAATGTGGTGCGATCTGGCCACAACTTGAAGCGTGTGATGCAGAGGTTTGACGTGATACGGCATCACTTGTCGTTCGGTTTTCTTGAGGGTCGTTCATTGTCCCCTTCCTGTTTCCTGCAACCCCGTCAACATTCAGCGAGTTGAGTCACAAAGGAGCGGCGGCGATTAGGTAACTCCTAGCGTCAAGAATCAAAGGCACGAGTCCATCACAACACGCTGACATTTGTGCAAAGGTGTCGTTAAATGACATCCTCAAGGTCTTGACAAGACAGTGGCTGTGGAAAGAGAGGTAGTTGCAAATATAGACTACTTTCTTTCTTTCTTTCTTTCTTGCTTACTTGTTTCTTCTGTTCTCTCCTCTTTTCTTTCTTTCCCCCACTCTCTCCCTTTATAGCGATGAAATAATAAAAACAATATCAAGTCTATATCTGCAAGTGAGTGAGACACCCACTCTCATTTGCAGTAAGAGGCAAATGACCCTGATGATGAGTCACAGCATCACTTTAAGACGCTTCTTAATGCAGCCTTCTAATTGCAGGTATCCTTTATGAGAGGAGTGCGGAGAGAGAAAGAGAGAGCGAGGGAGCTTTGCCATGCTGCATTTGTTCACATTTTGCACTGCTTTTCTGAAAACATGGTTGTACAAGTGCTCATGTGCTTTGATTGTGTTCTGCCTGTTCCAGCTAATGTATTTCACATTAATGATATATTGTTAACATAAAATCTTCATTGTTTACAAAAAGGATATTGGAATTGAATATCATTGTTAAGCCCCTTTTCTTACAGTAGCCATAACACACAAATTTTCTCTATTAATCTTTATTGTATATATTTAAATAGCTTTCATGAAACTAGAAAGGGAATTGTTGTCTATCTCAGCATGACCATTTTTGCAGAGACATGTAAACTATTTTCACTCCTCTTTGTCACCCCACATTGCTCATTAGCAGCACAACAGCATTTCACTCACCGAAAGCCAACAGTGTCTTAGTTAACCTGCATGTGACAGAGTTACAGGGAAAATGCTCTTTTTGATCACATTCATTAAATACATGTGATTTTCCATTCCATTCTGTAGACCTTTAGGAGCCCACAGGAAGAATAGCTATACACTATATACAGACAGGAAGAGTTGGATAATGTCCTTATGATAAAAGAAATGAGGTGCAAGTTTCTTTGGTTTGGTCCTTTTGGTCCAGTGTTACTGTGGAATATTACTGTGATTAGGCATGGGCAGTATAACAATACATTAACATTAGCGTGATAAATTACTCCATGATATGCTTTTCTGAGTATAGCATGGGTATCATCAGTGCTTCTAGAGTGGCAAACCACTGCATGACATTTTAGACCAATTACAAAGAGCGTGTAAACAACAGCCCGTGCACAATAACTTCATAAATTGCGTAGTAACAAGTTGTAAATTGGATGTCAGCCCATTTTGCTAATGAAATAAATTCAGCAATATTGTTTCTGTAATAATATTGTGAGTCAGGAGAATCAAGATTTGGAATGGTGCATTGTTCTCATGTTTAATTTTTTTCTTGAGGTCTATTTATGACGCTTGTGTGGGTTTATGTACCAAAAACTGTAGTGCTGAGTCATAAACCATTTTCACTTGACCATTTCCTAACCTTGCTTTATGCTCTACAATTAAATAGTTTTTTCTTCAGGGTGCTGAAGAACGGGACTACCTCTTCAGCACCCCGTGTTTTGGACAGCAGGAGACAGCATGGAGCTGGAGCTCAGTCGGGTGAGTAACACTGGAGAAACAGGACGACAGCACTAACCTCTAGACCTCGCGATGTGTCTCCCTCCTCCCTGTTCTACTTCCTCTCCCTCTCTCCTGCCTCGTAGGGAACTGAGCTGCTCCGCTGGTAGCTCCTAACTAGTGATGGCACAGGCACAGCAGCTCTTTTAGATGATTTTAATCATTAGAATCAGTTCACTAAAAAGATTTGTTCAAAAGATTCACCGTTCACCTAACTGATACACGGCTGAACGGTTCATGTTTCAGTTTAGTTCACGGCTTCCGGGACCAAGAGACGAGAGTGTTGTAAAAAAATAATGAATAAAAAATATTCAAGTATGCAACTAAATGTTGGGTTTATTATAGGAAATATAAATCACATTACTTGAGTCCATGTGAGTGAGGGGCAGCGCAAACGTGAATCACATCCTCAGCAACAGTTCTCTGGGTGGCAGCGCGAATGTGAATCACAGTGTCAGTACGTTCAGTGAACGAATCAGTGAGTGAACGGGAGCCCTCAGTTCAGTGAACAAATCACTGATCAAGCACAGTTAGAGTCGCAATAAGATTCTTCGCCACCAGATTTGCGGGTGATTCTGTGATTTAAAGACCACACAGCAGTTCCCGTGCCGGCCTGCACAGTCGCTACTGAGCTCAACTACTGAACTGAGAAAGGAACGAATCAGCTGAGGAAGTGATTTGATTCAGTACGTTCACTCAAATGATTCGTTCATTCGACGACACCACAGTACTCCGAACGCCATCTCCCTGATCTGTGTCGCATGGAAGCCCCTCTCCTGCTCGTGTTCTGTTATGTTAAAACCCTCTGTACTGATCAACTGGCTTTCCTGTATTGTGTCTCAGTCAAACGCCGAACTGAAACACATCAATTCAACAAAACCTGTGTGAGGCTAAATAGGTGGATAATAGTCTAAATAATTGGATAAATGCAAAGTGCATTTTTGTGACATGACAAAAGCAGTGAATCTAAAGCAGACTGTCTCCATATATGGACTGCATTGACTGGTACGCTTTAAAGATTTGTAAATGTTGTGGAGCTTTTGTTAACACACATCTCTCCATTTTCCGAGAACAAGATGCACACCTGTGTAATGGAGTGGAGTTTATTGTCAGCATCTGAGAATTCATGTTGCTTTTCTTGGCAAGGCTGTTTCCATATTGTCACTGTTGAAAATGAAAAAAACAAGTATCTCTAGAATTGGAACTTTACAGGAGAGGCCAAAATCTCTCTTTACTTTCAATGTAAGTCAATGGAACCAGAAATTTTTCCAAGTGATTTTGAAGCATTTCTATTGGTCCATTCATCATGGAAATTGTACACCATGTAAATGGCAGCTGTCCTGTTCCAATGATGTAGAAAAATGAAAATCGACAAAAGTGGAGATACATGGTTTTTATTGGACAGAGATGATATATGGACTGCATGAACTTCTGAAGAGTTGGGAATTGTTTTTTTTACAGCCAAGAATATTCCCTCCTCTGCTTCCCCCCCTAACAGCTCAACACAAAGTCATAACATTTTACACACAGAGAGCGGACAGTCTTTTAGTCAATCTGATAGAGTTATTTAGAAAGTATTAATATTTCTACATATTCATATTAATTAAAAAAATATCCAGCTGTTAAACTTTAAGCTTCAGCAATGTTTACATACTATTCCTTCATTTTCAAGTGAGAGAAGATGTGCTTTTTGTGATATGAGCTTTAGAATTTTGTCATATTGCTCACCCACAATTGTGACTATATCAGCTAAAGCATGTCCCTGGAGTTGATGTTGCTCGTTTGCATTGCTGGCGTAGAGCGGGCATTATGCCTAGATACAGATACGAGTCTGTCCCGGAGTCTTCCTACGCTCGTCTGAGGGGCGCGAGCGCTAACAGCCTGTGCCTGAATTTGGCTGGCTTGACGGCACAAAGGAGGCTGTTTGTTCGCCCCCCGACAAGCTTGCTTTTATTTGCCCAGTCCATCCATCTTATAATACCACTTTGTACCTCAAGAGACGATAGAGAGCCACTGCAGTGTTAAGTCTGCCATCAGTCCAACATGATAGGATGAAGAAGCAGCACTGCCCTGATGGGGTGTTCTAACCTCTTGACAATCAAGAGGTGACTGTAACGTTAGTGCTCACGGTTAGATCATTTTAGAACAGATAGACACTGAAATTATCAGTATATGTAACAATGGCTGAAGAGCTTGACAAGCAACCTTTATAACACTAGCTGCAGCTCAAACATGTCAAAAATGCATGCCAACAAAAGAATTTATATAAATAAAAACTAAACAAAGGGTGTTGTTTTTCACCACTTGAGATGATCTTGGTGAGTAAAGACATGAAGTATTCTAGATTTGTTAGGTTCCACTCAAAACAGTACAAGTTATAAATTTTCAGGAGATATTTTTGAGTAAATATAAGAGTTTCCAAAGCTGAAGTTTCGAAAAAATAATTAAATGATATAGAAAAAGTGGGACGTGTAATATCTGGTAGACCACTAAAACTGTCCCCATTACATAAATAGTACCTAAAGCTTTCATTATTGAGATAAAAGAACATCAAGCTCCACTCTTGTTTCAGATCTTAATAACAATCCAAAGGTGTTTCTGTTCATTCTTCCACTGTGATAAGCCAACTCAGTGCTATGGGTCTGAAAGAATGTGTAGGAAGCCCTTACCGAGGAAGTGAAAGACGTTGAAGTTGCTCTTAAATTATGAATATGAACCGGTCACCCCAGAAGAGCCCAGACAACAGCACCACTGAATGTGTACTTAAATGCAAGTTCTGAGCCTGCTACACATTAGACATATATATATATATATATATATATATATATATATATATATATATATATATATATATATATATATATATATATATATACCAGCACATACATACACCAACATACCACCACGTTAGTGTTACTGGTGGAGTAAGACCTGCTCTATGATGGTCCTGTGGGGGTCTTGACTGTTGAAGAACAGGGTGAAAAGGTACTGACAAATATACAGAAAAATAGATGGACTATAGTCTGTAATTGTGAATCTACATAGTGCTTCTATATGGTGAGTGAAGCTGATAAACTGGAGAAGGATTGTAGAAACAAGCATGTGTGTGTGTGTGTGTGTATTCTGACATTGTGTGTGTCGGTGTTTCCATTCAGCCCAGTCTTTATTTACTTTTGTTTTCTCATAGGGTTAATGGGAGAAGCCCATTCTCCCACCGAATGCGCGTTTGCGTGCTTTCTGAGTGCAGGTGTGTTCGAGCTGGCCTTGTTTTGAGCTCATCATGACTCACAAGCTTTTTAGAATAACCATACAGAGAGTTTAGCTTGGCCTGAGTGAGGGAGAGGGAGAGGGGAAAAAAGATATTGTCTCTAAAGCATAGAGGCTTGGCGCTGAATTATATGTAGAGACAATGTAAGAAGGTGACACCTGTGAAGCTCTCATATGAAGCTACAATATATGTCCAAAAATATTTGGACACCCCCTCCAAAAGTGCTTTAAAGTACACCAGTTGCTGACCCTGCCATTCAGTCACAACAGCTTGCATGATCTCCTTAGAAAAGCATTAACAATACAATGGGATGCACTAAAGCAGCAACAACACTGAGTTGTGGAGCAGTGCAACTGCATTTTCTGGAGTGATGGGTCTCTTTGAGATGAAATGGAGTGGAGGTTGTGATCCAGAACTTCCTGTGATCCAGATCATCCAACATCAGTACCTGACCTCACTAACGCTCTTGTGTCACAGCAGTGTCCTACCATCTAGTGTAAATAATGGCTTTGAAACTTTATTGATCAGTACTTGATTACCAAACAGGACACAGAGCCTGCAGAGGGAAAAGATGAGTCTCACAACTTTTACGTCTGGGATAAAACGTATAGCAATATTCTCTTAAATTTCAAAATAACACCTTAAACAAGGCTTACCAGTTATGTTGTAGGGTTTATGACTTCCATAGGAACAAAACCTGGTTTTACAACAGTAAAATATGTTTTTTTTCCTCTCCTGAAAAGTTAACATTGATGTAACAAGCGATGTAGAAGTTAACAT
Organism: Megaleporinus macrocephalus; assembly: GCA_021613375.1. Lineage (NCBI taxonomy): Eukaryota > Metazoa > Chordata > Actinopteri > Characiformes > Anostomidae > Megaleporinus > Megaleporinus macrocephalus. The sequence goes on along the minus strand of CM038728.1, from coordinate 20,439,825 downwards.
AGTTGTTACCGTACAAATTGTAGTAGTAATCAATTAGTCTTACGCAGGGCTGTAGTAAAGGCCAACTTTGTTATGCCCAATGCGAGTAGTCGAGATCAAACCAAAAAATTTCATTGTTGGCTATATTGCTACAGATTCACTTGGGACAACAGATTGAACACAAGAAATTTTGCTATTTGCATTTTTCTAAACTGTTAAGATAAAATTAAAAAATTACATAATTAATTGATAACATAAATTATTTCATTTGTATTCTACCTAGATACGGAGACAAGTGTTTTTAACGTTTAATAGAATTTTTATAGAAAGTTTAATAAAAGAGACTTTTGTTCAAGTAATTCTGGAATATTTCTATTTGTCCAGTTTTTAATGGAATCACGCTATGTCAAAGGATATTGACAATATTCTCAATGTACAGGTTCATGTTTCTATTTCTTTTTCATTAGTTATGATGTTAAGAACTGCTAAAAAAGAATGGGATATTGTTTTTCCTGCAAAACAATTTGGTACTTTTTTTTGGGACCTCTTTTACAATTACCAGATGGAATTATGAAATTGATTGAAAGTTTACACTATAGTCTCCAACAATCGTGCATCAGCACCCCAAATTTCTTGCTACTTGGTGCCAGCGGAATGAAACCCACCAGTTGCCAACTGACTAAATAAAACACAACAGACACAGTAATTTGGATTCGAGTTGCTTAAGTAAAAGTAAGTGCATGTTTTGGCCAAGACCAAAACGAGTCTAAGTGCAAATACTGTCGAGTCCAAGCCAAGTCTGAGACAATAAATAAAAAATCTGGACTACAGCACTAAGAATAGAAACTGAGTAATAAACCTACAATTCAAATGGTAATGAGAAATAATGCAGTGTTGTTATATTGTAATAATGTGCATATAATATAATAATATGCTTGTTATAAATACATTGCAATATTCTGCTTTGACATGATGATACATTTTCAATGACTTATACACATTTCGCATGCATCGCTGGTCTTTGAGTTCAGTTTGACCCCAGGCTGTTTTATCTGTATGCTTTTGAATGATTGTTTTGAATGATAATGAGGTCACTATAACATGCAGCAACTTTCCCCTGTAATTCCCTTTGTGATGCTTCCTGTTGAAGGGCCTGTTTAAAATAAAACAGTATATGTCTATATGTGCTGTATCTTCTTCTATGCTGATGCCACATTGGTGTCAGAAGAGGGATTATACTGGAGAATTGGAGTAGTGCTCAGCAGGAGACAGTGAAGGGCAGGGATAGAGGGTGTGCATCCATCTGGCATGCTTCAGCAGTGAGGACGCCTGTACTCTGCACAGCTGCAAGTTGTCACCGACATCATGGCTGAACAGTGGCCTTCACCACGACACAGCTGCACTAGGTACTGAAGAGGACCTACATAGAAAGATCCATGCAAACTATTGCCTTAATTTTTTTGCTTTTGTATTTTTTTAAATGTAAGCCCACTCAACCACCACTCAAATAAATCAATTTCCATACATCAAATACTATATTATATAAATATGCATTTATTAAAAGTACAAACAATAAACAAGCAACAAAAGGACACACATATACAATCCACAGTTAAATGAAACAAAGTGTATTGCTTACAAAAAAAAATAATATACAAAAGTTGGTCACCTGAAAGTCATCGAGCAACATACAAAATATCTAAATTAACATTTTAACATTTGATATGTGAAATGAACAGAGCAGTGACATCCAACAAAAACACATTTGAAATTCCTTCTGTGTGAATGAATTAATTGGATTTATAACACTTGATGCTTTTTCATTTGTGGGGTGGGGAGGAGGGGTGAACCCTTACCTTTAAGTTATCTGGAAATTCACAAGCATAGACAGCATTCAAAAGTGTGACCTGTTAACAATTAAGTAATGTACATTACAACTAGGAACCACATATTTTTGTCAATATCAATATTATGCTTAAAGCAAAATGCATAAAGCATTTTTATCAATAAATTAAAGTTATAGCTAACAACATTATGATTCAAAGAATAGCCATCCAGCTCCTTGTATGGCTGCTACAAACAGCATAGACCAGCGTAGCTGGTCACCAGCAAAACTAGAAAGTTTCACACACTGACATAAAACTTACAGTAAGCAGAAGTAGTTAAAGAGCTAATCAGTTGAATCAGCTGTGTTGGGTAAAGAGAAATCAACAAATGTGCGGGCCAGGATTGAGAAAATAATGGTTTCTAATCATTTATCCACTTAAAATAAGACAACTGTTTACATCATAATTTAATCACACACCGCCAGCACGTTGTGCATGCATTTTATGTACATAGCCAAATGAATATTGACATTCTGAACCACCTCAATCATATTGTACGTGTGGAATCTGCTCACCTTGCCAATATTGGGCTACCAATATCAGGTCACTACATATAAACTGCATGGTTTACTGGACTTTGCTATTATGTCACACTAAGCCTCAATTCACAAGCTATTATCTATCTGCTCTCGCATTCGCTTCAAGATGAAAATATGTTACTTTATTATTAGAAGTATTAATATTAATAATGAACACATGATTAGCGATACATATGTTCTGTACTGTGATTTTAAATGCTATCTATTAGATTTAAAAGCTATCTATCTGGGCAATACGTGTTTATCTGCTCAGAAAAACACTAATATTAGAATATAAACAAGTAGTGTTTTATATATGTCAGTGTGTACATTAAATCATTTCCAAATCTCTCCTCATGGTGAGCTAGAGTTATTGCTGACTAATCAGTGTTTCATTATGTTTTGTTAAGTTTGTGTCCTGGCATTCAGCGGGACTGTCCTCCCGTACTGCTGTAGGAAGACTGACCATCAGGGCCTCTTCCTAACCTATCACCTGTGCATTTTTGCCAACAGCAACACCCTCAATTACATCACTGTGCCAACCAGATGTACCAGCATTGAGATAGGATGGGACTGTTTCAATTCACTCCAACAATCAGAGACTGCCTCGGTCAGAGACTGGCTCTACCTGTACAGTTTCTGAAGCTCTGCCATCCAGACCTCAAACAGAGACGATTTTCTTTGGTATTTAGCTTGATTAAACTGTAAATACTGTTTGACCAGAGGAGGATGGGTCTCCCCTTGAGAGTCTTGGTTCCTCCCAAGGTTTCTTCCTCAAGTCTGACAGCGTTTTTCCTTGCCACTGTCGCCTCTGGCTTGCTCACTGGGGGATATATGTTGTAACTGTCTGTTTTCAAACTTCTGTAAAGCTGCTTTGTGACAACATAATTGTAAAATCACTACATAAATAAACTTGAATTGAATTGAATTTATTGTATTGTCATACAGTGTTTCCATAAAGAAAAAAAAACAAGATATTGTTAAATAATGTGCTTAGGTGGTTAAAACAGGACTACATTTTTCCATTCTTGTCTAGTCCATCAAAGTTGCCACCATGTTTACAGCCTTCTTCTTTCTGGACATTGTGTAAGACAGTGAAACAGTTACTAAACCAGGCCTCACTGTGGAACTGATGACCACTGGGGGTCACACACACACACACACACACACACACTCACACACACACACACACACACACACACACACACACACACACACACACACAAACACACACTCTTTAATGAGATGTATGTGTGAACTGGTCCTGGTTCAGTTGTTCGGAGCATCTGTGGTTCAGAAGCAGGCCAGGGCGAAGAGAGGAAGAGGGAAAGAGAGTTTTATGCAAAGTGGAGCCGGGGTGACGCAGGGGTCCGATAAGCTGCATTTGAATTGGCTCACAAACACCTCAAGGACAGAGCTGTTACATCATTATGCTCACATTCCAGAGAGAGAGAGAGAGAGAGAGAGAGAGAGAGAGAGAGAGAGAGAGAGTCTGTCCTGAAACTAAGTCTTAATCAGCAGAAAGGCATGTTGGGAGGCTCTTCATCATCACATTGACAGAGCTGCTGATCCTGTAGCTGTGAGATTCCTGTCACTCACACAGTAACTGGCCAACTTTCCACTCACACTCAGCCGGTACATAAAGACACGCAGCCGGACAGCACATTTTACACACTCCTACTTTTAATCCATCCTCTCACTAGTACAGCAGTCCTCAGTATGGCTGCGTTTAACATCGCAACATAGGGTGAAGACACTTAAGACAAATTATTATTAGAGCCTGACTCACATCAGCCAGTCATCAGTTATCATCTGACCCTTCAGTTTCACACTATGTGGGGTAAATAAATCACACTAACACATTCCCAGCACTTTTTAACAGCTAACATTATATAAATAACATTATTTGCTCTTTAATTAGTTAAAGCTGTCATTCATTTTTATTTTTTATATTAGTTACCTATTTAAATAATGTGCTACACTACACAGTAAGAGGTATCTAGTTACAAAACACAATAAACACATTGGCAAAAGTACTTTATACACTATATGTGAAAATGTGTAGGTGTGCAAGTCTGATTCCAACCTGAAAGTGCAATATTTATAATTAAGTATGTGTCACAGCAATAAAATACACAGAATCTACCATAAGCTGAGATGTTGCAGTATTTGTTTTTAGAAAAAAGGACATATGATGAAATCTTGCCGTCTGCAGCAATGCTCAGATAATTAGCCCAGCAACGCTACATAAGGATGCCTGGGTGTCGTCGATCAAAATACAAAGTGCTGTTATATCCTGTAATGTATTGCTGTGCTTCTATCATGTTACATATTATAATGTTTTGTCAATATTGTGTACTTAGTATGCTTTGTCAGTTTTGTATATACAGTGAAAATACAGTGAAAAACTGTGAAATTTAAAAACTCTACACTACATAATACAGCACAGAGATTTTTTTCAGACAACACACCAGCGAAACAGCGGAACCAAAACATTCAGTGTAATTGTATAAAAAAATAAGGAACTGAAAGGAAACTTTGCATGTTCTGGAAAACTGTTCAGTATCTTGTAAGTGTTGTAAGTGTTGTTGTGTGCATATGTTTGCCTGTCTATGTGTTTGCAGTACTTACAGGACTTATAGGAGCTGGTGGAGTCCAGACAGACCCTCAGGGTGAATGAAAGCAATGCCATTACCTGCCAAACGCCTACAGAGAGAGAAAGAGAGAGAGAGCGAGAGAGAGAGAGAGAGAGGTAAAGGTAAAAAGATTCATGGCATATGGAAGAGTGGGGCACAAAGGGGCAAAATGTACCATAGATATTTTACATTTATGTAGGGCCAAATAGAATGTGTTTTCAGTCAGAGTCTTGTATTCCTATCTGCGTCACTAATCAAACAGATGCTGTACTTCTTTACCCTAAAGATATTCTTGTAGCAAAATATAATTTTTTTAATTCTGTTATTTTTTTACTGAATTGTAAGTCACAGAATTTGCACCTACATTACATCTATACTATATTAATAATGCTTTTTTCAAACATGTTTCTGTGCTTTCAGGTTTACTTTATTGTTAATTTGAACTAAAACTTTAAAATTCTCTTAAAGTTTTAAATTGTGGCAGTCGTGGAATGGAGATTAGGGAACCAGCCTTGTGACCGGAAGGACACGAATGAAGTGCCCTTGAGCAAGGCACCTAACCCCTGACTGTCCCCTGGGTGCTGTGGTAGGGTGCCCACTGCTCTGAGCAGGTGTGCTCACTGCCCTCTAGTGTGTCTGTTCACAAGTGTGTGTATATATGTGAGCGTTTCACTGCATGGATGGGTTAAATGCAGAGATCTTAAATTTAATAATAAAAGTCTATCTATCTATCTATCTATCTATCTATCTATCTATCTCTTAATTTTGAAACAATAAGACGGTAGTTGAGTTTCATCAGTTAGACTTTGTAGTACTACAACAAATGATAAGAATGGCTGAATATGAAATACTTTCAATTAGCAAAAACTCTTAAAATAGGCATCATTTTTGGAATGAATTCCTTCACTGTGATGGCACATATTCTGTTTAAAGATTTTAATTCTAATATCTGAATTCAAGTATTGGAACTAGCATCAGGAAACAAAAAGTTGGATCGGTGCATCCCAAGTGTTAGTTTGTTAAAGAGTACTGATAGCTGATTCTTTAAATACAGTGCGTCAGTTCTAACTTGGCTAGCCTCGAATCGATTGAGAAAATGTATTATGATGTTATATTTTATCGCTGTCCAGTAAAAAACAAGTATCTCCAAAGTGACAACCTTACAGGATAGGACAAAAACTGTTTTTTCCAAGCTATTCTGGAGCATTTCTATTGGTCCACTCATCATGAAATTTTTACACAGTGTAAACGTCAGCTGTTGTGTTAAAATGGTATGGAAATGCTTTATACTATGTTGTTTAAGGTAAATTTTGTTATAACATATTATTGGCACAGTAACATCCACATTCACATTTAATTTATGTTTTGTATTGACAGGTTTGAGTCTTTTATTCACACATTCGCCAATTTATTTTATATAAAGTGACAAAAACTTGGAAAGTCCATGAACTCTTTGCACAGAACAAGCCTGTACACCAACCTCTGTTCATCAATTTCAAATCATGATAAAAAAATCTCTTCTCATTATGCAGTTTTCTGAGGGTCCTATAGGCTCACTGTAGTCATTCATCAAGACACAATGCTACTGGTTGTTTCCTCCATTGCACTCTTTCTGGTTTGGCCAAGTCTCAAAGCAACCAGCTAGGGTCACACATACACACACACACTACATACAGGGGTTAGACAATGAAACTGGAACACCTGTCAATTTAGTGTGGGAGGTTTCATGGCTAAATTGAACCAGTCTGGTGGCCAATCTTCATTAATTGCACATTGCACCATTAAGAACAGAGTGTGAAGTTCAATTAGCAGGTAAGAGCACAGTTTAGCTCAAAATATTGCAATGCACACAACATTGTAGGGACATACCAGAGTTCACGTCTTTTGTTGGTGCACGTCTTGCTGGTGCATCTGTGACCAAGACAGCAAGTCTTTGTGATGTATCAAGAGCCACGGTATCCAGGGTAATGTCAGCATACCACCAAGAAGGACGAACCACATCCAACAGAATTAACTGTGGATGCAAGAGGAACTGTCTAAAAGGGATGTTGGGGTGCTAACCCGGACTGTATCCAAAAAACATAAAACCACGGCTGCCCAAATCACAGCAGAATTAAATGTGCACCTCAACTCTCCTGTTTCCACCAGAACTGTCCGTCGGGAGCTCCACAGAGTCAATATACACGGCCAGGCTGCTATAGCCAAACCTTTGGTCACTCGGGCAAATGCCAAACGTTGGTTTTAATGGTGCTTCAATCTTAGGCTGTGGACAATGTGAAGCATGTATTGTTCTCCGATGAGTCCACCTTTACTGCTTTCCCCACATCCAGGAGAGTTACGGTGTGGAGAAGCCCCAAAGAAGCGTACCACCCAGACTGTTGCATGCAGAGTGAAGCATGGGGGTGGATCAGTGATGGTTTGGGCTGCCATATCATGGCATTCCCTTGGCCCAATACTTGTGCTAGATGGGCACATCACTGCCAAGGACTACCGAACCCTACACCATACTAATAAATTATTGTGGTCTAAAACCAGTTTCATTGTCCAACCCCTGTATATACACACATACATCCGCCAGTGCTGGGCAGTTAGCTTCGCTGACCTCTGGAGATGAAATCCCTGATCTCTTATTTGCCTGGAGCGTGTGTAATCTGTGTTCTGTGGTCAATGAGCTCTGCTGGAGTTTGCCAACAGCGCAGTGCTGGCCTGGCCGGCTTCAAGAACAGCTGTGCAGTCAGCCAGTGCTGCGACCATGAAATGAAATATACTGGCTATTAGCATCAGCCTACAACTCCCATATCAGTGCATCTATTGTTACTGTATGTATGGTGGTCAGTAACTACGTATATATTTACTAGTAACATGCATTTAAGTACTATTCTGATGGATTTGTTACCCCAGCATTTTTAAAAGATAACAGTTTCACTCCTACTGAAGCCAGCTACATTTCAGAACTTTGCACTTCATTACTAATTTATTTCTGACAAAGCCTGCTCTATGAAAAACTCATTAAGGTGGTTTGCCAGGTAAATGTCTACGACTATCAGCTCAACACTGCATAGGGCCTTTCGTCGGCATTGCTTTTGCATATCACGCAGTGACATCTAAGATGGCCAGTGCTATTACAAGTGTTGATGCTCCGGCTTTATTTCTGGCCTTATCACTTCCACAGACAGGATTTAGCCTGGCGTTGGGTTTCACGCTGCTGCTTGGCAAAGATATTTCTAGATCGCCGTCAAGCTGTTTTTTAAAATGTGCGGGCCGCACAGAAAGACCCACTGCACTGTGGACATTCTGATGCTGCCTGACATCTGACAAGCTATATATCTTTGCTTACATGTTCTTATCTAACTTGTCTAACTCATCCCAGCTCCCTACAGGCACACTTTTAAAGGGCCAATATCACAGAAAACCCTTTTTTCTTCGTGTTGTCTTTGCATAAAAGACTTTAATGTTGTAGTATGTGTGTCCTGTTAGTTTCAATATAAAAAAACAGTCTGTTTTGAATTAATTGTTTCTGTGAAACATACATATATCAGTCTATTTAGCCTACAGTAGTTTGACTGAACCCTTGTTATAATGAGTTTTGCTTTGGGAATGAGGCACAATACAATGATTTCCAGTGAGAGCAGAAAAACATTTACACGTGAGAAATCTTGAACAAAGTGAGCTTGAAATACAGACGAGTTTAAAAGACAGGCATGCAAAACTACACAAAAATTAACAACACATGTCAGAGAAAGAAATAAAATATGAGAAAAATGTAGGATGGTCCCTTTAACCTGAAGGTTAAACTTGAACCATAGCTAAGTCATTCAAAGTTTAATATGAGCTATGTTACTGTTAACATGTTCATTTCTTAGATGAAACAGGTTTGAAAGCCTCCAACTTGCAGATGTCAAAGTTTAATTTACACTAAAATGAATACCAGCACCAGCGACTCACAGCAGTGAATGTCATGCATATGTTTTATAAAATGTACATAAGTTTTGTATAACATAGGAACTTGAGTCTTGTCCAAATGAGTGAATTTATGGAACAGAATGAGTTAATAAGAGAAAACAGCATGTGGAAATCTCAGATTTATAGTACACACAAAACAATCTGCTAAAATTCAGCCGCCAGTCTCAGAGGTGTTTAATAAAGCAGGAATATAGCAACACACTACATTGTCGCATACCCCCCTCATTCACCCCCACCCCTCTTCCCCCATGTTCTACTCAAGGAGAGGACTCTTAAGCTGGTTAATGGCCAAAAATTCACTCGCTCCAGTTCTGTCCAAAGAAAACAATAGTCATGTCACAAAACTGCTCTTACAGCTGGCCAGGAGAAGCCTTCAAGCTGAGGTGCTCGCTCAGGAAAAAGTAACAAGAACTCATAAGAAACAGATCAGATTTAGTAAAAAAAATATGACTTTCTGCTTCAGATAAGCTACTCTGCATGGGGTGTACATAGCCCACTCACAACGAGACAGAGTTTGGTCATCTGCGAGTGATAAAACTTATCACAGTGTTATAGAGAATGTTCAGCAAATGTTTATTATTATTATTATTATTATTATTATTATTATTGTTGTTGTTGTTGTTGCTACTATTGTTGTTATGTAGAAACATGGTCAGTCTTGGCTGTTTGACTAGGGTGGTAAAGTTTATGCTACCTTACTCTTGCCCATCATCCCCAGATTCGACAGCACTTTGGGGTACCACGACCACCACAACAACACATGAACAACACAGACCACACTTCGTGCTAATAAGAGGGTTTTAGGAAGACTTATAGATAATACGTAAAGGCGCTGAGTCCAGCAGGGACAGTGCTGAGTCCCTTCCCCGAGCAGTCCGCCCATCCGTCCTCGTCGCAGCAGCACAGGGTCGAGCATGTAGACGGGGTGGAGCGCCCTTGGCCGGCCACGCGCAGTGAGCACAGCCCGTGCACCAGCGCAAGCAGCCGGATGGCCAGCAGCGAGAGGGCATCGTCCCTCTCGTACAGGAGCGTAAAGAGCGACTTCAGCCCGCCGTTTTTCTTTCCGTGGGAGTAAAGGTGAGGGGCTAGCTCCGTCACCTCAAGCCGGAGTGTGACTTTTTTCTAAGCCGCTCGAGTTGAGCAGACCGCGAGTCCGCCTCGTCCGCCTCGCCTCCTCGCACCGCCAGCAACAGCCAACACAAACAGGCTAAACACCTTTCGCTTATTTTCCGTCCTCGTCGCTGCCCCGAACCCGGGAGTCCGGACCGCGCTGGAAGTCTTGGACGTTCAACGCGGGCTACGATAACAGAAGAGCGGCGAAGCACTTCGACAGCAGCCTCGCAGCGTCTTTGACCGCCTCGGATTTGTTTCATGCAGGAAAAATACGGGCAGCTCAGCTGAATGTATCCTCCCCCTGGTTGGTCGCTCCGCCACCCGCAGCGATAGGACAGATCGGTACAGCGATACGATACTACCTCAGCGTTCAACACCGCGATACCTATACAACTATACAAATATACAGATATACAACCTTTTATTCTCGAGTATTTGTGCTGGAAAATTATTTTGCATACTGGATTCACTTCAACAAAAAACAATAAAATTACTTATGTTATTATTTAGTCTATTATTATTTACTTTATTTATTAACTTGTACCACTGTATATGTTTATTTGTTAATTATTCTCATATAAGCTTTTGAAAAAGAAATAGAGTTCTAAAACAGATTATTAAAAATATAATTTCATATATTAATATTATTTTCTAATTTTACAAAAAGTTATTTTTTATTATTGTTATTATTATTATTATTATTATTATTATTATTATTATTATTATTATTATTTATAATATGGATATAATTAAATTAAGTGCTATGACAGCGGCACCTGACAGTAATGCACTAACTTCCAATATCCTTGTGTTACTAGGCCATGATACACTGTAATGCTAAAGATAATAATGACAATAATATTGATGAAGGTTAACAGTAACAGAAAAATGTATTTAATTAAATAATGAATGAAACAAAGAGAGATCGAATTTTAATTATATAATTCCAGTCTATAAAACTGATTGGCTGAGATATGCCATTGTAAAATACACACATATATTACCACCTTACAACAACTAATCTCTTACAAAATAATCTCAATGGAATAGGCTTTGATCCTAATGCTAGGTGGACTTGTTTAGTTCTCTAGAACTAGTCAGAGGGCTAGCAGGCTAAAAGTAGGAACACTCTAAACAACTCCATCTTAATATTACAAGCTTGAATTAAAGTAACACTTAAAATAGGGTTTTATTGAGCGTTATTGAGGGTTCTTTTATGAATCATGAACACTCAAAGATCACTGAAATCCAAACTTTGATTGATTAAAGGGTTCTTTGCATTATGGAACTGTTCTTCAGATTGATGGAAAATGTGCTTTATATGATTCTATATTCTATTTGCTATTGTTACAATGTCATTTTAGTTTTTTATGTTATTTTAGTGTTTATGGTGTGTATATAACAATTTTCTTTACTAAAGAACCCTTAAATTCCTACACACTGCACTAGGTAGGAAGTATGGAGCCATTGGAGATTCTGATCCAGTAAGGGACGCCATTGGATAGGTGCTATATAAGACTCGGGGGTTCTCTGTAATTGGGTCATGTAAAAGATCTTCTAAAGCATTTTTTTACGTTAAACAGTGCTATATTTATTATTCTCCTTATTCAACATTTACTTTGCAATGAGACCATACTCTATTACATTTCTTGGTGGAAGGCCAATACTTGGTCAAATTATTATTAATAACAAATTACTTTCTGGAAAAAAAAAATAGTAGAGATCATATTTTATGTTGGTTGCCATTTTACTAAAGCAATTAGCCCTGACAGGCCATGTGTTACTGTAATTTTATACAATTTCATAAATTTCTTAAAAGTGTCCACTGAGCCTAATTAGAGGTGGAATTAAGTTCCACAGTTTAGAAGCATAATAAGCGAAAGGGGCTTCTCCACGTCATACCCTGCCGCACTTAATTATTCAGCACTACTAGAATAGGCCGCAATACTACCTTGTAGTACTACCACAGAATGCTATCCTGTGATACTAACCTACACTCACAATACTGCAATGTTCTATATGAAGCTACATGAAATTTTCCAACGCTTCCATACCGGCTCCTCCAACACTAGCTGTTTATTCAAACCACTGCAGTACAGCAAACAAGTCAAGCATGTTCATACTAAACTAGATTTTAATGAGCTCTATGCATTGGGTGCTATTCTAGAGGAATGAAGTTTATAAGTGACTATTGACAATTAATTATTAACACCTTATTATGCATTATGAGATGTCGTACTATTGCTCTTTCTGTCTCTGACTTGAAAAGTCGTTGAGAAGTTTCCCATAGGGTACACACAGGCACCCACACACACACTCCACTGTATCAATGCTAGGATTAAGTATTCTGACTCACAGGTGGACATGCCAGATAGAAGCAGAGGGGCTTAATTTTTGGCCAGTTTTCTTCTCAGCTCTAATATCTTCCATATATGTCACCTCACTCCGATACAGTCAGTGCTCCACTGACGTCAGGCTTTTCTCAACCCACTAGAGCTTGTTTTTACAGGCGCATATTTGTCTAGACTTTGCAGCATTATCTTATCTTCTAATGTTACGCCCTGCACCATTATCATTATTACAACTGACTGTGTTATTTTGCAGAGTAGTTTTTAATTACTTTCTTGCACTGCATGGGTGCCTTGAGCCTGCATTGGCAGATTAAAAGTGATTAAAAGAGTAAAAGTGATGGCATTATATTTTCATTTTAGCCATTGGTGTTAGTGTTATATTCGTAATTGGAAAATGAAACAGTTCGGAATAGTACTGTGTAGGTAATTCATAACCTAGTCTATACTGCTTACACCCAGCAGTGTAGTGCGGACAGCGTCCTGTGACCACTGATGAATGACTAAAGGATGATCAACACAAACTGTGCAGCAACACCTGAGCTTACACTGAGTGGACTTAGTGTTTAAAAACCTCCAGAAGGATTGCTGTGTCTGATCCACTCATACCAGCACAACACACACCACCACCATATCAGTGTAACTGCAGTGCTGGGAATTGTCCACTTCCTGGCTGATTATTGAAGAACAAAGTTGGGGATGGGGGCAAAGTATGCAAAGAAACAGATGTACTATAGTCTGTAATTGTAGAACTACAAAGTGCACCTATATGGTAAGCAGAACTGATAAAATGGATAATGAGTGTGTGAAATGAAGTGGTTGGTCGGGGTACATTGAAGTGAGCATTACACATACAAGACATATTTGTGCTATCAACAAAATTGGTTATACATTGGTTATTATTCAAATGTATGATAAACTGATATATAACATTTTAAATAAAATTCTTTTCTGTTGTTTTCATAAAGCCAATGGGTCTTTACATAATATATATTATAAATGTTTTGACAATTTTACGTCCCTAGCTTATACATTTGTGTTAAAATTACTTTAATACAAAACATTAAAAAGATCATTCCTTTCATCACCAAAAAAGACACACCAAAATAATTTTTTCATTTTCATTTTTCATAATGATTCAAACATCCATATTTTGCTACTTTGGCATTGTCCCCAACCCAGTCTTTAAAACTACTGGGCCCCAATAAAATGCTAAAAAGTGATCAATTTATGAAAAAGATCACAATATGACTTTCATAATAACTTAAAAAGAAACAAAATGTACGATTTAGTTTCATATTTGTACAACCTATGCATATTTTTGAGCAATATATTATCGTCCCCAACATTATTGTCATTACCGCAACAGCGTATGACTTATGCAGGGAATTATTTAAAGGTAGCACTTGTTTATGTTGTAACCATGGAAACAAAGACTCACAAAGGAGCACATGAAAGCCAATAGTGAAGAGTGACATTTTAATGTCTGGAAATGGGAGTAATTGAATCATGTATTGCTCATGATCATAGAGTACATTTACTCAGCGTCATTATCAGCACTTTACAACAAAACATTACATTTACACATTTTATATATATATATATATATATATATATATATATATATATATATATATATATATATATATATATATATATATATATATATATAGTCATATTTTTTTTACTAAATCTGATCTGTTTCTTATCCACCAATTCTTCTACACTGGATGACCAGCGTACCTACGTCAAAACACAACATATTGTCACTGTCAATGGAACCTGGAGCATTTCTACTGGTCCCTTCATCATGAATTTTTGCACAATGTAAAAGCTGGTTTTATATGCTGGTTTTCGTGGTCATCAGCGGTGCTGGTCTATTCTGTTTCTATGTAGCGGGGTTGAACAAAACTTTACCTAGGAGACCCAATCAAGGCTTAGTGAAGACATCAAACCCAAATAGAACAAATTATGCATTGCTTGGTTGTGCTGATGTGGAAAAAAAAGCCCAAGCTCTAAACATAATGAACAACATCCCTTTTCCCCCTAATTTCCTTAAACAACCAACATTATTTCCAATCTGATTTGGCATTTGGTGGCTGTAGATCAGGGGTGTCCAATCTTATCCACAAAGGGCCGATGTGGCTGCAGGTTTTTGCTCCAAACAGGCTCGAGCACACCTGATTCTACTTGTTTAATCAGATCATCTCAGTCTTCCAACTGCTAATCAGCTGTATTCCTGCTTTGTTGGAATGAAAACCTGCAGCCACCCCGGCCCTTTGTGGATAAGATTGGACACCCCTGCTGTAGGTAATGCAGAGAGCCCAACAAATGACAACATGCAGTGAATAACAGGCTCATGCCGCCACCCTGTGGGAAGACGCAGTCAGGCGTGTGTGTGGAGTGTGCAAGTGTGGAGCGCGTGATCTCGGTAAGAAAGTCTTATTCTGACACCTGCTGGCTGGAATTTGGTATTACACCCAGTCCATCAAAGTCTCTGCTGCAGGCTCACAGAGAAACAGCGGCATGCAGTGGATGACGTGAAGACACAAATCAGCTTGTAGTGGTGCACTGGTCTCATTTTTTTGATGACATTGCTGCTTGAGGTACAAAGTGGTAGATAAGAGTAGATATCTCCACAACATGATACACAGAGGTCTTTAACATACCATCAAAACTGTTGTTTACTGGAGTTATAAACTAACAGTCCAACATGCCATCTTATAGATTGCTCCTTTAAACCACAATGACTTTGTTGAATCCTAACAATTTAAAATGATCCTGTAATATTCCTGCATATGTTGGTTGGGTTCCAAGCACCAAACATCTAATTACTGTGTTTATTTATTAATTAATTTATTGTTTATTTCTTTTTCTTTTTATTATTTTTTTTCTGTTTGCAGGCCGCATCCAGATGTACTAGACACAAAAAGACAATTCTTCAAGGGTTCTTTGGCAACAAAACCGGTTATATATAGAACCATGAACACTCCAAGAACATTTTGAATAACAACAGGTGCTGGTCCATATAGAGGGTTCTATATGGAAAAAGGTGGCACAAAAAATGGTTCCTCTATTGTTGCAAGCAAACATCTTCACCATAGCAGAAGGCTTTTTGGTGCCATATAGAAGCTACAGAACCCTGGAAGAACCATCTATTTTAAATGTGTAAGCTTACAAGTAGCAAACACGAAACAACTCATTCAACTCATCTCCTTCCAGAAACAGGTGACTATATCAGGTTACCGTCTAGCTTTCTAAGCAGTTCAGCTTCTTCTATTTCTTACTGCAGAATAAGTGAGCTAATTAGCATTAGAGCACAACTTCACTGCAGGCTTGTAAACAGACTGAAATACAGAGAACACTGAGAACAAGAGGGTGTTATAGAGGCGGTAAGGCAGGTTTAAAGATATAAAATCATCTGGATATATCAGTACAGACTGACTTTAGAAAAACGGAAAGAAATTAAAATCTAAGAAAATAGTGATTCACTGAATGTACATGGTTCAAATGTGCACATAATTTTCATATATGTAAAAAAAAACAACACTACTGATGTTGGTCCCTGGGGTCCTGTTTTTTTACGATATTACAACAAGTTACTTCAGGGCTAAGCAGCACGGCATACTAACAGCAGTGCCGGGCACATCACCTACAGACAGATCATGGGTCTTCTGAGGCCTTCGGGGGCCAGCATTGTTGGAAACAGTCCAAACTGTAACCACTGCACTAAATGAATGAATTAATTAGCTGGTTGTTTTTATCAGGAGTGCAAGGTTTTCATCTTTATGAATATATTAGTACAAACGAACTTCAGAAAGATGGGAAGAAATAAACCAAATAGGTAAGAAACTAAAAACTGATATAAAAACTATGATACACAGAATGTACCAGGTTCAAATGCACACATCATTTACACATACGTAAAAAAAATTACAACACAATGATTGTGGATTCATGTGAAAATGGTGGACACATTTAAGTATGGCATGTTCAGTGCAGTGCACTTTCCAGTGAAAGAACAAAAAGGGAAAAAGGGTCAATTAAAATGTTTTTGTGATTAAAGACACTGCATATAAAGAGATTTAGTATTAAAGCACGTGCACACATGACATTCTGCATATTGTTGCATTAAAGTTCACTAAAAGACATTAGCTCTGCAATCCGCTTTAACATGCTGTCATCTTTTCCTTATTAGTCATAACAACCTGCTGCTTCAAGGCTGAGTGAGAAACCATTAGCTTGTTTTGATTGTCGTCCATGTGTCCATTTGTTCACTTTCATTTCTAAAGGATTTTATCAAATATAAATGTCTGTACTGAACACACTGCAAAGCCACATTGTTTGGAATTAATAATGGTAATTATGGCTTGGGCTCAAAGTTTGACTAACATAGTAAGTATATAGAGAGTGTTTTCACACTAGAGCTTTTTCCAGACCTAGAGCCACTTACTCTGTGAATTCAGAACATTTGGTCAAGTGTGAAAGCTGTTTTCAAGCATGGGGGCGGTCTAGAGACCCGGCCTCTGGTCCTCCTGAAATCGGTTGTTTGGGGTCCGCTTCCAGGGAACTCTGGAGCGGTTTGCTGTGTGTGTGTGTGGAAGTCTGGGGTTGATTAACTGGTTCACTTTGTAGGATGACTGCTTCAGCCTAATGTGTTACTTGCCTTTTCACGAAAAGGGACATTCTTCCCCGCGTTCGTGTGTTTATATCCAACGACAGTAATAAAAAGCAGGATTGTATCAGGATGTCAAAGTTTTCATCTTTTTTTTGTGTTTTAAGAGTAAACAAAATTAGCGGCACTGTGGCTTCATAGCAAGACGATTCCTGGTCCGGGCCGGTCTTTGTGGATGTTTGCATGTTCTCCCCGTGCTTGAGTGGGTTTTCTCCCACAGTCCGAACACATGCATGTTAGGTCGGTCAGTCACGCTAAATTTCCCATAGGTGTGAGTGTGTGTTGGCCATGTGACAGACTGGCGAACTGTCCATGGCATATGCCGCCTTCACCCAATGACACTGGGATTGGCTCCAGCCCATGTGATTCACTCTAAATTGCCTCTAGGTGTGAGTGTGTGTGTGAGTTTGTGTTGGCCATGCGATGGACTGGCAAACTGTTCATGGTGTACACCGCCTTTGCCCGATGACGCTGGGATTGGCTCCAGCCCCTCTAACCCCAACCAGTGGGATAAAGTAAAGTAAGAGAAAGGATGGATGGAATAAACAAAACCAGCCTTATGAATAAATAATATGCAAGGTTTTATTGCTTGTACACGTTAACAGTTTATGTACATAAAGTCGGACTTTGATCAAGCTGCCTTCTCTTTTTTCTTCACATTTTTTTCCATTTGTTAAAACACGATTTTGTAAACTACGCTGGTTTTATCAAAATACTTAACACAATTCACAAAACCGCACACCCAAACTGCTAAATACCTCATATATCCTGCAAAATGAAGCACTGCAACCAAAACCACATATAGCATTATCAAAATCAAACTTTAGCACCAAATGGCACTCACTTCATTCATATTACCAGATTTTTGTCTAACCAACTACACACTGTTAGGCATAATGAAAAGCACTCTCATCTTTAGCAAGCTCTACTATAATACTAAAATAGTCCAAACTGTAGAAAATTCTTATTTGCAGAGACACACATGCTGCTGTTATTTTTTTTATTTTTCACCAAACAAGCAACATATGCACAGCAGGAGTGAACAAAAATATGCAAACTGAAAAAGAAAATTACAGATAAAATGTGCAGAAAAAATATATTAGTTTACAATGGCAGCTTCCTGTATCCTGGTGAACATTTCGCCCCTTCTTCCACCATGGTTGCATCTCTCAGTAAACAGGAAAAAACAAAATATAGGGCGTGGACAATGCAACCTAAAGAGTTTTCTTCCACAGTAGAGTAAATTATACAGGAAACTTGTACAGTTATTGTATGACATCAGCCAATAATGAAGTAAACAGGTGTCACCCAACTGATACACTATGTTATGGGATGTGCTACAGAAATTTTGGTTACATACATGTACTCCAGTCTAAATGTCTGGATGACAAAGGCGACAGTAAAACGGCTCAGGTTGGGCTGCATTGTCTGTCCAGCCTCTTGCATTGTCAGCGCATGGTTGATGAAATGGTCAACTAAGGTTGTTTAGATTTCATTGGAAAGTTTTTGTCTTCTTTGGCCATGAACACCTCTACCAGCTCTACCCCTACCTCTCACTCTTCCTTTCCCTCTCATTCTCACTCTCCCTCTTCCTCTCTCTGCAACGTCTTCTATTGCTGTTGTATAAAAGGTGCTCACCTGTGGTCTTTTTATAGAGCTTACTTCCTGATTGAAGTTGTAACAATTAACCATTCAGGTGTTTTGGGGCCTGGGGGCACATATATCGGCCAGTTAGCTCAAGTAGTGTCATTTTGAATGGCAGTGTTTTGATATGGCAAACATGTGACTTTATGTCAGATTGTTGTGTGTTATGCAGAGAACAGTGTTCAGTTCAGTTCAATGTGTGTAAAGCAGAAAACGAGTTTAGAGTTTTGGAGACTTGAGAAGAGGTATTGCTCTCTCTGTGTCAGTTTAAATAATTGTGCTATGCATGTCATTTTAGTGTGTTAGCAACTAGAAAAAACTGTAAACCAAACGGAGTTGTAATTCAGAGACAGAAATATTTCTACACATACAATAAAATGCCATTTTGTGTACATGCACTGTAGCATAACTGGACTTCTGTAGTGATCATGTAAACAGTGTACACTGGTAGATTTCTTGGATCAGATTAAGGCCTATAAATCTAAATAAGAAGTGTGAAATGAGCTGGGTTAGATTTCCCAGTGTATGTAGAGCCTCACTCTGATTTCTTTCAGATTTCTCTGTGCATGTGTGAAAACAGACTGTGGCACCGAAAATAAGCAAGCAGCGTTTAACACAGCAACAAACAACATATATTTTTTAGACTGGTGCTCACACCAAATACATGCTTGACAAAATAAAGCATTAGGTTGTAAGCAAAGAGATGATGCATGTATCTTTTACATAACGTGTCTTCTTCTGTGAGTTTATCAGCCAGAAATGTGATTACTGTCTGATTCATACAGACTCTGAGTTTTGCTGTTATCTGATTATTAAGTGATGAGAACACATTCATTGAATAATTGTTTTACTTAATTGATTTAGTCATTAAGTAAATGACTGGCCTGCTTAGTAATCTGTCCCTGATGTTGCCGCTATATAATAACAGGAGCAGTTGAGGGAAAACTATAGTAAGATAATTCACACATCAACATTAACAAGAGCTGTAAAACATGTGTCCACTCTTAACAACAGCAGTTATTCCAGTGATGGTGACCTAAAATGGAACAGCTGAAATGTACAGAGTACAAGCATCCTTGGCTGAAGTGCACTGCTAAGGAAGTTGTAGAATCGTTGGTGCACAGGGGAGGTAGGCAGTGGCCAGATCATGGCTAACAAGCATGATGCGACATTTTATTTGTACTTGGGTGTCTTATATATTTGATTTTTAAATGGTCGTCCACTACTGAGCCAAAGTCCCGCATTTATTGACCCCACAGATACACATTTCAAATATCTGGAGCTTCAAATTCAAAGTACATACAAAAGTAAAAGTCAAGTAAAAATAAGTAAACAGGTTCTTTACAGGAAGTATATTTTAGTGCAAAATTCCTATTTTTTTGCTAAGTCTAACATACTGGAGTAAAAATAAAACATACAGTGCCATTTCCCCCAAAAATATATGTTAGATTCAGCATATAAACAGTAATTGTGCTCCCTATAGAGTATGTGTTCTCATTGTGCATGAGCGCACACATTCACACAAAGCCGGTGATGGAGATATGACAGCGGTTCAACCCAGCACACACAGCAAACCATGATGACTCCCGAAACGCTAGCCGCAGCAAACGAGGCCTACACTCACATCACTAATTACTGTCCCCACGGCTTCACTCATCCCAGCGCAGTGCCACGCCCCCTGGCAGCATGCCCAGTCCCTAACCACACCTAACCACAAACCACTACACACAGCGCCGGCCACCGCCAGCCAGCAATCATCACAAATTTGGGATTTGTTCAGAGTGCTTTCACATGTCAGCCGCTGTAGAGAGAGGAGACGGCCAGCACAGAGCCCACTGACAGAATGAATCTGAATCATATCAGCTTAGATTACACAGAAGTAGTGTCCTACACTCCAACCACCACCAGCCTCTCTGCTTTACTGACACACCACAGCTGAGACACACAAAGCTCTGTTTCCCATTCCTTCAATCTCTTCCTCTCTCTCCTCGCACACTTTATCTTTCTTTCTCCATTGTCTTTCCCTCACTCTCTCTCTCACTCTCTCTGTCTCCCATTCCTTTTTTCCTTTCCTCTATCTTTCTTTCTTCTTTGTCTCTCTCTCACTCTCGCTGTCTCCCATTCCTTCATTCCCTTTCTCTCTACTCTCACGCTCTATCTTCCTTTCTCCTTTGTCTCTCCCTCACTCTCTCTCTCTCACTCTTTCTGTCTCCCATTCCTTCATTCCCTTTCTCTCTCGCCCCTCACACTCTAGCTTTCTTTCTCCTTTGTCTATCTATCTAAAACCTTTTCTGTTTTCTTTCCTCTCTCACTCATTTTCTTTGTCTCTTTCCATATACTTCTAACTCCTATTCACTGTTTATCCCCTGCTTTCTGTATTGCTCTCTCTCTCTCTCCTCGTCTTTCTGTCTAATATTCTGCTCCGCTCTTTCTCTTTCTCATGCTGTCTCTTTTTTGTCTCATTCATTTCTCTCTCCTCTCTCTTGCTGTCTGTTATTCTCTTCTTCACTTTCCATCCCTCTCCCACTATTTTTCATGTAATGCCCTCATCTCTCTCTCTCTCTCTCTCTCTCTCTCTCTCTCTCTCTCTCTTTCTCTAATACCCCCCCTTTTCTCTCTTTATCTCTCATGAACTATTTATTTCTTATTCTGTATTTGTCTCCCTCTTTTTCCCCTACATTCTTTCTATTCCCTTGCTTAATATCTCTCTTACTTCTTTGTTCTCTCATTGAGAGAAATGAAAATGAACTGCACCAATCAGTAGAGAGATTAAAAAGTTGATGGGCAGATGTTGATTACGATCACACTCCATAAAGGTAATGATGAAGCGACGTGTTAGAAAATCTGTCCAAAAGCTGCAGTTTAACTATCAACAGGCATCGACAGCAAAAGACAAGAAAACACAACAGAAAGTCCCTCTCCCTCTCTCTTTCTCTCTCTCTCTCTCTGTCCCTCACACACACATGCATAAACAATAAAGACACAGTAAACTACACTGATCACCCTGATAACAATAAAGCCATTGACTGTAAAGCCCACAGCTAATAGTTGATTACTGAGCTCTCTCTCTCTCTCTCTCTCTCTCTCTCTCTCTCTCTCTCTCTCTCTCTCTCTCCTCTATCTGTCTGGCTCTGATCGACAGTAATCAGATCGGGAAATAAAACCCCTCCTAGCGCGTCACGCTGTGAGCGTCAGACAAATCTCTCCTCCACCCCACCCCTCCGTCATTTAATCCTCGTTATCCAGCTCCAGCCCCGCCAAGGTTGACTCATCCCACTTCCCTCCACCTCATCCATCCGGAGCGTGCCGGATAACTTCTTCCCCCTGGCCCAGAGCGGCAGACGGCCGATAAGACTGAAATCATCACCGTCTCCGTGTGGACAAACTATCTAACTATCAGGGCTTCTGATTTAGTTTTGTTTATTTCTGTTTTATTGTATTTCTGTTTTGGGTAGGGAGGGGTATGGGAACTCATCTCAGAATGCAATGACATTACATGATCAGAGATGACTATAGTCACTACTGCAGGAGTTTAGAATTACAGAAGAATTTCATCACGCCAACACGAACTTTAGAACAGATTTTTTATTCTTTTTCCTGTAACCCACCTAGGGCCTTAATAACACATGCATTAGCATTGAATAACACATACAGAAGCAATATATATATATATATATATATATATATATATATATATATATATATATATATATATATATATATAAACAAGTCTCTCCAGTTTGGGATCCAAACTATTACCTACACACAACGTAAACAGCTGCCCTATTCAAATGAATGAAAAATACAAATCAACAAAAATGGAGATACACACACATACACACGCACACACACACACACACACACACACACACACATATATATATATATATATATATATATATGCATCTATGTGTAATAATGGCCACAATATTGCTATACTGCATAACATACAAAGGAACCACACCCTGGCTACTATAGAGACAGAGACTGTCTTTCATGTTTTGTGTTTCTATGTTAAAGTAGCAGTTCGAATTAGGTGGTGCTCTAACACCGGTTGGAAGACGTAGCTAAAAAAAAGATGCAGCAGTTTCATGCACCAGTAATGTACCCACAGCTTCATTTAAGGTGGAATGGAAAATATAGAACAAAACATTGGCGAATGTTTTTAGCACTAAAAGAATAATTAATGTGTTTGCTAGCCTGAAACATCTTGTCAGGGAGTAAGTATTGATGTTTAACTGATTCTGTACTGAATTAGCATCAAACACAACAAACCTTTGAAACACTGAGTTCCTATGCTGCACTAATGGTATAAGTACACTATAGGACTGCTTGATGAATAGAACAATATTCTTAATCACTGGTGCTTGTGAATTATTTTGTGTTGTAAGAAATTTAAGAACCCAAATTTTGGGGGATCAAACATATTATCTAGAACAAAAAAACACAACAACAGCAAAGGAGAGTGAATTTTCTTTGTCAAAGAAGTGAAAACATAAAGAAGCTACATAATAACATACATTAGAAAGCATAAAATTTGTGGATTTTGCCATTACTGGCATAGACTGTTCATAAACGCTTAAGTATAACTTTATAAATATGTAATTCAGTGCTTATATGTGTAACATCGTCACTATGACAGTAGTCCTCAAATAAATTGTTACCAAATATACTCATTTGTGAAGATTCACTCTGAGTTGGGTAAGTCAATGTACTAAGACAAAACCACCATGTGTCCACATATCTATGACAACCTGTGTCACAATTTAATTAACATATTTTTGAAATGGGCTGCAGCTCAACCAAATAGGAAGACTGTTTTGAAGGGATTAGTGCTACTTTCTCTTCCAGCCATACAAAACGTGGTCCACGATTGTCCTTAAAGAATTAAATTACGGACTAAGGAATAAGGCAAGGTGTTGAGAGCCATATTCACAGCTGCCATGGTGGGTCCCATTAGGAGGGATTCTGGATTAATCATGGCCTAAAAGGTCTTCATTGAAGATTTATGAAAGGTTTGAAAAAAAAAGTAGTCAGTCAAATGAAATCAATACTCAGCTGGCTCTTGCCGGAAGAGTAAAAGCTCATGCAGAGACGTGGAGGGTCCCTGAGTCTTGATCACTAGGTGGCGCTCAACGCCCTCTCTGATTTTGCCGCCCTTCACCTCAAAGAACACAGACCGCTCCAAAGAAAAGACGCAAAACAGACAGTCGGTTTATGACATATATCCCCACAAAGCTGTTATTGTGCTGTCAAACGATCACCAAGAGAGACAGTGTGTGTGTGTGTGTGTGGGGGTGAGGTTTGGAGGGGTGGGATGAGGGAGAGATGGGCAACCAAGAAGAAGACAAGTGCATCTTTCAAATTGCTCAATTAATAGTTTCAAAGGAGAGGAAAATGACCATGAAAGTAGGAGAACCGCAGAACACTTGTCGCATTACTCAGTCAACATTACGTAAATATCCTTGAGGCATTGTGGCCCATGTCCTTATTCTCTAGTCTACTGAATGGAGCCATTGAAGGCTTCGCTGTCTTCTGTGAATGACACGCAGTTGTTGTTCACATGATGCGTGCCTCGTTCCGCAATTACACCATTCCGTCTCTCCATAAGTGCACTTTATTACCCTAGATTCAGTCGTCGGGGAGAAAAAACACTGATTGATATATGGCAGCGGGCAGCTGAAGTTATGAGGCCAGCTAGCTGCAGGCGAAAAACCGTCATTGTCACACTTGTGACTAAAAGATGAGCAGCGCTTGTCTCATCGCCGCCTTCTTTTTTAGTCGGTGTGGTCCTGTCAGTTATGTCTCGGTTGCCTGGGTGATGACTGGGCGGTTTGGCTTCGTCTGAGCCCCTCGTGTGGCGGACACGCTAGAACACTCTCCCAAACCACACAGTGACCGCAGTCTTCAAGCATGGCTGAAAAGCCCGCAGAGTGACGGGTAGTTAAGCATCAGACAGACGATGATGTTTGTGGGAGTGATGATGGGAAATGGGTCTAGGTAGCTTCACTTCAGATATGTTTCATATACTCGCAGGAAACGGACGTCATCAACACGAGCGAGCATGAAAATATCACACAGCCCAAGCAGCTGGAGCACCGCAAGTTTCTTAGCGTCACGTTCAGTTGGGTCGCCAATAGTGAAATATCTGGGTATGGCCATTTTGACTGGGACAAGGTATACGTTTGGTTAAATTAGGATCAAAACTAAGGTAACACACAGGCTAGCACATTCCAAATGGTATACAAGAGTGAAATATCTACATCTGATGTCTTTTTTTTTAAATGACACATTGTGTTTGGTCACAATGGAAGCAAAACACCAGTTAGTTAGTCAACATACCAGCACTGGGATAAGTTGGAAAGACTGACAAAGACAGGATAAAGCATTGAAACCTACTACTTAAACATACATTATTTATAAAATGTTAGCAAAACAGCCAGAAAAGAATCACAACTCTTGTGGAAGTTTGTTTACTCTAGAGATGACTGACTGTGGTGAGTCTATGCTAGTTGCACTTGTGCCAAATATGGTTCCTCTTCAGGTTTCTCTTTAGGTTCTTCAGAGAGCATCTTGTAATTTGCAGAACCCCCTGCATAATGTGAAATGTATATGCAAGTTATGCAATTTGCAAGATTTTTAAATCTAAAATTAACAGAAATGATCAACAGAATGTGAAAATATATCCACTATGATGGTACATCAAAGATAGCTACGTATCATGTTGCTATTGAGGTTAGCATGTCAACCACCTAGTGCTGACCTGTCCTGTCTCCTTATACCTTTTTGTACCACAAGAGGTGATAATGAGTCATTGTAGTCATGAGTCTGCCAACAGGTAAGTAAACCCCTTTCTGGTCATATGTGACCCCCTATTGCTCGGAGTATGAATTTGACAGGCTGTGTCATCCCTGCTACTTTAAATGCTACAACTCGTACCGATATCATAATGTACCTGTGGGATCTTTTATTTTTTTTATAATATTTTTTATTTGTGGACAGATATAAGTACCATTTCACATTTTGTTTTAACATTAAAACATACATACAAACAAAAGAACCCTAAAATCCAAACAAACAAACAAACAAACAAAATAAATAAATAAATAAATAATATGAAAACAGGAGGGGTCAAAACAGAAGATTTCCATGCCTCATGCATTCTTTAGTTTAATTTAAAAAATCAACTGCGGTATCATTTAAGGTGGAATGGAAACAAGCTGGCATAGGTTGCTTTAAAGCTTTTCTTATGCTTGTGAAGATGTTTGTATTATTAAGCGTGTATTTGGATTGCCTGTGTCTTATTGATGTTGACACATTACAGACTGATGGCCGATGAGTGACGGCTTCAGTGACAAGAACAAATATGCTTTGGCACCTCCCTAAGCAACGAGCATAACGTGACGGCATAGAATCTTTGCTCACCTGATGACGTGTCTTCAGCAACAATGGAAAAATCAACTAAATTATCCATGTGTGTAAAAGAGACAAACTGATCTCACTGAAGAAACAGGGTGTTTATCAGATGTAAATCAAATATTAGCTGAACACATGACAGAAATTTAAACCTCAGATGTGTGTTTTTGGCATTGTGCTGTTACATTTGTGCATGTGCAGTACAGTACAGTCATTTTCTGCCCAATGTAGCCACTTTGTCAGTCATTGTGTGGTGCCAGTGCTGTAAAATTAAATTTTCCTTAGGAATTGAGTAGAAAACCTGTTCTCTCTACAAAAAAACATTTATAATATACACTGCTCAAAAAAATAAAGGGAACACTTAAACAACACAATATAACTCCAAGTAAATCAAACTTCTGTGAAATCAAAACTGTCCTCTTAGGAAGCAACACTGATTGACAATCAATTTCACATGCTGTTGTGCAAATGGAATAGACAACAGGTGGAAATTATTGGCAATAAGCAAGACACACACAATAAAGGAGTGGTTCTGCAGGTGGGGACCACAGACCACTTCTCAGTACCTATGCTTTCTGGCTGATGTTGTGGTCACTTTTAAATGTTGGTGGTGCTTTCACACTCGTGGTAGCATGAGACGGACTCTACAACCCACACAAGTGGCTCAGGTAGTGCAGCTAATACAGGATGGCACATCAATGCGAGCTGTGGCAAGAAGGTTTGTTGTGTCTGTCAGCGTAGTGTCCAGAGGCTGGAGGCGCTACCAGGAGACAGGACAGTACACCAGGAGACGTAAAGGAGGCCATAGGAGGGCAACATCGCAGCAGCAGGACCGCTACCTCTGCCTTTGTGCAAGGAGGAACAGGAGGAGCACTGCCAGCGCCCTGCAAAATGACCTCCAGCAGGCCACAAATGTGCATGTGTCTGTACAAATGGTTAGAAACCAAATCCATGAGGATGGTATGAGGGCCCGTCGTCCACAGATGGGGGATTTGTGCTCACAGCCCAACATCGTGCAGGACACTTGGCATTTGCCAGAGAACACCAGGATTGGCAAATTCGCCACTGGCGCCCTGTGCTCTTTACAGATGAAAGCAGGTTCTCACTGAGCACATGTGACAGATGTGACAAAGTCTGGAGACGCCATGGAGAGCGATCTGCTGCCTGCAACATCCTTCAGCATGACCGGTTTGGCAGTGGGTCAGTAATGGTGTGGGGTGTCATTTCTTTGGAGGGCCGCACAGCCCTCCATGTGCTCGCCAGAGGTAGCCTGACTGCCATTAGGTACCGAGATGAGATCCTGAGACCCCTTGTGAAACCATATGCTAGTGCGGTTGG
Source organism: Megaleporinus macrocephalus (assembly GCA_021613375.1). Taxonomy (NCBI): domain Eukaryota; kingdom Metazoa; phylum Chordata; class Actinopteri; order Characiformes; family Anostomidae; genus Megaleporinus; species Megaleporinus macrocephalus. The sequence goes on along the minus strand of CM038728.1, from coordinate 20,412,309 downwards.
CCCTGGGTTCCTCCTAATGCAGGACAATGCTAGACCACATGTAGCTGGAGTGTGTCAGCAGTTCCTGCAAGATGAAGGCATTGAAGCTATGGACTGGCCCACACGTTCCCCAGACTTGAATCCGATTGAGCACATCCACCAACGTCACGTTGCACCACAGACTGTCCAGGAGTTGGCAGATACTTTAGTCCAGGTCTGGGAGGAGATCCCTCAGGAGACCATCCGCTACCTCATCAGGAGCATGCCCAGGCGTTGTAGGGAGATCATACAGGCACGTGGAGGCCATACATAATACTGAGCCTCATTTTGAGGCTCAGTATTATGTATACTGAGCCTCATTGAGGACATTACATCAAAGTTGGCTCAGCCTGTAGTGTGTTTTTCCACTTTTAATTTTGTGACTCCAAATCCATGCCTCCATTGGTTAATAAATTTGATTTCCATTGATGATTTTTGTGTAAATTTGTTTTTAGCACATTCAACTTTGTACAAAACAAAGTATTCAATGACAATATTTCATTCATTCAGATCTAGGATGTGTTATTTTTTACTCACAGTCTCCATGTCAGCTTGAGGTTTTCCCCTTGCCTGCTAGCAATAAATTAACTAACACAAACAAATGCATCAGTGCACTCTCATGATGCTTTTCATGCCCACTAGCATGGCTGTAAAGTGTCCATCACATGGATCTGTCAGTCTAGCTCAGTCCAATCCCAGTGGCCGCGCTCTGCATTACCTGAGATCTGACTCCAGGTCAGATCTAAATTATTCCATTTACGATTGCAGCTTCGTCTCACGGGCGTCCGTCTGCGAGGCGTGTGGCTGGTTGGCTGCATTAATGAGCAGGACTAGGCCTGAGCCCCTGAAGAGTTCACTCTTCTACTGGTTAGGCATACTGATTATTAGGAGATCAACAAAGATTGCTTTCACTTCACAGCCATGCACGAATCTGAAAGGAATTCATGACCCACTGTAAGCTGATCCAATGAAAGAGAAGGAATGCAATTTATTTTGGAGCACAAAACAGCCCATCATCCCAAGATGAGCTAGGTGAATTTCTTAGCAACGTATGTGACATCACTGGATTTATTGCAAATGAGGTCATTAAAAAAGCAAGAGATAATGGCGCTTTTGTCTGGTGAACTTTTTTGAGTGCAAAAGTTCAGAGTGTATCACAAGCAAGCCGCACAGGCTGACACGATAACAGTGAATTCAGGATATATCCAAGTTTTTAAGCCTAGGCTTTTAATTGGGCCTCAAATGTTGGCCCACACCTGAATATAGTTAGAAACATTTGATTTCAAACACAACCCAACTAACGCAACTGCATTTTAAATCCAAACTTCAAACACAGTCCTCTCTAAATCCAACCACCGCCAACCAAGGAGGAAAAAAACTCACCATTCTTACACAATAGTGCCTTTAAGGTTATGTAGATGATAGCTGTCCCTGGGTCACTAATTAACTAAATGATTAGCCTAATAATCAGATATTGCACACTATGTTTAAATTGTATTTTCAATGATTTATTTATCGTCTTAAAAAAAACAACAACAAACCGTAAAGCTACAGTATAGGAAACATTAGGATAGCTGCATAATCCATTGTATATTTGCTGGTCTCTCTGCTCAACAGTGCCATATAACGCAGTTATTCAGTATTTTAAATTTAATTCTAATGTTTGCATAGAAGGTGTGTGAGTTTGGTCACAGATGCATCCTCATGTGGTTTTACATGCCCATTTATACCCTATGATTTGGGATGGTGAGCAAATGAATCATTTGATGAGCTTAATTTCTGGTTTAAGGGGAGACATAACATATTTTGAGTAGCATAACATTAATATGCATTTCATCACTCAGCCAGCTGACTTTGGAAGTGCAACAGCATCAGAGCATACCTGTCAGGGTAAAATAAAGGTGCCCACATCAGCTCTGCAAAGCACAAACTGTAGACGAATTAGATTTTTTAAATTAGTTTTTAATAATTAAAAATTTCAATAATTGAATATTTGGTCCAAAAACTCCATCTGTGATGCATCACGAGATAATACATTCTCTGATACCTCATGATCATTGTAGAACTGGTCAATAATGTGTCAGGGGGCAAATTTAGTTTTATCATAAAAAAAATGATTGAACATTTCATGTTTTTGCAGAAGAGTCTTGATGTTTTTCCGTTCCAACAATTTTAGCTTATTTAAGTATAATTAAGAAAAAGGCTAGAAACTCTTTGTTTGTCAGTCATGACATAAAAACATGGGTCAGCATGTTCTGAATTAATTTTGAATTATTTTCAGGAGTGTGCATGTTCTCCCGGTGCTTGACTGGGTTTCTTCCAGGTACTCTGGTTTCCTCCCACAGTCCAAACACATACATGTTAGGTGGATCCTTCACTCTAAATTGCCCGTAGGTGTAAGTGTGTGTGTGTTGGCCATCCAATGCACTGGCGACCGGTCCGTGGTGTACCCTGCCTTCGCCCAATGACGCTGGGAAATGAATGTATGAAAAGAATGTATGTGCAAGCGCTTTGAAAGGATTTGAATTTGAAATTTAGGAATTAATGTTTGTGGCAGCTGTCAGTTCCCAAAAGAGCAGTGTTTAAAAGGTTCATCACCTAATCCTAAATAGCTAAATGTGGGCCACATTTGGAACTAAATTTGTAGAATGGTCCACATACAATACAAGTAAGTGCTAGTTAGGAATTGGTGACTGAATGGTGTGACTTCATGTTGATGAGAACATTTCACGCCAACCCTTCTAAAGAAATGCACAACTCTACAAAGCTGATTGAATTAATTTGATGATTTACTTGCATCTGTTCCAAGAAAATAAGATAATCAGGGATGCAATGTAACAAGAAGCCAGGCTTTTTTTTAGGATGGGGGTATTACATCTGCCCTCTTCACCAGAGACACACACACACACACACGGATACACACAAACGCTCCCCTCCTACTCGATTATGTGAACGCTAACAGGACAGGAAAGGTTGTCTCCTGGAGCAGGCAGCTATACGACAGATCTACCAATTAGGTGCCTCACAGGGCCTTGTTAACCCCCCACCTGCTCGCCTGAGCTCAGCCCACTGCCGAGGTGCAAACATGGCATGCTGGCTGGGAGAAAAGGAGGAAGAGGGCAGTCGCACACATACATATATAACAACGGCAGAACAACCTTGTCTTAGTGTCTTAGCCTTGAACAGGGACTGGACCTGCCCGGGAAAGCAGAACCTGAATGTGTAGCAACAGCACTCAGTACAGAAGCCCTGACAAAAGAAATGCTGAGAGAAGGAGGTAACGCTGGCTTGTATAGGAGGTTATTAAGTGTGTCAGGATCTTCTGTGCTGGAGGAACATCTGGAAGTTTTATGATACATAACAATAAACCTACACTGCAGCATTTATTAGCGTAGTGCAAACTAACACTCTGTTATCTGTTACATTGGAAAATTGGACATTCAGGGTTTAAAGTAAGGCAAGGCAAGTTTATTTGTACAGCCCCTTTCATACACAGTTACAACTCAAAGTGCTTTACATAAATAAAGACATAAAGACAAATACGTGCAGAAAGGCATTAAAACATTAAAATAAATCTGTTAAAAAGAAATAAGAAATATAAAAATAAAAGAAATTCCCTGCCTGAGCTGCCTAAGTTTACAATGGCTGCAAGGTTAAAGTAGCTGACATAGGAGGGTATTCCACTAGTTAGCTGCATTAGCTTTGCAGCTATATTGAAGCCTGAATTTTTCTAGTCTTATAAATAACAGTATGCTGTTTTTTACACTACTTATCAATGCCGCAGTGTAGGTTTATTAGCCTTCTACAAACACATATGCTGATCAAACAAGACATATTTCATATTCAAAGTTTGCCTTTCTCACCTAGTTTTAGAGAATACTGCGGTACTAAACTCATCCAGAACGTAGCAAGTGTCAAGTGAGTCCACAGCATCACCACAAACACCTTTTTAAGACATAATGTAACTCTGGGATTAAAAGCAGAGGGGCTATTACAGGATTGATGGGAATCATAATACCAGGACATGCCATCTACAAATAGTACAAACTTAAAAAAACCTGCATCACTTTTTTAGCCATGCATATATAGTATATGACATATGTTGATAGCAGCCACCTCTTTCACTCCAGAACTGAAGCTAGCACATAGGTGTGATTAGGGTCTGGTTGTTGGTCTCTAGTCATGGGTCTTTTTGCTGTAGGTTTTCTGTTGGCTTCTGTTGGTGTTGTGGAGATTATGCAGCGCTCCGTCTACTTCTATTATTGCTGATGTATGAAACCTGTTTTATTTGCACTGTCAGTCATTAGTTTAACATTAATTTAACATTATATAATTTATGAATTAAATTATGCATTGTTATTCTGAATAGTTTAAAGTGCATAGAATAGATTATGTAACACATTAGTCCTTTTTCCTTTTATCATGGAGCAAAGTTGGTGGGGTGGGTTAGATTTATAGGTCCCCACCAATCTCAAGAGCAAATCTACGCCCTTGGGAACTCCACAAAGCAAGTTCTGAAAGTTATAGGGCTATAGGGAAAATTAAGCAAATAAAATAACATAACAAAGTTAAATAACAGCAAGACCAAACCCGTGTTCATGGCATGATTATGCTAGATCCACTCCCCATAGCCCTGTTATCAGATCCATTTAGTCACTGGTGGCAGGACAGTCCTTTCAGTTGTGGGCTTTAGGTTATTTACTCTGTGTTGTTGTTGTTCATTTTCTTTTGTATTGTTTGAGCAGAGACTACAAGACACAGCTGTGCACATATAAGCAACTCAGCAACCACAGCAGATGCTGTCTTTGCGCTCTCTCCCTGGGCAAACTGCATGTAAATGAGTTGAGCACCAACCTGTTTGTTGATATACAAATGGAGGCCATCATGTTCATAGTCATGTCCGTAGGCCTGTCCATAGCTGAGCAACATGTACACATTTAGCAGTCAATCATTAGCTTAACATTAATTTTACATTATATAATTTATGAATTAAATTTTGAATGGTTATTCAGAATAGTTTAAAAGCACATAGAATAGCATATGTAGTACATTAGTCCTTTTTCCCTTTATCACAGTCCCTGTGATGTCAAGAGCAAATCTACGCCCTTGGGAACTCCACTAAGCAAGTTCTGAAAATTAGTAAAATAACTGTATAGATTTAAGTTATACATTTCAGAATTATTAAAGATCAGGATGACCACAAGAATGTATGTTTTACTGACGTTGTTTGCTCTAATAAATGCTGCCTAGTTGAGGAATGTCTTGCCACTCAGTCCAACATGAATGCATCCCCTCTGTAACCTCTCCATTAGCACAGGGTTGTCCATAAGAATAGACAAATAAATGAAATAAGTCAAGACTACAGTATGTCTGCTGCTGCTATGACTTCTATGCTATGCTTTGAAGTAGCACAGTCATCTCACAGCAGGATAGGCATGGCTTTGATACCTCTGGCAGGTGACCAGGGTCCTTTCTGTGTGGAGTTTACATGTTCTTCCTGTGTCTGTGTGGATTTTCTCCACATATTCCAGTTCAAAGACATGCAGCCAATTTTCCGTTAGGTGTGTGTGTTTGTATATGTGTGACTGTGTGTATGTGTGGGACTGCGTGTCTGCCGTGTGACTGACTGGTGACCTGTCCAGGGTGTTTCCTGTCTTCTGCCCAATGAGCGCTGGGATACATGAGCAAGTCTACTTGAGTTTTCTTAACAACTCCACGCAGTTTCAGGCAAGCGTGTAATAACTGAGGCACATTTGAGGCAGGGTATACATTTTTATTACTCGTTAGCTGCAGTAGCCTTGCGGCTCTAGTGCGAAAGCAAAGGAGCGAACCATATGGGGAGAAAACCTGGCAAGTTATTTCATTAAACTGCTTAGGGCTCATAATATAGGCACTTTTATTTGCAGTGATCGCAGCAGCTGCACTGAATGAATGGGGATTCGAGTCTAGTGTCGCAGAAAAAGAAAAACGAAATACAGCAACATCTTCGAAGCTATCTACAGTACATGCTGTGTTGCACTTGGCAACAAGAATTAAAAAACAGCATTGAGTAAAGCCTGGCACTCCAGGGCCCAGAGAGAGAGAGAGAGAGAGAGAGAGAGAGAGAAGGCCAGAACCTGAATTAGGTGTGACAGGGATTTACTTTGCTTTGTTTTGCCTTTCCACTCTCCGGCTGTCCGTGGCATATTGTGTTCGTTAATTTGGTTTAATGAAGTTTTATGGGTCAAGGCTAGTCCTCTGAGGCAGACACACGTGCAACAGAGCTTGACGGGAGTGTGTGTACGTGTGTTTGTGTGTGTGTGGTGGGATTCCAAGAATGAATGGGGTGTTGGGTGGGGGTGGGAACGGTAAACTTCAGGTTCAATGAAAGAAAGGCAACATCTTAATCTGAGGCTGGTGATTTATCACTTTAGAGGTGCGAAGCTTTTCGGAGCCACAGATCATGTGAGTCAATGTAATGTTATTTTGCTGTAATGTTATTTTCATGGTCATAGCTGATGCTGGAATGGAGCGAAAAGCACGTCATCCACCCCTCTGCGCCGAGCGTGTTTGTATGAGGCTATTGAGTTTGAGTATGACTCACCTTTCTCTCTCTCTCTCTTTCTCTCTCCCTCTCTCTGTCTGTTGCTCTCTCTCCCATTCACACCAACCCGTCGTACAGAAAAAAAGAGCCCAAAGAGGAAGAGAGAGAGGAAGAGGGAGAGAGAGAGAGAGAGAGAGAGAGAGAGAAAGAAAACACAAACAAATGCAGCTTTATGCCAAACATCCTTCCAGAGCAAAGTCCATGGCTGAATGAAAATTCGTCCCATTCAGGTATGCAATTCAGATCCCTCAGTGTAGGAATAAACCAAGAGCCTGCAGAAGGAAATGCCTTAAACTGACTCACAGAGAAGCGTGTGTGTATGGATTTATAGACGCCGAGCGCATCTTCGTTTAATGAATAGCTTTGTATATAATAATAATTAAAATACTGTTATGAAAGATTCTTTACAAAGTTATTAATGATAATAAATGAGCGGGTATAGCTGAGCATCTCGGACTATTTTATGCGCTCTGAAGCACTGCTCTGTTCTACTACATTTAACAGCAGCACATATACAATGAATTGAATAATTACAGACAAGCGTTACTTTCTTCCATGTAACATTCAATTACCGTACAAACACTAAACACAGGACAAACAAGAAAATAGACCACCTTTTGGACCACGGCAGCAAAAATAGTGATTGCATGTCCTAATTGATCCAATAGCTCATCTTTCTGTGCTTTGCCCACAACTGCATTTATTGATAGAGGCTAGACAGGCTTTACAAAATGTTACATTACACTGACATAAATATGACATGAATGAGTCGGGCGACACGAGCCGTGACAGATCATGTTCTGCAATGTTACCAGTGCTGGTAATTATCTTGACATACGTCATAATGTTTGATGGCATGATGGCAAACTGGAGTACACTTAGCAAAAACAATAGCATGTTACACAATTATGACATCTGTTATGACAATTACTGGTAATGATAAAAAAACTTATGACAGCATATTGTCGCTGTCCAAAAATATAATGTATCATTTTGTTGATTTTAATTTTTTTCATTATCCATCATTCTCATTCCATTGACTTGCTTGAGATGCTTGCTTTTCTTTGTACAATGGCAACATGTTGATCTGTTTACTAACATTTGTATTAGATTTAATTTAGTCAAAAGGAGTCATTATCACAGTTTCTTTAACCTTGATAAATTAGTATAGGGCTAATTAAGCAAATAAAATAACATAACAAAGGTAAATAACAGCAAGACCAAACCCGTGTTCATGGCATGATTATGCTAGATCCACTCCCCATAGCCCTGTTATCAGATCCATTTAGTCACTGGTGGCAGGACAGTCCTTTCAGTTGTGGGCTTTAGGTTATTTACTCTGTGTTGTTGTTGTTCACTTTATTTTGTATTGTTTGAGCAGAGACTACAAGACACAGCTGTGCACATATAAGCAACTCAGCAACCACAGCAGATGCTGTCTTTGCACTCTTTCTCTGGGAAAACTGCATGTAAATGAGCTGAGCACCAACCTGTTTGTTGATATAAAAATGGAGGTCATCATGTTTATAGTTATGCCCATAGGCCTGTCCATAGCTGAGCAACATGCACACATTTAGCAGGAGATTATTACAATCATTAAATTAATAGGAGTGAATCTGAGGGAGATAAATATTTTCACTGTCCAATAACCTCCATTTTTTGTTTTTTTTTAAACAGGCTGCTGCCCTTTCATGAAGAACTGGTGCATGGAAATGCTCCAAAACATCCACCCATTATCTTTTGCTTTATCTTGATAGTTGGGGTCACTGGAGCCAATCCTATCGCCATCTGGGTACACCAAGGACAGGTTGTCAATCCAACACATTGCCAGCATTCACTTACGCCTACGAGCGATTTAGCGTGTTTGGACATGTGGGAGGAAACCCACTCAAGCACAGGGAGAACATGCAAACTCCATATAGATTGGCCCGGACTGGGAATCAAACCTTGATCACCTTGCTGTGAGGTGACAGTGCTAACTACTACACCACCGTGCCACCTGCTCCAAAATAGTTTTGAAAAAAATCTGGTTCCACTGACTTTTAGCCTCTCCTGTAAAAATTTGGACAATGCTGATATGTTGGTTCAATATTTGTAGGCCACTTCAGGATGCAGTTAAACAGAGTGAATCTGCATCACAGTTCCTGTGACCCTGTTCTGTATTGTATCACAACTTTTTTCATACAAAAACATCAAGTCTACACCTGCACATGCATCTGCAATAATAATAGCCTAAGCATCAAAACTTCTCTTGAACAAGTTCACAACGGTTGAATTTTTAGATTTGTAAAGCTGCATAAAGCCCCTAAGGTTGGAAATAACATCTATGAATTTGCTGTCATGCTGTCAGTTCAGCTACTCAACCAAAATGTCTACACATGATCTTGAGGATCTTAAAATCTTAAAATTCAATCAATAAGTCATTAAGGACATTAAGGACATTGTGTTCAGTTTACAATCAGAATCATATCTGGAGGTGGTGTAAACTGTGCACCTGTATTCACTTTCTGTCTGAAACTTTCTGTTAAAGCGCTTGTGTCTTTATACTCCGCCTGTTCTGTTCTAGTTGGTAAACTGCCAGAGTGGCGTCCTGCTCCACTCGATTTTGGGCCCAATCCTGAAAATCAGGTAGAGCAATCTGGAGACCTGGTCCTTCTTCTGCTCTAGTTAGACTAGAGTGGGGCGTTTCAGAGCGGTAAGTTTTCACTTTTTTTATCTCTGTGCATTTTATGAGGGCGTTCCAAGCATGCAGATGGGTGGGCAGTAAAAACTGTGTTGCCAAATGATGTCACATTGTAACAAATGAATCGACTGGAATTCAAACAAGGTGTTTCAGACAGCTGAGAAAAAGTGTTTCTTTGGGGGAGAATTTTCCCTCTGGCATGTACTTTGGGTTTTTATAATTATATTTCATCATAATATACAATATTTTATTCAGCTTGTTAATAACCACTGAAAGCTTCAAAACAAACTAAATGAAAGAGGAAAAAGGAAAAGCTTATTAGCTCCACTTTAAATATGTAAACAAACATATGCTAATTTCTATTAAAAACAATTTGGAAATCTATTGTCCAAAGTTTTGATGCACCTGACATGGATAGTGAAAATTGCATAAAAAAATGAGAGAAGAGAATTCTTCCTCTAATATAAATACCAAACTCATGTGTTCAATCTGCAGCGGACATCGTGAGGACAGTCACCCCTTCTAGTAAAGCAACAGTGCCACTGATTACACAGCAATATGTGGGCCGTGTTGCACCCACAGTTTGGCAGCTTTGAGACAGACTAAAAAAAGATATGGCCAAAGAAAAACACCAGCAATACATAGCACAGCGCTTATTAATTCATTTTTTTATTATGCATAATGCATTATTCATTTTTAAATCTTCATTTGGATAATTTGAGTTGTTAGGATTACTACTTTAGAATCATGCAAGCGAATAAATATATAAATAAATAAATAAACCAACTACACTAGAGCATCAGTAATATTGTAAGGGCCCCAAGCACTCCTGGTATTTTTGGACACAGCATGAATTTGCAACTTCCAGACCTTTAGCTCCTCCACAAGCTAATTAACTGCAACTTTACTATCACATTAGAATATATCTGTACTACAGTTGTGAAACATTTCCTTCTACTGTCGGGATATGTGTGTACAGTGGTGGTCCTGTGGGAGGCCAAACCCCCAATGAACAGTGTAAACAACACAGTAAGTTACATTTTCCTGATGAAATGAAAATGAGTGTGAATACAAGTTAGGGTGTATAGTAGTGATATAACAGGGCTGAAGCTTCTTACATGTTGTGTGTTGTAATAATATAATCTGTGATTATAGCCCTTTTATTCAGATGCAGCTTATAAATTGCTTTGAAGTCTCTTCAGTACTTCAGCAGGCTATGCTGTGCTTTTGGCAGGTCTGTGAAAAAATCAACAAGCAGCAAACTAACAAAATCATCAGCAAAGTGAGCCCTCTGTTAATATGATGGGGAAATGATTCTGATTACGTTTACTTAGTCTATGCATATAACTAAATACACTCATTTTTACACAGACAAAAAGTCAAATTTTAGGACTGAGAATCATTCATTGTGATTCATTCTAATAGATTGTTATTTCAAAAATGTATTAAACATTTTTTATATAAAGGGGGGAAGAATGTTAAAAAAAGAAAACATGTTTTTTGGACAATTCATTTTGGTAAATTTGTGGTCTATGAATTAATGCACCGTAAACACAAATTGATATAGTTATACAAAGCTCTGTTCCAACCGTGACAATGTATTTAATTTTTCAGCCCAGATAAAAACATTATTGTTGTTGTGCAGAAAAAAAATATTTTTTCAGCTCCAATTGTCCTCTGAATTCTGATTAAACTTCATAATAAATGGAACAAGTCTTGCACTATTACTGTATATTCAGTTTTTTTTTTACATATTGGGAAAAAAATATTAATACACCATAAAATGTGGCCATGTTATAGCAGAAGTTATGGTACATTTTACATTTTGTTTTTCAATTTTCCAAAATATATTACACTTATCTAAAAAAAGAAACTGAAACTCACAACTGTTAAATAGTAAATATTATTGCTAACAAAAGCCAACATGCATCTCCATTTTTGTCCATTTTAATATTATTTAATATACACTGTGTGAAAGTTTCATGATGAGTAAATTTATAGAAATGCTCCACAATCTGCTTCCATTGAAAAAGAAAGGACGTTGTTGTCCGCTCTTGTAAAGTCACTATTTAAAAAAAAATACATGGGCGGTGTGCTTTACTGGCTAATGGTTTACTGTCAGAATAAAATCTCTCCAAAATCAATGGAACCAGACTTTTAAGTAATTTTGGTCCATTCATCATGAACTTTACACACAATATAAACAGCAACAAATGAAAACAATGAAAAAACCATCATAACCTATGACCTTTACTCTTCCTCTCTTTCTCTCTCTCTCACACACACACACTGCACTCATTAGTGTGGGTGCCATCGCTCACTCCTAAGCCAGTCTGGGCTCTGGGGGTGCTTTGGGAATCATGGCCCTGTGGTTGCCATGGCGCGTGTCTGCCTGTCATGTTGGTCTTTAGAAGGCTTGAAAACAGAGAAAAACTGTTGCCTTCTGTGAACAGCTCAGAATATCACTTCTTCTGACTCTCAGACTCCAAACATGAGAAAATCAGGCTGGTTCTCACTTCTGGTTACAACTGCACAAGCAAAAGACTTGAACTTCAAAACATACTGCATAAGAGCGTCTCATTGATTTAGACTGTGTTTCTGTTCTTATAGCTTGTTGACAAATGACCAAATCACCAAATCTCAGCACCAACGATGAGCTAATTAATGTATCCAGTTCCCATACATAGCTATATTTGTACTATATAAAGCCATGACATGGACTCATATGTCCAATTAGATTTGACCCTAAACATAACTTGGGTCAAAAGCACTTTGTTGGTCCTGATGTTGCAGTGTTATCTAGTTTCACTAAAAAATAAGGATGAATCCAAATACACACACATGCAGACCTACATAGAGATCCCAGATGTTCTTGTATATTCCTAGTTCCCCATGGAGCGTCAATGAAAGGACGTTTTTTTAGACGTTTCAGTGTGATTCACCTCCCTATAGTATACAAATCCTGTAGTTGAGTTCTCTCTCTGTCTGCCTCTCTCTCTCCCTCTCTCTCTCTCTCTCTCTCTCTCTCTCTCTCACTCTCGGGTCTCAGGGGTAGACCAAATGTCCTCATCCACTTTTTGATTCTATTTTGGTTTTCATCTTCTCCAGACGTTAGTCACAGCTTGAAGTCATCCACCGAGCTTCTCTCCATCAGGTCGTTTAAAAATGGGTTGCGCTTCTCCTTCGAACTGCCACACAGCATGCAACAGCAAATACAGTTAGGTCCTTAAATACACCCACCGGCCACTTCATTAGGTACACCTCTCTGTATCTACACTCACTGTCCATTTTATCAGCTCCATCTACAACAGAGGAACGCACTACAGAGCTCTACTACAGAGTGTAGTCCATTTGATTCGTTCTATACTTTGTCAATCCACATTCACCTTGTTCTTTAGTGGTCAGGACCCCGCACAGGACCACCACAGAGCAGGTATTATCTGGGTGTTGGATCATTCTCAGCACTCCTACCTTGCTGGGTTACCTTGTAGAGACAACAACTCATCTGGCGCTGCACAGTTTGTGCTGGTCATCCTCTAGTCCTATGTCAGTGGGCACAGGATGCAGCCCACAGGACTTTTTTTACCTGGATGTTGCTGGTTGGTGCACTATTTTCAGTCCAGCAGTGACACTGAGGTGTTTAAACACTCCAGTAGCACGGTTGATCCACTTCTACCAGCACAACACACACTAACACACAACCTCTAAGTCAGTGTCACTGCAGTGCTGAATCCATTACCCAAATTATTTCAGCTCTGTGGTGGTCTTGTGGGGGTTCTGTCTTTTGAGGAACTGGGTGAAAGTGTGATAACAAAGCACGCAAAGTAACAGATGGATACAATCTGTAATTGTAGAACTACAAAGTGCACCTATATGGTAAGTGGAGCTGATACAATTGACAATGAGTGTAGATACAGGGAGCTGTATCTAATGTAGTGGTCAGTGAGTGTACTTGTTTATTATTCGTCTGCAAATAATAAACAAGCGCTATCTGCTGCACAATTCAAATCTAAAAAGATCTCGGAGAATAGGAATTAAAACACAATTAAAACATGAGAAAACTATATATTTGAAAGAGAAGAAATTAAACATTGAATTAAAAAGTTTTAAAATGTAATTATGATAATGAAGAAGTATCGAAGAGTTAACACTAGTTGAAACTGAGATGAATGCTGGCTCAAATAGGATATTTATATCTAAATCCTTGGAAGAAATCTCTTGTCTGGTCAAGGAATTTGTAAAATAAGTAGTAAAAAAGCTATTTTAATTCATGATAAGGTTAGTTTGCTACTTCTATTTCTGAGCGCTTAAAATTAGGAGGTTATGTACAAAAATAGTAGTACTTCCTAAAATGTTTACCTGATTTGAATATAAATGCTCTAAAATGAAGGCTGTTTGCACTTTGAGCTCTATGGTGGTCTTGTGGGGGTTCTGTCTTTTGAGGAACTGGGTGAAAGTGTGATAACAAAGCACGCAAAGTAACAGATGGATACAATCTGTAATTGTAGAACTACAAAGTGCACCTATATGGTAAGTGGAGCTGATACAATTGACAGTGAGTGTAGATACAGGGAGCTGTATCTAATGTAGTGGTCAGTGAGTGTACTTGTTTATTATTCGTCTGCAAATTGTTAGTCTAGCGCAGCATGATAGAGTGTAAATGAAATAATGAATGTAAGCTGATGATGATATGTGCTGTTTTAATTTGTGCAGACCTAATTGAAGAATATTTACATCTAAATTGGGTGAACAGTGTCGGACGTACAGACATTTTTATAAACAACCCCCTCATTTTTACTGGACATTTGGCTGCTCAGATATTCCATGGCCAGGTGTGTCTTATTCCCTTATGATTTCACTTACCAGTAAACAGACTGTTGATTTCAAGCATGGCATTTGGAATCTGTTACCTCTTAATATGAAGCTTAGAGAGCTTCACTGCCAAGGCAAATCAAAACAAACCCATCAGAGAGATAACAAAAACATTAGTTACTACTTGGTTCGCTCTTCAAAAGAAAGAATGCACTAATCAGCTCTGAAACATCAAGTCTTAGTAGATGATGGGAAACAACTGTGGCGGATGACAAAACAACTTAAGAATGCCGTCCTTCCTGGGGGTCAGCCTTTTTGTGTCAAAGCCAACAATCAAGAAAAGTAAACTGAAATCAGGGTAACCGAATTAGAGCTTGCCAAAAACATCTAAAGAGCCTGTACAGCTCTGGAATAACATCTTATGGATGAATGAGATGGAGATCAACTTGTACTAGAATGATGGAAAGAGAGGAGTATGAAGAACAGAAGAAAGTGCTCATGATTTAAAGCCTACCACCTCATCTGGAGGTAGTGTTATGGCATGGGCATAATCCATTGCTGCCAGTTGAACCGGTGCCCTTGTATACATGGATGTTGTGATTGCTGACAAAAGCAATAGGACTTTTTCCTTAAGTGTATAAAGCTATAGAATTTGTTTAAATTTAGCCCATTGGTGCGTCAAAGGGAATGTTCTGCAAAGTCAAAGTCACCTCAGTCCAATCAAGCATGCATTTTACTTACTAAAGGTAAAATTGAAAGTAAAACGCCACCAGAACATACAGAAACTAAAGACTGTTCCAGTTAAGTATCAAAGCATCAGCAATTCAAATTTATTTATAAAGTGCCTTCGATATATCATTCAAAGTGCTTTACCGATAAAAAAAGAAATAAATGCAATTTCCAAGCCAGGCTGGAGCCTATTTCAGCACTTACTGGGCAGATAGCGGGAAACACCCTGAACCGGCTGCCAGTCCATCGCAGGGCGGACACACCAACATACACACTCACATGAATGTCCAATCTCCAGTTGACCTGACTGTTATTTCTTACGTACTATGGCGTCTGTTGGAAGCTTGTATGTACAGATGGGAACATTGAATGCTACAGAGGTTATGGAAA
This sequence comes from Megaleporinus macrocephalus, assembly GCA_021613375.1. Classification (NCBI taxonomy): domain Eukaryota; kingdom Metazoa; phylum Chordata; class Actinopteri; order Characiformes; family Anostomidae; genus Megaleporinus; species Megaleporinus macrocephalus. The sequence goes on along the minus strand of CM038728.1, from coordinate 20,397,094 downwards.
GTTTATGGTTCAGTGGATCCTGTCATTTATGGCAGGAACCCCCAAGAAAGCTGCTCAAGCCCAGGAGATAACGACTTGGCCAGGCAGATCACATGGGCCAGATGGAACATGGAGGTAGGCCTAAAAGACCGTGCAGTTGCCAAAACCATGTTAGACCTTGTGAGATCTCCTACAAGAATATCTGTACCGCAGTGTCCTCGAGAATAAAGCTTATACTCTGAACTGGTCTCCCTTATCATTTTGACAGCAAGAAAAGAAGTTACAACAATGGGGAAACACAGATCACCGGGAGGAAACCCAGAAAACTCTACACAAAAAGGACCAACAACCCCAGCCTGGAGTCAAACACAAGCCCTTCTTCCAGTCAGGCGACAGCGCTATCTGCTGCACAATTCAAATCTAAAAAGAGCTTGGAGAATAGGAATTAAAACATAATTAAAACATAAGAAAACTATATATTTGAAAGAGAATAAATTAAACATTGAATTAAAAAGTTTTCAAATGTAATTATGGTAATGAAGAAGTATCGAAGAGTTAACACTGGTTGAAACTGAGATGAATGCCGGCTCAAATAGGATATTTATATTTAAATCCTTGGAAGAAATCTCTTGTCTGGTCAAGGAATTTGTAACAAAGTAGTAAAAAAGCTATTTTAATTAATGATGAAGTTAGTTTGCTACTTCTATTTCTGAGGCCTTAAAAATGAGGAGGTTGTTTACAAAAATAGTAGTACTTCCTACAATGTTTACCTGATTTGAATATAAATGCTCTAAAATGAAGGCTGTTTGCACTTTGAACTCATATTCATTATTTCATTTCAGCTTTAATATTTCAGCTGGTGCCGAACTGCTGAATTAACATCTATAAAGTAATATCTTGGACAACATCCAAATATTTATAGACCTAACTCTAACTTACACGTCATTTAAAAGTTAGGAGTTTATTTGTCATCTTTTTTTTATGTTATTATTATTATTATTATTATTCCTATATTCCTAGTCCAATTACACGTGATTGATTGATTGATTTTCTGACTGAAAATAAGTTAACACATTCTCTACAGAGAATATAATATATACTTGTATATAATGTTGTAATTTTTTTCTAAAAACCAATAAAATGCAAAATGTGCCAACACAAGGCACACATATTCTTTAAACAATACATTTAAACAAAACAGAAAGTGAGCATAGATATGTGCAGAAGTGTGTTCACATATTTTTACACAGAAAATCACTAAAACATATGTTTGCATATGACTGCAGCTATAGATACAAATGTGGATATGTATGTAGTATATAAACCTACAGTACTGGCAAAATCAGAGTTCTTTTATTAAATTTCTTTATATGTGTATATATATGTGCTGCAGGGAATACCTTCCACATATCCACAGTATCTTCTCTGTTTGGTAAGGTACACATCTTGGCGTTGAATCAATGGCGTTGAGTCTCTTCACAGTGGAAGGATGAACAGAAACATTGTGGATGTTTTCAGATCTGAAGCAAGATTGGAGCTTGATTTTTTGTCTCAAGGATGAAAGCTTATGTGATGGTGACAAATTTGGTGGTCTGCATGGTCTGGCACAGGTGCTAGCAGTCATGTTTTCTCTTATCTTTTACATTAATTTGAACTCCAGTTTTCTATTTTCCGGAACCTTGTATTTGGAACTAAACTTTGTTCTTCAACTGGTTTCTAAGATGTTATCTACTCCTTTTACAATAAGATATTTTGCTACTTTGTATTGTTTTTATACTTATTTACATCTGTTCTAATGACATACAATGCTCTTATGGGTGAAAATACCTATATTGCTAAGATATAAGCTTTTAAACAATGCGCTTAGGTTCCAAAGACATTTGCCGAATAGAGTATGTACAGTTTTTACAGCATATGTAATTTAAACCACACAAACTCATTAAATTCCACACAACTAGTCTATTGCAATTGACTCCAGCATCTCCATGACCCCGACTAAAGCGGAACATAACAGTTGGGTGGATGGATGAATAGTATATTGCAATAATTTTATACGTGCCACCATACAGGCTTTATATTACAGAAACAATGATTCCAAACTTTTAAATGCTAGCTTTGAAGCAAACATAGATATGCAAATAAATGCATACATAGATGTTAATATAGATTTATATATATATATATATATATATATATATATATATATATATATATATATATATATGTGTGTGTGTGTATAGTACATAGATATAGAGACAAATTCATTTCTACAAAAAAACATGCATAGTGATATAACACAGATAAAGATATATGCTGCATATATAGTTCTGGATATTAAGCAACACAACGTACTCATGAATTTTCATAGATCTGGTTCCATGCGCACCATTGTTCTGAATTAGAATTGCAGAAGAGTCCACACAAAGTTTGTGCAAGTTTTCTTTGAAATTCACACCCATTTGGCAAAAGTTTTGGAAGAACTTCGGCTGAATCAGTCGCAGTGACCTCATGAAAATAACCTCCCTGATGAAAATAGCGCTGGTTTTAAACATGCAGCAGAACGATTAAGTCAGACTGCTGTATTATGCTAAGGTCTGGCCTCCTGGGGATGCTTTGGGGTCAGAATCGTGCCGCCTCTGCGTACGCTCGCTTGTGCGTGTTGACTAAGAGAGTGTGTTGGAGCCAAACAGTGTGTAGGTATGTGGTGTGCGACTTGTTGATTTTCTCGGCGCTACAGAGAACGCCTGGCTTCGTGACAGCTGAGCTACACCACCCGCCTGAAACCTCGTATTCATTTACTCACCGTGCACAAGTGAAGGGGGGTGGGGGGGTGGGGGGGGTGAAGATTTATGGAATATTATAAATGAGTTATGAGTACAGGCCTGTGAGTAGGCACCGGATGACGTCGGTCGGAATATTGACTGTGGGAGTATTGAAGTTAATCAAGATTCCAGAGTAATTTTAAAGCTGCAGAATTCTCCGGTGAATGCGGCTCTGATTTTTTTTTTCTTCTCTTCTCTTCCCTCCCCTTCTCCTGCTTTATATTTCGCTAAGACTTTATTAGATTTCGGAGCCACACAACTACATTTAAAGTTGCTGGTTCCATCAATTTGTAATGAATCTGTTTTGAGTCCCTTCAGGTCTCACACATTTCTTCCTGTTCTATTCTCTCACTGTGACTTTATTACCCAAGGCATGCTTTAGCGCTTTATTAGTTTTTTCAGGGCCTCTCTGGAGGTTTGGCAGCGGATTTGTGCACTTTGAACATCGGCACTGTTACACAGCAGCCACGGTGTGCGTCGGTAATTGCAACAGATTTCACAGCGTGCACTGACTTCGCCGACCAAAAAGCACCTATGGAAATCATTCCTGTCTACCAATGTGTCTTTGACGGCATACTGTATTGCGTACTGTTAAGCTGCTACTGAATTTACAGCATGCTGCAATTCTGTAGTCTAAAAAGAAACCATGAAAAACATCTCTGTCAGTGAATAAATCAGGTGGTGTAAAAAAATAAAGGTATACAAATTGTCTTAGTGCAAGCATTTGAACTGAAAGATACACTACCGCTCAAAAGTTAAGGATCACTTTAGAATTTTATTTCATGCAATTTTCATGCAATTCACAAAAATGTTTTTGTTTTAAAGACAGAGGCTTATTTTTTGTACAGAGGCTTATTTTTCATATAGTCCTATTATCAGCAATTCTCAGTCCTCTGTCTAAATCTCCTGGTACGGCCGCCAATCCAAGTTAAGGATGTTGTTGGGCTAATAGGTTGTTAGGACACTCTTGTTCAATTGTGATGCACAGCTGAAAAACATTCTACTAATAAGTGAGAATAAAAGGGAGAACAACATTCTAGGTTAGTTTAGTATCTGAAGCATCAGCAGTTGATGGCTTGCTGACCGGCTCAAAATGACCAGAAAGAAACAACTTTCTTTAGAGACCTGTCAGTCCATTGTTGTGTTAAGGAAGGAAGAATACTCCATTGAAAACAAGAAAATTTCTCTGTGACCCAAACGTTTGAGCGGTAGTGTATGAATAATATTAAAGGTATTAAGCGGTCATGACATGCCTGCACTGTAAAAATATCTAGGCTTTACAGTAATTAACAGCAGTCTTGAAACCACTGGGGCTTGTGGAGTGACTGGTTTGCCAGTTTTTTTGTTTTATATTGGGCCCCTGAAGGCTCAGGAACACTGGGAGATTTCCCGGCCGGTAGCTTAATCAATTGCTTGGACGTCTTTTATGCCCCACATCTGTCACACAATCAATGCTTCTCACACCTCCGTATTCGGCAGTTGTCATAGTAAGAAAAACATTACAGCAGTGGAGCAGTAGAGCGAGTGACAGCATAGCCTCTTTACGTTCACATGCTTTTTAAGTTATTTGCGTATTTTTCCCAGCAAGGCATTTGTTTGATGGAGCAGTTGTTGTTGTATTATTTTTTCCGAAAGGAACAAGCTTGACAAGGTTAAAAGTAGGCTACTGGCACCTCCTGCTTCGGCTTTGGATGAATAATCGGTACAAATTCAAAGAGGGTAACCCGTCTGTGCACTGGAGAGAGAGAAAATATAACATAAATAGAACCTGTTGCTATTGTCTTTTTTTCCTTATGTCAGGTAGAGCCAGTAAACTGTGAGGATGGGCCACAAGATCGATTGAAAATGAAAACGTTGCTCCATAGTAATGCTAAAATAGAGTTATATCACTCAAGCACTGTACATAAACGTTGTGCTAACTTGTCATTCAGCTTATATAAGAACACTGATCTGTTTACAACACTGGACTCAAACATTGGTTCAAATTAATATTAACGTTAAACAGGGCAAAAAACAGTGGGATACTCTGTTAGAGTTACTTCCAACTTACACAACACTGATTATATTCTAGTAAACATATGCTAGTGGGTGGAGTGGCATACTTTATGAGAATTAGAAACATAACAATAGTGTGTAAACATATTAGACACATAACAGATTATTTATAAATAAATAAAAATAATAGCTGAATAATAAATAAGGGGGTTTCAAAAATTCTAGGTAGTGTACATGCACTGGCACTGATTACAGTTCACATAAAAGACTAATCAGTAACATAATCTATCAGATTACTACAACCTGTATTATGTGACTTTGGGGGATTTGGAGCCCTCTCCTGGTGGAAATGTGTAAAGTCACTCAATGTGTGGTAGAACATTTTGTAACACTGGTTGCGCTTCAGACCCCAACAAGCAGTTGAATGTGATGAGCGCATTGAAAGAGCATTCAAAGAGAACTCAGTCTAAATTGGCGAACATGTCTTCTGAGGAAGTAGGTGTGTGAGTGTCTGTCATCATATTGTGGGATCGCATGAAGAAGGTGATGCAGAACACGTGGCTCTTCAGGCGAAGGCTCTTTTACTGAACATGCACCAGCACTGCCCAACTACCTCACAGACAAACGCAACCAACCCTCGCTACACACAAAATGTCCACACAGTCACAACCATTTACAAGATTCAAGTCTCTCCTAATGTCCAGTCCAGTGCTTCCCAAGAGCCATTCTGCACCCACAGCCCATTGTGTCAATAGCAGGATGTGACAATATCTTCATTGGAATAGTGTTGTTTTTGCATTTGACACCTAAACATCAAGCTTGACCTTTATTTAAGCCTGTGCTTCTAATCTGTACATGTCTGATATATAAAGACTTACGACATAGCCCAAAAAACCTCCATCCGAGCTTGTTTTTTTATTTGTAATTTTACTGCAATGCTACTTCTTTAAATTTTTACATAAGAAATCAAGCAACCTTAAAAAATATAATCTGTTTACTTTTCTAGCATTTAATTATTTCTTTTTCTATTTATTTGGTGTCATTTAAAGCCATTTATTAACATGGTCTCAACATCCCTTAATCCCTTAATCACACATATTGTTTCTACCCCGCTCCTGAAAGCTAGTATGCAGTTTATGGATGCACTATGTACGTATATAAAGACTTTTTCATATATAGCAATGCATCCAAAAAGAGTAATCCATAAAACAGTGACTGTAATTTGATTACGCCGATTTTAAAGGTAGTCTGCTTTGATTGGAGGTTTTCAATTGCTGTTATCATAATCTAGATTCTACCCAACACCAGGGCTTAAAGGGTTAACTCTGAGCTCTTTATGAATGGTATTCATCGTAATCTCTTCTGGGACTCACTGGCAGAGTTTAGCTCCTCGAAACTCAGATTGTTCCACGACGAGCAACTGGCCTTAATGACAGTCACACGCTGCCTGGGGCAGTCTGCTTCTAGAGTGAGAAGGAGAGAGAGAGAAAAAGAGAGAGATTTAATATAAAAGAGAACTCCTAGCCATACAGATAGAAAGAGAAAAAAGAGAGAAATCAAGAAACAGGGGGAGAGAAAGAGAAATAAGGACCCTTTGATTTAAAAGCAAACTCTTAGCCCTTGACTGCATCATGCATTCTGCACCTTGGCCCCTTACTAGAGCGGCTTTTCATCACCACCATTTCTTTTCCTATGTGCGTCCATATATTTATTCATCTTTCTTCTTTCTTTTCCTCTTCTCTCTCTCTCTCTTTGTTTTCTTCTCTCTGCTGCTACCTACCACCTCCCCACCCATCTCTCTCTCTCTCTCTCTCTCTGAGATCGGTGTTGGTGACTCATCTATTGACAGGTAGCTGGGGAGGGAGCTGATGGCTGCAGCAGTGTGGAGCTGTAGATGTGGAAGGAAAAGCGGTTAAGCTCAGACGGCCTCAGCGTTAAGTGACATCTACAAAGGCGGCCGCTGAAAGTGGAGGCCGATGTGTCAAGCACGGAAAGCCGGAGAATTAATGCGGAGACCAAACAGCAATCAGCAGAGAAACGACAGCAGTATCATAACAGAGAGGAAAGCATGGAGGTTTGTATGCAGGCGCACACACAAACACACACACACACACACACAGGCTCATGTAGAGAATGTGTTCACTTTATTTTCTTTTATAAAACCAACAAAACATGTCACATGAGCTGGGGCGCCCGAGTCTTTGAACACAACTGTGTGTATGCGTGATGTGATATCCTGACTCCTGGTTTCTGTCAGTGCCACAGTAAAGAAATTGGAGTCTGTAAGTAAGTTTCTCTGCTAAGAACCACTTTGTTTACATCTCAGCCGCAGAATTGTGGAGGCATTTTGGTGCAAACAAAAGGGGCGGAATTCCCCTTTAGCTACAACACAGTGGTCCAACTCATACTTGCTGAGCTGTTTGAGGGGCCCAGAGGGCACAGGGTAAAACGTATGAAATGCTTGAATGATGCTAAACTTGAGTGTTACATTGAACATCTGGCAACGCGTGCATGAATAATAAAGTACATAAATCTGATGCTGATGAGATCTCTGTGTGGCCGTGGCTTATGAGAAACTTGATTGACAGCTCACTTCCTAAAGCGTCCAGTCTGCTCCACCAGAACTAAAATCATTACCCGGCTTTTCTGTGATGCTAACTGAACAAAAAAGTCTTGGATGAACAGACATAAAACGAATGGACGAAGTGATGCGCAATGGAACGGATAAAAACACACATACCTGTACAGACGGGCAAGCAAATGGATGCTTCTCTGACTATTGGACACAGTTTTGCATTGGCGTGGCAAGAGACGCCAGCCTTAGTTAGCTTTATCTAAGATTAGGGCCACCCAGTTTACACGGCAAGAACTCCTCCACACAGCTTCACCATTTAGACATACTTTACATACATAAAGGGGCAAAATCTCAGATTTATGTTTTCTGGCCCTTAAAGTAGAGTTCAGAATGAATGCAGGATATGGATCTCGTAACAATGATAACCTTCCATTTTGATTTCTGAATCCTGATAACCAAAGACACAGACCAACACCTGCATTAATCCTATTTGAATATATCAGCTTACAACAAAGGTTATATGTATGTTCATATAAATTTCCCACTCAGAGTCCACCACTGCGTTATAGATAATTGGATTACAGTTGGTCATACAGAGGAGACACCGTGAACTAAAAATGCATCCCATCTAAATCAGAGACGTGTCAAACTGATCGGTCTAAAGCTGGCTAGGGAGCCGCATTTGTAAATGAAAGATCATGTTTACATTGCTATTGCTTTAAGGTCACTGCACAAGTGGTTGCAGTCTTCACACGTCATCCACCCAGTCCTCGAGCTTAAGTGGACGCTTGCAAAGTTGGAGACGAATGCGTAGCACATCATTTGTGTATTTCGAGGAAAATATGGTCTGAAAATTCTTATAGATATTTTTACATTTTATAATATTGTTACTCATACACGAAGCAGCCACTCATTTACCCCGTTCTTTAAAGGTCAGGACCCCCACAGAGCAGGTATTATTAGAATCGTTCTCGGTACTGCAGTGACACTGGCATGTTGGTGGTGTGTTAGTGTGTGTTTTGCCTGTGTGAGTGGATCAGACACAGCAGTGCTGCTGAAGTAAACTTTTAAACAACTCAGTGTCACTGCTGGACTAAAATACTACACCAACTGTGCACCAACGGATGCCTCATGTTTTGTGGTGGAATTTGGTGAGAAAGTAGGCGGTGAAGCTGCGGCCTGTTTAATAATTTACTCTCTATTGATTGTGCAAAAGTTGCAGAGCAGCGTCAGAAGTCAGAAAATGTTTTTGGAAATATTTGTCCTGCAGCAGCACAGCAGTTTTTTTGTTTTTTAATGTTTTATTTATTTATTTATTTATTTATTTATTTATATAGTGTGGGTTTTATTTACATTCTGCACACACCTGTACATAAAGACAAAGAAACAGACCTGCAGAAATGAGCTTTAATTATTTACGCATTTTCTTTTTTTCTTTCTTTTCCTTTCTTACTTTCTTCTTCTCCTTCATTCTTTCTTTTCTCTCTTTTTTTCTTGATTTCCTTTTTTTTCTCTTTCCTCCCCCCCCCCCTCTGTCCTTCCTTCTGTCTCGTCACTCTTTATCTTGCTCTATCTTTCCTTCTGTTTATCTCTCTGGCTTTCCTTCTGTTTTCTTTCTTTCTCTCTCTTTCTCTCTCCTTCTGTTTCCCTACTAGTTATTGCTCATCATTCTCTTTTTATCTCTCTCTCTCTCTCTCTCTCTCTCTCTCTCTCTCTCTCCACCTGTGGCCTGTGCGTCATTCTCCTAATTCCAGTCTCAAGAGCAGCTCTGTGTTGATCCCATTGGCTCTGGGAGTTCACAGTGTTACGCCATCACATGTCCTGAGCATCATTAAAACACCACATCTGTCTGTACACACATACACATACACACACACAAACACACACACACACACAGACACACACATAAGTGCACATATGTAACTGAATCTGAAGTCATACACGCCTCCTCCTCCTCTCATCACTTGTCACTTCACACATGATTCTCACAGCGTATGGAGCGCACACCTTCTCCCTGCATCTCACGCTCCTCTGTCTTTCAGGACATTTGGAATGATGTTTTTTTCTCTTTTTCGTGGGTCTTGTTTGCTTGTTTCCTCTCTCCCAGGCTGCGTCAGTGAAGTGTGTGTTCTCATTGGACAGCCCATTTATCATGTCTGCCATTCGATCAGGCTGATTAATAATTAATCTGACGCTCCGCCACATGGGACGCCATTACCAAATTACCCGTACCATGGCAATATGTCACCTGCTCTGCCAGAGAGAGAGAAAGAGAGAGAGAGAGAGAGAGAGAGAGAGAGAGAGAGAGAGAGAGAGAGAGAGAGAGAGAGAGAGAAATGCATGATTTGTTTATGCACTGAATCAATTGGATACAATATATGCTTTGACTGATCTGACCAAATGAAAACACCTCGCTAATGTCCACTGTTCATCAATATCATAGAGGGGACATTAGGGTTTCATTTGGTCGTTATGAAGCACTGCTTTGACCAAACATCAACCGTTTAACCGTTTCTTTAAATATTACTGACACATGCTTGGTCTCAGAAGTTTACTTCTGTGAAGTAGCTTTTAAGGATGGTATTTCTGGTTCCTATCACCTCTACAGAGAGCAGTTTGGTAAGTTTCTCTACAACAACATAACATCAAACCACAGAGAATGAGCGTATCCCTTAATGACTGGATTCAAAACTTGACCAGAAGCTTTTAAAACTTGCTTGCTTTGTGTACGGTAGTGCCAAAAACCACAGAAGCAACTCAATTTGAGACAATTTGCAGCAATTTAGGCACATAGTTTGCAGTTCATATTAAGTAAAATAGAGTTTTGTCCTAAACATCTCTTTAGTAATATGTGTGGAAAGAGTTAATCGTCAATAATGTGACTAGCATGCGTGGTTTTCCCATTAGCTGTTGATGACACAGACTTGTTTAGACAGTGGTAGAGGAGCTGACAAGTGACAAGTTCAGATCCTGTTTAAATGAGGTCACTTCATGTGGCTTCTATCTGCATTGTGCCCTGAAAAGATTTTAGCCACATGCATTTACACTTGGTAGTTGGCCTAAAATCTGTGCTTATTACATGACAACCAGTTACAAAGCCTTTATTCGTTCACTCTGTAGTGTCTGCTGTTTGTTTTGCACAGTAATGTCTGTCCATATTTCTATAAAGCACCTTGTTTCATCTGGTCCCCAACAATATGCAACCTTCATGATTATCTTCCTCGCAGACGCAGATCATGTACCCAGTATTGTGATGCATGGGGAGGAGTTCTGGTTGTACTGGAAGGGGTTTGGGTTGTTGAATGTGTCTTAGAGAAATGGATGTGGCTATAACATGTGGCTCAAATGCTCAAACCACCTGAAGTGGTTTCGGTGATCAGATTTTCTGTTTTAAATGAGTGTGTTTACACTTCCATCATTCTGTGGTTTATTTGGAAATAATCCTGATCTTTCCTGAAACTTGCCTTCTTGCCTTCTGATTTGGGCTGATCTTGAAAGAGCAATTCCAGACTTTTGTTACTTACTGATGGCCTTCTCTAAATTCCTCAGCTCCTATGTTTTTTGGTCATTCACCCTGGTGCACATTTAACCCTACCCTAATGCTGTTGATAATCAGCTGAAGGGCATCAACCAAGGATTAACGACAGTCTGGGCCCCTACCCCCAACCCCCCCCCCCCACACAACCCGCGCCCCTCATGATCAAGGGCCCTGTAATGGTATTCCCTGCTCTTCTCTAGAGCCCCCTGGTAGGGGCTCTTAAAAGGATCCTTAAAATAGAGGGCCCTCGGAAATAAAAAAAAAATTGTATCATAAATGTTGATAGGCAACGCCTAGGGCCCCCTGACCTCAAGAGCCCCCTGGGTGCTGGCCCCACTGGCCCAGTCAGTAATCCAGCCATGGCATCAACACTGTGAGCATTTGAAGATAATCTAATAGGGAAGCGACCAAATAAATATTCACCCTCGTAGAACTTTAGAGCTTTATAGAATTTTATAGAATGGCACCAGCCACCACAGGGATCAAGGCCAACCCCCAGCCATGAATGGTTGTGACATTGCTGGTACCACAAGGCCAATGGTTAGTTAGTTGTACCACGCAGATGCAAATACTTAAGTTTGTTGACAGTTACGCATTACGGTTTCTAATTAGCTTCAATTTAGTTTTTTTGCCAGTGTTCTGAGTCTTGTCTGACTTGGCAACAGATGCCTCAACAGGTATAGCCAGGATAGGTTAATTGATTAGCACTCTCCTGCCAGCATGTTAACATTTAGCAATGAGTGTAATGGTCCAAAACTGGATCATCTCAGGCAGCTCCAGCAGGAGGACCTTGGGATCTCGGCCTGCCACATAAAGTGGAAGTTATGCTACATTTACCCAGTTGTAGACAGGCAACAGAAAACAGGATATTCCATTATTTTTAATGGAGCAGCGACAGAAACATCTGCCACCACAAACATGCTGCTGACCGCAGCAAGAAATTTTGTGGAGGAAAGCAGATTGTTTAAAAATCCTCATTCATATACATCAACTCCTGATCTTCACTTTATTACAAACCTTAGACGTGGGATAAAAGAGTAGCTTACACAATCACTTAGCAGAACAGGCAGCAATGCAAGTGGTAACATTTATGGCTTCATTACACTGTCAGCCACAATCCATGGCCTTGACTACCTTCATACATTGACTGCTGTGTTTTCCGACGTGTAAAAGCAGCATTTAAATTATCTTTAAGGATTTTTAGTTTAATACTAAAGTTAAGATGCTAACCAGCTAAACCAGGCCCGTCCTGTCTCGTAATACCATTTTATACCACAAGAAATGATAGTGAGTCTCTGTAGCCATGAGTCTGCCATCAGTCCAACATGAGAGCAGGAAGAAGTAGCACTGCTCCGACAGCGTATTTTAACCTCTCACATGTGCTGCTGCTGGTTAGATCTTTTAGAGACAGGTAGCTAGTGAAATGAACAGTAAACATATCAATTGCTAAAGCTCTGTACAAGTGACTGCCATCACGTTTAGCAGCAAACACAACAAGTGATATGAATAAAATCAAAATTACAGTTAACACTGGTGTTGCTGTGCATCGCTGGAGACGCTCTTGGTAAGTAATGGGATGAAGTTTGATGCTGAACTCATAAAGAGCTGTTAATGCTAACAATGAGTAGGAGGGACTGTACCTTTCCTTGTTTCTTGTGTTAGGGGTGGTCACCACATCTTTCTGGTGATATGTTGCTCCTATTTGTTTGGAGTAGTGATTTGACAGGTTGTGCCATGTTACAAATCACCCCTTTGAAGCACTGCAGCATCGTTTTTAATAGTGTTAACTTGTTAGGGAATGCACATCCCACTAGGGGTCAATGTGTTTCAGGGCATTCTATTTTTTAGAAACTCCAAAATGTTGACTTTTGCTTTCTAGGGTCTGCCCTGTGCCAGCCTGCTGCCCCTCCATTTTTTTTTTAATTTAATAAAATACGATCACCCTACATTATATAGAGGTATAGGTATTGTTAGCATATTGCATGCTCATGCAAGTATCAGGGGTAGCATTATGTAAACAGTCCAGTTGAAAAGTCCTTTAATATCAGACTTCTGTCTAGTCTGATTATCAATGGTGGCCTCTGTAGCTTGGAGGTCGTAACCTTTACGCTTTTCTTGATTTTTCTTGGACTGCAAGATTTGTAGAGAAATGGTAAGTAGACTATACCTCGCTTTTTCTTCTCTCTTACACACACAAAACAAACAACAGTCAGTTAAAAAAAAAAAGCTGTGAGCCCTGCCAAGCTGCTGTCACGAGCTGTCTGTGCTCACTGTTGCAAACCATTTAATTATGGAAGCAGAATCTCCCCGCTAAAAAGGACCATATTAATAGTGTCATCTATTCGGCGAGTAATTATTCAGTACACATTAGTCTTCACGCTCTGGGCTGCTCCATGACAAATGGGTGCGTAAATTGCAACGAGTGGCAGTTTCAATTCTCTCTGAGTGGTAACCAGTATGCTTGCATGGCTGGGAGGACTGATATATGTCCGCACTGTATGCATATGTGTACATATGCGGTCACAGTAACGCCAGGACGTGTAGTTATAGGCGTAACACCGAGGGTGCAATGTGGTCAGGTGTGAATTGCTTCACGAGAGAGAAACAGATGTTACTCCTGATGTTATAGCGCTTCAGCTGTGCCTCTGCAGTGACACACATGCTCTGTAACACACACACAGGCTTTGCCCCAGACTGAAGCCACCAAATATCACAGTTCACCACTAGTTGGCAGTGAAGACTAACAGTTCACAGCCCCTTTGACTCTTTGTGTAGCGTAGGCTGGTGGAAGTGCTTGTTTTTCTTTGTGTATATATGCTCTATGTGTGCATGTACTTCTTTCAGGGGGCTCGTGTTTCACATTTTTTCTTGTATTTCATTCATTTAAGTCCTGTTAAAACATTTGATGTGCCACAATTCATCTTACATGGCCATTGTCCAACCTTTTTTAGCCCTTAGAATTAAGCAGGCTGTTTTTGTTACATGTAAATTATCTCTGATTATGTCTCATTTAAAAAGCAGCCCAGGCTGAAACCCTTCTTATAACTTAAGTTCAGTTCCATGATACGTGTTCTCTAAACGTCTTTAAGAAATATTACATTCTACAGCCATTTAAAGGGCCAACTTCTGTCATTTCTTGTGTTTTATTTCTTTAACCTTTTCCTGTTATATTGTGTATTTATACAGCAGTTATCATTCCTAACCTCTCTTTATTCATTAGACATACCTTTAAAGGAGCAACATGTAAGTTATTAATTAAAATTATCAACAGATTGTGAAGAAATCACCATTTTGATGGTGTGTCTAAGACATGTATGTATCATGTTGCAGAGATATCTACTAAAGTTAGCATGATATCCAGCCAGCCCCGGTCTGTCCTGTCACATAATATCACTTTGTACCTCAAGAGTTCATAATGAGTCAATGTAGTGTTAAATCTGTGTTTACTTCCTACATGAGCAGATGAAGAAGAAACATCTTGGCATGTAAAGGGATGAAGTTCTGTACAGAACTCGCCATGTTTCTTTAGACTGGTAAGAAAACAGGGAAAGGGGTGAAGTGGGAGGAGAAAAGGCTAGGCCGATTATGTCATCATATTGTCCTTTTAACACTGATATATGCAGATGACCCCTTCTATAACTGGCTGATGTCGATTGTCATTTTATTTAAAGGCAGTCCAGACAATAAGAATGGAATTTCTAATCTTTGGTTGGCTGAATATACTATAGATAGGATATGTGCAAATGTTGTGATTTTGTGACATCACAAAAGTAGTGCATTTAAAATTGGCCATTTTTTACACTTAATATTCATATATGGACTGAAACGTGAATTGTTTTCCTCTGAAATGTTACATGACTCTTATTTTTAAAAAGTGAGGAAAATTGTTTCTTTCTTTTATAGGTGCCCTTTAAAGCGTCAGGCTGTCCAGGGGATCAATAGCTATTGGGTGAAACGGTGGACATTGGCCTCTACCCCTCTTCTGCCCCCACAATCAACAAATTAGGCCTTTATCGCCTAAGAAACTTAACCCATGTTAGCCTCATTAGGGCATTAACGAGATAAGATTAAGCCACTTGGAGGAATATCGATCTGCTCAAATTGGAAGTAAAAGATGGTCTCCGACCCACCAAGAGAAAATTATGCATGTTGCTCGCCTAGTGCAAATAACGTGTATGTGCATGCGCTACATAAACAAAGAGAGAAAGAGAGAGAGAGAGAGAAAGAGCAAGAGAGAGAGAGAGAGAGAGACAGAGAGAGAGAGAGAGAGCAAGAGAGAGGGATCACACTGTAATTGTGGTTCTTAAAGATAAGGGAACCTTTACAAGACAATTAGTAGGCGGATCCATCGTAGATAGCAGCGCAGTGAAAGGAAGGAGCCAAAGCGCAGCTAAATGGATTATGATAAGATCAGAACCTGTATTGAACCAGACACAGATTACATACACCAGAGACCCACCAGGAGCTGCAGTTTTTGAAGCTTTAAAGGTGCCATCAGGATATATTTTAACAACTGACCTGCATGTAAATCACACTCCTATTAATGCCCTTTATGGACTTCTGTGAAAAAGTAGAGCATAAAATAATGAATGTTGCAAATTGATTGGTTAATCATTACTGTAAACTGTGAATGCTGCCTCTTCTATTATGGATTTCAGTATTGAGCCAATGCTTTACATGTGAAAGCTTTTGTAACTGTGTTTTCTACTTCTGAAAAAGGTGCTTATAATAGAACCCAGGGGTCCAATCATTGTACCATGACCTCTCATAGATAACGAGTTCTTGAGAGAACTCATTTATGGTGCTATATCTACTTACACACCTAAAGGCTCCATCCTTGGCTTGCAAGATACGCTCAATGTCACACATTCTGTCCTCTTCCTACCCTTCCTACCCAGAAACTGTAACCATGGTAGCGAGACCAAAGCCACCCCTCTTGAGTCACTCTGAAGAACACTTTGGCATCTGAAGCTTGGAGAGAAGCCTCGGCCTCCTGCAGGTTTGTAAAAACCCACCATTGAAAAGCAGCTGACGGAGCCTTAAATGCATCAGCATGCATTCCTGGACACTGACAGTGGAGTGGAGTTGCATTGTTCATAGCCTAATGTAGACTTCCAATGATTTTCTTTACATCCCATTGTGAAGTAATGATGCTGATTTGTGTGCCTCATATGGTAACTCCTTTCTGCATGTGCTATAGTGGCTTTTTCACTTTTTAAAATAATATAAAATAATATAATCAAATACTAATTCACTATACATTTCATAACAGATTAACTAGGACACTCTGAAATAGGTCTGAAATGTGATTCTGTGTTGAGCTGCTTGTAAGTAGCAAGGGGTGATGAGAGTGCAACCTTTCTTGTAAATAAATAAATAAATAAATAAATAAATAAATAAATAAATAGACCAAAATTTGCTTGTTGAGCTACAAAGACACAGTCCAGCTGGGGAGTCTTGTCCAAGCCTGTCAGGAATTGCATTTTATGGCTGCTGTGTAGAGGTTAGGTGAAATCTACGTGATAGGCAGATATACACCATACACCCACTAGGAAACCACTAGGTTATCTATGGTTGTTGCTGCTACTGTTTATAAAACTGGCCTTTACTCCACAAATTAGACTTCTTAGAAAGATTTTTTTCTTTTTTCTTTCTTTCATCCTAAAAAGCTGATGCTGAAAGGCTAGCCTCAGCTACGTCTTAACAAATTAAAACAAACATCTTAGAATGTAAAGGGGTCCTCAGAATCTACACAACTATACACAAACAAAATATGACAGTCCTTAATATTTTTATCTATTCAATAAAGCAGCCCACCTCCTGTTGGCTTTCATGTTTAAATCTAAGAAATAAATTCCTGTATCGTCCACCATTGTATCCTGCCTGAATAGCCATTTTTGCTTGTCTCACAAAAGAAGAAAAATACCTTCTGATTTCCAATTCGAGGCTCAGTGGTTGACGTACATCCCTCCCCCAAACCCAGATTTCCAATCACAGCTTATAAACAGTAATCAGACCTTCACCTCTTACAAGCTATCAGCACATACAAAAGGAGAAGTCTGAAGTAAACACTGTGGAAGATCGAAAATACATACACTTTATGTATAATGGAAGGTAGCTACCAAACAATTTGGCCTAGTGAACAACATTTTGGAGTAGATACAAATGATATGAGCACAAGAAATGAAGCATAATCAGTGTCTGCTACTCTGCCCAGCTAACACTGTAATATAATAAATAAGACTCAATGTGCCTAAAATGTATTCTGAACATGCATATAACCATATCTCTCATAACTGTATTATACATATACCCCTTCCGCCTGTACTACAACACTGGGGTTAACCCTTTAATGCTGACCCACAAAAGTCTCTGTTTCTGCCTTTGAGTCAGCGCTTCTCTATTAATTAATATTATGTCAGCTTGTTTACATCAAAGTTGTTATTGGCTTACTTTTGAAAAAAAATGTGTTGTTCATGTCTCTGGCATTTATAGCAAGCAAACATGTGAAAAGTAATATATATTCCACCGTTTATTGTTACTCTTATTACACAACTCATTAATTCCATTTCCATTTCCAGAGAACCATGCAACAATCAAAACAACATCAAGTAGCAAGTACAGTTTCACACTGTAGTCTTTCTTTCTGTTGCAGGAAAGTTTCAGGATGATTGGACCAATAGAAATGCTCCAAAATCGCTTGGAATAAAATCTCCTAATATTAATTTACATTAGAAGTAAATAATATTTTTTCCTATCTTTCCTACCATTTCTGTACCAGAAAGTTGGAGATACTTGTTCTTCTTGGACATAACATGCTTTCCTATGCCTGATGTGGACAAACTGTTTTTGGGGCATCCAAGTTTCTGACCTCAATATGTTTTGCTAGGGTTAAAAAAAAACAAACAAATAAAGCAAAGCAAACAGGCAATATTTATATGGAAATGGCAGCTGATGGCAGCTTTGGCCCGCCATTAAACCGCAACCTAATTTGGCTTCTTGGGCTGATTGACAGAATGTATTTCTTATGTCGCTGATATTAAATCACTTCTGCCTACTGCAATAACCACAAGCGCCCTGGATGTAGGACTGAGCACCACTTCCCCAAATGCAGCTTCAGAGCAGCTGTCAATCACTCCTAACAGCCCTTCCCCCCTCCCTCCTTCCCTCCCTCTCTCCCTCCCTCGGCCTGACACCGGATCACCCAAATTGCCGTATGGCCGGCGAGTCAGGAAGTGCAGGGAAAGCAGCGGGAAGTGCCCTGCTGATATTGGCCCTGACGTGATGAGAGAGAATGCAGCCTGTAATTTGTCTGCATCACCTCAGCGTGGCTGTCGGTGTGTTTTATTAGCTGTCAGAGCCGTAAAGAGAGAGAGAGATACAGAGATACAGAGAAAGAGAGAGGGAGAGCTAGAGACACTGTCCCGCCGGCCTAAAAGGACCGTCACTGGGCGCTCAGGGACAATCAGCACTACTCAGTCAATCAGGAGTAATCAGCCTGAAATGAAGCTGAATGGTGTTTAATCAGGGCCTAACACGCTCATGGGGAATATGCAACCTTATAAAAGAGAATATTAAAAAATGATAACATCAGACGAACATAAGTTCATGTGTGCATGTCACTGTACATTACGCTGGAAAGTGATGGTCGCCCATGCTCACTGGTCATCCAGTACAAGCAGCCCTGCACTAGCCTAAGGCCCCTACGTCGGCAGTTAAGTTGCCATTTTTCTTAATGTTATATGGCCAGCGTCTTGTGAATTTATGAGAACATCTTTGTGCTAAAATATGAAAAGCCCTGCCTAAAGTGGAGAGGGAACTCAAGCTGAAACCTCGCCATGATGCGGCGTGTTTTTGACTCCCCTCATCGCATTCACTTCTGTAATGTCGTTCGACACATTTGTTTTCATGTATTCAATCAGAGCATTCGGATGCACTGAATAACCTTACAAGTCATGGTACATTTCATGGAAATAATGAGGGCAGCTGATCAACAGCAAGACAGACTGTTTACAGGCCGGATTTGGATACTACTGCAGTAAGGCTAGGATTATGGACTGTAATCAGATCTCATTACAGTCAGTTATATAAGCGC
Source organism: Megaleporinus macrocephalus (assembly GCA_021613375.1). NCBI lineage: Eukaryota > Metazoa > Chordata > Actinopteri > Characiformes > Anostomidae > Megaleporinus > Megaleporinus macrocephalus. The sequence goes on along the minus strand of CM038728.1, from coordinate 20,378,090 downwards.
CATATACACTATGTATTCAGACAGCCATCGTAATCAGTGAATTTAGTTACTTTAAGTTGAACAATCAATCAGACTCACCGCTTGTATTTCCATAGAATAGCATTGAATAGCAACGCACATGTGTCTAAGTACTGTGGCCATTGGCAAATTTCAACTAAGGGGTACACCATTGGGGTAGGTTGAAGTACCATTTGTAATCCAAAACTAAGCATCCAACATCAGTGCATTAAGTAATGTTTTTTTAATTTTTTTTGCCTGACTGCAATGAAATTTTCACTGCAATGTTCCAACATCTACTGCATGGCTTTCCCAAAACAGTAGAGGTTAGGGCAAAGGAGGGATACACATAAATGGCCAATATCCTTCATTTCCTTCATTTAAAAATACTTAAATGCTCAGAGGCTCTAAAGAACGTTGATATGAATGAGTAGAGCTGCACTGCTGTGAATGCACATAAATGGATGCATGAATTCAAGCTTAACTGTTTCCATATATGCACTGGGAAGTGAATGGTATGTTTTGAAATGCTGACAGTGTATACATGCTATTTCTACAATAAACATTTGCGAACTAGGATTGTGCCTTCATGTGGTGATAGTATGAGGGAAGACTGATTAAGGAAAGAACTCTTAGAACTTGGGATGGGATTCTGGGTGGCTTCTGTCTGTAGCCAGAAGGCCAGTCACCCCGCCCCACTTTTTGTAACTGTGGCAGGACTGTAATACGACTAAGGAACGGGGGAAGATGGGGTGGTGAGGTGGTTATATGAACACGGGAAACTGAAGATTAGAGAATGAATATACAGGGCTAGATTGGAAGGATGAGAGGGTTCCGTTGAGTTTAGCTCACAGAACTGAGATGCTGTGAACCTTTCAGACTGTTGTCCCATCCTTCAACTACACGTCCCGCATTTACAAAAGACGTCTGTAAAAAGGGGTTAATTCCAAATTCATAGACTCTCATATATCATGCATTCACGCCTTTTAAACCCCTCAAATTTCCATTCACCAGCTCACATTCTAGCCCAGTGAAACAACGCCAACAGAGTAACAGCAACAAAAACAAACTATGTTGAGAAATCTCTCGTTCCAAACCCTTTCCTAAGAGCTGCCAGTGCATGTTGATACTCCTCTTTAAACGAGGCACCAAAGTTGGTTCCTACTCGTTAGCTTCTTAATCAAATGTTCTGTTCCACCTTAAATGTTACAGTTTGTACAGAAACAAGAGTTTAAATGAGGCACCAATTAAAATGATATGAGCACAAACAGGAACCTGTAAGTAGCAGCCATGCTGCGTGAGTTCATCACTGTTTGTTGGTTGAAGCAGATCATCGTTAACTGAAAGTTTCACAGTAACAACTTTAATGTACTTTGTGTTAATGTTAAGATCAAGAGTAGCTAGTATAGGTCATTTTAGCTGCTAGTGAGTTACAAGTAACTATTGCTAGCATAGCTAACTAAACAGTACGGTGATCTAGCTCATTTTATTTTCCTGCCTGTGTCTATTTTTCGTCTCTCTGTAAACCATCAAATCAGAGCAGAGCTTATTAAATCATTCATGAGCTCAACAAAAAATAGAAAACATCTTGTTTCATTCTAGAACCAAATTATAGAATGTAAATGGGTGTGTTAAACCATATATGGGTATAGTTTATCCCAACCAGTGGTACATACCTTTTTATGTAGATCTCAGAGAACTACTTATAATGCTAAATAAAACAAAACCTTTACAAGATATGAAAAGACGTGTTTTTATACTTAAGAACTTTAAAAGAAGAGGATTTTAGGTACTTTTGGGTAAGATTCTAAGTTTTGCCTATTGGTCCATTCATTGTAAAGTCAACACATGCCTAAGGGCCACTGGCTTTTTCAAATTGTAAAAAACTCAAAACATAAACAAATGCATTGGTTTTGTTGCACCTCTATGGTCGTAATAGGCTGAACATTTTATAACTTCAACATTGTTTACATACTACACTTATTTTATAGTTCTCCAAAATGTGGGCCTTAAACCAGAGAAGTACTGTCAATATTGACTTGTTCAAAGGTGTTCTGCTAGATTACCCTATGTTTAGTACACAGAGAGAGGAAGTATATGCCTGTGCAGGTCGATCGCCCCAACTCATGTTTATAAAAGCTAGAGAAGGCACACAGCCTGCACCTGTCTGAGCAGTGCTAACTGGCTCTGGTTAGCTGCCCTGTGGGCATGCTGGCGTGTGCGCTGTACTGTGTACAGCAGAGGGACCTCATATCAACTACTGTCAGCCTGAAAGAGCTTTCAGCACCTTTCCCCCTACCTACTCTGTCAGTCTTTTGGGTAATGGGCCTTGAAGTGAGGAAGGAGGGGACGATGTTTGTGTGCGTGCGGATGCATGTGTCTTGGAACGGTGCCAGCGCAGTGATAAATGACGTATGAAGCATCACCATAGTTAAAGAGCTTGGCCTTGGGCTCTGATCCTCAAACTAATTAGGCCTTGCACTCAGGCAGGATCGGCTACTGTACACAGAACTGTTTAACGTTCAGGGCCCTGGTGGGCCTGCTAAGGCGCCTGTGAGGGTCTTTCCCATCTCTGCGGCTTTTCTCCCAGCACCAGACTGTCTGGCTGACTCAGAAACGTTGTTACGCACTTTCCTACCAAAAGGCTGGCCAGGCCTTCACACTGATTTCCAGTCTTTTTTTTTTTTTTTTTTTTTGGAATATGCCAGGAATGTACCAGGAATTTGAAGGGTTTGTCATAGACTACTGCGCAATATTGGAAAACCCTATAACGCAGCACTGACATGTTTTCATAATTCAGAAAGATATATCATGTGTTGCAATAGCTGCATTCCAAAAGACTGATTCACGCTGCCAAATACTGAGCAAGTTTACAGGGAATTTACAGCATCTTACAATACTAAGCGCTAGTCTTATCACTGCAGGAAGCACTGCAGGTACAGATTTTCATGATTTAGGAACATATGCCATGATTTATCATTTGAGCAGGGCTATATTCCAAAAGGCACATTCACCCAGACAAATGCAGAGCAGTTTTTCCTGGAATTTCCAGTATTTTTGGCTAATCACTACAGGAAGCAGGCCAGATACAGATTTGAATAATTCAGTAAGATACACAGTGACTCACAATTTAGGCAAAGCTATTACTTTCAAAAACTCACAGATTCACACAGCCAAATATTGAGTCCCCCCCCCACCCTCCAACTGTTGGTTTGCTCACATCGGGGGAGCTTGATGAATTGCACTGCTTTTATTTTGCCTGCTATTGCCTGAAAAATAGAACCCAGATCTTGAAACCCACTGAATCTCATTCTTGAAAAATAAACTGATATGCTTAACGTGTGGGCATAAAACACCACGTTAATGGTTACATGCATATGAGGATTCAATTCTTTATTTCCAAGCAAAATGACTGTTTATGTATGCTAAATTAATGAATGACCCACGGTTACCTTATTCGAAGGTAACTTGGAAGTCGTTTGGCAAATAATGGTCAAATAAGCTCAGACAGATGAAAGAGAGATCAAAGGGAACATTGCACTCATTATGCAAGCCGTGAAAATATTATGTCGAAGGCAATTCAAGCGGGACAAAAAGCATCCACATCACCAAACGGTACGCGCAGCACGTTTCTTCTGCGTGTCATTATAGGATTATTTAATGTGTCCAGATGAATAAAGGATCGTTTCAGAGGCAGAAACCTCACATGCCTCCACTGTCGCGTCACACCGACCATGTCACGATCAGCTTAGTTATAGTCGCGAGAAAAGAAGGGAGGTGTTGTGTCTTAAGAAAAGGAAATTTGTAATGTTTAAAAGGAGCAGAGGTAGATTTGCTGGTGCAGACAGAGCTGATGGTGATGAAGCTGTTGTGCTGGAGGGCATGGGCTTTGAATTTTGAGCACTGTTTCACTGCATTGTTTTGCCCCGTGGCAAGCTTTAGGACATAGTTTACTACTCCCAATCTGCTGGAAAGACATTTGAAGACGTGTTGAATATACCGCTCTGCCATAAAGCTCTGTGTATTTTCTTAGAGAGAGAGAGAGAGAGAGAGAGAGAGAGAAAGAGAAAAAGAAAGACACACTGGGGTGGTGAGATAGAAAGAGAGTATGGGAGAGAGAGGAAGAAAAAAGAGGATGTGATCGAAGATCGAAAGAGGGAGAAGGAAGAAACAAAAGTGAAAGAGAGAATAAAATGGAGGACAGAGAGAAAGAAAGATAAAAAAGAAAAGAATAAAACAGTGAGAATGAAAGAGAAAAAGAAAGACACATCAAGATGGTGAGACAGAGAGGATGAATGAGAAAGAGAAAGGGAGACAGAGAAAAAAGACAGAAAAAAAAGATACTGAAAAATGAGAGAAGAAGAGAGAACAAACTAAAGAGAGAGAGAGAATAAGAAGGGGGAGAGAGAGAATGACACCAAAATATAAGAGAGAGAAATGTGAAAGAATGAAACAGGAAAAGATGGTATGATAGGAAGAAACAGAGAGAGAGAATGAGAAGAGGAAGAGAGCTGTCCACTATTGACCCTCTGCTGTCACCTGCAAACATCACTGAATAAGTGATAACTTTAAATTACTCACTATATATACTCTTACATTAATGGTCTTTTATAATAGTACTGACAGGATATATTCCTTTAAAGAGCACTGCATCTCATTTTGCAAGCCTTTTATATAGAATTTCTTCATGTCTTCGTGCTTCTTTTCTCTCTCCCTCTCTCTCTCTCTCTCTCTCTCTCTCTCTCTCTCTCTCGTCGTTGAAGGTTATTCATTGACAGGCAGACCTGCCTATGCATCATTCTTTATACCACTGAAATCCGGGGGATCGCAGTTGATGCCGAAGTTTGACGTCATCGCTCTGAAAAGCCTTGCTGCCTTTGATTCGGCAGCCTGCAGCCGGCTGGATAGAAAGATTCCGGGCATAAAAAAGTCACGCCGAGCACAGGAGGCCATCCAGATTGGACAATAAAAGCTGGCAGCTGCTGTGAGTTTGGAGTGCACTTCAGTGACCCCTCGAGGACAGCACCCTGCTCCCTACACATAATTACCTGAGCTTTCTCCCATGCCAGAGTCGGCCTGCGCTGTCCTCATGGGGTGTGAGGCCCTTTCATCAGTACTGAGTGTGTGTATGTGTGCATGCACGTGTGTGTGTCTCTATCTGTCTCACATCTCTATCCTTTGCCTCAGTTCCCATAGCAGATGGCATTCTGTATTGATGTCGGGTTGAGTCAAGATGCCACATTGTGGTCTAGTATGCTGACTGACTATGGGTGATAACTGCGGGTGCTGGTATAGCTGGGGGTATAACTGTGGGTATAACTGTGAGCATTATTGTGCGTATAACTGGAAATGTAATTGTGGGTATAACTGTTGGAATATTAGTGGGTGTAATTGTTATTATAACTGTGAGTATAACTATATGTACCATACATATTTTTATATACAATATATAATTGTGGTTTTAATTATGGGTATATGTGTTGATATAACATCAGAATAAATTGTGAGTTTAACTGTGGATACAATATTGGGTATAACTGTATGTGTAATTGCTCATATGATTGTGGGTATAACTGCAGATATAACTATGGTTATAATTGCAGAAAGAACTGTGGGTGTAATTGTTGGTGTAACTGTGAGTATAACTGTAGGTATGACTGTTGGTGTAACTGGGGGTATAATTAAATATAATTGTTTGTGTAACAGAAGTTATAACTGTAAGTATAACTGTTGGTGTAACTGGGGGTATAACTGTAAATATAATTGTTTGTGTAACAGTGGTTATAACTGTAAGTATAATTGTTGGTGTAACTGGAGGTATAACTGTAAATATAACTTGGTGTAACTGGGGGTATAACTGTAAATATAACTTGGTGTAACGGTGGGTATAACTAAGTATAACTGTTGGTGTAACTGGATATAACTGTAAGTACAATTGTTAGTGAAACTGTAGGTATAACTGTAAATATAATTGTTGGTGTAACTGGGGGTATAACTGTAAGTATATTTGTTGGTGTAATTGTGGATATAACTAAGTATATTAGTTGGTGTAATTGTGGATATAACTGTAAGTATTACTGTTGGTGTAAATGTGGATATAACGGTAAGTATTATTGTTGGTGTAACTGTGGATATAACTGTTGGTGTAACTGTGGCTATAACTGTAAGTATAACTGTTGGTGTAACTGTGGATATAACTAAGTGTCATTGTTGGTGTAACTGTGGTTATAACTGTTGGTGTAACTGTGGATATAAGTGTAAGTATAACTGTTGGTGTAACTGGGGGTATAATTGTCAGTATATCAATCCTCTTTCTCTTCTGTCATTTGAAGGCCTCTATTTAAGGCTTAGGCCATTTCCCCAATTTTACCAGCCAGGATTCTCACTGGTCAAACTCCCTGATGTTAAGAACGTAGACACAAGTGACATCTTCATCCTCAAACAGAAGATACATCTTTGGACATGGTTGTTTAAGAAATGAGAAACTATTCACTGGATCAGTTAGGGTTAAAATAATTGTTGCCAGCTGAAACTAATTAATCACTGCAGCAAGATTGCAATCCAATCAAATCCAATCAAAGGCTCTTAAATATTTTTTATTTTAATCCAAATGCCGGCCAGGCAGTATATATGCTTTATTCCAATAAATCACTTGGAAAGCATTCACCAGCATAAACTGCCTTTATTGTGAAGATTCATTTGTTTAATTTCTTTGAATATGATTGTATATGAAATAAATTAGCTAAAAGCACCTTGAGGTCTATCAAATATAGCTGATGATGTGCAATTCACTCTAAGATCATGTTGTGTTTTTATATTTAGAGCAACATGTCTGTGTCTTCCTGAAGGTCCATAAGAGCTGCGAATAAGGTTTTCGTCCCTACCCCAGTGCCACATTTCCAAAAATTTCCCAGCAATTCCTAAACTTTCAGCTTTAAAGGCTTTCTGTAGTAAAATATAAACCTTTGTACATTATTTAGTGGGTAAATACAGACAATTTCTTGACAAAACATACCATTTTGATTGAAGACAAGCAGCAAGGCTTGTCTTCAATCTTCCCAAGTTCACTCATGTCACTCCACTGCTGCGCTCCCTTCACTGGCTTCCTGTAGCTGCTCGCATTCAGTTTAAAGTTCTGATGCCTACAAAGCCAAGAATGGACCAGCTCCTCCTGACCTTATGGCAATGGTCAAAAGTCGATCCGCACCTCGAGCCCTTGGCGCTTCAAGTATGGCTCGGCTTGACCCGCCATCCCTCAAGATTCATGGAAGACACGCGACAAGACACTTCTCTGGCCTGGCACCCATATGGTGGAACGAACTTCCACTGGCTGTCCGAATAGCGAACTCTCTCGTGGTCTTCAAACACAGACTGAAGACCTATCTCTTTGTAAAGCACTTATAAGCACTAATCTACTGAAGCATTGGTATAAACTGTAATTACTGTAATTATTCTCTTCTCTGTAGGTTTTCCTGTTCTGCTAGGTATTGCTCTGTGTCTAATCTTACATTTTGTTGTCTTCTTTCTAGGTATCAGCACTGGCACTTGTTTATGGCAGTGTTTGAGCTCGAGTAGTTTAAACGTAAACCTGTTTGTACTAGATAGAGATACATACTCTAAGCGAACACTAAGCACTTTTGTAAGTTGCTCTGGATAAGAGCGTCAGCTAAATGCCATAAATGTAAATTCAGGTTCATTTGACATTTTTATATTAGTTTTTATCTTTATATTAGCTTATCTTAATTTTGTTAGGGTTCTTACAGAAATCAAAAATCTGCCAGTCTGTGAAAAGCAACTTAAAAGCAAGCGAAACACAAAAGCTAGCAGCACCACCAAACAGAAGGCCATATTTTCTCTAAAATAATGAGACTAGTTCTAGCAAATAGTTGGGTAAGCCTCTCCTTGTTTCATATAGCACCACCAAAGTCACACTAGAGCAGCTTTTATATGTTTGGGCAGCATCACATTAGCTGTGAAGACCTACCTTGCTCTGGAATACTGGGAAAGAAGCCAGCTGTACTAAGGTGGTCCCCACCAGTCACCCTGAACAGGGAGGGACACAGTCTTATGTCTCTTTCCCAGCACTGAGCATTCCTCCGGCAGGGAGGGAACCATAACCAGCTGTCCTCAGGACAATGATTTAGCAGAAAGCATCCCGACCAGTATTAGCTCCGTCCACAAAAATAGAAGCCATTTTATTAACAACAAAAAGCACAGACGCAGAAGGTTAAACATGAATCAAAGTGTTTCTGCTTTCTGCCTGAGTGTCGGAGCATTGCCCAAACACAGTCATGGAAAGAGGTGGCGTAGTCGGCGGTTTTTGGGGTGATGCATAGCTGGGATTCTAAAGAACGTGGCTGTTCTTGTGTAAGGAGACTATGAGACAGAGGAGGGCAGTGCGGACCACCACAGGGTAGATCTGGGCCACAATGTATATCTTTCTTTTGCTTTCCTCCTGCTGTCTTAAAAAGTTTCTAAAAAGGGTTTGTTGTAGAAGATACACTTTTGGTTCACTGCTTTTCAAAGGATGGCCATTTCAAATCATTTAAATTAATTTCCATTCTGCTGGCAGGACTGTCTGATGGGTGCTGTCGAATGAGACTAGAGAACGTCTCTTTACGAAACTACATTTTTGGGTGAACCTGCCAAAAGGACCTGAGCCATCATGATGCTCAACTACACTGACGTGCCAAAAGTCATGTGACAAGAAAAGTATTGTGTAGTACCCTCTCCAGGCCAGCAAAGTGCAGCAACTCAACGTGGCATTGATTGCCACCCACAGGTCAGTAGTATTTGTAGATGCAGTATCTCGGGTGCGAATGAATAATTCCACGACATCCCACAAATGCTCAATTGTGCTCATGTTGGGTGAATGTACGGGCCACACTATTCATTGGAACCTTCCAGAATGCTCCTCCAAGCAGTTCCAGACAACTTGGGCCTGATTGGCATGATGCCTTATTCTGATGGAATTTCACATCATTATGGTGGTCCAGGAAATTCGTGGTTTGAAAAAGCTGGAAATGGTCACCAAGCAGTGAAAGGTAGTGGGCACCACCCTCTCTCTAGAGTGAGTTTTTTAAGTTTAGACTAGGAAGGACTAGGACAACTAAAAAAAAGTTTTCTAATGACATATCTTTAAATTAAGGAAAGTTATTAAAAACCTACCTTGGAGTGAACAGTTTTGATCCACTCATTGGTGAATGTAGAAGGAAGGCAGACAGCTAATGTTATTATTAGGAAGCTATACATGTACATCTCAATGCAGTTGCATAACTGTACACAGAAGTAACTTGTCAAATGAGGAAAACAACAAGCTAGCTAAAGTTAGTATGGTATACAATTTGTTTCTGATGTCCATTTTGTGCTGAATACCGTGTAATAGAGAAGATAAAATCGATTACAATCAATTACATTTAATTACATTTTACAATTACAATTACATTTTTACATTTACAGTATTTTTATCACGTTGTTGTAAATATTTTTTATACACCATGCCCGGCAGCTAAACAGCTCGTTTATACAGATGACCATCATATAGTTTATGGCTCAGCAGAACCTGTGGTTTATGGCAGAAACCTTTCAAGGAATACAGGTTGGGCGGCCAGTTGGATCTGTATTCACCTGGACATAAATAGGGTGTGTTTGCTGCTTGAATTGAGACATGATAACATGACAAAACATATATTGCGGATCCATGAAACCGTTCTCCCTTGTTGTGGCCATTTGCCAGCATGTGCAATTGTTTCTGTCTTTTTGTTTTATGCTGATGCCATACTGTTGTCAGATCTGCGATAGTGCACCCAGTGGCCTGGAGAGGAATGGCGCTTCAGTGAACTTAAAGGCATGCAGAGAACAGCAAACCCAGCAGAGGAATTGAGGATCAGTAGTGAAGACCTTGGCTACAAGATGCCAGGATGCTAGTGTCTCTTGGGCGTACAGGTAAATTGTTCAAACTTGGTGAGGTCACCAGGATGGCTGACCTTTGAAGGGGGGTCTGTGGTCTGCTGTGACTGTAGTACCACTGGGCTATGGCTCTCAATAGCTGCTTGTTCTACTAAAAGAGCATTTGCTGGTTTATACAATGTTTTCTGTGTCTTTTTATTCCATGTCGACACTACAACAGTAAATAGGTATATGAGTAACATATTAAACACTAGATTTAGACCAAAATGCCCTTGTATGCACATCTTACCTAAGCTGGCTTTTCTGTTTCGTAATCTCATCACATGCATGTTAATGTTCTTCTCAATGCTGACTTTTTAACAGAGACTAACAGCTAGCTTCATAAAATACCTAAATACCTAAAATACCTAAACCTTTGACTGCACATATACAGTATATTGTATAGGCTTAGGAGTTTCTGTCCCAATGCACAAACAGTTCCCTCAGCAGTTGCTCTTAATTGAGGCGCAGTTGCAGAAGACAGTTGCACCAGTGCTGGACATCTACAGTACTTTCCATATGCCTTTTTGCAAATATCTATTTTCCTAATTCTGTAGCTGATATCTTTTTACTTTGCTTTTTTCCTCCTTCGGATCATTAGTGTTCCATGCTCTTTCCCTTAAGCTCGCCTGCCTACATCTCTGCCTGTTCATTTACTTTATCTCTTTTCTTTCAGATCTGTATTTAGTTTGCACACTCTATTTGGGCATATCCATCTATTCAAGCCTTTTATTTCCTTTCTGCTTTCCCTCCCTTCTCCCTCTCGCTCTGTGTAATTCTCACCTCCAGGAGCAGAGAGGCTGACTCACCGGCTGCCTCATTAAGCTCTTGCCAAATCTGAGAGATTAAACTAGAAGGGATGAGGGGAGAGAGAGAGAAAGAGAGAGATAGAAGGAAGGAGCCCCTCCAGCATCTCCATGTTTAGTGACAAACTGGAGGTCACACAGACAGCCATAAAACACTGGGGTACACTTTGTGCGCCAGTCCCATTTTTCTTCTGGCCTGGCTGCCCTTTTTTTTTTTTTGCACCATACACGCTGTAGCAGCAGTGAGATGGGGGCTGCATGAACCTTAGCTGTTGTTTTCAGTGGAGAAATGATGCAAGCTTCCTCCGCAAGTTTGACTGAAATGAAGTTTGAATCCTCACGTCTTTGACCTTGGAGCATGCAAATTGCCCTTTGCAGTGGGAGGCCTCACCTCGCATGCTTCACACATGCGTCCAAGCTGGAGGAGAAATGTATCCTACAAGTTCAATGGCCACATGTGGACACGTGACCATCGCAGCTACATGGGTTTGTTGGGCATCCTATTGTAAAACCTGGTCATTAATATATTGCCGTTGCCTTAGAAGAAAACACTGGAAATATAATGCCACTGGAAGAGCCGGTATAGAAGGGCAGGTCTATTCTAGCCACACATTTTCCATTCATGTTGAATAATCAACCCACCAAACTACCCTACAGGCAAGTACAGAATAGCACATGCAACACAACACAACGTATTTATGACTTTGAAGTCCCTCCTACCAGGATTGTGGAGCTCCCGTGAGCCTGTGTGCAGTGGTTAGTAGCAGGTTGCTATAATAAGAAGTTGTCCCCCTTTGCGGTTATAACAGCCCCCACTTTTCTGATAATGTTTTCCACGAGGTTTTGTGTGTTCTTGGGAATCTGTACCCAGCCAAAAGATTGTCAAAGACTAATGTTGGATTAGAAGACTCAACCCACAATTGATGTTCCAATGCCTCCCAAAGATGTTCAGTAGGGTTGAGGTTATGGCTGTGTGCAGATCACAGAAGTTCCTCCACACCAAAGCCATGGAGCCCTGTGTTTAATCACAAAAACTGTCACCTCACTTCAACCGATGCCATACATCAGCAATGTCCAGACACATGTATTGTTACCTAACTAGTCAGTTTTTTTTAGATTAAAAGTTCAAAAGCCACTGTATGGCATGATATGGACAGTATCAGTGAATAACAACATCTGTGAATTTATGAGTATCATAAGCTGCCCTATAGACACCATGTGTTTCAGGCATGCCCGTGTTTTTAACAGGACAAGGCCAAAATCATTCTGCATGGTGGCACAGGAGAAGACTTGAGCATTCCCACTGAATCAAATGTCTTGAGTTCCCAAACGTTTGCTTAGTGTTGTTAAAAGAAAAGGTGATAGAGCACAGGGGTAAACATCCTCCTGTCCCAACTTTTTGGAACATGTTACAGGCATAAGTTTTGAGACGAGCATATTTCTGTAAAAGATTTAGAATTCATAATGAAATATTGTGGCCATTTTCAGTTCAGTACTGTCATGAAAGCAGAGTCAAGGAGGCAGGATTCAGGCGCTAGCCATTTATTTAGAAACAAAAACACAAAACTCTAACAAGATAACAAAAGGAAACACAAACTAGGAACACTAACTTACTGGTAAAAGTACTAAAGAAAATAACGACGATGAGAACGGGAATCCAACAAACAGGCAACAAGGATTTCAATACATAGAACAGGACAAAACACCAAGCACAGACTAAGCAGAAAACCAGGGATATATACAACAACTAATAACAAACACCTGGGGCAAACAAGAGGGAGACAACACAGGGCAGGTGAAGGGTGGAGACAAGATGACGGAGACAAGGAGCACATGGCAAACAGAAACCACATGGCAATGACAGAACAACATAAACAAAAACAGACAGGCACAAAACAGGGCCAGACGTGACAAGTACAGGTCAAATAGAATACACTCATCAACACTTTCTGTTATGCTGCTGGGTGGAATCTTCTTACATGTTTTTAATAGCAGCTCTTCAAAACCAAACCGACATAGAAGTTACGGCTTATTTACCCACAGATCACACACAATATAGTAAATGTGTACTGATTCACTCCTTTGATACAGTTCCATTCGATCTCCTGGGAAGCAGACACTCTTATCTGACTTTTCATGTAAACATTAAATATTATGGCCCTCTCTGCACAAAGATCTTCGTCTTTTAACCCTGGATTCATCGAGAACATTTGTAAAAACTAGGAACAATCACATAATTGCAAATCTGCATACATATCTGTAATGTGCTATTTAAACACTTCCATCCTGAGGTGTAATTGATAGTTAGATGCAATGACAGGAATAATAAGAACAGGAATCACACTTGCACAACCTGAAATTTCAGATGTCTGTGTGAAAAAAGAAAAAAAAGGAACAATTTGCATCACCAACCCCTAAATGTGTTATTTATTTAATTTATTCTGAATTATGTATGTAATGTATTGTTTTTTTTGTGCCAGGAGCTACTAAAAATGTGCTTGGATGCCTCTCTCTGTCTTAACCCTTATACAGATAGGAAAGATCTATGCATATGATTATGTAAATGTAAATACCCACATGTTTTCCTCTTTCCTCCTATATGCTATGCTATTACCTTTGGTTTACAGTGCTATTATAAAATAGAAGGGGCAAGCACTTTTTGGTAATTTTCTATTTTTTAATCTCAGACTGACTCCAGAAACTGATGTCTGTGTGTGTGGTTATAAAGTACTTTAGTTCACTGAAAAAATGTACGAATATGAATTTGCATTTCCTGCTGGAAACCCAACATGTGTTGTGTTTCTGAGGCTCTTATGCTGGTCAGTAGTGAGAGAAGCTGATTACCAACAAAACCAGCATGTGATGTCTTTTGGATGCTAATATGCTGGTCAACCAGCATGAAGAACCTGGTTGCTAAACCAGCAACAGACCAGCAGAAACCGAGAATTCCAGGATGGTTTATTTTCAGCAGGGCCAAGAGACGCAACTTCAAAGCTATAGGTGTATGTTACGACCTGCTCTAGGGGCAGGCTGTAACAGAAATTGAGAGTGGGTTCTCTCCCCTGACTTCTGCCAGACCAAACACCGGACACTGTTCAAACCAGGAAACTGTAAGTTTATAGTCAACAAATAAGTGAAAAATGGGACACTGGCTTCAGGGACGGGCAAACGCCAAAATAACAAACAAAACAACTAAAGTTAGAAAACTTACTGACCTGAAAACAAAAGGGGAGCTTAACAAAAGGCACCTGTCCCACAGAGATTTTACAGAATCTAACAAAGCTGTATCTAAATGCATGTCAGCGTTTGATTGCCTGTGAGGTTTGATTGCCTTGTTTCCTGATTGGTTGCCTGGTTCTCAGCGTCCTTTTAAAAGTGAATTTAAGTTCAGCGGTTCCCCAGACTGCTGTCTCGATTCTCGTATTGTTGTGATTTCTCTGCCTTTGATTGTTAGTAGTGTGCTCGACCATAGATCTTTCTTTGACTATGTTTGTGTATGGCCCCTTTGGTCTGTTTGCTGTTTGTAAATTATTGTAAATATATACATCACTTCTTGTACATATTGTGGGTAGCGTGTAGTAGGGTGTTTGGCGCCATTTGGGTTTGGTGGGTATTTCTCCTGGTTATCACTAGTGAGTTAGGGAAGATCTGTGTCTTTTGTTTTACTTTGTTTTGGGAAGGTAAGGTAGTCTCTCTTTCTCTCAGCTAGTGCTATTTTGTTTGTTGTGTTGGCCTTGTCAACTCCTGAAGCTTAAACATGCTGCTCAATAAAAAGAAACTTAAAGAGAAACGACAGTTGTCTCATTTGCCTTTTTGCTCTGGTCGGACCCTAGACCTGGCCGTAACTTTACTATGATTTGATCTTTGTGTTATGATGTGAAGCACAGATAGCCCTGAAACAGCTCTTCTTCTATCCGTCACGTTATGTATATGTATACATAGTAAGTTTTCTGTGAGTCCTTTATTAATTTTAGAATGTAAATGCATTTATAATGAGTTACATGGCATACATATCACCTTACAATACCAAGTTTGAGACTGTATATATGTATAGTAAAAGTTGCCTAACATGCCTAAAACTTTATAAAACTGAAGTATGTGATCTTATCAATTTCAGTTACTAAATGCATAATTAGAAGCTATAACTGCTCATAAGCAATCATATAGGCTTATCTCATGCAACACCAGTAGGAGGTTTAACTAGGTTCAAAGCAGATTATGGAAGAGTTGCAGCAGTTATTTGGGAAATGGAGGGAAATTAAATGAAAACATTACAGTTTTTTTCAGTAATGTGCTGAAAAACCTGCAGGTGCTGGCAAATTAGCACCGATAGTATATATATCTGGTGATGTAGTTCATATACCGTGAAAAGTCGGTCACATCTCTGCAAAATGGACCTGGTTACAGAACTGATCCTACTTATGGCCCTAGTTACAGCCCTAGTATACTTCAGCCGTGAGCATGCATTATAGATTTGATACCTATTTCTTCAGTCGCAGCTTACTGAGCAGAGTCTTTCTGTAAGTGTGGTCAGGGTAAATCCTTGAATGAACAGGGCCCTTGATGTTTTTTCCTTGATTGTTTTTGAGCCCTGATGCACTCTTTTAGTTTACATATCCTGTTGGCTGCGGCTGGTGGTATTCCTGTCTCTTGCACTCTCGCTCCCCTCTGCACGAGCTAGGAAAAGCCAGCCGGTTCATCTGCGGATTTCATCTCTTGTATATTTCATGCAGTTGTTGCCCCCATGCAAGGACGGCCTGCCGAGAATGAGAACGAGCGATGCAGATCATTTTTGCCTGGAGTTACAGGATTCGAGTCACTGATTCAGGAGCACTTGTCATTGCTTAGATAAACTACTTTGCATAACTTCATGCTGGATGATTTCTAGGAATACGTATCCTGCTGTGAACTTGCTGTTCATTTGCGCTCGTGCCTATGTTTGAAGAGGTAGTCCACTAAATCCCCACCGCAGCTTTTCCTCAAATACTTTAATAAACAATCTTGATTTGGGTTCAAGTAATTGGCTCTCTTGTTTCTTCCCTGCCGATTAAGGGAATGCAGTTTCCTGATACCTGAGCAGAAGAAAAACAATGAACAGATCAAGGCTATCAAAGTGTGCGTCTTGTAAATCTACTGAAAGAAGCAAGCCCAAAACACTCGTCACATAAAAACGAAAGCCTGGCTTTTATGTAAGCAATGTGCATGCATTTGTTTAATCATGATGGTAAGCAGGTAATTTAAAAAGTGCAGTATGTTTTATGTTTAAATCTTATCCACTGAGAATGAAGAATATCCTCTACTCATTCTAGGCCTGAAACCCAAAGTGGGCCCTATGGGTCTAGTTACATACGGCATCTAAAAACTTAAAACCTTTGTTTTTAATGAAAAACAGTATGCAACTCCAGCCCTGTCATTGAATCTTGCATAAGCTTAAAGCCAGAGCCAAACCATTAAGAGCCATAGTTGGTCATGGTTGCACATTGCTCTGAAAAGGCAGTCCATTTCCAAATAAAGCTAAAATTTGCTTTGTCAAACTAGTTTTTTATTCCATCTTAAATAGTGCTGCAGTTATATTCTAGCCCCAGTATCTTCTACACCATTTAAGGTGGAACAGAAAATTCCACTTTATGTACCACTATATAATAAGATTATCTTCATAATGCCTTTATGAATGGTTTAAAATGAATTTAATAATGATTATTAACTCCTTCAAACGTATTAATTAGCCATTTCAACACATAAAAGGGAGAACAATGACCTGTTGTTAGAATAACAGTGAACCCACCTTTATTTATGTTATTTATGTTTTAATGTTTATGGATCTTACTTTTTGTCTTTCTAAATTTTAAGACATATTTATATTCAGTACCTATAGCTTACTTTTGCCTGCTTCATTAATGTGCAACCAATAACTTTTTATTAATACTTTGTAAAGTATTTATGACCTGTGCTAATAACCATTAAAAATCAAATTCTAAAAAGATGCTGGTGAATAGAAACAAGATGCCAATTTCATCTTCACTCTTGCCTTTAAGCTCAAAAGCAGTATATTTGAGAAGAGTTTGTTAGATAATCAAAAGGAATACATCCACTAAAGACCACAACACTTCTCACGAAAAGGTCTGTGTCTATTCAACACAAACACATCTACCTGGGGACATAACTAGCTAGGTTAAACCAGACAGCTATGGTGTAATAAAGCAGTGAATACAGCAAACTTTAAATCCTAAACAAAATCACTGACCAAACACATACTACCACATTTATGTGCCACACACTGGGTAGAAAACAATATACTGTACAGGACAGAATCCCACTTTAGAAGAACCGCAGTTTCATCTTTTAGTCGCACCTGGAACTTCAAATTTAAACACTAGGATTGGTGTGTAGCAGCAGTTGCTGTGCAGTGATTAAAGGGTTGACACAAGAAGCAAAATTTGGTAAAGAGTGTGAGATTTGATTGGATATAATACACCAATCGCTCTCGCAGAAAACAAATCAAATTTCACAAGCTTAAAAAAATTTGTCTGCTAAAAAATTCCACCCAATTAAAAATTGCCAACCCTGAATTACTGGGTGCCCCGGGCTTCAGCCCAGGTAGGCTTGTGCATTAAATCTCTTCTGGTGACATAGAGATTATAGTACTGTGCAAAAGTCTGAGGAAACGATATGTAAAGTCATTTGTCTGGTAAGCAACTTCCAGCCATTTCCAGACCTGTTACTGAAGAAACCCAGAGTTTATAGTTACCATTCGGTAGCTAGTCTGATTAATTAAGCCCTCATTAAAATAAATCCAGTCTGCTGCTGATTGAATTTAGCAAATCCATACAATGGCTGGAAAGCACTGTGGAGGGCAAAACATACTTACCACCAGGATAAATAGATTTAAACAGTTGCCTAGGACTTTCAAACACCCTTAATGCACTTCAAATTTTTACAGCATAAAAAAGCAGAAAACTGCACAGAAGCCTCAACAGATATATATATATATATATATATATATATATATATATATATATATATATATATATATATATATATATATATATATATATATGCTGGCTGACTCTTTATTATTGATTCCAAAGGTTGATTGGTCTTAATTGCTTTTTTGGCTTCTCATGATATAAGTAATCACAAACACATTAAATTACGTTGAGGCCTGGACTCTAAGGTGGTCAGTCCAATCATCTTAGAACATCAGCAGCTTCTATCTTTGGTTTGCAAATGGTTTTCTTCGTCATTTTCTTAGCATATCAGACCGCCAAGGGTGGACAGTGACATTTACTTGTGTACTGTACTTAAATATATTTAAGTATCTGTCTTTGAGGGTCCATTTATCTGGAAAATGATTTTTACTCCAATACATTTGTACAAATTAAAAATTGTGTCTTTGCCTGAATTTCTATGAAGGTTCTCATTACTCATTACTTCAGCAACACATTTTTTATGTCTGTCAAGTTCAAGTCAAGTGTGTGCTGGACTGTTTGAACAATTGAACCTTGTGTTTGGTATGGCAACCACTACTACATCAGATAAAGCAATAAGGATGAAGATAAAGGTTCCTCACCAGAGTGGCCTTATCTGAAGTCCATGTTTAAGCTTTTTAAAATGAAGAAGGTATTGTTATAATGGTTGTTCTGTTAATCATGTACAAATTCATCCATGCCTTCAAAAATTCACTGTCAACCTGAGAGAGCATGTTTAATTCCAGTAATTTTTTTTAATAAAGGACTTTTTAATAAAGTTGTGTTTTTTATGCTGAGGTTGGTCAAATGATTGATAGTAGTGAGGTTTATTTTTGTGAATAATCTAATGACAGAGGTGACCACAACATATATATAATACTGGGTTGTTTCCACAATGAAAGAGGGTTCAATAAACACACTGATGTATGTAGAAGCCCTAATTGTATTAAGTTAATTAATACTTTTTGAATATTTAAAAAATAAAGTGTTTTGCTAAACAAATAAAAGCTTCCTGTCTGGAAAAATAGCTTTGCGCAGTACTGTATATATTTTAATGATAAAGACATTTCTTTCGAATGCATTGAAAATCAAAAATAAACCCTTTTACTGTACATTTAAATAAAGCATAAATAAAGAAATCACAACGCATATTTTTTAAATATAAAACCCCCATCTCTGCATGCATGCTATTCTCTTTAGTCCTGTTAGAGAAGCAGCTCATGTGGCTCCTTATAAAGCTGCTGTTGAGAATCCTAAATGTATGTAAAACTGCATTGGATCAGAGGCTAATTTCTAAAATAAACAATAAACATTTTTTAAAACAACAGAAAGTTGCTTTTTTTTCTACACAAAGAATAATTCAAGTGTCATTTTATAGTTTTCATGTTTTTAAAATTACTCAGTAATATTACAGTAATATAAACTGTGTAGACATGTCCATACTTTTGACTGATAGTATAAGTCCTGAAGTATTTCTTCTTAACTTCTTTCTAATAGCAGTTTTGGAAATGAAGTAAATGATACTGACTTGCTTGTCAGCTATGCAATGCAATTACACTTGCACTCTGAAGTATTTCTATGTGTCAAGCAAAGACAGAAGCGTTCCAAGAATGTAAACAATGCTTTGAATATGAAAATGAAAAACAACTTTTCATCAAATTCAAATCATAATAAAATGGTTCTTATGCAGCTACAAGAGTGAGGAATGAACGTGTGAGCATGCAGGCACTTGCAGTTTGAGAGCTTGAACTGATGTTGTGAGTGTGAAGTGAAGGCAAAACAGATCACTCAAAGCATGCCTTCGTTATTGGACCATTCATTCTGAAAAGACACTGCTGTAGACAGTCAATGAGAATCTTATCTGGATGATGAAGTTGCAGCTACTGAAGGGCTTTAATGAGCACAATGACCACAATGCTTCAATGTGCCTGACCCTGGATGAAAAAAAACAAGAAAAAAGATTTTATTTAGCAAAAAAAAAAAAAAAAGGAAATTATTATGTGTCTAAGATTTCCCATCCGTCTCAGTTGCTCACTCACATATGCGCTCAGATGCAACATTTTACATTGCAGTGGAGCACAATTTGCTGCAGTTTCATTTACCTCTTCATATCAGAATCTCATTACCATAACTGTGTTTGAAGCGTTTCAAAAGCAATTTTCCACTGAGCCCCCCCTTCCCCTGTTTCTCCCTCTATTTCATTACAGAGGCATGTGCAATAAAATAATTAGTGTGGTGTAGTCCGGGCCTGAGCATGCGTGTCTCTGAGTCTCTCTAATCCTTAATAAGGCTGCCCGATGAGTCATCAAGCAAGGCAGAGAGAGAGAGAGAGAAAGAGAGAGAGAGAGAGAGAGAGAGAGAGAGAGAGAGAGAGAGAGAGAGAGAGAGGGAGAGAGAGAGAGAGAGAGAGAGAGAGAGAGAGAGAGAGAGAGAGAGAGAAAAGTGGAGGGGGGCAGTGGCAGAGGGAAATGGCGAGAGGGATGGAGAAAACAGAAACAGATAGGCACAGAGAGGGCGACAGAGAGAGAAAGGGGGCACGAGACCTTTTACTAACATGAGGAAATGAGAAAGAGAAGTAGACAAGATAAGCAGACCCATAACTACAATGAAAGGATGAGAGAGAGAGAGAGAGAGAGAGAGAGAGAGAGAGACAGAGAGAGAGAGAGAGAGAATGAAAGAGAGTCCTTTTGCTAGCCTGATGGTATGAGGGGTTGAGAAAGATAGAGAGAGATGCAGGGAAGGAAGGAGAAACAGAAACACTGAAAAAAGAGGAGGAGAGAGAGAAAAAGGAGAAGCTACAGACTACAATGAGAGCGAGGAAGAGATAGGGAATGCAAGACCCTCAAATAACATTAAGCACGAGAGCGAGAGACAGAGAGAGACAGAGAGCAACAGAGAGACACGGAGAACATAAACTAAAATAAACAGATGAAGGTGGGGGGGATGAGAGACTGAGAGTGCGACCCATTACTAACATTAAAAGTGAGAAGGGGGGCCAGAGACCCCGTGCCAACATAAAGGGAGGAAAACAACACTTTAGAGAGAGAGAGAGAGAGAGAGAGAGAGAGAGAGAGAGAGAGAGAGAGAGAGAGAGAGAGAGAGAGAGTGACAGGGGGAAAAGATGGAGGGATGGTCAGAGAAACAGAAACATATGGGTACTTATAAAGAGGGAGAGAGAGAGAGAGAAAGAGAGAGAGAGAGAGGCAAGATACCTTGTAATAACATGAAGGAATGGTGAGAGACCTGTTGCTAGCATCAAGGAGTGAGAAAGAGAGAAAGAAAAAAAGAGAGAAATACACAAAGAGAGAGAGAGAGAGAGAGAGAGAGAGAGAGAGAGAGAGAAGGAGAGGACAAATGACCCTTTACCAATAAGTGAGACCCAGCAAAGTTTCCCTTCAGGAACATGAACTCTTTGACTCGTATCAAACGTCATCAACAGAGACATCACACTGTGAAATGCAGTGATATAAACACATCAACAGCTATAGAGCCTGCTCACTTTCAGACATAGCCAAAGCATGTCTGCAGGAAACACACAGCTGTAATCGCTCCACTGCGATGGAATGATGGAAATAGAAGCTTATTTTCAACAGGAACAATGTTACAGACTGATTAGCTGATTAATACTGTACTCATTCATCTAAGCTAGATTGCATAATGTCCTGATTATTTTCAACTCTGAAGTGTTGGCTGCTCTTCCATCTGATAAACATTTACATGCTTGTGAGTCATCATGTCATTCTTCTTTTTATATTTTTTTTCTTCTGCTCTCATTTAAAATGTGTAGTTTTACCCAGTAAAACATTTGAATGCAAGTAATCACCTTGTTTTTCTAGAAGGAACTGCAAGCTGATTACTGTCCATGTGTTTTCCAGTCAGGTCTAAACATGACATTCCATCTTATGCATTCTGTTCCTTTTAAATCCTGACCAACGGTTAAGAGACATTTTAACCAAAATGCACTGCAAATGTGGTCCACATGCTATCTCTGACTTCAGCTTGGTCAGATTTAATCACTTATTTTCTGAAGCTCCTTTATACATATTGTAGACCAGTTAAGTATCAGTTTAGCTATATCTAAGGCTTCGCCACGCCATCCTTGTGTGTGCATTCTTGTGAACTTGTGCTAGGGACAGTTTCGAGTTTCACAAAGGCCTCCATACAGGAAACTAGCCTATAACCTTTTATCCCTATAACTCTATTTATGCAGTAACACACAAATACAGAAATTAGAGGGAAAATTGTAGGTAATGCCCCCTTAAGAACAAAATCAAAACAAAATCAATTTACAGTAAAGCGTTTACAAGATGCTTCAGCATGTATAAGAGTCTGCTGCACAAACCAACACGGTTAGGGGGAAAAAACAGCAGACAATTCTGTTTTAAAACATTAAAACAAAAACATTTAGAAGGGGCATCTAACAATCCTTCTACCTGGTGTATTCAGCCCACAAAGTAGAGTTTATACAGCTTATCACTACTAGTATGGATATGTGGATATAAATTGTTATGGAAAAACAATATGTGCTACAAATTAGACAATAATGAAATAGAACAGTTTAAATGTTACTAATAAATTTTATTAATGTCATAGCAATACTACACACAAACAAGACAGACAGCCCCCAGCCCACTTAAAGACTTTCTGATGAAAATGCAAATAAATAATATTTTAAGCATATAGTATAGTATAGTATAGTATAGTATAGTATAGTATAGTACAGTATAGTATAGTATAGTATAGTATAGTATAGTATAGTATAGTATAGCATAGTGTAGTATAGTATAGTTTAAAAAGTATAGTTCATCTGAAGCCCTACTTCTCTACTATACTTTAATGGCAAAAAAAATTAGATAAACTGACCCCAAAATGTTTCTAAAGCAATAAATCGCAGGAATGCATTGATCCAAATGAAACTCATTTGAGAATTAATTAGACCATAGCCACCCAGAAAACATGGTACTGGATTAGGCCCCATCATTTAATCAGAAAAGACAATAAGGGGGATGGACACTGAGAGGTGTCAGAAGCCCTCTAAGATCATAGGCAACTTAAATCATTGTATTCTTAGGATCTCTGTTAGAACAGTTGTGCTTTTCATGTCTTCTGCTAAGCGCCTTGTGTAACATCCACAGTGCAGGCTAGAAAAAGAAGGAGAACTTCTGTGTAGGAGCTGAAAGGTGTTTTATCAACACCCAAAGTCTTGTTACTGACAAATTTAAGAATAGAACCTATGTTACAGTAATGCTAAAGACCTGGGTGTACATCAACCCATGGTTAGACAAACTGTCTAGACTGTTGCTACTATTCCTAGGAGTGGGCGTCCTGTTGAGATCACACAATGGATGATCCTGAAAGAGGTGAGAATGAACCCAAGGTTAGCAACAGAACATGCTACATACTGCACAGACCAATGCTCATGTGTCCACTATCAGAAAAACACTGAACAAAAGTCCACAATTAAAACACTGTAGCTCATCTTAAGTTTGCTCAAGACAAATGCACAACACTGTTAGAAAGAAAAAGGACACAGTACACCAACACCAAAACTGTGAATTCAAATGTTTTTTTAAATTATGTTGACGCAACAAGACAATGAGCCAAAGCACACAAGTATGAAAAATAAAAAAAAATCAAGATGCTGTGGTATGACCTGAAGAGGACTGCACAGGCAAGATATTTCAGAAATATTAATAAACTGAAACTCATTTACTGGGAGGAATGGTCCAGAAGTGAATGCTGTAAAAAGGAAATCTACAAGTTATTAAATTAGAAGGTTCAGTTACATTTTCTAGCCTTAATGTGTTCAACAGAAGACATGAAGAGTACAACTGTTTGTATGTTATTACTTTATTTCAATTTTGTTTGTCTGTAATTGTTATAATTGTTATTGTGTCACACACACACACACACACACACACACACACACACACACACACACTAATAGTAATCCTTATCATTATTTCATTTTTTTGTACATAATAAATTAGGTATTAGCTTTAAGCATATATGCATCTATTAAACATACATAATAATACATTCTCAGACAAACGAACAAATAAAGAAACCTTTCCTATCTATCCATTTTTTAATGTAGTTAAACATGGTTTTATTTTTTCACCCCAATTGCATTTATATTTAATATAAACTCTGTATCAACTAGATCTTACAGCTTTTCTTCCATTTGTTTCATTGTCAAGAATGGCAGATACACTATGTTGCCAAAAATATTCACTCAACCATCCAACAATTGAATTCACGTGTTTCAATCTCTTCCATGGCCACAAATGTGTAAAACCAAGCACCTTGGCATGCAGACTGCACACGTTTGTGAAGGAATGGGTATCTCTCAGGAGCTCAGTGAATTCCAGTATGGTATTGTGATAGGATGCCACAAGTCCAGTCGTGAAATTTCCTCACTTCTAAATATTCCACAGTCAACTGTCAGTGGTATTATAACAAAGTGGAAGCAATTAGTAATGACAGCAACTCAGCCACAAAGTCGCTACAGACCTCCAAACTTCATGTGTCCTTCAAAGTAGCTTAAGAACAGAGCGTAGAGAGCTTCATGGAATGGGTTTCCATGGACAAGCAGCTGCATCCAAGCCTTATGTTGCCAAGGGCAATGCAATGTAAAGCACACCTCCACTGGACTCTAGAGCAGTGGAGATGTGCTCTATGGAGTGATTAATCATACTTCTCTGACTAGCAATCCAATCGACGAGTCAGGGTTTGGTGGTTGTCAGGAGAACCGCACTTGTCTGACTGCACTGGGCCAAGTGTAAAGTTTGGTGGAGGAGGGATTATGGTGTGGAGTTGTTTTTCAGAAGTTCCCTCGGTCCCTTAGTTCCAGTAAAAGGAACTCCTAATGCTTCAGCAGACCACTAGATTCTGGACAATTTCATGCTCCCAAATTTGTTGAACAGTTTGGGGATGATCAAACAAAGCACGTTCCATAAAGACATAGATGAGCGAGTTTGGTGTGGAAGAACTTGACTGGCCTGTCCTGGCCTCAACCCGATAGAACACCTCGGGGATGAATTAGAGCGGAGACAGCGAGTCAGGCCTTCTCGTCCAACATCAGTGTCTGACCTCACTAATTTTCCCATAAACACACTCCTAAACCGCATGGAAAGCCTTCCCGGAAGAGTTGAAGCTGGTATAGCTGCAAAGGGTTGACCGACATCATATTAAACCCGATGGATTAAGAATGGGGTGTCACTCAAGTTCATACACATGTGAAGCCAGACTAGCAAATACTGTTGGGAATATAGTGTATATGGCAAAAATGGATGTAGCAATAACTTTTCATCAAACTAAAGTTTTAATAAGACACAGAGATTAGCTAGACTTATTCTTCTATATTACACTTTTCTATTTTATTCTTAGTTTTTATATTCTGGCTGTTGTGACAAAATAACTAAAACAGCAATTTTACAGAAGTGAAAAAAATATCTTTAGTTCAAGAAGAGCTGAATAAAACCTTTTTAGAGTAAATCTTAACATTTGCAGTAATGATAGGGTGGTGAGGATATAGAATGAAACAGGGCTATCATTGCCAGCAGTGGAAGGCTTGATGCTACGTTATTTGCCAGGGTCAAAGGTCATGGGAAGTGAAGCTTCGTTTCTCTCCACATATGCTTCATGTTTATCTACAAATGAATAAGTGAAGGGGATTGATGTGAAGCACAAAGTCAAATGTTGGAACACTTCAAGGCAAGTGTTAGATCAAAGCGGCCATTAGGCCTACTGCATAAATTAGCCAATCACTCTCCTGAATACATAACACGTGGATTCTAACAATGCTGGCCACTGAATCAACTGAAACTGCTTACATACAAGTTCAGCCTAGTGTCTTATACAAGGGGTGGGATAACCAGTCCATTGTTAAAAGAACAGCAGCAGCAGCTTCTTAGTTTGATTTGCAAATTTTTTGAGTCATCCTGTCACAACACCTGTGGAGCAGGAGGTGTAGCTGCAGTGATGATCATCAGGAGACAAGATTTTGAGCTATTTCTGCTTATAAGGAATCAAACACATACATGTTGTTTTTAAGAAGCTCTGTTTTTTACATTTTATTCCACAAAGTAAAGTTAAAGTGAAGAAATTTTGACTTAAAGTTTCAAGGTGACCCTTTTGTCGATAAATGCAGAAGTTGTTGCTAGTGGTGAAGTTGAGGCACAGTATGATGCTGGGTGCAAATGACCGTGTGTCTCGCTGTCCATTTACGATCAGACTGCAGATGTTAATGCCAGGGTTGACTTGGGCCTGAGAGGAGGCAAAAAATATAAATGAACAGAGCACCAAGTCATCACGACTGTCCTTGGGTGAGGACTACGCAAATGGGTTCTTTTAAAATTCAGATTCAAACTTTGTGAACAGTGATTTCAAACTTTTGAACAGTGATTTCAAACTTCTGAACAGACATTTGAAAGTTTTCAACAGTTTTGCCAAACTTTCACACAGCGAGTCCAAACTTTTGAACAGTGGTTGCAAACTTTTAAACAGCGATTCCAAAAATTTAAAAAGCAATACCGAACTTACCATCATCAGTTTTGAACTTGTTAAACGATCATTCCAAGCTTTCGAACAGCGATTTCAAACTTTTCAACAGCAATTTCAAATTCCTGAACAATCATTCCAAGATTTTGAACAGTGATTTCAAACTTTTCAACAGCAATTTTAAATTCCTGAACAATCATTCCAAGATTTTGAACAGCGATTTCAAACTTTTCAACAGCAATTTCAAATTCCAGTCCTTTTAACGGCCATTCCAGTCCTTTTAATGGCGATTCCAAGCTTCTGAATAACGATTCCAAATGTTTTTTTTGTCCAAACCGTATTTATGCTGGTTTTCCTACAGCATAAAGTGTCTGTGTAATTTCCCCAAATTATTCCAGATGGTCCAGATCAAAATATCACAGGCTAGATGTTTACGTCTACCCTATGAGAAATGCATTCAAGATGTTTCATTTTCTTTCTCCTAATTAGACCACCATCAACACGCTGTAGATTTACATTAGTCCCCCTTTTGAACTACAGAATAAAGGAGCTGTTCCAACTCCATTTTAGCAGTTAGGCTTGTCTCACTGTCTCTGAAAAAAGGGGTGTCATTGTCTGTTACCAGGTTTTGTTATTATGTTACCATGAGGAATAACTATTGCTGAGGGAGCTCTATGTTTGGTGAATTATTTTAATTATTTTCAGAATTATTACTTTGCCAATTTTGAGATATACCAGATCAAAGTCATAGATCTCATTGGTAATATTCAAATGACAATACTATATACAGAGTTATGACACAGTTTTACCCTTAGAGACCATTATTACTGGTGATAAAAGCCTGCTGTATTTTTGTATTATCATTTTTCCTCATTGCACATACTCACTGCGGATTCTACACTTTCTATCTGTTTGCAAATAGGAGATATTTTATTCTGATTTAAATTTGATTTACAAAGTCTTATGAGTGCTGAGTAATCGCTTGCTTTGCAGTGTAATTAAATATGACATTATATGACTGCATTGGAATAACGAAAGTAATAACTCTCGACTTCTAAGGGTCCTTTAGGGGAGCTTGTGCTGCCCCCTGCCAGAGGACCCACCGCCAATTGTTTAACAGTCTACAGGGTTGCCATGAGAGGAGAATGGAGAGAGGAGAGAGACGAGTAAAGCGTTAGCCCAACCCCAGTCAGCAGGTGTCAGTCACAGCGGAGTGTTGAAAGCTAGAATGGGGGAAGAGTGGGGGAGGGAAGAAGGAGGAGATGGTGGTGGTGATGGTGGGGGGAGGCAGCTGCCTTTTGTCTCTGAAGCCCGTCATCTCATCCAGGGGAGCGCTCAGAGGAGCATGAACCCAATGTGATGACGCACGGAAGTTGCACTTGTAATTCTGCCCATGTGGAAAAAGAATGCAAACAAAAAAAAACCAACAACAACAAAGAGACAGCCATGCCCCCCCTCATCTCTCTCTCTCTCTCTCTCTCTCTCTCTTTCTCTCTCTCTCTGTCCTGCACTGCCTCCACCCTTTGCTGGAATACAGAGCCTTGCTGAAAAAGTCACAAACCTGGCTGTGAAATGTTGCAGGGGTGAGCAAGAATAAAAAGTGTGGAGCTTCTGGATGGCATTTCAGCTTCAGCCTCAGCTCACCCGTCCCAGAGCTATAACATGCAGGCAGGTTGTGCCGGGTCACTGACGAAAAGAAGGAAAAGAGACAGGCATCCAGAGTGGTGGCGAGTAGCAAAGCCAGAAGCAAAGCTCAAGGAATAGACAAGTCCTTCTTAAAAATAAGTATATCAATAAATAATATACCTGCACATATTAGGGTCCTGAACCTATTTAACATGTTTTTAAGAAACCAAAAACAATAAAAGGAGCAATATGTAAGATGGATGGATGGATAGATAGATAGATAGATAGATAGATAGATATATAGATAGATAGATAGATAGATAGATAGATAGATAGATAGATAGATAGATAGATAGATAGATAGATAGATAGATAGAAAGAAAAGGGAAAATCTTTTCCATGGAAGGTGCATACATAACAAGAACATGCAAAAATATAAAATACACATGGACCTACCAATAGAATGCAAGATGGCACAAACTGTTGAATTCATACTCCACATTCCAAACAGATAGGGTGGTATCATATCTCATAACTTTACTCTTTACCAGTCTAAAAGAAACAAGTTCATCATCAAACTTTACTCAGCCAAGAGCTCCTCCTCTTGTTTTGCTTCTATTTACATCACTTCTTTAATTTGCTGCGGATTCATTGGTTTCCTGTTCTAAGCAGATCTAAGATCTAAGCAGCAGGACCTTCAACATGAAGTTAAGACACACCACTGGTAAACATGATAACTAGAAATCTCTGCAACATGATACATAGATGGCTTTCACATCATCAAAACTGTTCTTACTTCTCTTTCTGTTAATGATGTTGGTTTGGAATGATTTAAACTACAAATCTTCTAAATTGCATCTTTGAGGAGTGTTTTCTTTCCTGGTCTCGTCTCTGTCTGTATTTTAATTTATGATTTGATTTCTTGTTGATGTTCATTCCTATCATGACTGATATTTACAGGAACTCTACAAACAACATCCCCGATCTCAAGAAGCGCTGAGAAATTTCTAAGAAGCATGCATTTTCATATGACTCGACAATCAACCTATGATGAAAGGAAAAGGCCCTACTTCTGGAAAATGACTCTGATTAGTCTATGCAGGCGTCAAGCTGAGAGTTCTAGTCTAATGCAATTCATCGTTTCCAAAGTGTAGAAAGCATGAACTACTGCTAATGTAGGTTTGAGGAATTTGGATGACAGGAGATTCATGTTTATGATCACTTTCTTTGGTAAATGGCAAGCACGTAGACTTGCTTTCAATATTGGTAGAGACACAAGCCCCAAGGATGCTAGACTCCTAGCCCATAGATTACAGAAGGTAGGATTAACATGCTACTTAACGCTTGCTAACATGGTTAACTAACATGAATTGACCTTAGTTTTCACAGTGGAGAGAAAGTTGACATTGGTAACAGGTTTTAAGTCACTGGTTACTGGATAGTTAGTTCACTACCTATTACTTATGGTCTGGGAGGTTAAAAGCTCCTGATGTCACTTCTCTTTTTTGGTGACATGATATCTACTAAGAATCGAACATTTCGTTGTGACATGGAACGTGAGAAAATCATCTGAAAGACTGGTTTCTCCATACATATTTGCATGTCATGACGTCAGTCTTCTTTAGCCAGTCAAATGTGAGCATGACTGAACAGCCCTAAATTATTGGTAGGATGGAACCTGTACCCTTGGTAAATGGTAAATGGTACCACATGTTGTTGGACTATACGTCCCAGATTTCCAAGGCATGATAAATTCCTGATTGACCAAAGTCAGTCTTTTCACAGTGTTTTGATCTTTTTACTTTCTTTGCATGTGTTTACTGATAAGAGGTTGCAGTCTCTCACTTGCTGAAACCCTGCAATGAACTGTCTCCAACTATCTCCAAAAGTGTTGAGATGTTTCTCAGAACCATGTTTAATATAAAGCACATGGATAAAGACCTCTGCAGACAGAAAGGGGGAGGGGGGGACATGTTTCTGAAAAAAACACTCTGATTTGTCTGTGTATTTATCACGTTGGATCATATGTAGAGCAGTATTTACAAACATTTCATCACTCTGGAGACAAACTATGTGAGCATTTGTGAACATATGTGAACATTTCTTAATCAATGGGCCAGTGATGATGGTCCAAAACAGCCAACATTTCCATTAAAAGTTAGGAACCTTTTGTTTTTTCCGGTAAAGTTACCTTTTCGGGCATGCTATCTTTTGTTCCAACAGTGTCAATATGTTTTCACATCACTGGAAACTTCAGCCTGTCTGGACTGCATATCCCAGAATTAAACAACATGAAAGACTGCTGATCCATCAATCTCTCCTCAGTGCGTTGACCCTACAGTAGATTTCTTGTTGGTATTCATTGCTTCCATGATGATGGATTGCAGTCTGTCATTTCCTGAAACACTGCAAAGAACATCATCTCATCTCAACAGGCGCCAAGAGGTTTCTGAGCAATGCACTTTGATATAAGTCTTCAATCACATGGATAAAGACTTCCGCAGGAGGAAATAGGCCACGTCTCGGATTAGCTGGTGCAGGCGTCAGTGTGGAAGTTCTGTTCGTTTCCAACATATGCAGTGTAAAACATATGCCACAGCTAATGTAGCTGTTTGGAATTTCACCAGTATGGGGTGATCCCTTTTCCTTGATGCATGGTTGTCCGCGCTTCGGCGTCTGCCTGAACTCCACTTCCCAAAGTCCCAGAGCTTGACAGATTCCTGATCCATCAAATATTTGCAGGACTTAATGTGGGCGGCCAGCGTTTACATTCCCCTAACAAATGACTGCAGGGGCATGTATCCAAGGCAACTATTAATTATTATCTCTCACGATGCAACACCTGTGATGCTTCCACACAACAAGAAGTTACGGAGGGGCGAGGAAGACAGCACCAAAGACGTATGGTTAGAATCACATGTTACGTAAATAGATATGCATGTAAATTATTCAGTGTGCAGTCGCTGTTTAAAGGCGTCCCCTGGTCACGAGATCGCACCCGGGCGCTCCCACATCAACACAAGGCCGACTTAAGCGTGCCTTGGGTGCGGGCACATTTTGAAAAACATCCAAAGACGAATAGCATTTGAAATTGAATTTTTTTAAAAAGCTACAAAAGGATGAACCTTCCCACTGGGCCAAGCTGAAGCCGGGCGTCTGGTGGAGGGACTATTATTACACATTCTCTCTCTCTCGCCTTCTCTTTCTCATAGTGCAGCCAGAACTATTAGATTCCAAACACCTCTGTCAGTTCATTGTTTTTGGCTTGCGTCACGCTGCTTATAATGAACCTTCCCTCCGGCTGTTCTCAAGTCGCCATGCCAACCGGCCTATCAATGGACTCTTCCTTCTGTTCCGATTGCCTTGACAACCGCTCCTCTTCCTCACTGACTCAGCTCCGCCGTCATCATCTTTGCGCTCCGAGGCCCGGCCCCGGCTGGATTTGGGATGTTTTGTTTTTTTTGTTCCTGCTGGAACAGCGGGGCTATGGGGTCTCGCAAAATAACAGCAAACTAAAACCAAACAGAAGCTGTGAGCGTGCATGGCTCCGTTCACCGCACAGTTTGCCTCCGCTTTGTTTGCAGTGATGCGGGGAGGATGAGTCAGACTCGCCACACTGCGCACTTTCTGACGCCTCGCTGGCTGTCCATACCTATACACGCCCGTGCGCACGCATTCATTCAGATTGTAAAGTGCATGTTATTTCTAATCAGGCCTGGCCGTGCGTTTGAAATGGAAAAATTCCTCTCACTTCACTTGTAACTAGGAAACATTCTTGGAGTTCTAGAAGAAAACTCTAATAGTTGGGTCAAACTTTGACACAGCCTTTAAGAAGATTCAGCTCTGGTATTTTTAATCATGACATGAGTACAACAGAGGTTGTGCATGTACTGAAACTGACCTCTTATTTAATATACTTGCAGTGAATGTATCCACAGTGAAATTTTCATGTCTTTCAACTTTCCAAAAATATAAATGTTTAAATAATGTAACAGTGGGGAAAAAACAGACTATATACACTACAGTGCAAAAACTCATTGTGTAAAAGCCTTGATCTTAACAATAAGGGTATTTTCACCAGTAAGAACAGCAGATATTATTAGAACAGTTTTAGGTAAGTATAAATACAATACAAAGTACTATAAATATCTTATTGTGAAAAAAGTAGATAACATCTTGAGCGTCAATTTGAGGAACAAAGCGCCCCAGACACTGTATTAATGTATTCAGTACCTTCAACAGCAATCTTGATTTAGCTTAATGAAGTACTGAGCAGTCAAAGCAGGTGTTAGATGATAACTGTAAATAATACTGGGTTGTTGCCACAATGAAAAGGTTGGAAAATAAACACACTGAATATTTAAAAAATAAAGTGTCTTGCTTTATGTGTTGAGCAAATAAATCTAATCTAATAGCTAGCTTTTTATATATAATAATGTGTCCAAGTGTCTAAAACTTTTTGTGCAGCACTGTATCTCCTGGAAATTTAACACAAAGCTTAATGAGAATATTCAAAAACGACAAACATTTAATTTTCTGTGCAAAGGTCTGTGTGGAACAGTGATGAGTACTCTCTAATGCCTCCAGACTTTATCAATGAAACTTTGACATTTTGTGCTGCATTACATTTGAATTGAGATCGAGCTTCAAAATGAATTGATGTAAAATGAAATTGGTTTTATTCAAGTATTATGTTAATATTATGTATTCTGTGAAAAAAGTGTTGTTGAAGCTCTAAGTTTATATAGGTGTTACTGATTTTCCCTAACAAGGACACAGTTGAAACATAAACCCATTTCCAAACAAGTTGGAATGCTGTGCACATTGTAAATAAAAACAGGATGCAATTATGCGCAAATCACTGAAACCCTATATTTAATTTACACCCCAAGAAAACAAATCACATTTTGAAACTGAGAAATCTTATTGCCTATTGAAAAATATATGTTTATTTTTTATTTAATGCCAGCAACAAGAATGGACAGGTTCATTTTTACCACCATGTTCATCACCTCATCTTTTAAAAGCACTCTGTAAGTGTTTGTGAACTGAGGAGATGATTGTTGCAGTTTTGAAAATAATTTTTTTACTATTCTTACTTCATGCAGGATTTCAGCAGCTCAACAGGTCAGGGTCTCCTTTTGTTGTATTTTTTGTTTCATAAGGCACCAAATCTTTTCAGTGGGTGACCAGTCTGGACTGCAGGAGGGTCAGTTTAGCAGCCGGACTCTTTTACTATAAAGCTCTGTTGTGGTAATAGGTGCAGTATGTGGTTAATTTTCTTGCTGAAGAAGACGTCATCTGGATGGCACCACATGTTGCTCCAACACCCATATATATGGTTTAGCACAGATGAGCAGTTTTAACATATAATATGTTGAATGATATATAATATGCACCCCCGTTAAGATGTATTCGTAGGCATTAGTTTTATAATAAAGGACAACAGTTCAAAAAAGAGAAAATTAATTCAATTGAATTTATTCAGTGGGGAAAAAATCCTCTCCTATGCACTCTCCTCTTCAGCTTACCCCACATGTTTTCAATTGGGGTGAGGTCTGGGGACTGAGATGGCCATGGGAGGAGCTTGATTGTATGTCTGGTGAACCATTTTTGTGTAGATTTGGCTACATGTTTAGGGTCATTATCTTGCTGAAAGACCCATTGACGACACATCTTCAGCTTTCGGGCAGAGGCACCAGATTTTTTATTTAAAATGTCCTGGTATTTCAAAGAGTTTGTGATGCCATGCACCCTAACAAGGTTCCCGTGGCCTTTGGAAAAGAAATAGGCCCACAGCATCACCGATCCTCCCCCATACTTCACAATGGGCATGAGGTGCTTTTCTGTATACTCATCTTTTGCGTTATGCCAGACCCACTTAGAGTGTTTGTTGTCAAAATGGTCTATCTTGGCCTCATCTGACCAAAGGACATGGTCCCAGTTGAAGTCCCAGTACCTCTTAGCAAACTCCAGATGTTTACGTTTATGCGAGAAAAGGCTTTTTCCATGTATGCCTCCCAAACAGCTTGTTGGCATGCAGATAGTACCTGATGTTTGTTATGGAGACTTTGTGACCCAAGGATGCTACTCTTTGATGCACAGTGAGCTTTGGAGAACTTTTTACTTCTCTTACCGTCGTCCTCACTGTCCGTTGTGGCAAAGATTTAAACTTCTTGATGATTCCTCATAATTCTCTGGAGTTTAAGGTTACATTTTATACAATTTCCAGGGTGAAATTATGCTTTTGCAATAAAAACTGAATTTATTTATTTAAGGCTTTTAATGCATCTTAATGAGGGGTGCCAATAATTTTGGAGCTTGTTGTATATTTGATATTTGAGGGCTGCACTGCTGTATCTGATCTACTTGTACCAGCACAACACACACTAACACACCAGCACCATGTGTGTGTCACTACAGTGCTGAATGAATGATAGTGGTCCTGTGGTGGTCCTGATTTCTGAAAAACATGGTAAATGGGTGCTAATAAAATATATAGGGACACTGATGGGCTACAGTCTGTAAGAACTACAAATGGCACCTATAAGACAAGTTATACATTATCAAAGGAAACATGAATAGTTCAGTGTACTGTTATATTATTATCTCAGATATATATAGATTCCTTAATATGTCAGGTACCCTTTACTATACAGTCTATATTATTGTTTTACATGGGCATTTCACTGCTAGTAGTACCATGTATGACTATGTATGGGACAAATAAACTTTTATTTGATTTGTTTAAATTTAATTGAAGCATATAAAAGGACACTTTAATCTCATTGGCCATATTAGATAAACAGTGCCTCTGTTCATATGTAACATTGGCCTAATTATAACAATATCAAAAAATGGGTTCTATTGGATTATATCATAAATATAAGTAGCAACATCAAGTGTCTTCTCGATACATACACACAAATGAATTCCAGACAACCACAAAAAAACTAACCTGCGTTCAACATTTTAAAATGGAACCTGTAATAATCTCATAACTGAAAAAAATTAAGTGGACCAGTTTTACAGTTTCCAGTCCCACTTTCCAGTATGTCATCCAAACAATTTCAATCAAAAAGTCCACTTAGCTCTGCTATGCACCAAACACCTGTCACCTCAGAATGTGGTGGTTTATGCTAGCACTGGGCGACGTCCTGGCCCAGGCCACAGCACTATATCTGTGTAGGAACATTCTTTAAATCTGACATAAATGAAGTCCAGCTACACCAAGGTCGTATGCGGCTGCTAGATGGGCAACATCATTCTTCTGGAGCTAAAGGCTATTGTGCAGGGTGGGGAACGAGGGTCTTTATCAAAGCTGGACATATCCTACACCTTTTAAGTTAGATATACATTTCAAGTGTTAATATATCTCACCATTTTAATACATATCATTATCAGCATCATGGGGGATTTTAAGCGTTGCTAAGGAAAGTTATGTCTAAAAGCCTTTAATGTATAGACTGGTCACAAAAGGTTTGGAGATGTGTAGCAATAAAGATCTATCTATCTATCTATCTAGCACTGTTGTCAAGTAAAGGCATTCTCTTAATCGGTCTGAAATGTTACCTAAACAGAGCAGGCTGCATTTGTAAAGGTCTCTGATCATAGAAAATTCATTACTCTAATTTCTCGTTGAACTTTTTCATCAACACTGAACTCTCAAACAAAGCTAAGCATTTCCATTTACTGGCCCAGTGGTCTGCTCTCTCTCTGGCCAATAATACAGCGAAAAATACAGCACTCTCAAACTGATTGGTTACCTGAATGCAGCATTATGATTGACTAGTTAAGTCCCATAGCCTGGCAATCTAGTTTGATTTTGAGACATACAAAAGGTCCAAAACATTTAAGAATGGTTTATTATTTGTTTATTAATTGTTAGTAATTGAAGAAAATCAAGTAATATCAGCAAAATCCTACGGTAGCTGTATAGTGTGTGTTTACTGTTACACAAACAACACATTACTGTTGCTCTTGCTTTTATGCGTTTAAATGCGTTTATGTGTAACTGCTTATAACTACCTTATAAGGGTGTTTATAAGTGGTACTGCTAAATTCAATTGCCTAGCTCATTGGCTAGCTGTGTTATGAGTGGGTAGCAGAACCATGTAACCTGAGGCTGCATTTTGATTGGTTACAGTTACATGATCCAGGGCACTCTTACATTAATCAGGGCCAGCCTTTTATTTATTCCATATAATTTGTTTGTAACTGTGCCTTCCTTCAAATTTATGAGTTCTGGTTAAATATCTAGATATAAAGGACTGAATAGGTCGGTCAATAATTGTCATAAGAAATTGTCACAAGTTGTGGTTACTTTGTTTTACTTAAAGAACCAACAAAGCATCTCATTTGGCCAGGCATGCCAAAATATTTGCAGAGAGTAGACTTTTTTATCCCATATTAGTAAGGACTTGAGATACTAATTATAAGCCTTAAATAGTCTTTAAACCAAAACACAGCATTTATTTTATAACACAGAAAACAAGTACTCAAGTACTCAAGAAAATCAGTAAGTAGTCTTTCTTTGTCCGACAGGCCCCAGTGCCAGTGGCAGGTAGTGTAATGTGTGTACGCTACTGTTTGTGCTCATTTCTGTGTCTATTTCTGCACTCAGACAGGGGAATCACCAATTTTGTATTCAAATGAGGCGCTTTGTGAGTGATCGCTTTAATTCAGTCCCCGAAGTGATGCATCAGAGGCAGAGCCCACCAATGACGTAAACGATACGGGCAGCCTACAATTCCAGCTCAGTATGAATGGATTCTTATGGGTGACATAGCCCCCTGGATTTTACTCTCTTCAGGAAATTGTTGCAGCAAATTTAGAAGCAGACTTTTGACTCATATTAGTCTTCCTGCCAGAGCCCAGGGCCCAGATAATGAATTATTTAAACTGTAATTAAGACTGAGATTGGGATTAGTCACTGCATAAGGAATCACGGCATAAACGTATTGGGAAAATTTCACTGAATACTGGAACGCTATGAAAGCTGTCAGTGCAGTTTAACCCTTAGATGTTTAGCGCTGTTATTGTAGTTTGGCTGTTCATTTGATGGAACTTTAATGTGTTTATATAATTACATAAATATTTGACCAGTTGATGAATTTCTTACACATTGAATTCACTTTTGAAAGTTTGCACATACAGCATTTTTCCTGATGTTTTAATGTCAAGAGCTGATTATAAACCTAGTAAGGTGAAAATAACACATGGTTACATTACATGGTTCACATGGTTATATTACAATTCTAATTCTAACTAAATCATCTAAACTTTTTTAGTTTGTCCAATGAGCAGTAAGCAGTTTTGTTATCTCTAGCTATAGCTGTGACTTTATGAGGGCCTTTTTATTCTGCTTTTCAATTGTATTCCTTTCTTTTAGTGTGGCATGTTGTGCATGTAAACGGACTGCAAAGTTTTAAAGCCTCGGTCCCAGGTCACACGTGCCCCAGAATCTCAGAAATTTGTATCCGAATTAGGCGCAATCTAGGCTTGTCTTTGGTGGAGGTACAGAGAGAGAAATATAAGATGTTGTAACTCTGCATGACTTTTTATTGCAGTGTTCAGGAAACTACAACATTCAGTATCTGATCTCTGGATTACAGTAGATCAGCTGAAAAATGCTAGAGCAAAGTTAAACAGATCAGTATAGCCTGACGTGCCCCATCCAACAAGCCCTGTATTGCATTCATTATAGCCTTCAGGAAAGCAGAGACACAGACTCGGAAATCACCCGCTGACCTGTAGTCTACTCTGAACTATTATAATCATGTGATTGGTGACTAATCAATATCAAGCCTAAAGTGTCCTCATTGAGCAGTAAAGTCAACTAGTCAACAAATCAAGTTTTAAACTGCAGTGCACATTATATATACATACAGACTGTAGTTCATCTGAGACCCCTTTTAATATATTTTTTCTAATGGTCAGGACCTACAGGACCACCAGAGAGTAGGTATTATTTGGGTGGCGGATTATTTTCACTGTCCACTCTATTAGCCACTCTTACCTTGCTGGTCCACCTTGTAGATGTAAAGTCAGTGACAGTAGCTCATCCGTCTGTTGCATGGTTTGTATTGGTCATCTTCTAGCCCAGCATTGGTGGGCACAGGACACTGTTGGCTGGATAGTTTTGATTGGTGGACTATTCTCCAACCAAAAGGGGGGGGGGGTCCTAAACAGGAAAGTATCCAGAGAAACAGATGGACTGTAGTCTGTAGTTGTAGAACTACAAAGTGATACTATATGGTAAGTAGAGTTGAAAGCTGGAGATGTAGATACAAGGAGGTGTACCTAATGAAGTGGCCGGTGGGTGTATCGGCTGAAATAAAACGAAAAAAAAAAAAAAATATGGGATATGGGCTTTTTAAAAAAATCTGGTGAATGTGGTGTAGGAGCTTTATAGGAAGCTAGAAAAATGAGCATTTGTTAAAGATATGAACTCACAGACCTTTTGGTTCTACTTGATATCGATGAATTGTCAGCTTTATTCTTTGATATCCTTATCAGCCTGAGACTACTACTGCCTCTCAGTGCAGTTGACTTCAACGTGTGAGAGAGAGCGCGAGAGAGAGACAGAGAGAGAGAGAGAGAGAGAGAGAGAGAGGGAACTGAAGCAAGAGAGATAATGCGATCACGGCCTGATAACACTGTGCCCTGTAGAGTGTTATTTCTCTGTGTTCCCGTGTATTTCCTGACAGCCTTGACATTATCTCGTTCTCTCTCACTCTCACGCTCACGCTCTCTGTCTCTCTCGCCCAACCCTATCCCCCCCACACACCATCCCCACAACCTCCCCACACCTCTTTCTCTCTCTCTCTTCTCCATTCACCCCCCTACCCTGCATCCTTTCCGTACTTCCGTCTGCCTGCAATCAGGCGATCCGGTTACTCAACCTCAATACGGCGACAGCCACCGCGCGCACACACTTGTTCACATTTGCAGGCCGGGCTAAAATGAGTTGCCACAAGCACACAGACAGCCCTGGGTGTGAGGAGAGGCGTCTGAGTGGAGAAGGAGTGCTGCTTTTCCTCTCTGCCGCGCCGTGTGATTGGGGCTAATGTAATAAGATGGCTGCTGTGAGTCATAGGTCAGCGGTAGGTGGGCGGAAGGGAGACGAGCGGAAAGCCTAAAGCGGTGAGGGGATAATGAGGCCTCACACTGTTCCCTTGCACCCTACATTAAGAGTTATTGTCTGTGGTTTGGTGTGGTGAGGGGAGGGTGGATGGGGGGTGTGGATGGGCAGGTGGAGGTGCATAAGAGTGTTCTTGAGCAAGAACACTGTGTTATCTCAGACTACCACGTCATAAGCCCCGGATGACATTTCTTTGTGTCGTGGCTCGCGATACATACAACAAGGATTAATCTTATTATGTACAAATACTGCCAAATAATTACTAGCAGTGCAGGTAGGGTAATCACTGTGGGGCCCTAGCACTGAGAGGCCCCGTAAGGTTCTTGTTGGACAATTTTACACCTATGAACAATCATTTATGTCAGACATATCTTTTACATAATTTTCAGCCAAAATCATCATTAAAAACAAGTTTTTCACCACATCTAAATATAATATCAGTTTTTTTCTGGATTTGGCATGTCTACCCTTTGCCTTTATTATATACTGACAGAAATATTTTGGGATTTCTTCCACATCTTCAAGGCTACAGTACATTTTTTGTGCAAATGCAGGATAATTCCTTCGCTTTTTTGCAGTTTGATCCAAGTGATGTACCTTTCCTCCACCAGAACTCACTTACTGACTTATTAACAGTGTTGAATGCATTTGTGATTGAAAACGTTCATCTTGAAGATAAATATTCACTGAATGAATTTACAGGCATTTGTGCCATCCTGAAAATTGTTACTGTCACAGAGAATTGCTTAACAACCCTGAGATAAGAGAAAACCCCCCTCATCACTGTAGGTGGATAAGTAGTTTCTGTTACTGAAGAAATATGAAGCTAGGTCTCTTTGCTCATAAAGATCTGTTCCTTCACTGCTTTGTAAAACTCGTCACAGTTCAATATGCCCTGCTATCTGAATGCAGCTGTTGTTGCACACATAAAATTCACAGATGCATTTTCAAGGGAGGCTGAAACCTGACAGCCCTCCACTGCCGCTGTGTTAAATAGTGTACATAGTAGTTTATTAAGGCTACTATTTACAGTGGCGTGAAATGGTGCTGTGAGAAAGATCATTGGGTATGTTCTCATAGTGGATAAAAAGGGCCCAAATCACCAAATTTTCTCATCAATTCTAGCTTTTCTGTTAAGCCTTTTCGGACTATCTTTTAAATTTCAATTCTGACAAATGTCGAGCTGGACTGACGTACAACCGCATGAATTTCGGCAATTTGGCTGTTTTAGAGTCTCATTGCCGCATATTGGGTATGTATCAGATTTCTTATGAAAGTGTCCCAAACCAGAACTGAAAATCTCAGTTTCTCTGTGTTTTTTTGCTATTTACACTACAACATTGACAACACAACTGTATGACATACGAGGATTTTGGATGCTTTTACCTGCTGTGTAAACAGAGACTTGGTCTACAAGTTTTCTCACCAAATCAGACTTTCTTGTTAGGCTGTTCACAGAATATTTTAAATGTGACCTACGCTGGACATCAGTCTGAACACTTCTATCCTAAACTGACCCGCATTCACAAAAGAGCATTGTCTTGTGCAGCACGCTCATCCAGAGGTTAACAATTGTGGCTGCCAGAGGATGCAGGTCCACTACTGAAGGTTTCAGTTCCACCCTCGCCAGCATCACAGGACTGATCAGGTATCCAACGGCTGACAGCTGAGCCTATCGCCCAGAATGCTTTCAAGCTGATGTCCAGTCTAAGGGCGTACTCACACTAGGCTCTATGATCCGGGCCCAGGCATGGTTTCCTGCCGAAGCCCGGTCGTTTAACTTGTGTGATTGCTCTGAACCGTGTCCGGCCCAGTTAACCGTGCCCGGGCCCGCTTGAAGAGGTGGGCCAGGGCATGATTTGCTTGTACTCGGGCTCGGTTTGCTTCTAGTGTAAGCATTATCCGGGCCCTTCTGGAGCCTCGTGTGATTGGTTCATTTTGCTGGAACTCAAACATGACGTCAGTGATGCGACACTCATGTTAAACAATCATGAACTCCATGGTGTTGTGCGAGCACTTTTCTTCAAAAAAAAAGTTGTGATGATGTAAGCGTGCTCGGGCGCGGACTGATAAATGCAGTGTGAGTGCAGGCCAGTGAGGGAGTGGGAAGGGGGGGATAACCAGGCCCCAGCACGGAACGAGCAAACTAGGCCTAGAGTGAGTACGCTCTAAGTCACATGTAGAAGATATTGTGAACAGTCTAACAAGAAAATTAGATATGGTATGAAAATAGGATTTGGACCACTCATGTTGGCTTTGTAAAGGTAGTCTTTGTGATCTTTTTGGAAGGCTGGGGCACCGACAAGATTCAAACATGATATTTGGATATTAGAGGTAAAATGTATAAGGTTGCCTAATGAAAGTCTAGGTAATGACTGCTAAGCTGAAATCCACTAGCTGTTTACTTTTATCACAGAAAGGCATTGTATGAATACATTTAAATGCAAAATGCTATGATGGTGAACAAAACAAGAACATGGTAAATGCATCCAAACTATGCTTTAACGTTGTGTAACACAAAAAAAAAACAAAATCTGTTGTCAACCGGAGGAGGATGGGTTCTCCTTGTTCAGTCTGGTTCCTCTCGAGTTTTCTTCCTCTTTCCCTGAGGGAGACTTTCTTGCCACTGCCGCCCCAGACTGGGGGCTGGACCCAGATTT
Source organism: Megaleporinus macrocephalus (assembly GCA_021613375.1). NCBI lineage: Eukaryota > Metazoa > Chordata > Actinopteri > Characiformes > Anostomidae > Megaleporinus > Megaleporinus macrocephalus. The sequence goes on along the minus strand of CM038728.1, from coordinate 20,336,440 downwards.
TCTTGAAGTTGCTTTGTGAGAACAACTGTTGTGAAGGGCGCTACATAAATAAAGCTTGACATGACAATTAAATGTGTCTCTTTATTGTCTTATATCAACATTCACTTCTATGTAGCTCAGTCCTGTTAAGCTGCTATAGCTAACTAGCCACTGTTAACTAATATTAGCTCCATCACGTCACGTCAATTATCCTAACTTCAGCTAATGTTCTGTTTAAATTGTACGGAGGAATAATAAACCCATACAAAGAGAGATATTTTTTTGCAATCTAGTTAGCTAGAGAGAGACCAGGCACGTGGAGAAAAGGACTGACGTGTGATAGATATGCAAGCAGGCGAGTGGAATTTGCCGTGTTTCATGTAGTCCTCTGTGTTGTGGGCTTCAAGAGCACGGCAGCTGCTAGTCATTTACTACACATCAGAACGTTCCGAGAGACCTGCGGAGTTGCAAAAATAAATAATGTTTTGAAAAAAGGTCCCACATATTTATATCTATTTAAAAGTGCGTATGTTCATTACGAATAATGCATTCATAGTCACTTCTATCCCTAGTGCACAATGCCGTGCAGTAGTTTCAGGAATTTCCACATAAATTCCATGACATTTTACATGTGGTTCCAACACTTTCCACCCCTAATGCTATCGGTTTGCACCTCCGCAAACAAGTTTTAACCAGGCTTAATTATAGTTCATTAGAAGAGCATGTCCCGGGCCTTTACATGGTGGCTTGCATGAGAAGCGCAGCTTAAGTGGCGCGGGTTCCATACTGTGCTGTAGTTTATAGTGTTTCGGAAAATTACCCTGTGGTGTCGGTGGAGGATGAGAAGGGACACACTGGGCAGAGGTTATCCCAGCGGGATTTACCTTCTCTGAGACACAGTCCTGAACAACAACTTAAAAAAAACAAGCACATAATACATGCTACACTTTTATCCATGGATGCCAAAAGTGGGAGCGTTTGTTTAACTGCAAGAGGTAAAATACTACTACTACTACTGCTACTAATACTACAACTACTACTACTATTACTACTACTACTACTAATAATAATTATAATAGAGGTATAATAAACTGAGTTTAGTAAAGATATATGTGTGCTTTAAGGGTGGAGTTTGTATTTATATTTATTGATTTTTAATAGAAGCCATAAACTGTTCAAGTTAAGACTGCACTTTTATTACAGTGAGTCACATGCCTTGTTGTTTAATTACGGAAGTAGTGCAGTAACAACGTCACAGGCAGTTGTATGCAAAAGTTTGGAAAACAACACACTTTTTCATATCCTGTCGCACAATTTCTGATTATTTTCTGAATTTAGTATATGCCACAATTTAAAAATTAAACATAAACTGTGGCCTGTGCAAACGTTATGACCCAACTTCTATTTTTTCAACATGTCAAAGTAAATTTAACCTGAACAGTAAAATGGCAAATTTGAAGTGTGATCCTAGTAGTAGTGTTTTAACAGGTTTGTTCAATGTTAGCTCACAACTGTATCCATAACATGATTTGTAAGCACTTAGCGTATTTGCATAAGTTACCTCCAGAAAGAGAGAGCAGAGAGAGCAGAGTGAGCAGTGCTTCTTCTATCAGCAGGTTGATGAGTTAGTTATATGTGTATACTGGCATCTCTCATCACAGTATAGTGCATTACATTCTGTTAGACATGAATTATCCAAAAGAATGAACCCTTTGATGCTCAAGCTAAGCAAACCTCTTCTAAAGCACAACATGCGTCAAAGTGGACCCTTATTCATGTCCTATGTTATTGTATGTATTGCTGATTATCTCTTTAGTATATTTATTAAAATCAGTTTATTTCACAATTTAATGTTGCACATGTTAAGCAAAAATCTTTTTTTTAACCCTAATTTATTATTTAAATTCTTATTTTTTTTTACTTCATGAACAAAAATAGTGTAAATATGTTCCTGACTGCAAATGTTTACAAATGTCAATAGTTCCTCTGGAATTCCATAGTGAATATGCAGTTGTGCTTTAGAAGGGCAGTGATACAAAAAAATGATTTCTACTAACAAAGTAAGAGAATAAAACTGAAATATGTATTTGATGCTCAAAAACAAGTAAATTGAGGAATTTATGGAAGCTTAAATGAAGAAAGTAATTTATTGCAGAGACCCAGGTTGTGCATTAAAAAGTTAAAAACAGACAGCAATTTTGCTGTAAAGCATATTGTCGCTGTCCAATAAAAAACAAGTGTCTCAAAAATAGTAACTTTATAGGAGACAACAAAAATATAAGTCAATAAAACAATATTTTTTCCCCAGTTATTTTGAAGCATTTCTATTGGTCCTTTCATCATGGAATTTTTACAAAATGTCAGCAAAAATCATGATCAAAATAAAAATCTGCAAAAATGGAAATGCCTGTTTTTCATTGGACAGGAATAATATGCTGCTTAAAATTTCAGCACACTGAAAACTCCCCATGTTCCTGCTGTTTCCAAAGATATTGCTCTGCTAATCAAGAGAATGTATGCTGTGTTATGTGATGTTGTTTGTAAACCCTACAAGCTTGAGAAAAATCACTTTGGTATTTATAGACAGCATAGACAGCAGTAGAATAGATAAGATAATCAGTTCCTGCTAAAGAGACTTTCTGAGATACACTGTGATGTAAACATGGGGTTAAGCTAAAGTCATGATGTACAGCAGCTGATCTTCCAGGTGGGACAAAAACTAACACTGTGGAAGTCTACAGTTCAATAAACTTTGAGGTAAAACATAGTACTGATAACCACAAAGACTTACAGTGAAGGACGGCATCCAGGTGGCACCCAAAATAATGCTGGAAAACATGATTCTTTGTTAAACTAAAGCAGTGAGAATTGGAATCTGTCATTAACATGCATGGCTAGGATCAGAGGATTTGGAGAGCTGGACATGTGTAATTGCATGCAACACCCGGAGGAACATGTAGTTGCCGGTTTTGCGTCTGACCCCTATTCTAAAAGAAGTCTGATGATTGTGAGGCCGTGGAAAGAGTATTCAAAGAGAACTCAGTCAAAAATTTGCTGAAGGATGTGTCCCCCAAGGATAAGAATGAATGGTCTGCTGATGAATGTATGTTGATTTTGTGTTGGAGATCTAAACATCAAGCTTCTTCCTAAACTTGTTCGTGTGCTGTAAATACATGAAGACCTGTAACGGGGTTCAAAAAATTCCTGCTTCTTTCTTGCCGCTTCTCCATATTTTTCCCACCCCGACATTAATCGAGCGCATTGCACTGATACTATAAACGACCACCAAATGATAATAAATTCATATATTTTTATCTTATCAGAATAAGAACAGTGGGCTCCTTTTGTCTAGCTGAGGAGACAGCTGAGATGGTTATCATATGCATTGGGCAAACATGAAAGCCCCGCGATAGAACATAAATAAGAAGGAATACCTTATCACCCCACCTTTTGTTATCTGCTTCTGTGGAACTGATATGCTGAGAACATGATATGCATTGGTAGGCTCTGCTTATTGTCCCGGATCGGTTGTGGCAATGTTATGGCTTAGGGGGGGTTCTCGCTGGCGGATGTTGGTTTAGTTCCCACTCCGCTCCCTTTTCCATATGTTCTATCAGGTCTGTCACACCCCACCCTCAGCATTGTGTCAAAGGATTTGTTAATGAATGGCACTGACTTCTTATGAATTTAAAAGCATTATGGCAGACCCCTGCACACTATACCTGGAACAAAGGAAGTAGACAACTGTATTTTGTTCATACGATTGGCTGAAACTGAATACGTCTCCGCCTTTTTCTCACCTCTATGACCAAAGGGAACATAGGACAGCTTCTAAAAATTTAACTGACCCATATCAATGAATCTTGCTTTATATAAAATAAAGGGTTTGATGTATATGCAAACAATGTTAATGCTTTAAAATCTCAACCACAGTCCATATAAGGAAACTAAGTGACAAAAACATCCTGTTTTAAATGAGTCATTTTTGTGGTGACACTAAAACAAATACCTGTTTGAAGTGTGAAACCCACAAACAATCACCAGATGCTGGGTTTCTTCCATGGTGATGCTCTGCCAGGGTTTTACTGATTTCCTGCTTGTTCTTGGGATGCTTTACCTTCATTTTTGCCTTTTGTGAAATGGTAAGTGAAATGCACTGCAGGATTAAGGACTTGCTTATTGCAGAATATTTCACCTCTTGAAATGCTTTTACTGCATTATATCATCAATAAATGCAAGGACATCAGTTGCACTGGCAGGTATACATGGCATACATGCCTATGCCATAATACTACCTCCACCATGCTTTTACAGTTAAGATGGATGAATCCTTTTCGTATCTGTCCTGTACAGCCTTTTTTCATTTTTTGGCAAACTCATATCAGGACTTTAGTGAGCAAGCAGTTAGTGGGTGGGGCTATCCCTAATTTGTGTGATAAGCCGCAGTTAAAAATTTTTTTTAACTTCTGTTGCTTATACCTACTCTATGCTACAGGACCGTTTATGGTATCCCATTCCAAATTCATAGGCATAAAAGTGGAGTTTGTTTCGCAATTTCATCTATAACAGCTTCCACTCTTCTGGGAAGCTTTCTATAAGATTTTGAAGAGTGTCTGTGGAAATTCTTGCCCATTCATCCAGAAGACCATTTGTGAGGTTAGACAGGACAGGAAGGCCTGACTCACAATCTCTATTCAAGTCTCAAAGGTGTCAATGGACTTGAGGTTAGGACTCCAGCAAGGTCTTCCACACCAAACTCACCCACCCATGGCTTTATGGTCCCTACCTTGTGCGCTGAAACACCCAAAACTGTTCCCACTTCCCCAAACTGTTCCCACTAAAGCTGGAAGCACACAATTGCTCAAAATATCTTGCTCTTCGAAGCATTAAGATTTCTCTTCACTGGAACTAAGGCATCCAACCCCGGGAAAACAACCCTGTAGCATTATTCCTCCTCCACCAAACTTTACAGTTGACACAATGCAGTCAGGCAAGTAACATTCTCCTGGCATTCGCCAGACTGATACTTGCCTATGAGACTGCCAGATAGAGAAGTGTGATTCATCACGCCATAGAATATGAGTCCAGTGGCGCTTTACACAACTTCATCTGATCCTTGGCATTGTGCTTGCCGATGTAAGGCTTGTGCTCTCGGTACTCTCAGTTTATGTGCTGACGTGAATGCCAGAGGAGGTTTGGAACTCTGCTTATTGAGTCAGCAGTGCGTTGGCGACTTTTACACAAAATGCACCTCTGCATTCAGTGACCTCACACTGTGGTCTGCCACTTTGTGGCTGAGTTGCTGTGGTTCCAAAATTCTTTCACCTTTTAATAATACCACTCACAGTTGATCATGGAATATTAAGGAGGGTTTGAGAATTAAAAATTGATTTTAAACACCTCTGGCAATGAGACTAAGTGAAATTCAGCCATTAAGAAGTGTGTCCCACATCCTCTTTTAGCCTGAATTTGTTCTCACTGTTGTTCCCGAACGTTTCTCGCTACTAGGTCACGTCTAGGGTCTCAGGACTAGCATTTTTACTGAATTCTGCGCATAGCTGTCACATACTACCTCCTCTTGGGCTTGCGTAGTACCTCACATGGCATAGCTATGGCACAGCATAGCTGTCATAGTCATGTTCTTTTGTTTTTCATTTCCAGCTCTACCCTGACTCCACCCACTCTCTTACTAGGGCCCATGTATACCCCTATGTTTTGCTTGTAGGATTGCATAGTCTCTGCGTTACGTATCTGAGTGCTGAGCTGTGTTTCTTTGTTGGTATTGTTTTCCTTGGCTTTTCACCCCTGCTTGTCTTCTCTGTTGTTTGGAGTATGGATATAACTGTGATATTGCCTGTCTGTGTTTTGACCCCTGCCTGTTGTATAGACTTACTGAGTACTGAGTATTGGAACAAAGCCATTCACACATGCAAGCTGCTTCAGCCCATACATTACAATAGCATCTTGTTATTGTCTGCACTGTATGCATGTAAATTATGAACTGCAGCCTCATTAGAATCATGACATGGTACGTATACACAGAGAAACTCAGACAGTCACGCACGCTCACACTCGGACGAGAAACGCAAGCTGCCAAACGAGGCATCTCATATCGATTTTTATGAGAAAAACACGGTGAGCTTTGCAGATGCTGGAATTTGCATTCATTGCTGACATTTCATACCGTCTGGCAAAAGCTACAAACAACGCCACGTAATTGAAGCCCCCCCCACCCCCGCCCACTTCTGGGTAATAATTAAATAAAATATGGTGTACATTTTATTATTTTTTGGTAATTCAGTTTTTAATGAGGCAGTGCAAGTACTGTGTGCATGAGTTAAAAAAGAGAGAGAGAGAGAGAGAGGGATAGAGGGAAAGGGAGAGAGAGAAAATGATTAATTTATTTCGACTTTACCTTTGGACCACGGTGATCCCCTGAGCCCCTGAATCACAGAATGACTCATCTTCATTTAGAAAATGCTCCGCATCGGCGTCAGGAAATCGGCTTTGTGGAATGAATTTAAGTCTCCCACTAATTACACTCAAATCTTAGATTTGCGATACGGAGGCAGCTACATTTCAGCATGCATCTGCTATGGTGATTACCAAAACACGGCAGGAACAATTTAATGTATGAGGGCCATGGGCACGGATAGAGATGAGGGGTTTATTTCCACGAGAGAGAAACAGAGAGAGAGAGAGAGGCAGAGAGACCTTACTTGCCGTAAAGAAGAAGAAGAAGACGGAGAGCAAGAGAAAATGAAAGAGATAAAGACGGAGAAAGAGATATTATGTATGTATGATTATGCGTGACTGTGTGCGCGCCACAGTGAAAGGGGAGGTCGAGTCAAACGCTCCAAAACTGGTGGGTGGTACAACTTCCCCCAAGGGACCGAGTAAATCAAATATGCAGAAGGTTGAGTGGGCGGGGTCTTTGGATGATAGACACATTCAATGCAAATGAATCTCGGGCTTTGGCCCTGTAGGCTACGGTTGAATATTCAAGCGTGTCAATCACAGTGGATCTACGCGAAGATTTGCAAGTGACAAAAAGCGAAATGGCTGAGACGTGTCTATCACGTCTATCAGCCGGGGAAAGAAGCAGAAAACAAAAACCCATTCTTTAAGGGAATTTTTAAAGGTTTTTAAATCAGATCTTTATCTTTTGTGTATGTAGAGCACAGTCAGTTACCCATTAGATTAAGACAGTCAGTCCATTAGATGAATTTTCCTCTATTTAGAAAAGAGGAGAACCTGTTGACTCAAAGTCCACTTAAAGATGTATTAGGCAATGACGCAGAACAGAAAATAAGAAATAAATTAATACAAAAAGGGGACATTAGACATTAGAGCAAGTGTATTAAGTCTGATGTTAAGGCCTGCCTGGAAAACTGCAGGAATTGTTGGTGGTACTGACCACCTGTCAGTCATTTCATTAGACTCTCCTCTAAACCACATAACTCCACCCATATCTCCTCCTGCTTGGTAACTGAGAGGGAAATACATTAGAGTCAGTGACTGCTATGTAATTACATGCATACGACAAATAAATCTGCTAGAATGGCCGACAAATAGTACAAGGAAGCATGTGGAGTAGTTGATTACACTGAATTTCTCTGAATGTCATCATAATTCACATAGACTAAATCAAACCTCTGCCAGTGGGAAAGCAGTATTCTCATGGTACGTATGTCTTTTTGCTAGTTTCCTGAAAACAAGCACAACGACCCTGAGATAAACTAACTGAAAATCATGATATTCGCTGTGATGCTTTAGCTGTATAGGACTGCACTCAGCACACTCTATTGAGATGTATTGAGTATTTTGATCTCCTCTGGAGTGCAGGTGTAGTTTATCTGTTTAACCACTGGGTCTTGAATGTCTTCAGTCGTGACTAAGGCAGCTCCAAGACATCTTTCCACTACACAGAGTACAAGGACTTTTAGCAACCTTTGTGCTTTTTCCATTAGCCATCAGACCAGTAATCCATTTCTATAGTTTTCAGCACCTGCCCAAGATTGGTACAGCAGCAGGACTAATGCTCTTAATCATTTCAAAAAGCAGCTTAAAGCTTATTTTCTATCATACTAAATGATGAAATGTATAACATTAATACCGCTTATGACTGTGAATATATATATATATATATATATCAGAAAGTAAATTTAACTAAGTAATTGAAAGTTGAATAAACCTTTAGACTAACTTTTGCATCCATCCATTATCTACTACTTTTCGTGAATCTGTGTCGCAGGAATAGCAGTCTAAGCAAAGAAACCCAGACTTCCCTCTCCCCAGCCACCTCCTCCTCCTCCTCCGGGGGTATGCCGAGGCGTTCTCAGGCCAGCCGAGAGATATAATCCCTCCAGCATGTCCTAGGTCTTCCAGCAAGTGTCCTCCTGGTCAGACATGTCCAGAACACCTTCACAGGGAGGCATCCAGGAGGCATCCCAACAAGATGCCACCTCAGCTGGTTCCTTTCAACATGGAGGAGTAGCGGTTCGACTTTGAGGCTCAGCTCTCTTTTCACCAGGACAGGCCAGTACAGAACCTGCGTTACCGCAGACGCTGCACCAATCTGCCTGTCAACCTCCCACGCCATCCTTCCCTCTCTCGTGAACAAGACCCCGAGATACTTAAACTCCTCCACTTGAGGCAGGAGATCATTTCCAACCTGGAGAGGGCACTCCACCCTTTTCTGACTAAGGAGCATGGTCATGGATTTGGAAGAGCTGATTATCATCCCAGCAACTTCACACTTAGATGGAATCTGGAGGCGACCAAACCAGACACCCACCGTCCCCTGGCTGTGTGGAGAAATTCTATCCATAAAAATTATGAACAGGACTAGAGATAACTGGCAGCCCTGACGGCGTCCAACCCTCACTGAAAACCAGTCTGTCTTATTACTGGCAATGCAAAACAAGCTCCT